>CM056580.1:30247366-31447366 GCA_029721435.1 Gymnothorax reevesii | reverse complement strand
GAGTGAGCAGCAAGGTCCACATCATGATTTGCCATGTTCCAGAGTTCAGTGAGCACCACATCAGGCCTTTGGGTCAATTTCTGAGCAGGTGGTTGAAACCTGTCATTCCAAATTTGACAAGCTATTCAATAGCTACCAGATCAAAGACATATCCGACGCAAGTTATTTAGATAAATTTTACATAGCTGTGATGCATTTAAATTCTTACCATATCTGAAGATATGTATATAAATGGACACTTGGTTACAGGGCAGTGTGCTTTATGTAGTGAACGATTACGGAATATGCACTTGAGGTCTGTAATGATTTTGTGGAGAGACAAAGACTATTATTAATTACTACATTATTTTGTTTGTCTTGATAATCTATTCCTCAGGCTACATTTTAAGGGATATCCATGAGACTATCCATTTTTCACACAAGATAAAAAACATGTACGCAGAAGCCTCACCGATGACAAAAAAAACTGTACATAACACAATATTTTCCCAACAGAATATTTTAATTTTCAGCTTATTATGATGGTGGAGGCCTTGTCAAAATTTGGTACCAAGGAAATGTCTGCTTCATTTTTTTTAACCCTGCATTTTCTTAAAGCGCACTGTGTGTAGACAAAATATCCTTGATTAGGTTGAAGGTCTGTTACAGGTAAAATAAATTTTGAGTACACAGGGCACAATCAGACTATAAGAATACCTTAAAGGTCCAATGACATCCAAAATGTCCAAAAATTGCTTTTACGCCATTCAACAGTACTTTTGTCATGTGAATTTGAATCTGACACTGGTTTTTTCACTGATTGTAAAAGGCAAATAAAAACCAGGCTTGGGAGCATCCCTAAAACTGCTAAATTGCTCTGTGCATTTACATAATCCATGAGACGCCAACTCTTGTGGGACAATACTCTGAGCAGAGTTGCGGGAAGTGATTCTTTTCTGCAGTACCCTGTACATTCACCTAAACCCACAACTAAACTTTTGTATTTTTCCCTCCGAAATTCAATAGAAATCATGCGCAACACTTCCAACAACAGTAGCGAAGATGCAAGAGGAAATGCTTTGTTTTAGGAGTCCACTGAAATTTCAGATTTGTCCGAAGATTATGAAATTAAAGCTGGAATTTAGGCACCTGGAATAAGTCAGCCGAATTGTTATGAGCCCAAGGTGAAAGCAGGTTTTAGAAACTCAATGCAAATACAAAATAAATAATTCTTAATTCATTTTTAGTGCTATTCGGTCTGCAAAAGTGGGGAGCTTATATAACAATGGTGCCTGGTGAACCAAGAATTGGTGAAGTACAGAGCATTCCTTGAAAATAATGATTGGTCTTGACTTGTTTTCAGTTGTTTAATTAAAGTGACTACATGAACTGCGAAAACAGTCACGATCATCAGGTGTAGTCAGTTCTGCTCGCTAAGATAAGACGAGCACTCATAAGCCTCAATCTGTTTTAAATCATTTTCTTTGATTAACACGTTTTCCAATGATAATAATAAGCCATCGGCAGCTAAATTAGTAAAATGTTGCAACAATTAAAGAGAAATGTTCTATTCACATTACTACAGAGATAAAACATGATGTTGACTTTTATGTTTGCTTTAACCATATCCTGCTGTATTAGATCTTAGCTTCATGATTGTTTAATTGCAACAAAGAAAGTGAAAATTAGCAACCAAAATGTTGAGTGTTTTGGAGTTTATGTAATTATATTTATTTTCAAGGGATGTTCAGTGCTTCACTAGTTTTTAATTCACCGCCCATCACTTGTGTACAGTACTCATATGACCGCGGCCATGTCTGTGGCTTAGCTTGCTGCAGCTTGCTTAGATTCACAAGGTTACATTATTGATGTTTAGACATTGTTTATTCTTGCTGACTGGCATGTGATGGTGCATATTTTGACTTGCAAAAGTGCATCAAACTGAGCTAGAACATGCAGGCTGCTATGCACGCCAACTGCCTCTCACTGCCCAGTAATGCAAAACAAACATTTAAGTACTGCCTGCAGCAATTAGATGATAGTTTCAGGCCATAATCTCTGCTCCAAGTAAGCATGAAATGGCTACCTTACAGAATACGTTCCATAAAAATGAAAGACATCTATATCTAGATGCACTTTTTCGATACGCTGACTTTGCACCAGTAAACTTCCCTTCCTGAGACGACATACTATATACGATCACAAAACTTTTTAAGAACTTTTTAAAGAAGAGGGCCTTGAAGGTTAAAGAGTATATAAAAACTGGATAGAAATTTGGTGATTTTACATTTTATATTTAAAAAGTAGTGATAGAAAGTAGTGATTTCACAGACGAAACATGCAAAAAAAAAATCAATCTGTATACATATTTACATATATAGATAAGCATGATTATTTCGATTACACGGGACCTTTAATAATATAGGAGGATGAAAAGTTTGAACTAATGAGCTTGTTCATACACTCTTGTGATTGAGGTACCTCTTCCTCAGCCCTTGGATCCGTTGATTCGCCACCGCAAGTTATTGGACCAATTGCCCTTTAAGAAAAAAAGAGGTCTATTTCAAACAATTAATCTTCTCACCTTGAGTGCTGCAGAATTCTCTTCAATTACCAGAAACTTGAGGTCCTGTCTGGACATCCATTTTTCCATCAATGTCTTTTAATTGAATTCATGGTTGTACTGAGCAGCCAGCATTTCTTCAAGCTCTCATACTGAAATCCCATTCAGCAAGCAGAAAGAAGCTCTGCCTCTAAAGCACCACTGTTTCCATTCTGTGGTCAAGTGACAGCCCATCCCAGCACAGTATTAATGGCATACGAGCCATTCCCACAGCTATTGATGACCTCCCAAGGTTCCAATAACTTAAGGCATTAGTTCCAATCAACAGGTCAATATCTGCATTTACGTTTGCAATATGCACCTTTGACAAGTACGGCATTTTGCTAGCTCTTCAGGAGTCACAATGTTATCAGGAGTGGCTGGCTTCTCTATCTGCGTGAGAAGCTTTGGGAGAGCAAAAAAAATCATTGCTATTCAAATCACAGATCTCCAAGCCAGTCAAGCAATAGGCTGGAACATCTGCTTTTTGCCCACTTGTGCTCAACATGAAGTTGGTCTGCCTACCTGTGATGTTCAGCTACCAGGGTCCAAAAAGGCATATGTTTTTATATAGTTATGTCTCTTTACAGCCATCACCTTTACTGGTAGAATGGATTACACACACACACACACACACACACACCGGTCCTTACCGGCCCTTGTATATCCACATGTTTTGAATGAAGTTGGCTGATTCCTATACCCTTTCCAAAGCCGTTAGCCCTTTTAGAAGAAGCAGTGGGGTGAGTTTTCCGCAGACCTCGTGTTATGATTCTGCTCTGCATTGCCATGTTTTTCATGTTCCTGATTCGTTTGCCATGTTTTTCATGATTCCAGATGTGTTCGCCATGTTTTGGTTACATTCTGTCTGATATAGTTTCTGATCTCTGCATTGCCTGACCTTGCCTTGTAATGTGTATTGTGATTTGGTTACTTTGATATGTTCATGCGTTGTTTTGCCATGTGTTCGTTATTGCCATGTTTTTGTTTTTACCAGTATCCATATTCCTGTTATTATTCCGATCCATGTTTTGCCTTCACCCATGCATTGCACTTTGTCTCCCCCGGTCTGGGCTCTTGTTGTGTTTCTGCTCACAGCCCTTGTACTGTGTGCCACTCTTTCGGGTGATTTAATGGTTTCTGGATGTCAACCATTCCTTCCAGTCTTGTTTACTTCCTTCGTCTTGCTTTGCTATTTTACTAACCAGTACGAACAGTTTGCTGTTTTGTTAAATCTTCTAACCTAGACTAAGATTGTATATAATACTAACTTACTAACAAGCACGAGGGATTGTATAGCTGCACCTTACTAATTGATTAACAAGCTCTCAGCACTCGCCCTGTTCCAGTCTCTGTCTCTTACCTTTACCTCATCCTCCACACATGCGCACTCTGTCCTTTCTCTCATTATCTATGCACGTTAGAACTCTCTAACCGAGCCGTATATGCGTCAATAGGCTGTCTCGTGATCCCTGTCCGCGTTTTGGCTTTTGCCTATTTCATGTGATTAGGTCCTCCCTCATGTTCCCTCCTTTCTAATTAGTCTGACTTCCTGCACCTGTGTTCTGTTCAACATGTGACCTCCTGTATGTGTATATTAGAAGTCTCACAGCAGTTCCCCGTCAGATTGTTTCTCTCTAAGTTTACCTGTGCTGCTCTCATATTCGCCTTGTACTCATAGTGTTGCTCTTCTGACTGGACTGTCCTCGACTTAGATTTTTTGGCTCTGATTTGGTACTTTTGTCTGCATCTGTTTACAAACCCTTTTTCTGCCCGACTACGATTACTGTGTTTGCCGCCCTGGTTTTTCAATTCGAATTCCGCCCTGTGGATTGTGATTTTTGGATTGTGGACTTTGTACCATTGCCTTCGTCCCTGCGGGGGTTTTCCCCCTGACTTAATAAAATCACTTTCTTTGCATGCCTGGATTCTCACGACTGGTTCCTGAACGCAGCCTCACACCTTGCATGCCAAGCGCTACTTGCAATCCCGGCTCAGGTGACCAACACACAGGCACGTTAAGCAAACTCCCTGTTCTCTCAGAGGGTGAATTTTTTTCTTGTGTTTCTTTCCAGTAGACTGTTTGCAGTCCTCCGATGAGCGACTATGAGCACAGCAAAGGCATCCAGCCTTTGGATCCAGTATGTCACCAAATAGAGGATCAAACAGAGTTCTGACACAATGCTCAATAAATGCGACCAGATCATTGAAGTCAGCTCTTTGCCCAGTTGTTTCCATTCTTTCATAAGCAACAGTCCATTCCTCTCTCATTTTAAAAAGCAATGTTGAAATGATATCTCTTATGTGTATATCCAGTTCCTGCAAGTATTCAAGCTCTTCCATCACATTACAACAGCCATTCAGGAATAAGGAGTAAGCTTGGAGTGCTTTCACATCCTCAGACTTTATGGTTTGCCAGGCTAAAGCTTTTTCCACACAATTGGTTGCTATTTTGTACTGATTTCCAAAGTCTTTCTGTAGAAGGTCCTTTGCCACTTCCTAGCTAGGTTAAGGAGCCATATGCTGACAGCGATGAACCAGCTCTTTTGGTGGTCCTCTGATAAACTGCTCCAAATAGTACAAACAATCTGCTTTTCCTGCCTTCTCTCCTTGCTCAAATGCCTTGATGAATGCGCAGTATGTGGGATGTTCCAATGTGGGAACATCTCGTGGTGGAAGTAACACTGCCTGCTCCTGCTGCACCAGAGTGGCTGTCGTTTCATTCTGCCTGTGCGCGATGGTAAGGATGTCTCCAGGCACATTTTGAGTGGTTTGCCGCTGATGGTATGCAAATTGCATTACCGTATCAATTAACCAATCAGTTGTTAGTTGGTGTTCATAATGCTGCAATGTTTCCAATTTATTGTGTTCCAGCTGATTTGTATTTACACTACTAGCACCTAAAAACCGAGAAGTGTACCTTTTACTGAGGAATTCCAACAAAAGCTTAGAATACACCAAGGTTTACTGAAGATTTGAGGCCAACTCGATAAACCTCGGAAAAAATTTTACCAAGGAATCCCAAAATCTGTCCGGTTCACTTAAGTTTGGACAACACCTCGATGTTCACTTTCTCTCAAGGTGCCCTCTTTTAAAAATTACATTGAGTATTTTTGTATTACATTGATTCGTTTGTAAATTGGTGCTTTTGCAGATTGAATATATTCTGAATACTGACCGTGTTTTTGTTGTTCTTAATAGAATGGTGGTGGTCTGCCTCTTTCCAGTTCCCATATGCAGGACAGACACAGCAGGCTGAATTACAGTACTGTCCATTCCAAAGTTTCCACGAAATTTGGCAAATATTCATGTTTTTTTTATACATCTGAAATTTTTTTGGTCTACCTCAGTAGACTTTTTCCGAGGTTAACCGAGTTGGCCTCAAATCCTCAGTAAACTTTGGCGTAATCAAAGTTTTTGTTGGATTTTCTCGGAAAAAGGTGTACTTTCAAGGTTTTTAGGTGCAAGTAGTGTTAGTTTCCATGATCCAGGCTTGTATTTCCTTTGCCATAGGATTTAAGTCAATGGCAACCTCCCTTTCCCTTATTTGCTTTTCCACATAGGAATTCATGCCCTGTGAGGTGACTTGAGAAACATTTGTCTGATCTAAGAGTCCAGTAATACTGCCAACTTAACAGCGGATGCAGCAGTTGCAGCTTCCAAAGCAAGATGCTCTCTTCTCCTGCTGAGCTGTTGTTCCTACTCCTCCAACACATGACTTGTCTTCTACGCTGCAGCACGAGCAACAAGTGCAGCTCATTCTGCTGCTGCCTTAATCTGAGCAGAAGATCTAGTGCTTGATCTGCCACTTCTAACGCTCCTGCGGCTTGAGTGTTTACTACCAACACTAGCAATATTATGGATTAATTTCATCCTCAACATTTCCATTTTCATGCAGATGTACAGAACCCTTCATTGCATGATAAAACCCAAATTTCTGCACTGGCCATATAATTATAATTTTTCAACAATTTTCCCTTGAAATATGTCATGTTTTTCCCTTTCCTCAGATGGCAGCAGATACAACACAGACTCATGCATGATTTTTTCTGCATCACACAATGTCATCAACTCTCCAGGAGCACACCGTTCCTGTGCTTTTTCCCCCAGCTGACATTGCAAACGATCCAACTTCTCAGCAAGTGCTTTAGCGGTAAGCTTAACCACAAGTAATTGAGTTAGTGATCACTGTGATCACACATCACACCGTTGGGTTTAGCAGGAGTTCGTAAAACAGTCTCAGTAACCCAAGAGTCCAATGCCATGTCACACTTTAGTAAGCAAGTAAGTAAAACTTTATTTGTATAGCACTTCTCCCTGCACGGAAGCACACAGCGCTTCATAGAGGTAAAATAAAAATAAAAAATTAGAACAGGCAAAAAGTACACAGCCAGACACAATAAAAAAACAACAAAAAGAAAGCACAAAAAGTAAGGAATTACCATGAAATAGCCTAAATATGACCAAAAGTCTGTCTGAATAGGAGTTTTTTTAACCGTTTTTTCAAGTGGTTTTTTTTTTTTTTTAATTGAAAATGAGTTCAGAGGACGAGGCTCTCAGATCCTGGGGGAGGGCATTTAGAGCCTCCGGGCCACCGCCCCAAAGGCTCTGTCACCCTTGGTCTTTAGCCTGGTCCAAGGCGATGCCAGGAGCAACTGGTCGGTTGACCTCAAACACCGGCTGGGCGAGTATTTCTGGAGCGAAATGTAAACTGGGGTATACGTTTACACTTCTCCATTATGATCAGTCAGTCAGTAAACACTTTGCCGTAAACAACAAACAATGACCACAAAGTCAGTTGTCCCCGCCTCAGCATCCAGTGCGTTGGATTCATGCCCAGTAATGTGCGTACACATTTATAATGGCCATTTAACAATGTAGCGCTACAAATACCTCCACATGCTGGGTGCCAAGTAATGATCCAGATCCGATGCTCGAAACAGCCGGCATCAGCATCAGCACCGCAGCTCCAGCATCTCCATAACCATGGACGACTCTCAACTCCTCCAACGAGTCCTAGACAGCTTCTGGCCTCCCGCAACGGTTCACGCCGATGATCCGACGCCATAGTTTTCGAAGGAAGTTCCATAAGAGGCTGGTTTTTGACTTATACTAAAGGAGCTGAGTCTATAACTCTAAGCTGCTGAGGTGACTGAACCCAGGAGTAATCTGACTGAAGCGCTTCGTGACTGTTTGACATCATGTTATCTTTGGCTTGTCTCTGTTCCATGCAAAGACTCTTCTTACATGTTGCATCACAAAGATTTATTGATCGCCGTTCACCAGCCTTGACCATTTGTGATTGAACATCCAAACAAAGAAGACATCTATGTTGCAAACACTAAGCAAAAACCACTAAAAACCATTTGCCCTTCCGAGTTCAAACACCAACAAAACAATTGTGATTTCCTTACTTACATACCTGAGAGCAGGTAAGATCACTGCACCACCCAGTGCCCACAAAATGAATTACTAGGAACACATAAATGCAGCACGTTTGTCTCCCAACCCTGAGAGGTCCCCGCCATCCCAAACAGATTTCTGTATCTCTTCTTTTTCTGTGATTTTGGTGTCCCAGCTCCACCCCCTCAAAACCCGTGCAAAGTGTTGCACAACTATGCTTTAAGACAACAACTACTACAGCAGCCAAAAGAGAGAGAGACAGAAATATCTGCATTCAGCTACCCCCCTTTTCCATCCCAGCATGCACTTCTGCAATAGAGAAAAACATCATGTGGCTTGGAAAGGGATGCAACCAGAAGATGTGTGTGTGCGTGTTCCTCTATGAGCTCACTTTGTGTCTGAGTGTGTGTAATTAAAAGCCCAGGGATGTCTGTCAATTTTGACAGTGCACTGTCCGACAGAGGAGAAAGGAATGCTAACCCCCCTCCCGCACAGCCCCTAACCTTCCAACCCTCCCTCACCACGCCCCCCATCACTACCATCCAGTGCAACAAGAGAGATCAGCATTTCCAGAGAGATATTGCTCAATCCAAAGAAACAGCGTCTATTACGGTATCCAGCTGTGTTAGGCAGCTGACCTGCTATAGAGGCTGGAATGTGCAGGCACACAGCCGGAGAGGAAATCCGTCAACTCCATTGCACTTTTCCAACACAATCCTAACTCTTGCCGGCAAGCAGCAAATTTCCTACAGCCACTTTTATTACTACACTTCGATCCTTTTCTGAGGCTCATATCACTCCCGAAAACACCACAAGCTCTTCCTCCCCGGCTCGAGTCCAGAGGCAGGTAACGGTGCATGCCAGGGGCAGTTACAGTGAAAGTGAGAGCAGCTAAGCTTCTGCAGAACACATTTAACAACAAACAAATCATGTAAGAGAAATGCTGACCATGATAGGAATGCAAGACTCTGGTCTCGATGGCAAATAAATGCATTCATAAAACCTGAGTGCACTGAAGAGGCAAACAGGTAACATGATTTATATATATATGGGTCAATAACAAATAAGCCTTTTAAAAATGTTTTTTTATAAATCTTTAAAAATGTACAGAATATATTTATTTAAGTTGGAAGAGTGTGTTTAAACAAGTATAACTGGTAGCACACCATTTACAGGGTTTCAGTACATTTTTAGACAGTATTTGCATTTTCACCAGCTAAAAAACGTCAGGTGGCCCAACCAAAAGTTTTTTGAAAAAAAAAAAATCTTCCCTCTTTTTTTTCTAAGTGATTTTTTTTTTGTAAGTATACCGGAGAGTGTCTCCTCTGCCTAAAACATTACTATATTGTAGTTGAGCTGGGTATTAAAAGTAACTTGTGGATTCTTTATTGTACGGGGTGGGTATTTTGGTTTTCCAACATCCAACTTTAGATTTTAAATGTGAATAAATTTACTACTCAAAATTTGATAGGGATCATAGGAATTTTTTTGTGAAATGACATGCAAATTTGGTAACTGCCACTGATGAACAATATATTGGATAAATGACATGCAGTCAGACACAAAACACATTTGCACGTGCATTTCATGACATTAAATGAGTGTGCAGCCTCACACTTTGGCTTTGACTAACATTTCACCATTTCAACTCAGACGTGTGTGTTGCTTATTGGTGAAAATTTGGAAGTTGCCAAATTTTTTGCATTACATTTAGCAATAACAATGTCTTCGACGTCGATTGACTACAGAGAAACTGGGAAGATGCATCGGAATGCTTGACTCTGGCTTCTCACAACGTCATGTTTCCAATGCACTTAACATCAGCCAAAGAGTTGTGAACAGAGCGTGGAACCGGCATCAAACATTTGGTACAGCAGCATACCGTCATGGGGGTGGTCGTCAGAGATTGACTACACAACGAAAGACCACTTTCTCACACTTCAGGCATGACGTCATCCTTTCTGGACAGCCACCACCCTACAAAATGACCATCATAACACCTTGGGGGTCAGGGTATCCACTCAGACGATACGGAATCGTCTTTATTCTGCCGGCCTCAACTCAAGATGGCCATGTGTTCGAATACCACTGACCGTGCGTCATAGGCCTGACCGTTTGGATTGGGCTCACGATCGTGTCACATGGACACACAACGATTGGGCTCCAGTTCTCTTTACTGATGAGTCCCGATATTGCTTGGACTTTACTGACAGGAGGCAACGGGTGTGGCGAAGACAACGTGAGCGATTTAATGATGCCTACATCATTGAACACGACCGTTATGGTGGTGGATCAATTATGGTCTGGGGAGAAATAAGCAGGAATGGCAGAATGGACCTGCATGTCATGATGAGAGAGACAATGACAGGGGTACGGTACAGGGATGAGATCCTAATTGTGTACGTAAGACCATATGTTAGTGCTGTTGGCCCTGATTTCAAGTTGATGGATGATAACGCCCGTCCCCATCGTGCTAGGGTAGTGAATCAATTCCTAGAGCAGGAGACAATTGTCCACATGGACTGGCACGCGCGTTCCGCCAGACCTAAACCCTATCAAGCATGTGTGGAACATGCTGCAGGTCGCCATTTCTGGTCGTAGGACACAACACACAACTCTAGAACAGCTCGGAAATGCCCTTATTGAAGAATGGAACTCCAATTGCAATCATCCGGGTTCTGATTGACAGTATGACCCAACTTTGTCAAGCCGTCATTCAAGCTAGGGGAGGCCATACCCGTTATTGACATTAACTGTGGTAATGAAACATCAAACGAACGCTGTCTGATTTCATTTTACATGTAAGAGGTGAAACCATGAAGTGTTCGTAAAAGCCAAAAGTGTGAGGCTGCGCGCTCATTTAAAGTCATGAAATGCACTTGCAAATGTGTTTTGTGTCTGACTGCATGTCATTTATCCAATTTATTGTTCATCAGTGGCAGTTACCAAATTTGCATGTCATTTCACAAAAAAATTCCCATGATCCCTATCAAATTTTGAGTAGTATACTTTGCAAATTTAAAAAGTATATTGTTGTATAGAATGATTATTTATATCACAATTTCCAAACATTTGTTCGCGTCAATCTCCCATTTCTTGGTTTAAAGTAGTATTTTACCTGCTTGTGCCACCTGACTTACTGGTTGCGCCGCCTGACATTTGCTACTAATTATTCAGGCATCTACTTGGACACCAAAATAACCTTTTGACTTTGCTAGCTAGTTTATTCATCCATTTTTACAATATAATTAAGAGTTTTAGAATAATATAACTTTTTCTTAGTTTTATATTGGTTGTACCACCTGACATGTAAAGTGAACATGTCTAACTATGAAGAGAAAGTAGCTATTTTTTTATCAATATTTGAGAGAGATCTACATACCTTTCACTCATCAGTATAGGTCACTTGGGTTCCTTTTGATGATGCAATATCCTGTTTACTCATCTCTCTCATCAATTTAAAATTAAAGTTGTATGAATGCTGCTGCACCGCCATGACATTTCAGATATCCAGATTTCATCAAATTTGTTTTTAATATTCCAAACAATTTTAAAACAATTAAACTTTGCTAATTTGAAAGGTTTTCAATATGAAATTATGTCCCATATTAATATTATATTTATTCATATTTTAAATTACACATTTAATACATTTCACATAGTGTTAACTTGCTCGGACGGTTGCGCCACCTGACATTTTGAGGGTTTGAGATGGCAAAATATAAAATATATATCATTTTCATGATAAACTGGAAGTATGTTCAAATTAAACAGGTTTTATAGAATAAAATGATGCTTATTATGAATCATTTAAAATAATTCAAAACCAAAGTAGTGTGCTCGGACACATAAGTCTGCATGTCACGTCATTGACCCAACTAGTCCTATAGTGAAATGACAGAAGTTTATATATATATATATATATATAATTAGCAAGTACAAAATTCATAAAAACGTACCAGACTGGATAGTCTTTGAGGGTCCAGTACAGAGGCCGCTATTGGCGGACTGAAGCCAATTCTCTGGGTTTTTTGCAGAAGGCAAATTGTGATAGGGTAGGTCTGCCGTTTACAGTCTCAGATAAGTGTTGAGCTACTGCGAAATATAGAGTGCAATAAAGTGGCAAAAACATACGAGACAAGGCGTGGCACAGCATGAGACATAATCTTAAAAGTAGCCCAAGAACAATCTTAATTGTGGTCAAGAATGCTGTATGATTCGCCACTTAAACATCAGCATTCTTTTAATGCATTACAACAGCTACCGGAATTCCAGCACCGACCGGTTTGGTGTTTGTACAGCAGTTTCTCTCATAAGGTTTATTCGATAATATAATTCGGGAAGAAAAGTTTGGTTTTAACGAGAGAGCGAATCTAGGACGCAGTCTTCCCTCTCAACTTCTCTAGACTGGATAGCAACGTTTCGCTGAAGCACGATGACGCCCCATGTCCAGGGTACTTTCCAGAGAGAGCCACGTCCATGACCAAAACTTCGTGCAGTGCACACGCTGATCAGCATTTCAAGTGAAACGTTTGAAATGCAAAAGCAAAAACTACTGTAGCTCAGTCAACTTCTCTCTACGCCGAAAGGGACCTTACTTTTCAAAAGGAAATAATTAATGTCCAAATCAGTGCAAACACTGACGATCAAACTCTGCGGAACAAACGTTAGTCGCTGAATACTCACTCGAGCAGACAAGAGATCTGAGCAAGGAAATAATCTAAACTTAGTTGAAATCAGACTTGCAATTACACCCCCACCCCCCATTATTACAGTCATCGCAGATGTTTGGCGGCATTCCTTTATTGGGTAGTAAATGATAGGCTTCAAAGAGCCGTAATAATGTTGGCAGAGCAGAGGGCGATGCCATTATACGAAATGAGACACAAAGAACCACTACACACCCAGTCTTGTTTCTTTCTTTGTGAAAAGCACTTGCATCAGCAACTGAGAACTGGCGGCAGAGTTTCCAATTAAGGTAAAATCAACCGAAATAGGGTAGTGCTTTACACTACAAAAGGTAATCTGCATTATTCCTGGCCACTAACTGATAGATGATACCCTGCAGCTATTTCGCCTAAAAATTATCAGCCGTTATACAATGCACGTGTCTTGCGATGTCTCTGCAGGTCATATCGAATGCATCATTTTTCGACAGTTTAAGCTTGGAAGGAGAAAAAAAAAATATCTGTTAAAATCAAGGTGAATCGTGATAACTGTCAAAAGGTTGCATTTTCCATTAACTTACCTTTAGCAGTGACACAATGTGTGAATCCTGAGGCGTTCTTCACCATATATCTCACCGAGTCGCTCTGTTTGCTGGCGAACGTCTGTGAATTGGGTTCTGCTTGGCGCTTATGCTTCCTTTTCCCACTCGACTTCAAACCCCGACGCAGTCGTTAAAACATGCGCTCAATTGCAACTTTTGTTCAGAACCAGACTTCGGGGCATCTCATTGACCCGCGCATGTTTGTGTGAAAGCTGTCAGCTGACTCCAGGTTCTTTAGTTTGGGTTCGGGCAGTACCGTAGCGCGAAGACCATCAATGAAACAAGAGGAAACAGACAAAGAAGCCAGAAAAAAAAAACCTCAAATCGTCGATCAGTATTGCAAAAGCAGATCGTCTCGGCGCGACTGATAGTTATTGCGCGTCGGCGTATTCGCTGGTGCTGATGCGAGTTTTCACGTCCCTTTGTTGGTGTCACGCCTTGAAAATGAGTGCATCGAGTATGTCGGTACAATTCCTTCGAAAAAACTGTCAATAAATTTGAAGCACACGGTCTTTCCCATATCATATACACACGTATAACGGATTTGTTGCTGGTTTCTGATTGGTTTCGCCAGTCTCCTAAGCCACGCAGAAAGTGTTCTAGTGGTGAATTTGCGGTAGAAGGTCGATGCACTATGTTCTTTCTAAACTAAGGGGTTTCATTTTCGCCAGCAGTAACCCATTCGGTAGAGTTCGTATTAGTTAAAACACAGTCAAAGCATTTTCACGTTGGGTGGGCTCTCCGGTAAGTGCTTCTCCAAAGTCTTGGTCAGTCCGACAATCTTGAATCCTTTGTCTCTCGCCGCATTTCTTTCTCACCCAGCAAGTGCAATGCAAAAGCTTCTGTCTCAATCGAGACTTAAACTCCCCGGAGTTCAACCTTCGCTTCTCTGGTGTCGCTGTCTCTTTGCTTCCCTCACTCTACGTACTTAGCCCTGTCTCCTGTCTCCTGCCTCCTGCCTGGTTCATAAGAAACGGCGGTGCCCATCAACAAGCACCGTGACGACACCCCGTACCCAGTCACTCGCTGCGCGCGCCACACCCATCTACCATCCATTCATAAAGTGCAGCGAGACGCTCGACGCTCTCTCTCTCTCTCTCTCTCTCTCTCTCTCTCAGTTTCTCACTCTCTTCATGGCAAAAAAGGGGAGTGCGGAGTTTGGGACACAGCTTTAGGGAAACGGTTCAACGCGTTTTTTAACTAAAATTTATTTTGAAAAGACCGATACGAAGTTGAAGTACCAGAGCAAAATGGTTGGTACAATGCTTTGTCATTCTGTCTTCTTACCAGTCTACACCAAGCATGAAAATCAATCATCGTGTCACTGCATCATATGATAACGTGTAGCGTTTGCGCACTATGACCGCAAGATGTACGCTATAAAAACAGACACACATGCTCACTAAAGAAGACACACACACACTAACACAAACGCATATACTCATGCTCGCCGACATTGATTTGAGGGGGGGGTCACAGAGTCACAGAGTTCACGTGGTCAAAAAACACAGTAAAAATCCCTTTCTGAGTGTCCCCTATGATAGATACACGGTAAAGTGCCCTCATGAGTGCTGCTTTTGGAGGAAAAAATGCAACAAAGTACCCTCATAAGTGGAGTTCCGGTAGATAAAATGCAATGAAGAGCTCTCATGTTTGCCCTTGTTGTGGATAAAATGAAGCAAAATGCCGTTATCACTGCCCGCTCTTAACCTTTCTTGACTTCCTCTTCCAGGAGCTACGCATAAGGTTCAAAGGGAAGGAAGACATCCCAACTGGGTCAATCTTTGCTGGTCTTCACTGACTTACCATCCCAAGCAAGTAGAAAGGCTTGACAGAGGACAGAGCTGTTCAAGATGTTTACCAATTCCATGACTTGTTGGAGGAAAATCTTGTTACGGAACTGAAGGCATTCCACTCATCCTATGCTCTGCCAACCAGCATTGGCCGAGCTATGCTGAAGTGCTTCTAGGAATACAATGTGGACTCAGTATTCCCAACCCTGACAGAACTCCTCAGAATATATACAACTCTGCCTCAGTCAGCTGAATCTGTTGAGAGCTCGTTCTCAAACCCAAAGTTGATAAAGACCCAGCTAAGGGACAGAGGTTGCAAAGGCAGGCTGGAAGATATTCTGCTTCGGTGAATTGAGGGGACATCTCAATTGACCTTAAAGAGGTCATTGGCATTTTAAAAAACTCAGCCAAAAGGCAAATTCTCATTTGATTCCACTAAGATGGTCATTCTCACTAACATATTGACAAATTCTCCTGAGACTTTATCACTGTGCCTCTGTTTTTGTTCTGATAGAGTTGTAAATGACACAAATATGGTGCTTGAATGTTAATGAATTGTCAACTTATTGTCGGGAATCAAACCACTAGGCTCTCACGCTGCAAAAACATTAAATTAGGAAATTTTTCAGCGTACCAGTTTCCTCTCTTTTGTTCTATCTGTAATGGAGGAAAACTACTAACAATCAATTATCACCAACATCACTCTAAAGCATTTTTTAATTTATTTGAAGTGAGTATCCTTGCTTGATTATAAGCTGAAAAACCATAATAGTCTGATAACCTTTACACTCACATTGAGAGGGCACAAAATACAGATGGCGCTACACATTTTGAACCCTCATCTGGTGAAATGGTTCTTCAATGTCGGGCTAGCGATTGGTCAGCTGGCGGGGAAGAGGCGGCCCAGCCATATACTGGGTGCACCTAGTCTTGTTGACAAGTACAAAGCCCAATTCCAATGAAGTTGGGACGTTGTGTAAAATGTGAATAAAAAGAGAATACAATGATAAGAAAATCCTTTTCAACCTATTCAATTGAAGACGCTACAAAGACAAGATATTTGATGTTAAGACTGAAAATCCTTATTGTTTTTTTGAAAATGTTCACTCATTTTGAATTACATGCCTGCAACACATTTCAAAAAAGCTGGGACAGGGGCATGTTTACCACTGTGTCACATCAACTTTCCTTTTAACAACACTCAATAAGCGTTTGGGAACTGAGGACACTAATTGAAGCACTGATTACTAAAACCCCACAAGTCAAGTCAAGTCAAGTCAAGTGTGACTTATGGGGTTTTAGTAATAGGTGCTTCAATTGTAGAAGCTTTGTGGGTGAAATTCTTTCCCATTCATGCTTGATGTACGACTTCCGTTGCTCAACAGACCGGGGTCTCCTTTGTTGTATTTTGCACTCCATAATATGCCACACATTTTCAATGGGAGACAGGTCTGGATTGGAGGCAGGCCAGTGTATTACCTGCACTCTTCTACTACGAAGCCACACTGTTGTAACACCTGCACACCTGTGGCTTGGCATTGTCTTGCTGAAATAAATGTCTTGCGGGGACGTCCCTGAAAAAGATGTCACTTGGATGGCAGCATATGTTGCTCCAAAACCTGTATGTACCTTTCAGCATTAATGGTGTCTTCACAACTGTGTAAGTTACCCATGCCATGGGCACTAAAACATCCTCAAACCATCACAGATGCTGGCTTTTGAACTTTGCGCTGATAACAATTTGGATGGTCCTTTTCCTCCTTAGCCTGGAGGACAGACATGAGGTCCAGGATTTCCGCAAACAATTTGAAATGCGGACTCTTTAGACCACAGCAAACTTTTCCACTTTGTGTCAGTCCATCTCAGATGGGCTCTGGCCCAGAGAAGCTGGCAGCGTTTCTGGGTGTTGTTGATACAAGGCTTTCACTTTGCATGGTAGAGTTTTAATTTGCACTTGTAGATGTAGCGGCGAACTGTGTTAACTGACAATGATTTTCCAAAGTGCTCCTGAGCCCACATGGTATTATCCTTTACAGAATGATATTGATTTTTAATGCAGTGCCGCCTGAGGGACCGACAGTCAAGGGCAGTCAATGTTGGTTTTCGGCCTTGCCACTTAGGCGTAGAGATTTCTCCGGATTCTCTGAATCTTTTGATGATATTATGGACTATAAATCATGAAATTCCTAAATTCTTTGCGATTGCACTTTCAGAAATGTTGTTTTTAAACTGTTGGACTATTTGCTCATGCAGTTGTTCGCAAAGTGGTGAGCCTCGGCCCATTGTTGCTTGTGAGTGACTGAGCCTTTTGGGGACGCTCCTTCTATACCTTAACATGACACTTACCTGTTTCCAATTAACCTCTTCACCTGTGGAATGTTCCAAACAGGTGTTTTTTTGAGCATTTCTCAACTTTCCCAGTCTTTTGTTGCCCCTCTCCCAGCTTTTTTTGGAATGTATTGCAGGTATCAAAGTCAAAATGAGAGAATATTTCCAAAAAAATACAATAAAGTTTGTCAGTTTTAACATAAAATATCTTGTATTTGTAGTGTGCTCAATTGATTATAGGATGAAAAGGATTTGCAAATCACTGTATACTGTTTTTATTTACATTTTACACAACGTCCCAACTTCATTGGAATTGGGGTTTGTACAAGAACACGCACGCCCACGCCCACACACCAATACACATTCTCTCTCACACACACACACACACACACACACACACACACACACACACATACACACATGCAAACATTCACAGAAATACGTATATTAATCAGGCTTCTCTATCGTCATCATAAAATCATTATACAATACGGTCTTGCTGGCCTCATCAGAATCAGCGTCATTGACGACTGCATGGCAACTCCAACATTTCAATGTATCGTCCGTATATTGGGAATTGAGTATTGCCTGCCCAAATGTTAGAGAGACTCCCACTATGATGCTGAGGTCCTGAGGGTGATTTTGGATCATCACAGTGAGTTAGTGTGAGCATGCATGTTAATGCATGAAGGCACAAGTGAGTCTACCATTGGGTGCGTGTGTGCGTTCCTGTGCTCGTGTGTGCTTCTCAGCATTTTGACTGCTCGTACACAAATGTTTTTGTATGTATTTGTCTTTGTTGCGGGTGTGTGCTTGCATGTGCATGCGCACGTGTTTGCTCATCTGCATGTCATTCGGTCTTCTGGCTATATATACGGGAGTATCAATGTGTCGCTTTCCAAATGAAATAAATATGCCATCAGAGTTTTGACTTTCTAAAAATGGGAGTATTGCGCCATAAGATGGAGACCAAAAAAAGTAAGGTGTTCATGTCCTAAATCTGTTTTTAACTTGTTCAGGGGGGGACCAGAATAGATAATCACCTGACTGGGGAAAAAAAACGTAGGGACACTGAAAACCGTAAAACAAGAAGCATTTTGCATGGGCTGATTTGTATTTGTTTATCTCATGCCATATGTGAAATGTGACTTGAGGGAGTGGACTGTTGACATATTTCATGCTCTCTGCTCGAGAAAACATGCCAATCTAGGAGAACACACAAGACAATGAGCACAGTGTTGCAATATTGAGCGGATGAGTAAAAATGCGCAGGTTATGTAAGTAACCATGCGATAACAGAAACTAACAGTCCCTGCGGCTCTAACGGGTTGGGGACAGCCAATGCTGTCAGACATGCCGTTAATGACCTGCTGTTTTACTGGACTTAATGGTTATCTTAACGACATCCCTGCTGCCCGGAAATTGGTTGTCGGACACGTCGAATAAACAACTCAATGAAAACAAGCTCAGTTTTCACAATGGCCAGCAGCTGCTACAGGCCGGGGGTTGTGCAAAAACTACGTTCAACTATGTTGTGCTAAGTGTCATTTCAGTGGTCAATCACATGCAGTAGCTTCCCAATCTCTTTAATAGGCTCATATTCCTGATGCAGCACTTGAACAATAAAAGACCACAGCAGCCATGTTGTTGGTAAAAGAAAGTGACCGCAGACATTGTCCCTCAGTGTCTTCCGCTTTCTGCTTTATAAATGCATCTTCAATAATTTAACGTGCAAGGTCACAAATATGTGAGTAGAATGGTAACTTCACCTTCTAATGCAAATGTCACAATTAGTATCCAAATGCAGTAGAGTTCAACAAGACATGACAAAGACTTTTCAGAAAAGTAAAACATTTCCAAATAAACCGTTCACTTTAGTGGGCAAGATATCTGAGATACAAGTAAACACACAAGTTAATGAAATAATGCTTTTTGTTGCCTCTTCACATTTGAGCTCCCATAGCAGTGACATGATTTAACAAGTTCTAATGTGATACCCACGTAATCTAATTCTGAGCATTGTGTAACAGGGAAAAGTATTGATAAGAGAGTTTGTTGCTGTGGCGACTGGCTGGCCATGCAACCGCCTCTGTCTGAGCATGTGCAATGTCTTTTTTTATACCTCTTCTTTTTTTCTGGTGGCATAAACAGACAAGTGGCAAAAACGTCATTGCCAAATATCCAAGAATTTAAAGATGCTGTGTTGGCCTCACTCAGTAGCGGTGGGCCACGGCAAGTCAGTCTGCAGACTGGTGAGCTCCCTGGGTAAAAAGATTCTGCAAAATCATTTCTGCATGCATGGCATTAATGACAATTATTAATGCAGAAAACCCTCAGTCTGAGCTGTGCTGGATACAAGAAAGAGCTCCCTTAAAAAAAAGACAAGACAGTGAAGCTGAAAATATGAAGTTCTTTGAAATGACACTTTCAAATGTGTCTTTTAGGACAAGTTGGGGCCAAACTCCTGCTAAAATCCTTTTAGACTTGCAACGGGGTCCTGCAAAGTGGGAGAGGACATGTCTAGGCTTACTCACTTCATGTGAGAAGTGCTGAGCTCTCGAGGTGCGGCAGTGTGACAGTGGGTGATATAAGAAATCATCAGTGATGATTTGCATGATGATGAAAGGTTGCTCTTGGGTCCCTATATGAAGCATTCTATTGGGATCTTAGTATCTACAAGTGAACCATGAATCAAATCCAATATAGTGAATGTTCTGAGGTTACGTGGATGTAATGCTGGCGTCATAGAGCACGAATTTAACTGTGTGTGTGTGTGTGTGTGTGTGTGTGTGGGAAGGGGGGGGGGGGGGGGCGGGGGGTGGATGTGATGCTTCCCTAAACACCAGATTCAGTGTACTACATCCCATCCCACAGCAGTCGTCATAGAAGAAGGTTTTTCCCAAGTCAGATGAGAAAGGACAGTCACACACTGGTGTTCTGGAGGACTGACTCAAACCTTATGCAGGAAAGTTATATTTATTTTTGCAGTTTAGGAAAATGTGGTAGATCTACTATTTTGATGTATGACATTTCATTCATAAGTAATCTGCAATGAGTGTAACTGAGTTGACCATCCTCCATGATAAGGCTCTGCAGCCCCAGGTAGCCCAGACCAGGTTCATAAATCGTCAGAGGGGAGGCGGACCTGTTTAGGCCTGCATGATGTCGTCGTTATTTTGGCGAAAACAGAAATCACGCGGGGTGTCGTTCTCCTGCCCCCACCCCCTAGCCAGCTCCCCAGCCCACAATGGTAATCTATGAATAGACGACGAGAGTGGTGCCAGGTCTGCCGCGTGGCGCCTGTTCTTTTCCCAGCAGCCTTGCTTCTCTGGCAGCACCTTGGGGTCGCCATGGAAACAGGGATGAGTTGAGCTGCTGCCCTAGCGCTTCATGTAAGCCTGTTAAAGATTGTTCCTCTTTCCACTTGCTCTCACCTCCTCTTCCTCTCAATGGTGAAATTGGCAGAATAACAAAACAGATACGGTTCAAACCTATTTTAGGGGGCCGGTTATGATTATTTTAAAAGTACTTTGCTTGTCACAAAGTATGCAAGCACCTGGTTATCCAAGATCTAATTTCAAAATCATGGGAATCATTGTGGGGTCATTCCTCTTTTGTTAGTATAACAGCATTATCTTCTGGGAGACCTGACTACTAGATGCTACATTGATGAACATTGCTATGAGGATTTGCATATTCCAGCCAGGAAAGCGTGGATAAGTTCAGGCACTGATGTTAAGGGGTTTGATGGAATTTAGTTCAGAGTTTGGTGGCAGCCAGTGAAGGTTTTCCGCACTGACCTCAACAAACAATGGATGGACCGCGTGTGGGGGCATCCTCAGGATGAAACAGAGGTGGGACTTCACTAAACTGCTGGAAGCACTTCTGGAAGTTCATTGTAGTTTCCTCCAGCTTCAGCTTATTATTTTGATTTTAGATGAAAAAAATATTTGATGGTAAAGTCTCTTAATGAATGTTTTGAGAGATGATTGATAGTTTAATTTTTAGAATATTCATTCTCTTACAGAAAGTGTGAACTAGCAGAAAAGGCTTGCTGGCAGTACAGCGTGTTGGGCTTCCCTCCGGTTAGCAAATCGCAGCTTACATTGGCCGAGAGGTCACCTTCTAAAGCCCAGCCCAGGCCGTCAGTGCACTGCTTTTGTTCAGGTTTTTATTGTTGGTGGTTGTTGGCCAAAAAAACAGAGCATAGAATGTAAAATAGATAGTTCAGTATTTTAGCCTTTCAGTATTTGAGAGAAAACTTTGCTCTGTTGTTGCTTCTCTTACTCTCACAGCTGTTTTCAGTGGTTCAGCCCAAAATCCAAACATAAAATCCAAGCCCCTCCACAACCTGCTGGTCGTAAGAAAGAAGGAACTGATATTACATCTATGCTGCACACTGTTGGACCTAACAATAAACCAGCCTCCTAAAGTATGTTACTTTTTTTTGTTTTCCCCCCATTTTTCCCTTTTTTAAAAAAATCTTTATATTAATTGTGAATTGATTTAAATCCCTGTAGTAGAAATAATGAAGCACTGTCCACTGAGCCCAGATGATCCAATAAGCACGGTGCCTAATGACAGGGAACAGAGCCCGTAGAGCAGATTCACCTTCAGTGTGCGACCACCAAATTTGTCTAAAAGGTTGATAAAGTCCAGTAAATGAGGCAAATTAACATATGGTTGTGAGTCATCATGATGTCTTCAGACAGCCACTGGAATGCATCCAATGGTTCTCCTTCTGTCAGCTCTGTCCCACCGCTGGGCTGCCGAGGTACACTCTATGAGAAATAAGACATGGCTGTAACATTGCGGACCGAGCACGCTACAGTCAGCTGGATGGAATGAGATGAGTCCAACTGTGCAGGCCCAAAGAAGACTGAGCTCAGGTATGTGTGTATGCATGTGTTGATGCGATAGTTTTCTTTGGTATTACCAAAGGAGCTGTGTCACAATTACTGCGCAGGCTCAGAAATTACATCCTAACACAGTGAATCTGCTTGACTGCCAGTCATTATCTGATTTCATCCTTGCCAAACCATTTTTGTTTTCCGTTGTACAAACATATTTACAGCGCTGTGAAAAAATATTTGCCCCCTTCCTGATTTCTTACTTTTTTTCCATATTTTTTACACCTAAATGTTTCCTCATAAGCAAATTTCAATATATGACAAAGATAACCCAACTAAATACAAACTGCAGTTTTAAAATGATGATTTTATTTATTAAGGGGAAAAAAGCTATCCAAACCTTCCTGGCCCTCTGTGAAAAAGTAACATCCCCCCCCTCTTAAATCATGAATTAATTGTGAGGAACAACATTGTTTGAGTCCAATTTCACTAGCCACACCCAGGCTTGATTAGTGCTAGGCTTGTTGAATCAAAAAATCACTTCAATATAAACTGTTTCACAAAGTGAAGTAGGCTAAAACATCTCAAAAAGCAAAACATCGTGCCGCAATCTTAAGAAATTGAAGAAAAGATGAGAAACAAAGTAATTGACATCTGTCAGTCTGGAAAGGGTTACCAAGCCATTTCTAAGGCTTTGGGACTCCAATGAACCATGGTGAGAGCCATTATCCACAAATGGAGAAAACTTGGAACAGTGGTGAACCTTCCCAGGAGTGGCCAGCCTACTAAAATTACTCCAAGAGCGCATCAACGACTCATCCAGGAGGTCAAAAAAGAACCCAGAACAACAGCTGTAGAACTGCAGGTCTCACTTGCCTCAGTTAAAGTCAGTGTTCATGATTCAACAATAAAACAGAGACTGGACAAAAATGTCATCTATGGGAGAGTTGCAAGGCAAAAACCACTGCTGACCAAAAAGAACACAAAGGTTCATCTCACGTCTGCCAAAAAACATCTTGATGATTAGAAGACTTTTGAAAAAATACTTTGCTGACTTACGAGACAAAAGTTGAACTTTATTAAAGTGCACGTCCCGTTACATCTGCCATAAAAGTAAACCAGCATTTCATAAAAAGAGCATCATACCAAAAGTCAAACATGGTGGTGGTAGTGTGATGGTTTGGGGCTGCTTTGCTGCTTCAGGACCTGGACGATTTGTGGTAATTGATGGAACTATGAATGTTGCTCTGCACCCGAAAATCCTGAAGAAGAATGTCTAACCATCAGTTCATGACCTCAAGCTCAAGTGCACTTGGGTTATGCAGCAGGACAATGATCCGAAACACACTAGCAAGTCCGAATGGCTTAAAAAACAACAAAACGAAGATTTTAGAGTGGCCTGGACTTAAATCCGCTTGAGATGCAGCGGCGTGACGTTTAACAGGCCGTTCATGCCCCAAAACCCTCCAATGTGGCCAAATTAAATCAATTCTGCAAAGAAGAGTGGGCTAAAATTCGTCCACAGTGATGTGAAAGACTCCTTGCCAGTTATCGCAAATTTTTGATTGCAGCTGTTGTCGCCAAGGGTAGCAAAACCAGTTATTAGGATTTAGGGGGCAATTACTTTTTCACATAGGGCCAGGTGGGTTTGGATATTTCCCCTTAATAAATGATTCATCATTTAACAACTGCACTTTGTATTTACTCGGGTTATCTTTGTCTAATGTTAAAATTTGTTTGATGATCTAAAACATTTAAGTGTGACAAATAGGCAAAAAAATAAGAAATCGGGAAGGGGGCAAATACTTTTTCACGGCACTGAATATATTAGTTACACAGAGATTATGCCTCTTATGTTAAGGAGTTTTCTAGGGAAATTTGAGGATTCAAAGCACTATTTTAGCGCTTTTAGCCAAAGGAACATAGAGCTACTCTATTTATCCATGCAGTTAAATTGTACTATCACAAGGTTGGACTCCTGAAAAGGTAATTGAATTTTCAAGAGGAAGTGCCTTTAAATGATTTAGTATATGGACAGTCAAATCACTGTTTCCCAGGAATTGTATGAATTAAACTCCTCAGCCAAGACTGATGTACAAACCTCTATCTAGCATCTATCCAGCAGTTAATAAAAATGATCTCTTGCGACAGAAAAAAAATCATCGTCATTTGTTGCAACCACTTCAGCTATAATAGGCAAAAGGTACTCCAATTAAGTAGTTAAACAAAATCTGTTTTCTGAAGCAAAAATTCAACATGGTATTGATACTGTGTCATTCTACTATCAATTATTGTCATCAGATATTAAAAACACACCCTTCCATTGATTCACACCTAGATTCCTCCCTCAAAGAATTCAGTGCTCACTTATATCCTCATAAGATCTCACATGGAAATCAAGTCACTTTAATGCTTGCTCAGGCTTATCTGTGTAAAGCTCAGTTGTAGTTCACACTCACCTAAAACTTTCCCGTCATTATCTATTAATTCACTCTTTTTTAAATCCAATTCCAGACAGGATAAATTTTCCACAGTAATTGAAAGACATTGATTAGATCTTCAGAAAAGTATTTCAACCCTTGTGTAACAGCAAGTCAGGTCCTATTCTCACACCTGTGTGCTGCTGAATGATGTGAATCCATTGCTAATCCAGTAGTGCGTACATTACATTTATGAGATGGAACAGGACTGGATGATGCCTTGTACCTGAGTTTCTGTGGTAAAGGAATTCAATGATGGAGAGTATTTTTTCATTATGAGTGAGTGCAATGGACTAGTATGGAGTACTTATGGCTAACTAGCTAGCTGGCTAGTTTTTTTAAATTTTAGGTTTACCATAGCCATGATGATCACAGACTTTGTTTGCCATATTAGTTAATAAGAGTAACTGTCAGTCTCTGCTACTGATACTGCATGTGATGGCATTTTGCCCAATGTTGTGATTTGCTTTATAATCTATACCACCTTGAACAGAATAAAATGCCTAGGTTTCTGCTCATTTAAAATGTGAACAGCTCAAAGACTTCACTAAATTCCCTGCTATGTTTATTGCACCAATTCTGTTCAATGAAGGGTACCATATTGCCTGCTTTTCCTGATAGTGGAATGTCTGCTTTGAGAATTGTGGTACATTTCAGATATTATGGTATTACTGAGTTATACTCGCTACTTCTAGGTGGAAAACATTTATAGCTACAAGCTTGCGTTTTGCTTCGGGTGCTCGAAACTGCTAGCTTTCTGTAGCAGGGTGAACATTCTGACTGTAAAACATGCAGTTCCTTTAATGAGTACATGTGCCGGCTGATCAGGCTTTGAATAAAAATGGACAAAATTTTAATTTCATCCTGGAGAAAAGACAAGTTTTGTTTTGCAGAGGTTATTGGTGACTAGTGATGTCCATCCGCACCAATATTGATAAACTCATGCTAAATTCTGCTAGAAAATAATTTATTCATATTGAACGTCATGAGTCAACAGTTGATTTGCGTTAAACATATACCCGTAATTTCCAGTGTATAAGCCAAAAATTTTTACCTTAATTTTCGTCCTAAAACCAGGAGGTCGGCTTATACAGAGAGTATCACATTACTATATGAAACAAGAGCTGCACCAGAGTTCACAAGTACCTCCGCCACATTTTGCCACCAGGTTGCAGAAAAAGCCAAAATCAATTGTTTTTCTCCCCTCCCTTGATGTATTCAAAATTATCACCAAAAACTCATCCGCAGACTCACCGTCGTACCAAATTCCATCAAAACTGATTTAGTAGTTCCTTAGTTTCTTTCAGAAACACACAGATAGACAAACAGCACCGATCACATAACCTCCTTCCACCTTCGTAAATGGAGATAATAAAGAAAACGATCCCAAACATTTTCTTTTTTTACTACCGAAACTGGAATCGTCTACACTCCGGTCAAACAAATGCACATGCTAACAGAGTTCACCATTTTTGCAGAAAGGTTTGTGAAATCAACAAAAGAAAGATAAACTAAATTAACAAATCACTGACCCATTTGCATGCTGTTGTCTACCTTAAAAATCTAACGTCCCTCAAAGTGTCATTTACTGGACCGTTTATTATGGGATTTCACAGTGCTGATTGGTCAACTGGTCATCTTTTCCTCTTTTGGTATTGCACATAGTGCGACTTTTACTTAAACTCCCACAAGAAATTCTATTTCTCTTTATTGCCAGCCTTTTGAATTTAAGCCAATTCTTTCATACAACGATATTCATTTTTTATATATAAATTCAATCTCCAGAAAGGGGGCTTGGCTTCTATAGGGGAAGCACAAAAAAATCTGTTGTTTTAGCCTTGAAAACAGGGCTCGGCTTATACACCCAGTCTGCTAGTACACCGCAAATCATGGTAATTATTTTATGATTTGACATTGTGCAATTTTGAGGGCTCTGACAGTGTGGGGAGTAATCCTATTTGGCGCATAGACAGTGGATAATTTTGACTATCACTGTCAGATGAAGTACACTTGTGGTAAAGGACTTTAAGATGCCAGAAATTTATTGTTTCAACGATCAGCCATTTTTCAGTTCTCAGAATTTTTTTATAATTTCATTGCTGAATTTTCATGAAGATTTTTTTTTGTGTTTGTGGCTCTGACTCTGCACTAAAATAATGAAAAGAAATTGAAACACCATGCAATTCTAAATGCTACAAGTGTCTTGTTTCATTTAAGGCATTCTCTTTCTCTCTGTGCAGCTCAAATCTTGAATGATTAAGCCTTACATAGAGTAACGCATAAATTGCGAGATTTGGCTTCTGCACAAAGGGGTTAAGGTGTATATCCAAGTCTCCGGAGAGAGAGGCTGTGAGAGTGAAAAAGTGTGCATGAACTTTCTAAGAGTGTGTGTATGCGTGTGTACTTCTCAGAGCAGCTGCTATGGTATCTCTCCAGAGGAGATCAGGAGGTAGAGAAACCGGAGACCGGAGCTTGCAATGCCCCACAGCTTTCCTGGGACATTCCCAGCTCACAGAGAAGCTGTTATACCCCTCTCTAACACAAACAGACACAGACACACCCCCACCCTCATGATCCATAGAGCTACTCCTTCAGCCCCCTTGCACCCACTCTGGCCTGCCAGTTTGGGCTAAGCCCCCCTTTGTGAGGACAGGGGGGCTCACACGTTTGCAGCCGTCCAGGAGAAATCACCTTATTTATCCCATTCTTTGGTGCGCTTTGTCTCTGTGGTCATCAGCAGTGAATAGACTGGCAGATCGAGATGTTTGAGTTTCTGCCCTATTTGGCACACAGGCCTAATCTTCAATCTGTCCAGCCCGTCTGCTACAATGAAGCAGGAGGTCCGCACCTAGACCCACGTCTGAGGGCATCGCTGGCCCAGGTCACCCCTTATAGGTGGCCTATTTTTAGAGCCCATTAGTGGCAGTGTGTTGTGGTGTTGTAATAGGAGGACAGCAGGTTGTTTGGGGGGGGGGTAGATTTTGCAGCCTTGTCCATTTCATTGAACAGCCACGTTCTATGGTGAAGATAAACTAACCGTGAGTAGCATAATATGTCTGAGAATTAAATCCACTCTATCTGCTCATTAACTGAAGGCTGACTGCAAATGGATACTTAATCCCTCAATACAAAAAGGCAAAAAATCACCTAACTAACTATTTTAGGGGGTGAGGTTGTGGCAGACCGGGTGGTGGTCAGATTTCTGTTGTGTAATATGATTATTAGAGCCTATTTAGGAGCCATAAACCACCCCTAAATTCTGAGCTGTGAATGACAGAACAGCTGGTATAGTCTATTCCAAAAGGCATAGCGGACAGCTTTTTGCTCTCCTTAAAATGTTATGCAATCACACGGTCTTCTTTCCTCAGTTTTTTCAGCTGATTGCTTTTAAAAGGCTTACCTTATACCACAGTTTGTTGATGACAAGACCATTCGTGCCTCGCCCCTGTAGCAAGATGAGTCTTTCTATTCAAAAAAAGGCTAAAAAGCTTACAGAACAGGAGGTGACCCAGAGAAGTCAAATCCTAGCAATAAGCTCAGAGTTGCACCACATGCAGTTTAGAGATGTTGAGAATGTAACACAATAAGCATCAAAGTAGGACACAAAAACTGAAGTGCTAGAATTGTATTTTTCCTGAAAGACCCAAGGAATTTCTTACTTTCATGGTTTTTTATTAGTCCTTGAAATAATATGAATGTCCTGAGGAGATAAAATATGAAGTTAGAGGGTGTAGTTTGGAGGAGAGAAGTTAGGTAGAAAGTCATTCTTGTATTAACCCCTTTGTGCAGATCTGTTTGCCAGCAGATATGGAGCTGCAAATCTATGCACACTGTGACAATATTCTATTACTAGATGGCACACCCGGATCAGTTATTGAATTATTGAATGTTCACAAGCAAGCCGAGCTCGAACATGGATTATAAAATGAATGACCAGTTCAGTCTCATCCCTGTTTTCAGGAGT
This sequence comes from Gymnothorax reevesii, assembly GCA_029721435.1. Lineage (NCBI taxonomy): Eukaryota > Metazoa > Chordata > Actinopteri > Anguilliformes > Muraenidae > Gymnothorax > Gymnothorax reevesii. The sequence goes on along the minus strand of CM056580.1, from coordinate 31,418,698 downwards.
TACATGAATTAAACTCCTCAGCTAAGCCTGATGTGCAAACTGCTCTGTATACTTTCCATTTACATTTACGGGATTTAAATGAGGTACGGACACAGTCAATGGGAATCATTCCGAATGAATCAGGACTGGAGGGTCCCTTCTGCCAGGTACATGTGTCTCTGTAGGAGGGATTCAATGAGGAAATAATGCTACTGTTGTATGTTGCTCAATGTGGCTTCTTGTTTTTGAATTCATACCATATTCAACTATTTAAAATGCTGATGTTTTGCTTGTTTATTATGCCAACAGCTTGAGGACTTTGGTAGACCCCCTGGTATGTTCATTGCACGATTCTGTTCAATTTAGGGTATTATTATCAATATTGCCTGATTTATCCTGTAGAGTGGAATGTCTGTTCTGCTATAACAAGGTATATTTTAGGTATTACTGAGTTAGTGAGTTATACTTGTTCCTTTCAGGTGTGGAAAGAGTTTATATAAAGTTGAGAGCTCAGAAGTGGGAACTGCTGGCTTTTCATTGCAGGGTGAATGTTCTGACCATTAAATAAGTAGTTCCTTGAATGAGCATATGTGCTAGCTTGGGACTCAAGAGAAATGACAACATTCTTAACTTTATCATGGAGAAAAGCCATGTTTTGTGTCTGGAGAGGTTACTGGAGACCAACTGCACCTATGTTGATAAAATCATGGTAAATTCAACCAGAAAATTATTCATTCATATAGAATTTCATGTGTCAAAAGTTTGTGTTAAATATATGATTATTTTATGATTTGACAGTACATCATTTTGAGGGCTCTTAGAGTTCAGGGAGCCACCTGGATAACTGTCTTATTTGGGTCCTAGAGAGTAGGTAATTAAGAATGCAATGCTCAGATTAACTACATTTGTGATCAAGGTGTTTATGATTCCAGGAATGTATAGTTTTAACCCCCAGCCATTTTTCAATTCTCAGTATTTTTTTTACAACTTCAATGCTGAATTTTCATGAAGATCTTTTATGATTGCAGCCCTTTTCCTCAACCAAAATCATGGAATTACTCTGAAATATGATGGAATTCTAAATGCTTCAAGTGTCTTGACTCAGTTGAGCCATTCGCTTCGTCTCTTTGAAGCTGCAATCCTGAATTATAAAGCCTTAAATAAGGTAACTCATAAATAGCCAGATTTGGCTTCTGCGCAAAGGGTTTAACAAAATGGTCTACCATATGGTCTGTTAATGTGGTAACTGAGTAATGATATCTGGAAGAAATGTATTTTCTATTTTTGTGCTTTGAGCACCTCAAGACAAATGCAATTTGTTTCCATTCGAGAGCAGGAATGTTTAAATTGAATTTAGAATGAATTAATTGTTCAGTATTAGCTGACAGAGCAAATGTTGAGCTTTCATTTGCAGATATTTTCACATAATTTTGCTCCAAAATTTTGAAATTGTCACCCTTTCTGTATGTGCACCCCCACTCCCCTCTACAATTTTTAAAGGTACCCCAGATAAGTGAGTAAATTTAAAATAAATTGCATTTGTTTCCTGAGTGTTGTATTCGTGCCCACAAGTGGTTTTGGAAATGGATTGTTGGCTTCTGCTGTCATGGGGGATTCCTCCCACTCAAAAGCTCTTTTTGAACACTGGCAATTAATTGCAGCCCTATAAATTTCTCAGCAGTCGCCACATGCGAATCAGACAATAACACGACTCTCCTTGTCCACTTCCACATGACACATACCTGTCTATAGAGCAGATCTATATGTGCAGACAAATCGCGCATGCACTACATCACCAAACGTACGCGGATACCTCACTGACATGCATAGACAATGGTTTTGCTGCCCTTTGCACACCATGAAGGCTCCATTGAAAGTAATGAATTACCAGAAAAGATGCATTCACTACTGTTAGAGCAATATTCTGTTGGCATTGTACATAATAGTATTGAAGCATGGAGACCATTTATCAACCATTGTCTGCAATCAAACTTTCAATATCACATGATGCGCATTTACTCCATGTATGAACTGGAAATTAAGTGGGCTCACCCTTTCTGAACGACTGCTGGTCATTGTTATACCCGCAAATAATATCGTCCCACAATAATAAACCATAGATATACAAAATCTGCCACTTTTAATATGATAACCTCTCAAACACAATAGGTTTCCCTCAAACGTACCAAAAGTAACCTGCCATAAACTCAATACTCAATTTCCCACAGTTGTAGTAACTATTACATTTGCGAGATTGTCGCAGAATCTGCAAACTTGTATTAAATTTTTGGTTTATTGCTGTATGCTATACTCAGTCCATATGAAAACGCACCACTCACGAAATCTGGAATAGCTCCACGAATTGATATGTGAAGTATATACGTATGATGCATTTGAGATAATGAATGATTTAAGAAGACATGTAAACATCATTCAATTTCATTCACGATAATGTTAATGCGCGAGAGAGGTTTAACTGGTGTAGGGGTAAAACAGGAAAGTCAATAACGGGTGTGACCGCCATTTGCATTGACACATGCGGTGCATCGTCGTCGCATGGAGTTGATCAGTCTCTGGATAGTGTTCTGAGGGATAGCATTCCACTCCTGAACAAGGGCAACCTCAAGTTCTCGGATGTTGTCCATCTGGCGTCGACGTGAAAGACGTCGTCCAATTTCATCCCATAAGTGCTCGATAGGGGAGAGGTCGGGTGACAGAGCTGGCCACTGAAGCATGGGGATGTTCTGCTGTGCAAGGTACTGCATGGACACCCTTGCAGTGTGTGCCCTAGCGTTGTCCTGTTGGAACGTGTGGACATCGTGGTGTTGGTTGAAGAACGGCACAACATGGTTCTGCAGCACCTGGTCCCGATAGTAGACGCCGTTCACCCTTCCTCTGCAGATATGGAGAGGGGTTCTGTGACGGTAGCTTATTCCGCCCTACACCATAACGCTGCCACCACCCCAACGGTCCGTCTAAATGACACAATCGGCGTTATAACGTTCACCACGTCTCCGCCAAACACATATACAGCCATCTGCGTTCCTTAAGTGAAATCGTGACTCGTCAGAAAAGATGACACCGTGCCATTGTCGTAGTCGCCAATTCTGGTGCCTGTTTGCCCACTGTAGATGCTGGTTTCGGTGACGATCCGTCAATATGGGGCCGAAATAAGGACGTCGTGCATGCAGGCCTGCAGCTCGCAGACGGTTCCGTATGGTGTTGGGGTGAATGAATCCCCGTCGTCCTTGGACTTGAGCAGCCGTTCTTGTCGCTGGTATTGTTCGGTCTCGGACATGATCCCGTACAATCTGACCGTCCTGACATGCCGTTGTCACACGTTGTCGACCCGGTCGAGGACGGTCCCGAGTGCTCCCCGTTTGCAGAAGCCTTTGACGGAGTCTTGCGATCGTTGTGTGTGCGCAGTGTAGTCGTCTGGCAATTTCCCTGGTGCTGGCGCCAATTTGAAGCATGCCTATGGCATGTTCCCGGTCAGGGGCTGTAAGTTGCGGCATAGTGTCGACGTTACACAAGTGTCAGTGAAGAAGTGAAATTTTATACGGATTCACATGCTTTTAAAGGCAATGTGCGCACAAATTCAGAGTGAAATTCATTTTTCCCATGGTGTGCGTGCAAGATGTTGCGTTTTTGCAAAAAATTGCCTAGCGTTACAGTTAACTTGAAATTCTCGCATTTCTTGCACCTGGCATGTCGGGTGACGTCACTGTAGTGTTGTTGTTGTATAAAAATTATATTGAAGTTCATTTGAATTTAAATATTGACTTTTTTCAAGTGGTGCGTTTTCATTTGTACTCAGTATACAGGTATTACATTTGCAGGTATTTCATTTTACATAAGATTAAAAAAAAAAAAAACTCAAGTCAGCTAGTCCTTCCGGATTTTAAAACAATGTCCTCATCACTGCATCAAGGCTATCTGCCTCCAACCTGAGAAACTTTACAGCAGAGGTTACCATGACCCCGTTTTGAGGAATACCTTTCCTGTGGCCTACTTCTGTCAAAATAAAAAATAAAAAAGTTCAACAGAGTCCACAGGTAAAAAGTTACATTATTAATATGTTTCAGAACAGCAACATGATCATTAATTGTGATTCATGGTATTACTCCTCATTATCGGACTAGCCTCTAGTTATTACAAGGTCCAACTGTAGGGACTAAAGCCCAGACATGACAGATTTTATAATGAAACACACCCGAGGGAGGAATAGTTGTACAGGTGTGAAGACTGCACAGACAGCGTTCTTTGTGAGGACGAGTTCCAAGAGCAACTTGTCTACTTCATTGACAAAAATCCCTGCAAGCCTGGATGATTCTAATGTTTCGCTCATCATCAAGCGTATTCACAGGTAAGGAGCTGATCATTTGACTCACCTGTGCAGGAGCAGGCAGAACTCTAAAACATGCAGGGGTGGTACTCCAGCAGAGGTTTGAAAAGCACTGATGTAGGTAAGATTGCTATCGTTCAATGCTATTATGTGTATGCAATAGACCTAAGCAGGAGCAAGCTGTGCACTAGAAGTATGGTAGTCTCAGAAGTGTGGGAAATTTCAGTGAAAAAGCTAGATCCAGCAATTTTTTTTTTGTATTGAAGATTGCTTGAATCGTGCTTCTTTATCTCTCCTCCCTCATGATCTTTGTGGTTGTAGAATGAGAACTGAATTATCCTCGAAGTTGAAGACATTGAATAAGAAAAAACATTCGACCACGCGGTACTTCGACTTTTGGAGATGCAAGATCATTAAGACGTTATTACAGTAAAAAAGTACAATACAATTAATATGTCTTTTGATAGAATCGTAGTGATTCAAGCAAAACATGTCTTTACATCATCAAATTTGGCGGCCAAGACCTGGTCTCGGCTTGAATGGCTGACGCTGAGTTCGAATCCGAGGCCAGGAAAACCCAGCCTGGTGACCTCAATCACTGACAACAACCCAAGAGTCGAGCAGTTTCCGTACTCTCCGCTGCCTCATTTTCACCTGAAAAGGAGTTTTACAATGAGGCCCTATCAGGAAGCGCTTCTGAATCAGGAAGCGCTTCTCACCATCCTGCAGCCCTGACTTCTTAATTTTCCCAGATCTCAACTGGACCTCCTCCAGAATTTCCTGAATGAAATTCGGAGTTTTATGGGCGCATGTTAGTTTGGTCCAACGATATAGCCCTCATTGCCTATCTGTTCCTGGCAATTTCAATTGTGGCTTTAATTACTTGATTACCTTAATTAACCAAACCATTTTTGAAATCTTATGTTTTTTGTTGCATGTCATGCATGGCCACCAAAGATGGTTTTTGTGTCCTTAAATGAAACATTTTTCTGAGATGTAATCCAAGAGTAAACTCGTGTTTGCTTGTAGTCTATTGGCTTATTTGGGCGGGAGAATTTGTGGCAACAATAACTTGCAGACACACCAGCCCTCTGGGACTGGAGCTGCCCATCCCTGGTTTGGATCCAAATCATTAATCCTTCCAGATGACAGAGAAGATCCTCCTCAGTGCTATGTATGAGACTTTTTTTCTGTTTCTGTGTTTTTCACTTTACATTGAGAGAATATTTTAAACCCAGAAGCAGTAACCTCACAGGAGAAGATTAGAGAATAGATTGCATTAGGTATTCATGAGTTTTCTGTTGCCGAGGTGTGACTTAAATTTTACAAAGTTTAAGGTGCCTCATCCCTGTTTGCAAAATCTTTATTCTAAATCTTGCACCAGCCTAATTATGTCATTCCGGTGAATTAACAGGAGTTATGCTAAATGCCACATGAATCGATCTCTCATTCCATGCATCTTAAGTTGCTTAGTGTAAATCCTGCTGGAAAAAACCTCATGAGCTAAAGGATAAACAGGCTAATGCCTCACCAGTGCTCTTGACCGCCAAGGCATCACATGAACAGCATGAGGAAGTGAATGAGCTCCGGTGATATATAGAGTAAATAGACAGCTATCTAAGAACCATTTAGGGGGAGAGCATGACTGAGAGACGGAGAGACTGGGAGACGGAAAGACAAAGGCCGTGACATGCCCAAGCCCGAGGAGTGAGGGGGGTTCATCAAAAAGTAAGAAAATGGGGGTCATGTGACACTGTCCCAGTGATGATTCACCTCATTCATTTTAAGTTTTTTGTTTTAAGTTTTTCCTTGTGATTGAGCTGCAAATACGTTTCCTTTTTTTTTTTAAACAAATGCATTTATTTTTGTCATTTCAGGGCTCAGTCAGATGTTCACACTGACTGCCTGAGCTGATCAGAAGAAAATACTAAAATATCAATTAATTTAATAGACATGCACATTGATGGAGGAAGGTGCGGTCGAGCACTGCATGGAGAGACGACTGTTACAAAAATGACCCGCATATAAACACATTCAGCAATGTGGGTAACAATATAAATCATTATTTCCATTATCGGACAATGCATTGAACTATTTAGGAAAGATGAATATACATTACAAGCCTTATAACTTCAGAATCATAAATCCCCCAAACCGCCCCCATCCCCCCACCCCCCACACACAGTGATGGATTCGTGAAAGGCTGTCGCCGTCTGCTGCCAAGCTCCAAAGCAGGACTAGGTTCCCGGTAATTAATATTTGTGGCGCAGCGCCCACCCTGCATCAATTAGGTCTTTGAGGATCTCCACCGAAAGTGAATGGCTGTTAAATAAACATGAGCAAACAACACCTTCTGTTTCAGAATAACAGTGTCGCCCGGTGATTTCCCACTGTTTTGATTGCCTGTCTGACTCTGAGCGGGTCCACGAATGATGACGGGTATGCAGACAGAGAATATGTCTTTCATCTGGGAAGGGATGTGAGTCTCCACTCTTGGCGCACAAGCTTGACGGATCCCTTTCATCCATGCTGTCAATTCACATTTCTGATTGATACATAAACACTTAATCCAGTCTAAGCCGACTTCGAGTTTACCATTGCTTCCATCGCCAGAGAAGAAACTAGAAACCACCTGGGATTGCACCAGCTGCAGCAGAAATGCTGGTATTGTTTTCAGTATAGCAGTCCTTATTATAACACGTTCATTGCTTGCATACTTAGACCACACCCAGTTCAGTGAGCTTGTACTCAGATGAGACCCATCTTCAAACTCAGCCTTCCTTTTTTCCCCCCAGCTACTCACCTGTAATGGTTTGTGACTGCATTTTAGAAGGTCGCAATGCTAAGATGTTCGCAAGAATTGTCCACAATCAGAAAGTCTGAGACAGAAAGAGGCATAAACATCTGCAAAAATTCAGAAAAAAATCTTGAATAGCAGTTGTATTGCTGTTTCAGACAAGTCTTGTTGAAGTTTGTCCGGATAACACCCACTCAGACCAACTGAAAACAATGCCAGGATCGTATCTCCACTGGTAAAAGGAGGTGTTTAAAGGTAGAAATGCTCAGGGCTGACCACTCAAAAATACAACAAAAGTCATCATAGTATGTTAAGGCAAAATTGTTTTTAGCATGCGTATTTCCATTCATGCCATGCAGTGGTGGTTTTGTTGCCACACACACTCGTGCACAAAGTAATACTCACATCAGCCATTGCATCTTGGAATAAAAGGATCAGGTAGCTCTCTTGTCTTTTGACAGGTAAAGAGCTAATTAGGAGTTGGTCATTCAGTATGAGCAGGGTTGGGTCAGGGCTGACATAGCAGCAGGTACATGCATTGTGTATTTCAGGTAATTCCATTTCATGATCTAATATATATGTAACACTATGCACACCAAAGGCTAACGGAAGATGTATGTAATATGCTTGCTGAATAATGTAGATTTTCACTCTATTCTAATGTACACACTTCCCAGTTTTCCCCACACCTGCTTAGAGGTCTATCAAGTACTTTTTTAATGATTTAAACTCCTTGATTTCCTTAGTTTATCACAGGTCCGTCTGTATTCGTTCCCAGTTACAAGCCTTTTGATTCCTAGCTCTATTTCATGGTTCTGATTTCTTTTTTGTCTTATTGGTTTTTTTAAGTTTATCTAGCCCTCTGTGTGTGATAGATTACTGGTAATGATTTTGGACGGTCCCTGGCTTATGGCTGTCTGCTCCCTGGCAAAGCATTCTGACCATATAGCTTTCAACCCTACGCTGGTTTCACAGCACTGATTGGGACATTTGTCTCTGTACTGCACTCCTCCTGATTGACCATGAAGTGGACAGTCTGACTGTGTTTTATTTTTTCAAAAAAGCCAGCAAAACTGATTCTGTCTGTGCTTGAGTTCTGGGTCCCCAGTCTGTCACAACCGCAATATCTTTAAGTCCCATGGTAAGAAATTATCCAAAATGCTTCCTTGAAATAATCATTTACAGTTTAAGAACAGGATAAAATACCCCAAATCAGAAAAGGTGGGGAAGGTATGTAAAATTCAAATTAAAAACTGAAAATAGTGACCCCTATTATGTTTAAGGCAATACAACAGCACATTATTGATTTTTCAAAAGAAAAAACAATTTTGTTGATTGCAACATGACTCAAAAATGTTGGAACAGTAAAGTATTAACCTCTTTATTGTGGCCAATCTTTTTCATAATACTTAATAAATAATGACCAAAGATTATGTGTTCCAGGTGTAATTTTCTCCCATTCTTCCTCCAAACAAGTCTTAAGGTGTACAACAGTGCAGGGTCCTTGTTATTTCGTTTTTCCTTTAAAAATGTGCCATATTTTTAATGTCCCAACGTTTTTGAAATACGTTGCAGACCTGAATGGAACAAATGGATGTATATTTACAAATAAAGATTGTAAATATACAAACAAAATACAGACAAAACAGTAAATGTCTTTTCTTTGTCCTGTCTGCAATGAAATTCCTGTCAAAGTTAGTTTAGAAATCACTGCTTTCCTCTCGTACGTGCATTTTCCATACCATTCAAACATCTTCTGAGTAAAAGTTATAGCACAGTCACACATTTCCCATTAATCCATTATCTAGAATCAGTACCTCTTGCATTTCGTTTAAAGGTAGCAAGACTTCACCCCACTGCAAAGCCATTGGCTTAGCATCAGTGATGCAGGCACCAACATTTGAATTTTTCACAAGTAAAATCTATGAGGCAAACCTGTCATGTCCAGAAGCAATGATTGTGTTGGCCAACTCACATGAACTATAAAACACTTGACTGAAATTTGAGACAATTTTTCCTCTCATGGAAACATCCTGTATCCGAACCTTATCATGCATGTCATTTGACTGTGGAAGGAAACAGGAGTACCAGCAAAAACCCATTGAGAGAACATGCAAACTCCACAAAGGAAGGCCCAAAACCTCAAACCTTAAAGGACTGAGACCCAAATGCTACCTAATGCACCCTGTGCTCCCCTCCGTCAGTTAAATTATCCAGCATTCCCAACAGACCGCAAAAATCTGTTCTCAACTGATTATCGGTCATCGCAAGTTTGAACAAAGTGCTTTCCTAACAGATGAGAAAGACCATATTGTGTCACTTTGCAATTGTTAATTAAGACCTTGTTTTTTAAAATGAAGTACACCTGTGCAATCTGTACCAAGCAAGACAATATAAGTTGTTGAAATCCACCCAGTAATTCCCATCTCTGTGTAGCGTGCCACACTGGACATAGATTTCCACAGCTGGATATGAATGCTGTTTGTTTTATTGACATACCAGCATTTTTCTCTGTGATCGTATGGCACTTCAAATCTGACCACAGGCGATATATCTCGACTCTCCTCACAACAGCATTACGACACATCCACAGAGCATGGTACTAAGTATTTTGTCATGCATTAACATTAAGCTGAACAGGATAATTAGAGTACAGTGATGAAGGCAGCGCAACTTGCCAGAGCAAATGGACCAATACACTAGTATATTGTGCCGTGAAGCAGCACAAAGAATTGGCCTGCAGTGGACCAGCAGATAGCATTATTGAGTTTGGCACTAAACTGGAAATTGCAGTGAGTTCATTACTCTCACTGTCCTCCGAACATTGTGACCTTAAAGCCATAATATTCATGATCCCATTTTACAGGCAAGTGTTACATAATGGCACCAGCGGTTGTGGGTTCCCATCGATTTAGGTTGTTTTCCTTGTGTATTCCCAGCTCTAGCTACATAATTGTCTACCACTGCTTGTGTGTGCTATGACTGCCACCAAAACCAATAAATTATAGTGTACCAAGGTATAAAGAAAGATTTAACCAAATACTAATGTAGATACTGTGACATATAGCAAAGGACGAAAAGCACGCAGCACAATGTGTGCCCGTCTCTAGTGATCCCCATACAACTGTAATGCTCCTTGCTTAAAAATTCAAGTCTAGACACATGATCAAACTGACGAATCATTCCCTGCTGCAATTCCTGCCATGGAAATATACAATAGAGTGCAGTGACACTTGACAAAATTAAGATAAATCAGAAACCAAGTACTATTCAAGTACAACCCCAATTCCGAAATAGTTAGGACAAAGTGTAAATTGCGAATAAAATCAAAATGCAATGACTGTCAGATCACATGAGCCAATGTTATTTAGAATAGAACATAGATAGCATTTCAAATGTTGAAACTGAGACATTTTACATTTTCATCCACAAAAAATGCTTATTTCAAATTTTCTGGCTGCTACAGGTCTCAAAAAAAGTTGAGACACAGGCAAAAAAAGGGACTGAAAAAGCAATTAATATATAAGAGAATCAGCTGAAAGAACATTTAGCATGTAATTAAGTTAACTGGCTTCAGGTGCGTAACACGATTGGCTATAAAAGGGATGTCTTAGAGAGGCTGAGTCTCTCAGAAGTAAAGATGGCCAGAGGCTCTCCAACCTGTGAAGGCTTGCGTAAAAAAATTGTGGAATACTTGAAAACTTGAATACGGAAAACAATGTTCCTCAATGTCACATTGCAAATGCATTGAAGGTCTCATCATCGACAGTGCATAATATCATCAAAAGATTCACAGAAACAGGAAAAATCGCTGTGCGTAAGGGACAAAGACAAAGACCTTTACTGGATGCCAGTGATCTTCGGGCCCTCAGACGCCACTGCATCACTCACTGCATGATTCTGTTATTGACATTATTGAATGGGCCCAGGAATACATCAAGAAACCACTGTCTGTAAACACAGTCCGCCGCGCCATCCACAGATGCCACCTAAAACTCTATCATGCAAAAAGGTAGCCAATGTTGAGCATGATCCAGAAATGCTGCCGTGTTCTGTGGGCCAAGGCTCATTTAAAATGGACTGTAGCAAAGTGTCCTGTGATCAAACAAGTCCAAATTTGGCATTCTTGTTGGAAATCATTGGCGTTGTGTCCTCTGGGCTAGAGCAGAAAGCCCTCCTGTTATCAGCGTTCAGTTCAAAAGCCAGCATCTCTGATAGTATGGGGATGCATTACTGCATATGGTGTGGGACACTTGCACGTTTTAAAAAGCACCATGAATGTTGAAAGGTATATAAAGGTTTTAGAGCAACATATGATGACATCTATTCCAGGGAAGACCTTGTGTATTTCAACAGGACAATGCAAAACCACATACTGCAGCTATTAGAACAGCATGGCTTCACGGTAGAAGAGTCCGTTTGCTGAATTGGCTTGCCTGCAGTCCTGATCTTTCACCAATTGAGAACATTTGGCACATGATTAAATGAAAAGTCAGTCAAAGGAGACCCAAAACTCTCTAGCAGCTGGAAGCCTGTATTAATCAGGGGTGGGATCAAATTCCAATGGCTAAACTCAAGAAACTTGTCTCCTCAATGCCCAGACGTCTCTACTCTGTGTTAAAAAGAAGAGGGGATGGTACACCATGGTAAACAGGCCCCTGTCTCAACTTTTTTGAGACCTGTTGCAGCCATAAAATTTGAAATGAGCTCATTTTGTGGTTAAAATTGTAAAACTTCAGTTTCAACATTTACTATGTTATCTCTGTTCTATTGTGAATAAAATACTGGCTGGTGTGATTTGAAAGTCATTTTGTTTTGATTTTATTCACAATTTACTCTTTGTCCCAACTATTTCAGAATTGGGGTTGTATATATTTAATATAATATTGGATCATATAGATGAAATTTACTAAACAGATAACAATACATAGTAAAAACAAAAATTATAATGTCTTTTTGAGAGAAAAAGTCAATATCTAGTGTGGCCACCCAATGCTTTGATTACAGTATTCTCACTCACTAAACCATTCCATATGGTTTGAAGTTCATTCCAAAGAGATTCTTTCACTCAGATTCAGGTCTGGACTTTGAGCAGGCCAAGTCATAACATTTGTCACCAGATGTCACTCCCAACTGAGATAATTCTTGCACAACTTAAAAGTTTTTTCAGGGTGACAGGGTCATTATTTGTTGAAAATAAAATCCCCACCAATCAGTCTTTTTCAAGATGGTAATGCATGCATAAGGATGCTGTGATACTTCTTTTGGTCCATGATTTCATCCATTTTTATCACTGGCTCCTTTCAAAAAGACTGAACCCCAAACCATAATATACTCAGCAAAAAAAGTTTCTGTGACACCAATATTGTTAATTATTTTTCATAACGCAATTATGAAATTGTCATACATGGTGATATCACACTGAAACAGTACACGTAAACACAACATTGAAATGGAAATCATGAAAATGCGAGAAAATGACTTTGCACGTGAAAATGTGCGTAAATCATGCTTGTGGATGGCAATAAATGAGGAGAATTTTTGGAATGTTCACATTGTGCCTGATGAACGACGGAAGCATCACTTATCGAAAACACAGCCATTTTGGATCAGGAACTCTACCCTCTAAATGCCAAGACTGTCTGAAAATGATCGGTGGAGGGCCATTGGGATGATTGAATCCGGAACCTCGCAGAGGGAAGTTGCTCATCGCCTGAATGTCCATCGAAACACCATTTGGAACTTATGGCAGCGTCATCAGCAGACAAGACATGTCAGAGACCGTCCTCGCAGCGGCCGTCCACGAGTAACCACTCCCAGACAGGACAACTGGATTCGAACAACCCATCTCCGAAATCGATTCCAACCTGCAACCATAACTGCAAGAACGATACCTGGTTTGAGGCGACTGTCTGCACAGACAATCCGTCGCCGTCTCCGTCATTTTGGCATTGTCCCACGTCGGCCAGCAAGACGTACAATACTCACAGTACAACACCGAAGACTGCGTCTACAGTGGGCACAACAACATCGACGGTGGATCCAACGTCAGTGGGATCTTGTACTCTTCACTGATGAATCAAGATTCATGCTTAACCGATGTGATGGTCGTTTACGTGTATACCGTCGACGTGGAGAACGTTATGCCAACAACTGTGTTCAGGAATTTGATCGTTTTGGAGGTGGTAGTGTCATGATTTGGGGAGGGATCACGGCTAGAAACAGAACAGATTTTCTTGTTATTGATGGAAATCTGACAGGTCAAAGATATTGCGATGAAGTGCTACGGCCATTGGTGGTACCGTTTTTGATGCAACATGGTCCCGGAATAACGCTGCAACATGATAACGCCAGACCACACGTTGCATGGATTGTACAGCAGTATCTGATGCAACAACATGTCAATGTCCTGCCATGGCCAGCCAGATCCCCAGACATGTCCCCAATCGAGCATCTTTGGGACGAGATGGATCGACGTTTGCGGCGGTTGGATAACCCGCCAGCTACACTCCAGGAATTGCGACAACGTCTACGTCAGATTTGGAATGACATCCCACAGCAATTTCTGGCACATCTGATTCGGTCCATGCGCCGGAGATGCGTTGCTTGCATCATGGCACGAGGAAGTCACACCCGGTATTGAAGTGTGAAGGTCACAATTGGTTAGACGTCAGGCAAGTGCTTCATGACGCATGAAAATGACATTTTTCGTTTTGAGTGACGTTGGCACTGAAAAGTCAGTGTTTCTCCTGTTAAATAAACATATTGATTGCATTGAGATCTTTGCGTGTCATTTATAACATACACATAAATGGTGTCACAGAAACTTTTGTTGCTGAGTATATTACCACCTCAATGTTTTACTGAAGGAATTAAACAGTCATTTTTGAAACTTTCTCCAATTCTAAAGCGCAAATAAGTTCTGCATTTCGGTGAGAAAATTTAGAATTTTGATTCATTGGCCCTAATAATTTGTTGCCTGTCCATTGGTGTCCAATCTTTGAATTTCTTGGCAAAATCAAGTCTTTTTTGATGTTGCCAGCTCTTGGCAACAACATGACCAATCAGACCATTTAAACACTTGTGTCTGAAAACAATAGATCTTGACACTTTCATCTCTTCACTTCTGGCGCGATGAATATCATCACAGAGTTGTGCTTTCAGCTGCTGATTTTTTTTTCTACTAGTCATAACCTGATAATGAACATCAGAGGCACTTGACTTCCATTTTGCACCTCTATTGTCTCAAGTTTTCAGCAAACCAGTCTCTCTGGATTGCTTGAAGGCATTTCTTACAGTGTCATGACAAGACTTATGGTTTTGAGCACCATTTAAGCTCACAATGCTCAGCAGTGTGACCTCAACAGAGCTCTCTCTGTTGTGCTGTGTGTTTAGCACTGTGACACTGCTGAAAGTTCATGTCACCATAACAGCTGACCAACTGACCAGCCTTTCCCTAATCTTAACAATATGCAATGTATGCCTAATCCAAACCCTTACCCTAACCTTAACCTAACCCTAATTCTAACCTTACCCTAACTTTAACTAATAAGTCACAATTTGCCTTTGTAGTTGTGAAAACCGGCCAAAATATTCCCACTTCCCAAAAATGTCCCCACTCTGTACAAATTAAAAAAAAAAAAAAAAAACGTTTTTGGTTCTCACTTAGTAGCAAGTTCAAGAGCACGCACACACAAATTCCAACTTCTGACTATTCAGGTGCTGGTCAACGAATTAGAATAATTTGAAATAGTGCAATCGTAAAATTTTTAAATGCATTTTTTGTCCAGAAAGCAAATCAGGCGTTCACTGCGCCTGTCCTACTTGTTAGAGTAATCACAGAACTCGCTACCTGTAAAAAATTTGCTCAGCTGCGCTTTCCAAAAGGCCCATTTAGGCCATTTAACTGTGACACTGTTGTTTCATTGAATTAGAATAATTCATAAGTCATTTCATTGAATTAGAATAAGTGCTTCAATTTTTGTTTTCTGTGAAGAGTGTTCACTGTGCAGTATAAAGTCAGGGTTGAGTAGAATTTCTAAGTTGTAAAATCAATCATGGGTCAGCAGCGCGACCTCTCAACTGGAATAGTGGCTAAAATTCAACCCTTCACTAACAAGGCTTGACCCAAACTAAAATTGCTGAGCAGCTCGGCATCAGCCAGTCTTCCGTCAGCAAAGCTCTCAAGAAAGACTGGAGCAAGCACACCAACTGTTCCGGCGTCCGAAAAACTTCTGCTTGCGACAACAAGCAGCTGAGAAAGATTGCAGTCAGCAACTGGTTCAAGTCCACTTCCGAGCTCAGCGACTTGTGGAACGAGCAGACCAGCACTAACGTCTCGAGATTACCCACTTACCGTCGTCTGCGCAAACTCGGCTTCAAATCTCGAGTTCCCACAGTAAAACCAATGCTGAACAAGAAACAAATGGAGAAACGCCTACAGTGGGCCAAAGAACACGGCGAATGGACTGCTGAAGACTGACAGAAAGTGGTCTTCAGTGACTAATTACGCTTTTGTATCTCCTTCGGAGACCAAGGTCCTCGTGTCTGGCGTCGTGGTGGCGAAACCTATGACCACGAGGCCGTGAAAAGATCCGTCAAGTTTCCCCAGAGCGTTATGGTCTGGGTATGCATGTCCGCTCGGGGTGTAGGGAAACTTTGCTTCCTCAAGAAGACTGTCAATACTGCCGTATACCAACATGTTCTGGAAACATTCCTGATTCCGATTGTTGAGGAACAGTTCGGCGAAGAATTTCAACAGGATCTTGCACCGGCTCCAAAGCGCCAAAGTCGACCGAAGATTGGTTCGCCTAAAAACAGCTTGAAGTTTTGGCATGGCCGGCCAACTAGTCTGACCTCAATGTCATTGAAAACCTTTGGGCCATCGTCAAGCGGAAAATTCGCGACAGAAGGCCGACTACGCTGGACCAACTGAAGCAGAATATCGCCACAGCCTGGGAAACAGTGAGTGCAGAAACTTGCGACAAACTGGTCAAATCGATGCCATGGAGACTTCAGGCAGTCATACAAGCCAAGGGGGCAGCCACAAAATGCTGAGAAAGTGATGATTCTAATTATAATAAAAATTATTCTAATTCAATAAAACAACAGTGTCACAGTTAAATGGCCTAAATGGGCCTTTTGGAAAGCTCAGCTGAGCAAATTTTTACAGGAAGCGAGTTCTGTAATTACTCTAACAAGTAGGACAGGCGCGGTGAACACCCGATTTGCTGTCTGCACAAAAAATGCATTTAAAAATTTTACGATTGCACTATTTCAAATTATTCTAATTCGTTGACCAGCACCTGTGATTGTTTTATTAACACTGAAATTTATGCCATCTTATAGTTTAGTGCTGATGACGGCAGCTAATTAGCTGAAGGCATTACAGCCTCAAAGCAAGAAGAAATCCAAGTAAACAGAGGATTGAGCTCAGGGAGAACAAGTATAGGAGAAAATGCAAACAGAAAGAAAACATGCAAAATCAGCACAGGGAGGCTCTAGGCCAGTGGTTCTCAAACTCGGTCCTGGCGCCCCACTGTGTATGCTTGTTTTTGTTCCGACCACAGTTTCAATCTTCAGACTGTTGATTTTCCTTAGTTAGGTGTATTCATGTTTAGAGCAGTTATTTGTCCTCTTAAGCCACATTTGACAAATCTGTACATGCCATGAAGAATTAAAATTTCATATCCATAATGAGATATGTTAGAAATCAGTATGAATAACTGCAGGGGGAAACATTTTGACCGAACCCTTAATCAATGTAAACAATCAATAGGTTCCTCATCAGTGAAATTGTCAACACATGGTTGCAAAAACCGACAATTTATTTAGCAAACAGAAAAGTCACACCTGTTTCATTTCATGTTCATTTTATTAAGTTCAGGCAAATTATTTTGAACGAATTCAAAACACCTTTGTTCAGCAACCCAGTTTGGAGCTTACTGATTTTCTCAGTCTAGTTTGATCAGTTTAGAAATGTTTTTTTTTTACCTGCAAATCCTCACAATAAAAAATAAGCATTATATGTTTGAGGGTTTTAATTCTTTATGGCACAGTGAATATGTCCATAAAAATGCAGCTAAAGGTGATTGCACTTGTGGTTGCAGCAAAAACCAGCATACACAGTGCGGCGGCAGGAACGAGTTTGAGAACCACAGCTCTCGGCCAATTTCGAACTATTGAAACTTTTCGCGGAGCCTTCACCGAGTTGTCCCATTGTCCCTATCGAACTTGCACACTATTACTCAGCTTTTATAGTAATAGCATTCAAGGCAATGGTCAAATTATAGTCAATTCTGGCATACCACAAACACGACTGCCTCTGTTCTGAGCACACAGAGGCTTTTCGTGTTTTTAGGCAAGTGACGAACTTAAAAAGACGGGGTACTCCATCTACTGGTAATAATGTGCAATGAACAGAATTGTTTGCATAAACCGCATATTGCCTACAGAACCGTACATTCACCAGCCACTTCATTAAGCACACTAAAAGGCAGCAGTAACTCATACAACCACTCTTTATAACTGAAGTAAGCAGAAGAGCATCTCTGATCGCACAATTCGTCGAACTTTGAAGCAGATGGGCAACTGCAGCTGAGGACCACACTGGGTGCCACTCTTGTCAGCTAAAAACAGGAAATTGAGGCTACTATTCGCATTTGTTCACCAAATATGGACAATCGAGGGTTGGAAAAACATTGCCAGGTATGATGAGTCTCAATTTCTGCTGCAACATTCGGATGACAGAGTCAAAATTTGGCATAAAGGATGTGAAAGCATGGATCCATCTTGCCTTGTATCTACGGTTCGGGCAGGTGGCAGTGGTGTGATTGTGCGGGGGATATTTTCTTGGCTCACTTTGGGCCCCCAGCTACCAATTGAGCATCGTTTAAACACCACAGCCTACCTGAGTATGGTTGCTGACCACGTCCGTCCCTTAATGACCACAGTGTACCCATGACTTTTGATGACCACTTCCAGCAGGATAACACGCCACGTAACAAAGCTAAATCATCTCAAACTGGTTTCTGGAACAAGGCAATAAGATCACTGCAATCTGATGTACCACACACACACACACACACACACCAGATTTAAATCCAACACACACACACGCACACACACTCACACACACACACACACACACACACACACACCAGATTTCAATCCAACCGAGCACCCGTGGGATGTGGAGAAATTCACATCAAGGATGAGCGGCCGACAAATCTGTTTCAACTACATGATGTTATCATGTCAATATGGACCAAAATCTCCAAGGAATGTTTGTTGTACCTTGTTGAATCTATGCTGCGAAGAATTAAGGAAATTCAGAAGGCAAAAGGGGGTCCAACCCAGTACTAGCAAGGTGTACTGAATGAAGTGGCTGGCGAGTGGGCCAAACTTTTGCACGTCGCTCTGGATGAGGGCGTCAGCCAAATTCCTGTCATGTGATGTAATGTAATGAGTGGAAATGGGTCAATCAAATGAATCGACTATATTCAAACCAGAGGATCTTCAAGCCAATTCTAAATTCTGGTGGAGATCCCAAGGTTTACAACAAACCTAAATATTCCCTGCCAAAATATGGATATGCAAAAAATAGAGCGTAAGATTTATATAGGAGAGACCGGGTTACTTCTGTCACGGGGTTAGGTTTGTCACCCCAGTTTTTTTCATTGCAAAGGCAATGACGGGAAAACGAAAATGTACAAATTATGTGACATCCCAGCGACGTCATCTCTTGGAAAGAAGAAGGACTTGTAGTGTCATGTAAGTGTTTTCTGCCCAAATAACTGAATTTTGACCCAAATTCCAAACTTTAAGTTTCTGAAAGAAATGCATCTAGCTTCTTTGAAGACAAAGATTTCCAAGGTGTTTTTACTGTTTCATAAACGTATGCAACTAGAGTTATTATCAACACATAAGATAAAGGCCTGCTGCGATCATGAGATGAGATATGCGACCTGATTTCCAAAATGGGAGCAGAGGGCTACACTGGCCAAGCAACATGGGGTTAGTTCGTCAGGGTGCTGAGGTTGCACCACTTGTCGGTCCTGTGTTAGGCCTATATTAAAATATCCCAAAGTCAAACATAGGAGCCGATTTATTGTTTTTCAGACACCTTTCGTGTCTTAATAATTCTAATATTTGCTTTTATTTTATATTTATGATAGAGGACCTATTAAGGCTTTTGTTTGGAGGACACAAGTATGGGTTTGTAAGGGTTTGCTCCTTGCAACCCCTCCGCTTTCTCATTCTTTCAAACTCCACCTTCGGCCCCATTAAAGTGGAGGTGTTGGCAGAGTATTTAGGGTTGGCAGGTGCCAGCCTTGGAGCCTCTACATTTCATTACATTCCTTCTTCAGTGGGAATGCTTGCTGCTCCTCTTTGGCGCTGTGGTCCTTACTCATCATCCAAAAGTGGAGAGGACTGGGTCCAGTGCTTCTCATGCAAAGGGGGGGCACATGAGGACTGTGCAAATGTCAGTGTGCTCGCCTACATATGTCATAACTGCTACGCTGATGGCGATTATGCATAAATCATAGCTTGTTTTGGTTCGTCGTAAAAATAAAACATTTCTCACTATTTCTGTTATGAGAATATTGGACTGTCTCTTTCAGCTTCAGCTGATTGCCAGCTATGACAGTTGGCAATTACCCCACCCATCTGACAAAGTAATCCCGGGTATGGGGTTATCTCGGCATGTTTGTGATATATCAAAAATTGAATATTGTGACGAAAATATACGTTATATTGAGATTGTATCAACTCAACGTTTGTGGGCGACATTCTGCACTACACATAGACCATAAAGGTATTTCTCCAAGTTATAGCAACAAAGAGTTATGAAGCCAAATACAAAATCATGACGAGGTAACCCCGGTCTCCCCTATTTTCCATTTTATATAATGCAGTGGCCATAAAAATATGGCAACCTATGTTTTAATATTTCTCTCAGTGCAAGTGTGATGTCGCTCCAGGGAAGCACTGCAACCAGCAGATATAGAATATGTATGTGACATTATCATTCTGTGTAAAAAATTGCATTTTATGACTTCGAATCTACTTAAAGGAAAACGTAAAGAGATTAGCTGAAAGGAAATATGTAGGCCTATATATGTGCATAAATTAACATTAATCGGCAAAATATGCGATTTCTTTTTATGAACGTTAATGTCCCCGTTTTCATCAACAAATTACTCAATACTGACTCAGTAAGAGCGGTTTCAACTTCAATAAATTTGTGTCTTCATCAATGCCAAATAATCTGAGAGTTTATTTTGAAGGTAATATTGCTGAAATTCTAATGAACTAAACAGTTGCAAGGTAAATCTCAGAGTAAAAATCTACCTATCATATCACAACGCTTAGTAAAAGATATGATTTCATAACACATGGCCACATTGTCTCTAAACATAAGATATTGCTAAGCAACCTCGTTACCTCGCGTCAAAGTAAAGCGGAAGACAGACCAAACAGTGCTCGCCTGAGTGGCAACTTCTGAACCATTAACCTGGGTTTAACGCACCTTCAGATAATTTACCTGCGGTGAGTGAATTTCGCTGCTTGAACATTTGACTGATTGATTTGACTATTGGCTGGCAAAGTCGCGACATATTGCTCTAAACAGGCAGCGAACTGGCCTAATATTTCTTAATTAAGCAGGCGGAAGAGCCCATGCCAATTTTATCATGTACCGTAGGTTCGACAGAAAAAATGAAATCTCATGTACGGTAGGATGAATCCAAGGTCCCAAGAATATTGAGAGGTAAAACTAGTCTGGAAACCAGATGCTCAGCATCAAGATCTACATGCGCAGGACCGCATCATATGAAGAGAGCGGACTGTGCTGGTTAATGTGATATAATGCAGATCAAAGGTACTTCAAGGACACAGCTCTGTCGTTGCTGCGCCTCGCCATTACGAACGGGGGTCTAAATTATCAGATTTTTTTTCACCGCAGGCTATGTATGAACAAAATATTGACTACGGTCAGCTTCTCACACATCTATGCGCACAATTTTGAAGGCTACAGGATTTGTGTAACGTTTGTACTTGCGCAAACGTGGTGATATCGAGGCCAGAAAAATATGCCTGATTTAGACAATAAATATTTACTTGTTGCGCATGTCTGTTAAGCAGCAATGCCGCCATCCACACCTAAGTCTCGGACGAGAAAGGGGCGCGCTTCCGCATCTCCTGCGCCGATCCAGGCGCCAAGTCCCGCCGTTGACGACGTCGTCCTGGGGCGTCTCACCAAATCCGAATGGATTGCCATGCTGACGGGGGAGGAAGGAGAGGAGGTGGTGGCCGAGATTTTGGATGAAATGATGAACCGAGTGATGGAGAGGTGCTACAGCGTGTATTTGAACAGGCAGGTGAGGACAACTCTACCTGGAACTTAATGGACTGCTTCAGTCTTTTATTTAAATAATTTTCGGTGCAACGGAGTTCTGCCGAAGTAGGGTAAATGCCCCCCTTAAGCAGGAATGTTCATAATTGAAGGTAAACAACATTAATTAATTTTTTTTTTTACTTGAATGGAAAGAATGTAAAGTTGGCTACCACATCTCAAAAGATTTATGACATAGTCACTATAGAAATTGTTTTTATGTTTAAATATTTTTTTAAAGGTCATCTTACCCTACCCCTGGGTAAGATGCCCTTTGGATGGGATAAGATGCCCCTTATCAAGAATAACTTGTAAAACCTCATACATACTGATTTTATTGCATTTCACGCGGGTAATTATCATATTATAGCTGTCTTAATTGGCAGGTACACATCATACAAAAGATCAACATCTTTTTAGAAATTTCCTTGCTCAAGAAATGAGGAAAGAAAGAGGTACATTCTCCTAAACTTTACTTTTTATTAACTGACTAAACACCAATGCACAAGTGATGGCAAGGTACTGTTGGTATTAAATGCTTCAAGGAAAAGATGGTTATATCTTGTGGAATACTAAAAAATACAAGACACCACATTAGATAAACATGTAGTGGTATAGAATGTATATGAGTATCCATGAAAAGCCATAGAAACAAAGAGTGACCATAATCACACATAATGCGTTTCACCCAACATATTTCATTTTAGGCCCTTACTGATGCATAAAAGATTCATTACTGTGTAACTCCATATGGCCCTACTTGTAACATGTATGGATACACTTAACTTTCCATTTCCATGTCTGTGAAATATACTTCCTATAATAGAAAATTTTTTGAAAAAAAAAAAATCCTCATAAAACAGAATGAATATGACTCAAAATAGGGTAAGAGGCCCCCCAATCCAAAAAAGCCATCTTACCCCCAGCACTATCATCTTGGTTTTGGCTCATTAACCCCAATTTCTCCTATCATCTTCACACAGCCTTTCATACAAAGAAAATGCTTCAGAGCATTACACTGACATGTCCTGCAGACTCCTGGAGCATTCAAATACTTGTGGCAAAATGATTCATTCGGTCATTTTTTATAAGAAAGACAGTGGAAACACAAACACTTTGAGTTCTCACATGTCACTTGCTCTGTTGACTCATCTGTTGCTGAGCATTTCCCTCCAGGTGGTAGTGCATTTACATAAGTCAAGAGCCACCTACTCCGCACAGCTGAAATTGAATTACTTTTATACTTTTTATACTTATACTTTAATAAAAGCCATCACAAACCGGGGGTGTCATGAATTGGGAAACCTTGATTTGGGGGAAACAAATTTTTTATGGATAATTTTGGTCAGTTCCATTAAAACAAGACTGAAATACAGTACTTTGAATTTCTAGTTAATTTTTTTTTCTACTAGCATTTTTAATATTTTTCAGTTTGGGTGCCAGCTGTAGAGCCCACTGTATATTTGTTGAACTGTACCAGTCACTAGATTTCATCAGAGGAATTCAGTAGAAGGTGTCAGAAAACAGGCCTCTGACCACCACAGTTCTCCAGTCTCTTCAATGATATTTCCTTCCTCCTGCTCAGCTCATACCCTTCACAGTATGCAGAGCCCGAGACACCCTGCTGCAGGTGCTAAAATGGCAGTTCTTGGTGAAGGACAGAGGTGAGGGGCCTGAGGGAGTCCACCTGTGGGAGGGGGATGCGGAGCCCCCACCGTGCATGACTGACTCCTGGGCAGAAGGCTCTATTCCTGTGTGTAGCAGGTCAGCGGCAACACCCTCCCCCACCCCACAGGTAACTACACCTCTGCAGCCTGCTTGTGCATCGCAGGAAGAGCACATCAGAATTCCCAACATAAAATCCCACACAGCTATTTTTTAATGCCTACCTGCACTCAAATCTTCGATTGGCCGGACAAGCCGAAATTAGCAACTGCTTAAAAGCAAATAGCAAAAAAACAGACTTCAAGGCCCTGATATACCAAGACCTGAAGCTTGTGTAAAGCTTTTCAGTAGGGAAGTGAACAGTGTGTCCTCGATTATGGGTCACAAGCATGAGTCGAATGTTCAAGTAGATTATAAAAAAATTGTTTTAATTTATTATTTTTGAACTATTCAAAATATATTTTACCTATCGGCTATTCCTTTACACGAGCCAAAAGCGGAGGGCGGGGCTTATAGCCATTCATTTTTCGTCAGCTGAAAAAGTGGGCAGTTCTTGAGAGCATTGTGTGGAATGATTTTGAAAAAAATCTTGATGAAAACATTGTTCAGTGTAAAGTGTGTTGCCAAAGTTGCATACCAAACCTTGACAGAGATACAACATTCATGACCCAATGAGAGCACAGGACCCTCATTTGAGGTGAGAACTTAAAGTTCCCCTGTTATGTCACCAGGTGCACAGCCAATTAGTTATTACAAGCCATTTCAAAATCTTTTCCCTCTTGACATCACACGGGGAAGTAACCAACCAGAGGCAAGAAGAACTGATCACCTTCAGCCAAGCAGTCAATCAGATTTCATTATTCTAGCTGGTCACTCTCCCTTGTGATGTCAGGAAGGGGAGACTTTGAACTGGCTCATAATGGCTAATTAGCTGTGCACCTGGTGGCATAATAGAGGACCTTGAATGAAACGAGGTAGCCAATAAGAAGTCACAACTTGCCAAATGGTACTTGTGTCCCTGCCACATTTGCAACGGCAGATAAGGTCTTCTCTGCGACGGACTTCATGGCAAACTCGCATTCTCCCCTCAAACATCGACATGCTCATACTTTTGAACAAGAATTTGAAAATTACCTTGCGCAAAGACTACATCTACACGTGACCCACGATGCTGTTGTACAACCCCAATTCCAAAACAGTTGGGAAGAAGTGTAAATTGTGAATAAAATCAAGATGCAAGAACTTTCAGATCATGAGCCAATGTTATTTACAATAGAACATAGATAACACTTCAAATGTTGAAACTAAGACATTTTACATTTTCATCCACAAATGAACTTCTTTCAAATTTTCTGGCGGCAGCAGGTCTCAAAAAAGTTGGGACACCAGCTAAAAAGGGCTGAAAAACATATTAATACATGAGAGAATCAGCTGAAAGAACATTTAACAAGTATTTAAGTTAACTGGTATCAGGTATGTGTTATAATTGGTTATGAAAGGGATGTCTTACAGAGGCTGAGTCTCTCAGAAGCAAAGATGCTAGAGGCTCTCCAACTTGTGAAGGCTTGTGTAAAAAAATTGTGGAATAGTTTAAAAACAATGTAATTGTAAAGGCTTTGAAGATCTTACCATCGACAGTACATAACATCCTCAAAAGATTCAGAGAAACTGGAAAAATCTCTGTGCGTAAGGGACAAGGCCAAAGACCTTTACTGGATGCCTGTGATCTTCAGGCCCTCAGACGCCACAGCATCACTCACCGGCTTGATTCTGTCATTGATATTACTCAATGAGCCCAGGAATACTTCCAAGAAACCACTGTCTGTAAACACAGTCCGCTGTGCCATCCACAGATGCCACCTAAAACTCTGTCATGCAAAAAGGAAGCCATTGTTGAGCATGATCCAGAAGCGCCACCGTGCCCTGTGGGCCAAGGCTCATTTAAAATGAACTGTAGCAAAGTGGCAAAGTGTCCTGTGGTCAGAGGAGTCCAAATTTGACATTCTTGTTGAAAATCATGGGTGTCGTGTCCACCGGGCTAAAAAGGAGAAAGACCACCCCTCCTGTTATCGGCATTCAGTTCAAAAGCCAGCATCTCAGATGGTATGGGGATGTATTAGTGCATATTGTGTGGGACACTTGCATGTTTTAAAAAGCACCATGAATGCTGAAAGGTATATAAAGATTTAGAGCAACACATACTCCTCTCCAGATGACATCTATTCCAGGGAAGGCCTTGTGTATTTCAGCAGTACAATGCAAAACCACATACTGCAGCTATTACAACAGCATGGCTTCGTAGTAGAAGAGTCCGTGTGGTGAACTGGCCTGCCTGCAGTCCTGATCTTTCACCGATTGAGAACATTTGGTGCATAATTAAATGAAAAGTCTGTCAAAGGAGACCCAAAGCTCTCCAGCAGCTGGAAGCCTGTATTAAACATGAGTGGGATCGAATTCCAATGGCTAAACTCAAGAAACTTGTCTCCTCAATGCCCAGACACCTCCAGTCTGTGTTAAAAAGAAGAGGACATGCTACACCATGGTAAAAAGGCCTCTGTCCCAACTTTTTTGAGACCTGTAGCAGCCATTAAATTTGAAACGAGCTCATTTTGTGGATAAAATTGTAAAATGGCCTAGTTTCAACATTTGCTATGTTATTTCTGTTCTGTTGTGAATAAAATACTGTCTGGTGTAATTTAAAAGTCATTGCGTTTTGATTTCATCCACAATTTACACTCTGTCGCAACCATTACGGAATTGGGGTGGGAAATATCATTGTCACGACCACATTAACTTTATTTCAACTGCATAAGTTTGAAGTATGGGTAACCATAGTTTTACTTCAAAGATGAAACGAGGGAACTGATTCCATTCATACAGTAACCTGTAGGAATTTGATGCTGCAAACCTATTGCAACTTCAGCTTTTCTGCCATTCAAGCAATGGGTTATAGGCCTATAAATCTGAAAGCATTTCGTTCCATTTTGTTCTTAAAATGATTTTGAAAATGTCAGAAGAGACCATCATGCTAATTTAAAGACTGTTGAAGTTTATTGCTTCACCCCACGGAGTGAGCATGAAGTACTGTTTTTAGCGGCTCTGTGCGTTTGTGTGTTTCCGCACTTGCCAATATTTGCATGAATGGGGTGAAGTCTGCCATCTCGGATTGCCTTGTTTTGTGATGAATTAAAAAACGGCTTCTTTCATTTAATAAAAGCAGTGTCTTATTCTGTCTTTAGAAATAAATTACTCAACAAAAAAGGGCCACTCAATTTTGAACCCTAAATGTAAAAACTGAACGTAAACAAGAATTGTTTATGTCATTAGTGTTAATCCAAGACACAAATGATTCCTCCTCTAGAGTAAATAGGCCAAATTTTTTTTTTTGGAAAGAACATCTGATTAACCACAATGTAACGTAAAACTGGTCATTTCCATCGGTCATGACAATGGAGGCAAAACAAATGTCTTTTAATGATAGTCAATTACTTACTCAGTGCCCCTTAAAAATATCAACTGATCTGCAACTGCTCTTGATGATAGGTTTTGCACATGCTAAAGGTCTTACTAAATCTGGCAAATACATTTTCATTAATCACTGCCATGTAAAAAAAGCAAACAAAACAATGCCAATGTATCTCACCACAGCAACTTGTCAGTTTTGATCCTGTTGTGACAGGCATTTGATAATGCATGCAGTGATGAAGCCAATTAAATGACACCTCATTTACTTAAGGAAAAACATTCCATGGATCCAGGGATACCAAACAAAGTGAAAGATAGATTATGAATCAGACGAGACCAAGAATGATAACCGCAGGTTTATACAAGTCTTGCTGAATTTATTCACAAATAAATGTGGCTCTTGTAATGAAGGTCTGTCATCCACAGGCAGGTCCACACATGTCAAGATTTCAACTGAGGGAAACAGCACCCCCTGTTGATACAGCAGAAACTGCAGAAATCAAAGGTGACACCGAGCCACGAAGCAGGACCGAAACGGTGTACAACAAAAAAAGACCAAGGGGTGAGGAGAAAGAGGCAGGTCCCATGGCTCTGAGGTCCTCAATCTCGTCCCTGCTCCCTCCGCCAGGAAAAAGGGAAGGGAGGGGCAAGTGGCAACCCTCACAGCAGGACGGGGTCCCCCTTCTCAGGACGCCCCCTCCCTTCCTCCCTGGACAGTCTCTCATCTGTAACCCAAGCCCAGATGCGCAGGACGCTACAGCCAATGGCCCAAAGTCCCTTCCCAGGCCTCGGCCCCCAGATGTCCCACCAGTACAGAGGCTGAACCCAAACCGCCCCCACCGCCGTTACTTCAGTCCTGGGTTTGAGGTGCTGAAGTCCAGCCCTGCACCATCAAGGGGTAAAGGGGGGCAGAAACAAAAGCCTCTGATGCCCTTTGAGGGAATTTCCAAGTGGGGCACTCCTGCCGGAGCGGTGTATGTGTTCTCCACCAGAAACATTCAAGATGGTGGTCTACCCCAAGGCTACACCCCCCTCTCCGCCAGTGTGCTACTGGACACCATGAAGCTCTCTGCAGGGGTATCCATCAAGACCCCAGCTAAACCCACTAAAGAACTCCCATTCCAACCTATAAAGAGAGCAACACTGATGCCAATCAGAGGTACTCCTATTACCCCCTCGCTGATGCGAGATCAGCTGATTTTGGAAACCCCGCCTCAGGATAGGCCCCACCTCTTGCCTAGAGAAATGGCTGAATCTGTGTGAGCCAGCACTTTTGGAACAAAGACGACGCCTACTGGCCACCCAGCTCACACAGGATGTTGGCGCATAACGGAATTATTTTTTCAGTGACGTGAGGACATTTTTTTAGCTGGCCACGCTTTGCTTTACGCACGCATAAGAAATTTTTGAATCCATGTTTCCTGTGAAAATAGCAATAGCAAAATAGCATTTCTCCATTATTAATGTCCTTGCTGTAATTTTTCAAAAGAGACATTTTAGCTGAGCTTTAAGATGTTTCAGCAGGTTACTTCCACATAAAACGAACCTGGACTTGAAATGGGACTCCTTGCTTTCTTCCGGTCATTGAGACTTCAATGCTTCCTAAACCATGTGACATACAGTAGAGCAGCTTATTTATGCAAGTATTCAAGTATGAGCTATAACTGATCAATTACTCAAATCAAAGCAGTCCAATCACAGCCCAGTGGTATCACTTCAGTCACAGTATCTACACACACAAAAAAAAAAAAAAAGAAGCTGAAATTCAAATTAAATGCCTTCATTTTCTCTTTGACGTACCCCCTCTTAAATCCATTTTTCAACCAGGCAAGACATGGATATCAGCAAAAATAGGTTTTCTAGCAATTAAAAGTGCAAGTCTTCTGATCAGTTTCTTGCGGGTCATACAATGTTGAACTGCAACATACTATGCTTAAAAAATAAATGTAAGACCAACTATCATCTTGAGTCATGCAGGCAATCCTGCACCCTTTCTTTTTTCTGAACCATATTTTCAATGCAGCTTTGAACAGAAACCAAATATCAGCAGCCAGGTGCAATGCTTCCAGGAAAACAATTTGAATTGATAAGTCAAGCAGATCACCAGTCAGGCTGCACAGCTTCTATGACCTTTCAATTCATGCCGGACGGTACAATGGGAGTGAGCACAAATGGACAACCATGAAACTGTATGCTTCCTGCCCACAGTTTACAGAGGAATAAGAGTTTATCAAAAAAATAAATAAAAAAAATTTGTAACAAAGCCATGGTTCAACAAAACAAAAAGATTGCCTATCCACCCCATTGCGGTAGTCTTATGCTTTCAATAAACTTGCGTTTCAGCATCGTACACCCCGATCAGTTTTCCTCTCATAGCATACCATCAATGTTTATACGGAGATGATCATATTCTAACCTATCAGCTTTTTAAAAACTGCACTCCTCCCTTGGTTCTACCTCGGGCGTCACAACCAATATGGTCAAAGCACATTCACTTGTCCTTCCTAACACACCAGTCCTTCTTTGGCCCACATCCGTCTGACGGTCAGTCGCTGTCGTCGTGTGTCCGGCTGTGCAGCTGTAGGCTGCGCAGGTGCTTGTAGAGCCGGCCACACTTCGGACAGGGAAATGGAGCCTCGCCCGTGTGGATCATGAAATGGGCCTTCAGGCTGTTGCTGTGGCGGAAGGTTTTTGGGCACTTAGAGCAGGAATAGGGCTTCTCGCCCGTGTGCCGTCGCAGGTGTGTCCGGTAAGCCCCCAGCTGGCTAAACTTCCTCCCGCAGCCCTCGCACTCGTACGGCTTCTCTCCCGAGTGCATCATCATGTGGTTCTTCAGCACCCCGCCTTCCTTGAAGCCCTTCCCGCAGATAGAACAAACATAAGGCCTCTCGCCCGTGTGGCTACGTTCGTGGATGCGCAGGCCGCCCAGGCCCCGGAAGGTCTTGTCACAGTCCTTGCAGCTGTAGGGCCGCTCTTTGGTGTGCACACGCGTATGGATCTTGAGCCCGCCTGGGTGTCGGAAGGTCTTGCCACACTCAGGGCACTGGTGGCGTTTTTCGGCTGAGTGTACCAGGCGGTGCGTGAGCAGATTCCCCGGGCGGCTGAAGCAGTGTCCACACACTTCGCAGTAATAGGGTTTCTCCTGCGTGTGGGTGCGCCGGTGGTCGTTCAGGTACACCAGACGGCTGAAGGCTTTGCCGCAGTCGGGACAGGTGTATGGCCGCTCGCCCGTGTGCGTGCGCTCATGCAGTTTGAGGTGACCGCTCTGCCGGAAGCCCTTGTTGCACTGGCTGCAGCGATACGGCTGCTCGCCGGAGTGGATGCGACGATGGGTTGCCAGGTTGTTGGCGTGGCGGAACCGCCGCCCACAGTCTGGGCAGGGGAAGGGCAGCTCGCCAGAGTGGATCAGAGCATGGGAACGCAAGTGCACCGATCGCCGAAAACTCTTACCTGCAAAGGGGGGGCGAAGAGTAAGAGAGAAAGGAGAGAGAGATTGGATGGAGAGAGGAATTAAGGGGAAGGCTTAAAAGATGTATTAACATTAAAACAGATGAGCAGATGAAAAGCTCTGAATATGCTAATCATTATTATTATTATTATTATTATGTGCAAGATTCGCATACAAAGTAATCATGTCCATTGATGATGCACCGTGATGAAGACAGACAAATGCTAATGCTTAGTAAAGGCAAAGTGAACATTGAGTGCTAGTTTCTATCATACCTGCAAACTCGTGAGGGTTAAAAAAGGTGACAAACTAATCGCGGACTTCGCCCCCCCCCCCCCAATATTTTATTTATTAATTTGAATTTTTGTTTTTGCCATTTTGAGTTAGATTGGTAGTACAAGAGATCAAAATATACATCTAAAACATAAAATTCCTCTCCAGATGCTTTTTTTAACAGCCGACCAATGAGAGACGAGAATGAAGTTCATCTTCAGAACAAAAATTGCAACCTATAGATCAATACCACACAAATGGTAATGTTCGTTGCCATCTTCGTTGGCTTCTAACGCAAAAACAAGGGCTAATTCGCTCATCCTTGTCATGGTAAATAGCAATAACAGTTACTAGTTGACGCTGATAAAAGTTAGCCAACAACAAGGAAAAAAAAAAGAAAAAAAACACGACATCAGGGGCTTTCTTGTAGCCTGGTAAACCCTACCCAATGAATTACGAGGGGCGGGTTTACCACGCTACTTTTTTTATAGCACACCATGAAGATAGTTAAGTTCCTCCAACAGAAAAAAATGACAATCTACCGCACTCAGTTAATGAGATAAAAACACAAAGAGTAGTTGTCATTCTCGCCAAAAACAAGGTCTAATCACTCGCCCTCGACATGGTGAAGAATAATATTAGTTGCTAGTTGACGCTGGTGCTAGGTGCATATTTTAGTGAAAGAAGAAAAAAAAAAAAAAACCCTGTCTGCTTTCTGTCTCTCAAAAAACGGTCTGATCGAGGGCTTTCTGTATTTGAAAAACATTCAATGTGACAAGGGAAATTCAGAGTCACACCACTGAGCTCATTAGCTGTTCGTTTTCATATCTGATGAGTCGGCCATCATCTTCAGACGTCTGGAGCTAGCTCACATATTATGTCTTAAACTTGATGTTTAGCACGTATAAGGTTAAAATATCATTTATGCATATATTTCTGGCACTATACAAGACTTACCTCAGCACACGTAACAGCAACAAAATCCTATGTATTTCATCCCAGCACTCCAAAGTCGATCAAAAGGCGACTTTGCCGCAGAGACAGAAAGTGACAGGGGTTTGTTTGCGGTCTGAGTCTGGAATATTCGTAAGCAACCAGAACTGCGATGGAAAGGAAGCGTGCGTTACTGCACGAGACTAGGTTCTAACTTTATAACTGGCAGTCATGGAACGACAGGCAGACCAACATTATAAAATGTTCCTCAACAATAACGTCTGTAGTCTGTCTGCCTGCCTGCCCGCCCCGCCAACCCCCCCCCCAAAAAAAAAACTCTTCGGATCTACACGATTCACGTAAGTGACCTATTTTGGGATCAAAACGGCGAATTTCGCCGAAAGGTGACTGGTTTGCAGGTATGTTCTATGCCAGAGTAAGAAAAAAGAAATAACAGGAGGAAAAATTGTGTGTTTTCACATGATAAATATAATGATAAAACGGTAAACTAGACGCTGTGAAAGGCCACCATAACTCACCACATTCAGTGCAGCTGAACAGCTTCTCGTCGGTGTGTGTGCTGACGTGCCTGTTCATATCACACACTCTCGCAAAGCGCCAGCCGCATACCTCGCAAGAGAAGGGCTTCTCACCGTTGTGGATGCGCTGGTGGGCACGATAGCTGGCGTTCTGAGTGAAGCGCTTGGGGCACAGCTTGCAGGCGAAGGGGCGTTCCCCAGAGTGCGTGCGCATGTGATTGGTCAATACGCAGGCGTAGCGAAAGCACTTGCCACACACCTTGCATATGTGGGGCCGGAGGTCGCTGTGCGCTTCCTGTTGATGGTCCCGTAGTCCGGCGATGCCCGGGAAGACTGCGTCACAGTTCTGGCAGGGGTACCTGCCCACACTCCACTTCTTCCTCTCCTTCTCCACCTTCCTCCCTTTCCAGCCCATCCTTGTCACGGGCTTTTTCACGGCGACTCGTTTCTTCTTCTTTCTGGCTTTCTTGGTGGGGGTCGTAGCTGGGACAGTCGATCTCCCTTTGTGGTTTGCCCCGCTTCCTCCATTTTGGTCACCGCTTGTTTTGCCGTTTGCACTGAGAGGGCCGATATTCGGGCGCACAGCCACTTGCCTCCTAAGCCTGTGCCTCCACCACGATCCACCATTTTCCAGCAGCCCATCCTTCTCCTTCTTAATATAGACAAGTAGAGAGTCACATTTCTCCTCTTTGATCTCCACAAGGTCGATAGGCTCCTCCTTAATCTGGGACAGCTCATTCCAGATTCTGCCCCTAACTCCACCAAGCTCTGAGAGGCAAGCTCTGCCTGAAAGTACAGACAAAGAACCCACTTATCAGGCACAATTAAGCCAAACCAGAGGTTTCAAACCAAAAATGTCAATTAAGGACCAAATGTATACACACACACACACACACACACACACACACACACACACAAATTTGGTTAGTCAAAATATCTTTTTTCTTTTTCATCTGGATTGTCTGTTACCCATTGCTTTCGACTGAACACACCTTGCTGATCATCTTTTTATAAAAATTTTATTTCCAATAACCACAACAAGGCACAGAGAGTTTCTAGGATTTAAAAGATTGCAGGTAAATTACAAGTCTGCAGTTTACAGTTTCCTTCAAAATATCAACATGATATTTGCTACATCTACATACATTTGTCAACTAAAACATGCCCTTTCCAATGATGTAATTTATTTTATGGTATACCTTGTCATACATTGGCAATACACAAATTAAGATGGTTCAGACGTTAAAGGGCCTATAAACAAGAAAATCAAAATTCCTTGACAGAAATAAGTTATAGAAGTAATAGAATGTGCAATATGGACTTTCAATTCCTGAGACCAGAAAGATCTCATGCATTTCATCCCAGAGATACTGATGGTCAAACCTGGGCCCATTCGCAAAACCAAACAAAAACAAAACCAAACGGCGCCAATTACCAAATGTGTGTTATGCAACCAATTTTTGGTAATCTGAAACATTATATCAAAGAACCAATCCAGCAAAAAACATGCATTTCTCATTTATAGTTCAAAAGTTATGACTTTTGAAACATGCATTTTTTTCACAAATTTGGGGGCCATGCCCCCATTTTGAAGTCTCAAAAGACTAATGAATGTGGGTCTAAAATTTTGCATACAATATACTGGATACAAAAACATCACGCTTTGTAAATTTGAAATCTGAGATGGTCAGTCAGGAGGCTTCTGGGGATTTCAGATGGAATTATCTTTGTCCGAAACGACCCATAACACTGAATATTCCAGGCCTGTGTACGGCGCTGTAGCATTTTGATGGTAATGGACCAAAAGCAGAGAAGAAGGGGCACGCTCGCTACCGCCTCCTCCATTTCTGAGAAGGGTCCAGCAGCAGCAGAGCAAAAACCACGGCCCGTACAGAACATGGCTCCTACAAGAAACGCTCTAAACCTACCCCTAACCCTAATCCCAACGCTTTTGTAGGGGGCGTGTTTTGTAGGGGGCGTGGTTGGTACTGTACCCGCACGGTTTGTAGGGAGCGTGGATTGTAATTTACCTGCGGCTGCAGTTAGGCATCATTGCAGTTTTTGGTCCTTTTCCGTAGAAACGCTACAGCGCCACACACAGGCCTGGGGGCTGTGATGAGGGCGATCACGTCATCGTTTATTTAAAAAAAAAAAAAAAAAAAAAAAAACCTGTTTTGGGAACAACAGTTTGGGGACTTTGGATATTGCGATTAGTCATTACGGTAACATTCAAGTGACTTGCTACTTCGGGCAGGTTGTATTTATTAAATATCATAATGTTAACAAGAGGGCTTCTTCGCCCCTCTGATTTCTCTTGGTTGCTGTAGCTGTTTAAGGACAGAACCCCAAGCACATATTGATACTGGCAGGGTCTTCTTTTTCCAAGCCGTTTTCAGCAGCTCTGATACATGTTGCGGTAAAACTTCACACCTTAAGAATGTTCATATGATCTGCAATACCGCTGTAACAACCCATCTCTTCGTAAAAAATAATGCTTTTGGTCAGTGTCAGATAAGACACTGCAAATAAACATACTCGTCCCCCTTTTTGAATATTGACTAAACCCTTGACTTCTCTGGGTCATGCCGAGTGTGACGTCATTGCCATTTTTCCTTACTGGGCCACATTCCCAATTAACCTTAAACTCCTCACCTTCATCACCATTGTTTGGGCGCGAGAGTCCAGTAATGTGTGTCACAACAACCTTGAGCTTTGACAACCAAAATCAAATCCATTCATCCTCGAGCCCAAGGCTGCATTCAAAATGGAACTTTCCTTCAGAGAAAAAGACAATCTCCTAGAAAATGATCCGCAATTATTTACATGACAAGCGTGTAAAGGAGAGATGCTTTAATGTTTCCCAACTTATAACCCATTGCATATGGTACCAGTGATCTTCCTAGGTACGCGTCCTGCGTCCCTGACACATTAAAATCTAAAAGGACACAGTATACTCACTATCCATGCGTCCCAGGGACGCACCTCATTTTCCCCATGAAAAACAATACATAGGGCCAATTTCACAGAAGCCCCACACGGACAACTTTCTTGATCGCGCGTTTAGCATGAGTTTAATTTTAGTCACCATTTCAGTTACGGACCAGTTTGACACCCCTGATTTAGAGCGACGATTATCCATCCGCCCAACCACGAAAATAAACATGACAGGTAAGAGACGAGTCTCTCCATCTCGGATCATCAAATGGTCCCCACTTGAGCCCCTCAGATTTGCCTGAAGAAATTCTCTGTGGTGGGTAATATTCCCAATAGACCAAATCCAAGATTTCAGATCTTTATGAAATCTAGAGGGCCAGCATTCAGGTATGAACTGAGTAACAATGCAATAAGTCTATTTCCATGACATTGGACCAGGACACTTAGCCAACAAAATGCCATGGCTCTGCAATAAATAGTTCTGGAGATACTCCAGTTTGAAAATGATCACTCATTTTTAGAATGATCACTCATTTTTAGAAAACGGGCCCATTTTTCTCCCATTAGGAATTTTTTTAGAAAAAACTAAAAAGGTCTATTGGTAATATTACCCACCACATTGGATTTTCCCCAGGCAAATCTGAGGGGGTCAGGCGGGGAACGTTTCCTTAATGTGATGAATTGAGACGGACTGAGTCAGACGCACGATCACGTTGCCTTGAGTAATGGGTACGTGCATTCGAATTCTCTGATTGGTGCGGTTGTCTTCGCAAGCCGTTATGAATAATCCACTATACACTTAACCTCTACCTCAAGACGTTTTCCACCGAGGTTAAAGAAAAAAGTAGTCAGGAATAAGACGAAAGGACGTAATTTGACTATTCGAACGTGCCCAAGTGAACATTTGAGGCAAATGTGAATGAATACCCTCCCTCCACGCGTTCCGAGGATACACGTCCACATTTGTGACAAACAGAAGGACAAACCGAAAACATGATGCCTCCAGGCAAGGCTGACATGGTGCAGCGGCAAGAATTTAAACACCAACATCACTTCATAATGAACCTGCGGCATATATCAATGGGAATTGTAAAAGACATGATCAGTGATTAAGTACAATATCATTCACAAAAGACATATAAACTCACTCAACTTAGACGAACGTAATGGACCGAGTAGCAGATAGGTTTCAATTGGGAGGCACCCAGTATGAGACAAATCCCACAGCGGGAGCAGCTGTACCCGGGGTTAACCCTCAGCTGCTGGAGAAGAACATCACTTGAATGCAGCTTGATATAACAGCGGAAGCAAACCGATACATTTTGGATCTTTACGTAGTTACTACCACCCCAAGATGCCGCAGAGAAGACGTGATAGCGGCGCCCACCTTGGATAAGAAACTCCAAACCAAGATAGTTGACGAATGTTACGGTTTCTGATCAGTAAATATACCGTCAGATGAACAATACAGCCAACTTTACCTCCTCAGACTTTATAGATTTACTTGTTAGCTGAGCCTAGCAACCTGCTAACTAATAGCTGCCAGTAACGATCGCTAGCTGGCTAGCGCCGTTCACCTCTGCTGAAACGACGCCAACACGGTAACAGTTAGCAAAGTATCCAAGACCCTCTCTCTCCTATGAGTTTCACAAGCGAGCTAGTCGGCAGTAATCCAGTTGAATTGAATTCGGCAACAGTGAACGAAATAAATGTGTCGCAAGCAGAAGGTTTGTGGCTCGTAGTTAATTTTTCCATCATTGGACATAACATAAGACTGGAAAGCTAACGGACGTTACCAGCAATCTTCATATCTGCAGGTCGGCATTAGATTCTATCCAGCGAGAGCCTGAGACAGATTTCTGAATAAATCATAACCGGTGACTCGACATTATCAGAAATTTGACGGATCGCCTCGCCCAAAACGGATCCTGAATATAATCCTAATTCTGATTCCCAACCCCAATTTTCTCAACCTACTGGTGAGTGGAATCTATGGGTAAGTTAAGTTAGGACTAATCCTCTGAAAACATTCTGCTGAACATTAGCGAACCATCAACTCAACTAGATATTGAAACACATCTCACGAATAACTGGTGAAATTTTAATAACAATATATTAAGAAATAAAGTATTGATGGTTGTAGTTTCAGCAGATTAGCCCAACCTAGAGTCTATGCACTACCAAATCTGCGATGCATGGGTTTTTCGGATGGAGCGGCATAATAGAAGACACCCCCGGTGTAATTGTACAGCCCGCCAAGTCGCCAGAACGTGCGAAACGCTTCATTTTTGCATTTTCGTTGCAAGTTCGCTGGCTGACCTTGACCTGGTCTCTCCAAACGAGGGTCGGGTTTGAGAAGGTTCGCAAACAGCTATGAAAATTCCGTTGCCGCCACACCGACTCAGTCAGCCATCACGCCGATTCTCTCAGTGCAGCGTTATCTCAGCCTGAAGCCTGAAGTTTTAGCCAATGCAGAAACGCGATTACACGCGTTGCGCCGCGCGAAAAATTCGTTTCGCGTCCGGTGTGAAAGCAGCTTTACTTGCACGTGCGAAGAATTGGTTTGCAAACTATTCCGCATAACTAGCCAGCTAGCTAACGTGAACCTAAACAAGCCATGCAGGGCTTTGCTAATCAATTAACCGCTACAGAGCAGCTGACAAAATTAAGGTGAAGTTACCTTTCAGATTTCTGACCTGGCGCGTCTTTTGTCTCGTCATCATGTTTTGTATAGTTGGGGGCTCCTTTTTGTTCGCGGGTTTCGCTAACCCGGCACAGAATTAAGGTCGGTGATCAGCCAGCATTTGAGGCAGTGCAAGTTAGTCACCTTAAAATGCTCCGGCTTCCAGAAAACCCCAGTGTTCATATTTGTCAAGTCCCAGCATCCGTAAATTTAATCCGCTCGCTCTACCAATCACAATCGACGGTTAAGACCCACTACTCATGGGAAAACTCTGCATTGGCCCGCACCCCGCAAAGATGCTGGAGGCCTTACTGACAAGAAAGAATCTCTTCTGGGAAAAAAAAAAATGAATGAGAGTTTTCGGTCGTACTTCCGGTCTCCTAAAGTGGGCGTTGCCCTTAACGCACGCTTTCCCTATAGGCCCAGTATAGGCCATAGATCTATATATATATATATATATGAAGAGTTTGGTTCCAAAACGCAATAAGTGCCAAAATTACAAAAATTGAGATAATGCCATAGACTGGTTGTCCTGTGGCTCTTACACATGGTGCAGTCATCTGTTTTTAGGAATTCATACAATAAGGTGTATTTCTTTATACTCAAAATGTGTAAAATGGATATATTGCATTTTGGAACCAAACTCCTCATATATATATATATATATATGGAGAGAGAGAGAGAGAACACTAGATCGCTGATAGGGTACGTTCAAGTGAAGCATCTGTCCTAGGAGCTTATACACCCGGAAGTAAAATTCGCACGTAGACTCGCCTACGTTAAATTATATTTTCAAAAAGACTTGCATGCGAGTCGGTGTTATTTTGGTGTCGTGCAGAGCAACATTTTGTCTCCATAAATATGTGCTTTTCGGAGTATGGAAAGACAAAAACAGACAAAGCGATTTGTCCACTGTCTTAAATATTATGTGGGCAAGAGTATTGTCGTTGAATGTCAATTACAAGTAGCTTGCTAGCTTGTTAGCCACCTTGTTAATGTTATTTACTACTAAGTCAATGCAGTCCCCGCGACGGTAAGGGAGCCAAGGTAGCTTGCTGGCGACCATTATCAATCGCTAGCGTTCGCTTTCAGTCAGCGGTCTGTTCAAGTCAATAGGACGGCTAATTAGCTAGCTAGCACGAAACACGATTTTTTTCTACTAAAGTGACAACTTCGCGTTTATACGCTAACTTACGCATGAAACATTTTATTCCAGCTCTTCAAATAAATATTGCTGCAAAAGGCAGCCGTACATCTTGGCATTTTCTCGCCTGTATAGAGTTATTTGAAATTGGCCTCAGAGGAACCAGTATCAATATGGCGGCCGGGTGCTTCACTTTGGATAAGGTACATATGACGACATCAGCAATCTAGTGCTATTTATATATATATATATATATATATATATATATATACGGTATAGGCGTATCTCACATTTCCGAGTCTGTAAAACGGATGTGGGTGCCTTGCATTTCCGGTTAGCATCTGTCCCTATTTTTTAGAGTAGAGGACTGCTCTGCATGGAGCTGGGACATTTGTCTAAATGCATTCTTTCACTTCACTAATATGGTGATAATTGTTTCTTAGAAGTTTGGTATGTGGACAAGTGATGCAAGTTATTTTTGCGCAGCTCTTTTATGATTCCGATGGTTAATGATTGTAAAATCGTGGAGGCTAACAGGTAGCAGCTACATAGCAAAGTCACTAGTGAGTAACTTTGATCCTAATTAATTTAAGAACATTTTAACTTCAGACATCGTTAAGTTTTTCAGATTCAGTTTTAGTTTCAGGCTATTTTTAAACTTACCGTGAGTTGTTTGTCTACTGTGTTGTTTGATCCTATGAAACGTGTTGCTGGCTGTCTATTTAACCTGCGTTTGTTTACATTAACGTTTCCTGCCAGAATGTCCATTGTGCAGCTATGGGAGACCCTGGTAGCTATGCCTGTCTGGTTTGTTGCCTGTGAAAGCAGAGTGTGCCGGCTTGGCTAAGCTTACCGATAACTACCTATAACCTCACAACAACGGGTATAGCATAGAAAACTCTGGTAAGTGTGGCTGGGTCACGTAGCCAACATTCCGTCTTTCATCTTCAGTTGTGAAACCTTTATTTACTGCCAATAAAACTTATATTTTCTGACAAATGTACTCATGTGTTTCCGTTTGCCATCACATTACTGCCTAGGCTCAACACTGTAGCAGCCGAGTGCTAAAGATCTCTTGGGAAGAGCGAGGAACTACGTCGACTTGAGGCAGTGCATGTGGACGCCAGAACTGGAATTTTGGGGGACACAGCATCCCTTTAAACAATTATTAGCCCTGACTTATGCTGAATCATTTTCTAAATTAGAAATACATTCAATCTGAAAACACTCCACAGTTTCAGGCTTTGCTTGTTCTCCCCGCTAAAGTCAGGCGATGCGGACAAGCACTTTGGTGCATTTGAATCAGCGTCATTGAAAAATGCACAAAGGCGTTTCAATGCTGGTTAACCTCATTTTAGTAATTTAAACGATCGTAGAACGCACGGTAGATCGCCTGATGTGCTGATAGAGCAGCTCAGAAGTTCCAGAGCAGTTTGCCTTTCATGAAGCATAGGCCTGTTTATAAGTAAATTATTTTTCAGTTCTGAATTTAGCCCATTATTTCACCGCTTTAAGATTGCATAGGGGGGGTGGCCGTGTCTTCAATTGCCAATGGATCATTACTATGATTGAAAAACTTGTCTATCTGTTCCATTATTGACAACTAGGCAGGCTGTTGTTTAAAAAAAGGTTGCCTCTGTGCTCCCCCAAGTAAAGTTCTGACGCCTACCCTGACTTGAGGTCAATAAAGCCCGCAATGTGACACATATTGCCGACATATAAGTCTCACAAAAGGAATGTAATGCTTCGCTTTATGTTTAGGGAGAGCAATGTTGGACTATGTAAGCGAGGCAACGTTGCATGTCATTCCCGCATAATTACATATAATTACGCTTTCTGACTCTCCGTGATCAAGCAAATTTACCTTGCTCTATTTGTTTAATCAGAAATGACCATAAACCATAATTAGACAGCTTGACAACTATTGACCCACATTTTATTATATTCTGCAGAATTGTTCTGAGTCTAGCGCGAAGCTAAATCACGTTAGCTAAAAGTAAACTAGGCTTATGCCATCGGAGGCGACGGCTGGGGGTACATCCCCGAACGTACCCAATCCTCCAATTCCCCAATCCTTCAATAGACCTTGAATAGACTTTCATTTGAACTTAATTTCAGGTCAATCGGTCAAATGGTTCTGAAGATATGGCCAAAATGGTAATTTTCCATCACAAAGCGCCACCTGGTGGCAAAATATTGAACCATACAGGTATGATGTCATCATGTGACACATTATGAGGTCATGACCTTGCAGTTGCACATAGTTTCATGACAATTGGAGGAATAGTTCCAAAGATATAGCAAAAATGGTGAATTTTATGTGACAAAGCTCCACCTTGTGTCAAAATTTTGAACCAAACAGGTATAATGTCATCATGGGACACATCCTCAGGTCATGACCTTTCATTTGCTCTTGATTTGAGGTCAATCGGACAAATATTTCCGGAGATATGATAAAAACTGTGATTTTTTTCAGTTTTTGGCCCCTGGTGGCCAATCTAGAAATTGTAAATTGTCCAAAATCGAATCAGTTCTTCCTCATTATGATACTTACTTATGTGCAAAATTTGGAATTTGTAATTGAAATATTACTGAAGTTATCGCGTTGACACAGTGCGGCAGCGGCGGTGGCGACCAGACCAAAAAACATAATAAACATTCGGCGTTCGGGGATGTAATCAGCTTGTCAGAATTGGCTTTGAAACATGTCGGTTTATAAGGCACATGCAGTGCGCTGTGTGTTCGGTTTATCGTCTTGACTCCAGAGAAGATAATGGAGTTCACACGCAGACAAGCAAGAATGTCTGACTCCATACGGTTTCCTCCATAATTATTGGCACTCCTGGTTAAGATGTGTTCTTTAGCTTCTAATAAATCTTGGTTTCATCTGACCAAAGCACACGGTCCCAGTTGAAGTCCCAGTACCGCTTAGCAAACTCCAGATGTTTGCATTTATGATTGTGAGTGAGAAAAGGTTTTTTCCGTGCATGCCTCCCAAACAGCTTGTTGGCATGCAGATAGCGCCTGATGGTTGTTTTGGAGACTTTGTGACCCCAAGATGCTACCATTAGTTGCAATTCTTTAACAGTGAGCTTTGGAGAACTTTTTCTTTCTCTTACCATCCTCCTCAATGTGCGTGGTGGCAAAATAACCTTGCGTCCTCGTCCAGGCTTGTTTACCACTGTTCCAGTTGTTTTAAACTTCTTAATGATTCCTCTGACAGTAGATATGGGCAATTGCAGGCGAGTGGCTATTTTCATGTAGCCATTGCCTGACTTGCCTGTCAACACACATCTGCCTTACTTGAATGGTGTGTTCCTTTGTCTTTCCCATGTTGAAGAGTGGATAAAAGAAATGCCCTCAGTGTCACGTCATATTTATACCCCAGGGAAACAGGAAGTGATAAATTACTAATTAAATGTTCCTAGATACTATGATCAACTTTGTAAACTACTGTAGAAATGACAAAAATACTTCAATTACATTTATTTCCTAGGAATTGTTAGGGGTGCCAATAATTGTGGAACAGGTGATTTTATGAAAAATAATTATTTCTTAGTCAGGGATTTTTTTTCCCCTTAAAATTCACTTGAGTTGAAGGTTACATTTTTCTACAAATTTCAGTGTAAGAGTATGCTTCTGCAATAAAAATTGAATTTATTTTAAGGCTTTTAACACATCTTAACCAGGGATGCCAATAATTATGGAGGGCACTGTATATAGTGAGTCCCTATATAGTGAGAAGGGAATAGTGAATGAGTGAGTGATTTCGGACACAGCCATAGACTTCTATAGCATTGAACTTCTTTCTGCAACCACCAACATCACCATCTGCTGGCAATTAAATAGAATACAATTTTTTGAGATTTCCACATTGGCTTCACTTTTCAGACCCGGGTGTGCTGTGACCATCCTCTAAAACAGTCTATGCGATGGGTGGAAGTTAACTTTTTTTGTCAGTGCTGTCAAGTCTGAAAATACGGATGACAGAAGAAGTAGCAAGCTAGCTATTAAACTACTTAACGAGTATGGAAAAGTTCCGTCTGCTGGCTAAGCAAGGGCTGTGGTTACAATCAATAACAAAAAATTCAACAGGCATTCACACATTTGGAATTCAGTGTCTTACATTAGAAATGATCTGAGGCTAGCATTCATATGGTAGCAACCATTAGCTAGCTAACATTAAATTTATTGGAATGGTGGTGTCGTGTAAAATATGGTCTCCCGGTGTGACGTCCATCGCATAATGCACGTCAAATGAGGTGTCTTGCGAGATTATCGTGTAGCTCAATGTGGAAATGGCATAGAATTAATTGAATTGCGGCAGCATGCATGTGGTATACTTTAGCCTTATTAGCAAGCTGGCTAGCTCGCTACGATGGGGTGCTCACTATAACATACAGTTTGTTATTACTTAATCTAGCTAGCGATTATCAGAGTAGAAGTGAACTGTAACCTTTTTAGCAAGATAGCTAGCTGGTGTGCTGGCTAAATAAAGAGTTCATTATCAATTTAGCTAGCTAGCAAGGGATTAATACAGTAAAAGCAAACTGTGGCCTTAATAGCAAGCTAACTAGCTCGCTAAACAAGTGTTCTGTCTGTTCAGTAAAGAGTTTGTTTTCACTTTAGCCAGCTAGTTAGCGATTAATACAGTAAAAGCAAACTGTGGCCTTATTAGCAAGCTAACTAGCTTGCTCACTGCACTGGTGTGCTGGCTATTCAATAAAGAGTTTGTTATCACTTTAGCTAGTCAGCTAGCGATTAATAAAGTAAAAGTGAACTATGGCCTTATTAGCAAGCAAGCTAGCTCATTACAAGCGAACAATCGTATAACGTCCGCTAACGTCTACTAAGGTCTGTTTAATTGCTATGAATTGGCTTATTTATTTCCGAGAATATTTCGTTACTACTGTATGCAAATCACGTAGATGAGTCAAATTATGCGATTTGACGCAAATTGACCTCCCGTCTTCTCCCACCTCAGTGCCAGCAGGTAAAACGCCCCAATAACCAGCCGGGGGACTGAGTCTGGCTCTTCACGCGGGACCTGTGCCTCCGCCTGCCCTGCTGGAAGGTCAGCTCATGGTTCATTAGCCCATTCTGTGCCCTCCAGTAGGACAATGACACGGCCAACTCAATACAGTTGCCGCCACAATACAACATCAATAATACTGTCCATATTTTGGTCGATTTTGTTTTCTATTTGTTATACATTGTTACTGCAGCTAACACCCCGAGTCTGTGTGTGTGTGAAGAACAACCGTTACACTTTAATTGTCTCATCCCAACTTTTTCAAAACATGTTGCTGTCATCAAAATCAAACTGAGCAGATATTTTTTCAAAAATAATAAACATCATCAATTTCAACATTTGATATGTTGTCTTTGTCTTATTTTCAATTAAATATTGGGTTTTAATTGATTTGCTAATCATTGCATTCTGTTTTATTTACATTTAAAATAGTGTCCCAACTTTTCTGGAAATGGGGTTGTACTACATGATATCTAGAAAGAAATGCACACAAAATAATAATCTCAATTCACAATCACACCACTAGATAGAA
Organism: Gymnothorax reevesii; assembly: GCA_029721435.1. Taxonomy (NCBI): domain Eukaryota; kingdom Metazoa; phylum Chordata; class Actinopteri; order Anguilliformes; family Muraenidae; genus Gymnothorax; species Gymnothorax reevesii. The sequence goes on along the minus strand of CM056580.1, from coordinate 31,374,534 downwards.
ATGATGGACTATCCACACCCTTTATCACATCTCATTTAGACAAACATAAATGTTCCATTCCATGTTCTAATACCATGCTCTCTACTGTCTCATGCAAAGTTGCTCAAATCCTATCAATAGACAAACACTGATGTTAAAAGGCAAACAGACTAAAACAACTGCTGATAGAGGAGATTAAATTTACAGCACTAGTTGAAATTTTCACAATGCTCATGTGAATGCTTTCAATATCTCCTCTCATTTAGCAACTTTTGTGTCTGTAAGAAGTGTGTCTCCTTAAATTGGTTTACATCTTGTGTGTGACCTCATTCCCAGTTGTGTCTTGTTTTATTGTTTCTTCCTGATGTACCTGTGATGTGTGTTTAAACCCCTGCGTTGAGTTGCAAGTTTCTGGATTGCAATTCGCTATTCGTGTTAAGAACCAGTCAGCATGACCAAGAGGAAACTTTTTATCTTTCTTCTGTGAAATGCAACTTTTAATGATGGTAACTTGCAAAAGTCTTTCTCTTTACTAAGTTAATTTGAACAAGCTCTAAGCCTATTCAGCAGGCCCGGTGCTAGAACAGGGAATTGGGTGGGCCCGTCCTTTGATGACAATTAGGATAGTCCTGCTAGTTCTCAATTATTTTCCTTTATTTACGCGTTTTCCAATATCGTTATTGGCAACTGAAGACGCGGTTTCTCTCCATGTGCAATCTAACAGCGATGAAATCATGGGGTAAATGCAGTATGACTGAGAATTGGGGTGGACAAAAAATCCGTTTTAAACAATTATTAGTCCTGACCTGTTCATGATTAACAAAAGGTTCACTCCGAGAGCACTCCGCACTTAACAGGTGTTGCTTTTTCTCCTCGATTCTGCCTCTGCTATTCTGATTCTTAAACTGCATTATAACAGAAATATGGAGGGGCCAATCCAAACACATTAACAATCAATAAACCACAGTAGTGTCCCAGCTGCCTTTGCGGCTGCAAATTGTCACAGTTTTCTACACACTGATGAAAGTCAATAAAAGAAACCATCTGCCTAATTAAATTAATTTACCATCGATACAGAAAATTAGCATGTCTATTAACTTGCATGTACTAGATAGCATGTTAAATTTGACTCTCAGGATGCTTATTGTTTTCCGCAGCGGTCCCGACGCACCTTCTTTTGAGTAGCAATATTTAGCTGACGTGAAAATATGAGGCAATATTTTCACAAATTTGAATATCGGCCTTGATATGGTGTTGCCAATGTGTACAAAACATTTGCAACTGACTAATTTCATGCTTCTTTGATAAAGAAGAAGTGCTTGAATTTTATCTTCTCATTCTGTATTGGAAAAGCTAAAGACTCACATTATATATAAACAATGCCTTTCAACTCCAGTTTTCAGCACATAATATTAATTCACTCAGTAACAGAAGGGTCAGTTTCTGTTAGTCATTTCTGTGCTTGGTTTCTGTGCAATAATAACTTTAAACTAGAGAGCCGAGCTAGTTCTCAAGGTGTAAGCTGCAGCTTAAATAGGCTGCATCTCTAAGCTGCTACATCATCGCAGCCTGTTCCATAGTAAAGATGCTTTGAAATACCGCCGAGAAATTCAGAATCCGTTTTGCCTTATATTGAAGAAACTGTCAGCTTGTTTACGTTCCGTTTCCATGTTGACAATTCTGTCTGATTTCAGGCAAGATGAAGGCTGCACTTCTTGGCAGTATTCAAAGGTGCCGTCACAATGGAACAGCGGGCAATGACTCCGTGGCCTAGAAACGCAGCCTATTGTGGCTGCAACCTTTGCTTTGAGAAACAACCCTAATTTTTTCAGACAGGAAGTCCTTTGACCTCAGTAATGACCTCAGAGCACACTTTATGTTCTTTCATTGGTCTGATCACCTAACAGGGGCAGGTCAGTTCCGGTGTAAACAGACTCAGCAGTTCTAGGGTGACATAACAGACCATTTTGAGGAAGAAATCATAAAATAAACAACTAGTAATGTAAAAGTTCTTTGAAGCATATAAATCGTATATTCTGCGATAATTGTAGGCGAAGTGTAAGTGAATGGGGAGGTAAATTTCAAACACCTCCTCTTTGTCGCGGAAGCATGGAATCTAAATAATTCAATTGCAAAATGTATTGTAGACATCGGTGACTGCATATTATGTCCCATATTCAGAGTTGTGAAAATACTGCTTAAAATCACTGGGGAGGTCCCTGTTGGACTCATTGACAGAAAGCAAAGTGCGTTGCACAGAGGTATCAGTCTCGTCCCTTATTTTCATATTTTAAAATGAGTACAGCAGGTATTTCCTCTCATGATTGTAGGTCCCTATTCTTAGCTAAATGTTATTCCTTGCCTTGTTTGCATTGTTCTCCCACACAAAGGAAAAAAGAAACGGTGGTCATGCCATTCCCTTTCTATGACTGCAGCAGAGAAACATGAAAGACCAATCTACCCTCTTGGATGTGAATCAATAATAAACAAAGATGCTCGTTTGAAACTCAGAAATTATATAAAAATAAAGGAAGTAAGAAAGACCATTGATGATTATTTTCCTTGCTTTTACTTGTCAGTGTGATTGAGTTCAGCTGATGATGACTTTCCTTGTGAAAAATCTTAAATATTATACGTTGATTTTTTTCTGCAAGCATTTTTAGAACCAAATTATTTTTAATTTATTAAATCAGTCTCAACCTACTGAAGTGTCTGATATGAAGGTGTTGGCACAACTGAAATGTATTGTAGGCTATTCAATGAAACAAGTCGACTTTTGTTATTCTATGGTGCAGCAGTAGCAATTACATAAGCTCAGTTCCAGAAAAATTAGAACAATGTGTAAAATGTAAATAAAACAGCAACCAGTAACTTGCAAATCCTTTTGAACAGGTATTCAACTGAATAAAGTACAAAGAAACTAGACTTCTGCCGTCGGAGGCGACGGCTGGGGGTATATCCCCGAACGTCCCCAATCCTCCAATTCCCCAATCCTTGAATAGACCTTGAATCAACTTTCATTTGAAATTAATTTCAGGTCAATCGGTCATTTGGTTCTGAAGATATGGCCAAAATTGTAATTTTCCATCACAAAGCGCCACCTGGTGGCAAAATATTGAACCATACAGGTATGATGTCATCATGTGACACGTTGTGAGGTCATGACCTTGTTGCACATAGTTTCATGTCAATTGAAAAAATAGTTCCAAAGATATAGCAAAAATGGTTAATTCTATGTGACAAATCTCCACCTTGTGTCAAAATTTTGAACCAAACAGGTACAATGTCATCGTAGGACACATCCTCAGGTCTTGACCTTTCATTTGCACTTGATTTGAGGTCAATTGACAATATATTTCAAGAGATATGATAAAAACAGTGATTTTTTCCAGTTTTTGGCCCCTGTGACCAATCTGGAATTGTCCAAAATCGAATCAGTTTTTCCTCTTAATGATACGTACTTATATGCAAAACTTGGAATTTCTAATTGAAATATTACTGCAGTTATCGCGTTAACATGTAAATCAGTTTTTGGCCCCTGGTGGTCAATCTAGAGATGGTAAATTGTCCAAAATCGAATCAGTTCTTCCTCTTTATGATACTTATTTATATGCATAACATGGAATTTCTAATTGAAATATTACTGCAGTTATCGCGTTAACAGTGAAATAAGTTTTTGGCCCTTGGTGGCCAATCTAAACATCGTAAATTGTCCAAAATCAAATCAGTTCTTCCTCTTCATGATACTTACTTATGTGCAAAATTTGGAATTTGTAATTGAAATATTACTGAAGTAGTGCGGCGGCGGCGGCGGCGGCGGTGGTGGCGGTCGGACCAAAAACAAAATATCCCATTCGGCGTTCGGGGGATATAAAAATAAGTAATGTTATGACTTATCAGTTTTATTTTTATTTTTTTTTTAATAGCCATTTCTAAATATGATGTCTGTAGTATGACTGAATAAAGTTTGGATTGGTGAATGTTCATCACCATGCAACATTGCTTCTCTTTTTTATCAACACCAAGTAGTCATTTTGGAATTGAAGATACATATTGTGGGGGTTTTGAAAGCAGAATTTGTTCCCATTCTTGTCTAATATAGGACTTTAGTTGATCTCAGTCCAGGGTCTCAAATGCTATATTCTGCATTCCATAATCAGCCTCACATTTTTTCAATAGGACACCATTTCAGGCACCAGGCAGGGCAGTCTAGTACCCGCACGCTGTGACTATGAAGCCATGTAATCCATGCAGAGTGTAATTTGGCATTATGTCGCTGGAATTAGCTGGGCATCCCAGAGAAAGAATACACCTGCAAGGCAGCATATACAGTAGTGTTCAAAATACGTGTATACCCTTTAGCATCAATTAGGCCTTCACTGATATGCAAGTTGCCCATGCCGAGTGCACTAATACAGCCCCAGATCACGACAGCGATGGTCCCTCTCCTTTTTGGCCCTGGGATCACAATGTCCATAAAATCAAAAACAATATGAAAAATGGACACTTTAGACCACAGTACTCCTTTTCATTTCCCGTCAGTCCATTGCAGAGGAGCTCGAGCCCAGAGAAGTTGGTGCTGCTTCTGGATGGTGCTGATACATGTCTTCCTCTTTGCATAGTAAAGTTTTAACTTGCATTTTATGATGCCATGACAAGCTGCATTCACTGACACAGGTCTTTATACTTAATTTTAACATGCGTTTTGGGTGATCAAAATCGAACAAGTGGTCAGGTGAGAAAAATAGCTATTTACACTTGGTTATAAGATGACCACTTGTGATCGGATTTTGTTGTTTCCTGAGCGGCTTCCACTAAGACCTGGCGTGCAGTTAATACATCATATGGCAACAATATCAGCCGTTTCAGTTTCCTTTTTTCTCAACTCACGCTGATTGGCCAGATCATTACAACCAGCAGCGAGAGTAGGGAACAAGATTGACTTTTGACTTCCACACTTGCCGGTGTCCAGGAAGTTGAGTTGTGCATTAGATTGCTAGCCAGCTTGTCAACTAGCTAGCGTTCACAACAATGGATATGGTTGCCCTACACCTAACCCATAAAATAAACATACAAGAAAAAAATCAACAATTTATCGCTAATACTGAAATAGCAAACTAGTTAGCGATGTAGCTAGCAAGTTAAAGTGTTATCAAATTCTGTAATGCTATAGCTAGCTAGGTAGATAGCCAACTGGTTAGCGGGTTAAAAGGCTAAACTTCCCTAACACTGAAATAGTGAGCTAAAAGTCTTGAAACAAACGTAAACTAAGGAGTCAGTTGAGCGGAGATTAGTTGTTTGCTAGACCAGGCGCGCAGGGATACTTTGCGCTGCGGTCTGCCTCAAAATACAGTGGGTTACACTGATTTTATTCCGGCATGGAATGCGGCTCAGCCAATCACATTTAAGGATGGGAGGCACTCGTTTTATAAAGTGTTATATACTATAGGCCGACATCTTGGGTATACAGTATAAATAAACAAGTCAAAGACCTTGATGACGATCATTATGCGGGCTACTGTGACTTGATTTAAATTCAAATAATGATGTTCAAGAGTCATGTTGAACATAATTTCAACATTGACATTGCGCCGAGGAAAACGGTTTGTATTTCTAAAAATTGCACCAAATGCGCATCTATTTCCAATGTCACAATATGCTTTTGTTGATAAGACATACTTGGTTAAGGAAAAAAGCTGCCGTTCCTCAAGTTAAGCTTAACGTGACGTGAAACTTAATCATTTTGTTAATTTTAATTGATTAGAAATTGATTAAGGAGTTCCATGTATTTCATTCAAAAATACCAGCAACAGCTGGTACTATATTATTTAACATATCAGAACACCTGTGAAATTGACTTTTTCAGTTGCACAGTTTATTACGCAAGATTTCACAGGTTACACAATCACATAATAGATTACGTGAAAGACACACATAATCACATAATAGATTATGTGAAAGACATTAATTCTTCTTAAACAAACATAAAAAGTTCTGTTGGCGATCCACCTTTTTGTAGTCAAGAAGCTTCGCCATTTCAGTTTTCCACATTAAATGCGTTCGCAGATAGGAGCGGGGGACAGATAATGTGATATGCCCCAGGGCAGCGAATACTTCTGACGGCGAGCCGATTACAGGAACAGTGATTTGATGACGGCTACCAACTAGGCAGTCAAAGTACGAGACAAACGCAAAAATACACTTTAACCTTTTCTTTTACATCTGAATGTCGTTTAGGCCCTTAATTTTTATTATTTTGAATCATCTTATCAGAAAACTAGCCTACTAGCTAGTTTTTTTTTACTTCTAGATAAAAATTTTTATCATTAAATTGAATATTGCAACCCACAATCTCAGTGACTCTCCTCCATGCATCTTTTTTTATTTATGTCCCTATATTCAGATAGAGCAATCATTAAGTATCGGGAAACCCGAGACCGCCGTGATAAGGCTCTCCTTCAATTCGAGATGTTAATTTCGCAGCCCGCCTCCTGCTCCACAACCAAAGAACGTGATTGGCCAGAGCAGGGCGGCCACCGCTCCTCATTTGAATGAGATTCAGGTTTTGTCTGGCTTTGCATAAGCTACTTCTCGCCGCGTCGTTCTTCTACTGGTCCCATAATGCATTGCGAAGGCTCTCAATTGAAAGTGAATGGGAGAGGTCCGAAATTTCGCGCCGCGCCGCTGCAGTGTGTTCCTACCTAGTACCTACTGTGACCTGCGGAGCGCAAAAGATTCGGCTATCAAATTTTGCTTTATGTATATTTAAGCGTGCCAAAGTCGTCTTGCAGAAGTAAATCCTTTAAGAATCACGTATTGTCTCCTACTAAACCAAACTTTACGCACCAACATACTGGGGCACGTATATCAACTGAATGCAAGTAGCCTATTCCATGCAGAATTTCACTATCGAGGTATCTATTAGATCGTTGTATCGTGTAACATCTGTCATTCACATTGCAGGAAAAGCCACCTTTTGTTTTCGTTTCTGATATGTTTTGTGAAGCCTACTAAGGGGTGCCTGGTTTAGCGGTTTATAAGAAAGAGAGGAACGTCCTACGCCTGTGTTCACCCTGGATATTGGCCTCCTGTGATGTGCGCCTGTAAAGCAGGCAACAATGCACCCAAGACTAATTAGTATTCAGCGCACGCACATTCATCGTTTGCAAATGCCATTATTCTCAAATTCTACACACAAAGCATGCACATAGCCGACAGTTTAAGTGTTGTCGCTATAGCAATCTTGGTATGTGTATTTCTCAGTGGACATTCAGCCAGAAGGAAAATACAGTACCCAAAGGCACCAGGCAGGTGTGAGAGGCAGCCGCATCAGACGGGTTTCTGCGTAATCGCATTTACTGTAGAATTGTGCTTTTGGGTTGGTACCTACTAGTTTCCCGGCAAACGAACAAAATATATTCGCATTCAAGAGAGGGAAAGAAGCTCGCTGAAGAAATTGGAGTCGCCTTTCAGGGTTTTGAAACTGTTTGAACTTTCTCCAACCTCTTCTGCTTTTGAATCGCTTTTGCATTCCCACTCAGAGGGCGGTTGCCGGGGGATACTTGAACTTCACTCAGCCATGGAGAGATCACTCTTTGTCATCATCTTGGTCGTTCTCATTTTTCAGGGTAAGCAGTATCAACTTTGGAATACGTGGTAATCTTGCGTTTATTTCGTAATATTTGGCTGAGATGATGAAACTTCCTCGACGGCAGAGGAAACTGCGATCGCCTTTCCTGCGTTTTGTCCTGTACTACATAAAAAACTATCCCGCCTAAGTAAAAATGAATTTAACATGCTTTGCTTCTAAACCTTGGGAAAAAGAAAACCGCGAGAAGACAGTAGTCATAATCAGTTTCCATTTTACTAGTGGTGAAATCCACCATAACACACATGAAGCTGGTAAACCTAGATGCGCAAGGACTTCAATTCCCTGTGAGAATGTTTTAAACACGCATTGGTCGAATAATTGCTCACTACGGCACGGGAACATGAATATGCCACTAAAACTCCCGGAAAATATGAGAGATTTGGCAGCCCTGCCATAGCTCCATAACAAGCCATTCTAAGCCCTTCCGGCGTCAGGTCGGGTACCCCTCTAAGATGCCCAAAATTATTCAATAACGAATTAATCTGTAAAAAAAAAAAAAAAACAATTTAAAGCACGTCCGTTACTCCTCACTCATCAGAGGGTAATAACGGGCATCCCATGGGGTAACAACGGACGTTGAAAAAAATATTGGTAAAATTAGACTAATTATATAGGGGAGACCGGGGTTACCTCGTCATGATTTTGTATTTGGCGTCATAACTCTTTGTTGCTAAAACTTAGAGAAATACCTTTATTATCCCCCGCTAAAACGAAGTGGGAGGGGGATATAGGTTTCACCTCCGTCCGTCCATCCGTGCGTGTGCTTCTGTCCGAGAGAAAGGGGACAACTTTTCTCAGAAACTATTGCAGATAGGACAACCAAATTTGGTGTGTAGCTTCAGACCATAAAGCCCTTGATGAAGTTCAAAAATAAGAAGCACATGATTGGCGGGGGATGCTGTTGACCATGTCGACCTGTTGTCTATGTGTAGTGCAGAATGTCGCCTACAAAAGTTGTATTGATACAATCTCAATATAACGTATATTTTCGTCACAATATTCAATTTTTGATATGTCACAAACATGCCAAAGCAGCCCCATACCCGGGGTTACTCTGTCAGATGGGTGGTGTAAAATTGTCATACTTGGCAATCAGCTGAAGCTGAAAAAGACAGTCCAATATTCCCATAACAGAAATGGTGGGACCTGTTTTATTTTTACAACAAACCAACACAAGCTATGATTTATGCATAATCACCATCAGAATAGCAGTTATGACATATGTAGGGGAGCCCACTGACATTTGCACAGTCCTCATGTGCCCACCCTTTGCACGAGAAGCATTGGACCCACTCCTCTCCACCTTTAGATGATGAGTGAGGACCACAGCACCAAAGAGGAGCAACAAATATTCCCACTGACAAAGGAATGGAATTAAATGCAGAGGCCCCAGGGCTGGCACCTGCCAACCCTAAATACTCTGCCAACACCTCCACTTTAATGGGCCCCACCTGTGGCCCATTAAGGTGGAGGTGAAAGAATAAGAAAGGGGAGGGGCTGCAATTCATACATTCATACTCGTGTCCTCAAAACAAAGGCCCTAATAGGTCCTCTATCATAAACATAAAATAAATGCAAATATTAGAATTATTAAGACACTATAGGTGTCTGAAAAACAATAAATCGGCTCCTATATTTGGACTTTGGAATATTTTAATATAGGCCTAACACAGGACCGACAAGTGGTGCAACCTCAGCACCCTGACAAACTAACCCCATGCTGCTTGGCCAGTGTAGCCCCCTGCTCCCATTTTGGAAATCAGGCTGCATCTCTCATCTCATGATCACTGCAGGCCTTTATCTTATGCGTTGATAACCCTCTCCAGGCTCATGTTGCAAATCTGCAACAATAAATCAACTGATGACTGATTACGAAATATAAAGACCACATGGGAAATGGTTTGATAAAGTTACCTTACCAGCTCAGTATTGCAAAAATACAACGTTAGTTCCACCTGCAGCCAATAGTGTATGAGAACTATTTTACATGTGTAGCATGTAGTGATAGGGGCAGTGCAAGTTGTTTTGCTTGTTTTCCTTTTCTTTTCCCCATTCGTGCATGTGCTATCTACCGCGACGTCATTGGTCCGTAATTAGGCGCTGGCATCTTTATAGACACCTATGGGTCCTTGTCAGGTAGCATTTTCTGTGTTAGCTCTGTAGCTGGTGGCGTTTTGGCTGGCGTGTGCACACTAAAAAGGTATGCTTGCAATTTTTTATCTTATTGGGGGGTAGCCCGTTTTGGGTAAATTGCTGAGCACTTAATTTGCGCTGTTTGGTGGGTTTAGGGAGAAGTACCCTGGAGCGTTTGCCCCATGCTCGTGGCGTTACCCACTGCTTGTGTATAGGAGTGTTGGCGGTGTTTAAGGTATGCTAGTTTTGTACGGCTCAGTAAAAAAATCTGTTGTGTTCAGTGTCCGTTTGTAATGCTCGGTACCTCTCTACCTAGCCAATGTAATCTGAGTGGGACGGCTAGCGACAGAGGCACGACTGCTTATTTGCGTTGGTGCAGTGTAGCGAGGTATGCTAATGTTTGTTTGCTATAAAGGCCTACCTGTTTTGTTTTGCGTGCATGTACGTGCAGTGGTGATGCTCGCGTTCTCTCTCTTTTTTTCGCTCGCTCACTCGCTCGATCCCCCTGCCTCTCTCTGCCTATCCAGTGGTGGCCTGTGTGTGGGGTTGTCGGTGGAGCCATGCAGATCGTGTGTAGCATGATTTAGCTACAGGTATGTTACCAAAGTATGTGCAGAGCTATGTTGTATTCCAATACACCCTCTTTCTATTCGCTGGGTAATACTATTGGTATTGGTAATTCTTTTTGAGGGGCATTAATTAGAATTGTGAAGTGGCATTGACACTCGACATGAGCCTGGATTGTAGATGGGTGTTTTAAATACTGCCTGTATACATTTATTGTTGATATTTTTTTGTTTGGTATGCTTTTGTTTTTTTCTGTTTAGGACTTTTATGCTGCGCTGGTCAGCTGCTGTTCTTTTTTAAGTGATAATTTATTTAGAGTTTGAAGTGTGTGAGTGTATGAGCGTAACTGCTGCTGTATTGGGTTTTTTTTTGTATCTTGTTGTTGTATGTGTGTTCCCCCCCCCCTCTGTCCTGGTGGCCAGAGGGAGAAGTAATTGGTGTGAACGTAGCCACAGACTGAGGGGGGGTTATTTTTATTTTTTTTGTTTGTTCTTTTCCTTTGTTCCCTTCCCTTCCCTCTGATAGAGCCTGGCTCTGGCCCAGTCCTGCTAGCCCTTAGTGTCCGTTCGGCGGGGCTGCCTCCTCGTGTTATCAGTCACCTGAGTGTTAGGGTGGGCGTGTGAACTCTATCTGATTTTGTGTGCTCAGCGCTTCACTGTGTGTTAACATAAGGATTGGGTCTATTCCCCTCTTGTGTGTAACAGGGGTTGCAGTGTATGAATACTCTTACTTGTGTGTGCCCTAGGGGTTTGGTTCCCTTCACGTGTGTATAGTGTATGGAGGCTAGCCTGTCGGGGTGATCACCGCTCCGCTTAGTAGGCTGGTACCTTAGCCGGGTAATGAAGCCCTTCCCTTTTTTTTCCCCTTGTAATTGGTATTTATGTGTTAAACTACTGCAACACTTCAAAATTAAATGTGTATTTAATAAAGATTGTATTTTTATACTTTTCTAAGAAAACCTCTGGTTCTGTGGTTTTTCTTGGGCTGTTGAGAGTTCCCCTGGCCCTCAGGGTGTAAATGTAAGGGGTGGTGTAGTGTACGGTAGGGGGCGTTGCAACTTTGGCGTAATCGGCAGGACGATTCCTGTGAAGTGTTGCATTAGGGTTGTTTTTTTTTTCCTCTTTTTTTTGTTTTTTTCCCCAATTTGTTTGTCTTTTGTTTATTCGTGGCGCAGCAGTGTGTGTTTGTTTGTTTGTTTGAGTGTTGAGAACAGCAGCTGACGAGAAGATGGCGGAGCTCCAGCAGCTGCGTGATCGTCTGGAGCACCTACAAGCAGAGAACCAAAGACTCTTAAGTGCCAGAGGTGACGGTGCTCAATCTGGGCAACGCGAACAGATACTGTATATTCCCAGGGAGAGGCGGTGCCCAAAATTCTCTGGTGCTTCTCTCGGTGGGTCTTTGTCAGTGGAAGAATGGGTTGAGGAGGCGGAGAGTTGCATTCAATCAAGACACATGTCCAGTTATGAGAAGGCTATGTTTTTGTATGACCACCTTGAGGGCGAAGCCCGAACTGAGATTAAGTATCGGCCCACTGCAACTAGAGAAAACCCTGTAGAAATTGTCAAAGTGTTGAAGGAGGTTTATGGTTGTTCTAAATCTTATGTATTATGGCAACAGCGGTTTTTTGATAGGAAACAGAAGGAGCATGAGTCTTTGTTTGAATTTTCCCATGCACTAATGGAGCTCATGGAGAAAGTAAGAATGTCAAAAAGTGACTGCATCGCCAACTCAGATTTAGTTTTGAGGGATCAATTCTGCGAAAATGTTCATGACCCTGCCCTGCGACGAGAACTTAAGAAGTTGGTGCGGGATAATGGGGGGTGGACAATTTTGGATGTGCGGCGGGAAGCCATTCGGTGGGTGGAGGAGGGCCAGACGGGGCGTGAACAAAGCCGTCACACTGCGGCACGTAACTGTGAAGTTCAGTATACCTCTCAATGTGAGGCCACACTCACTCAGACCTCGGAGATAGCTGAGTTGAGGGATTTGGTCTTGAAACAACAAGCTCAGATAGATATGCTAGTTAAACATTTGGGACAGCCACAAACGAAGACACCTGCTTCCCAGTCATATAGGGGGGGTCGTTATAGGAGAGCGCCGGATGGGCGTCCCATCTGTGTTAAATGTGAACAACCCGGACACATAGCTCGTTACTGTCAGGCCTCTCGTCCCTTAGCTAGTGGGCTCGCCCCGCCGCCACCCTTTGGGAATTCTTCCACACAACTAATGCCTCAGACTGTCAGCAGCACAGGCTTGCAGGGAAACTAGAGCCGCCCAGTGTACAGAGCCATACACTGGGGGGGAATATATCTGGCTCTGTTTGTCTGTCCTCCCGTAGCCAGTTAGTGGGAAAATGTCCTGTTTTAAATGTTAGCATGGGGGGGGTAACTGTTCCATGCCTTGTGGATACTGGATCGATGGTCTCCACTATTACAGAGAGTTATTTTAATGAACATTTTGCACATATGCAGAGGAAAGAGTGTAACTGGCTTGGCTTAAAGGCAGCGAATGGGCTCGATATACCGTATAGTGGGTACGTGGAGATGGAGATTGTTGTTTTGGGGCAGTGTATTCCGGGGAGGGGGGTTCTGATAGTTAAGGACCCTCAAGATGCCGCGTCTATTTACCGTAAAACATCTATACCAGGTCTCTTGGGCATGAACGTGCTTGGGGAATGTTACCAGGCCCTTTTTGAACAGTTAGGTTCCCAGCTCTTTCATTCCCCTCTGATTGAATCGGCGGGCCCGGCGGCTCGTCAAGCTTTGAAGCTGTGTGAGAGGATCAAGGCTGTCATTGACGCCCCCGAGCCATTTCGGGTCAGGGTCCAGGGGAAGGTGCCCATCCGTCTCCAGGCAGGTGCACTTACCATGGTTCCGGTTTCATGTCCTCAGCTGGAGACGGCGGACTTCTTGCTGGAGCCACCCAGTTTTGAGGAGGGACAACTGCCTGAGGGTCTTTTGATGTCGCCCACCCTCGTCTGTGCACGCAAGGGGCTGCTTTACGCACCGGTGGTGAATGTCAACAAGGCAGAAGTGTGGCTCCCCCCTCGTCGTGTCATTGGCACAGTGCAGGCCGTGACAGCAATCCCTGTCCGAAGTTCACCCATCACTGTAGAACCCTCCGGGGAGGACTGTTGTGTGTTTGTGTCTGCCCAAGAGGTGTCCTCGCCTGGTGCTACCCCTGACTTGGTGCCAGACCTTGCTGGTCTAACTCAGCAGCAGGCTGCCCAAGCCCAGTCCCTTTTTGCTAAGTACAGTGGTGTATTCTCTAGGAGCGAGGCAGATCTTGGCTGCACTTCACTCATGACTCATGAGGTCCCACTGTTAGATGATGCCCCTGTTCGCCAACCGTACAGACGCATTCCGCCCTCCCAGTACGAAATGGTGAAGGCGCATATTCAGCAGCTTCTAGACAGTCAGGTAATTAGGGAAAGTTCCAGCCCCTACTCCTCCCCCATTGTCCTTGTGACGAAGAAGGACGGGAGCCTTAGACTTTGTGTGGATTATCGCCAGCTAAATTCCAAGACTCGCCGTGATGCCTACCCCCTCCCAAGGATAGAGGAGTCACTGGATGCCTTGTCAGGGGCTAAGTGGTTTTCCACATTAGACCTTGCAAGTGGTTACCACCAAGTTCCGGTGGCAGAGAAGGACAAGCACAAAACCGCCTTCTGCACCCCATTTGGTCTTTTTGAATTTAATAGGATGGCGTTTGGCCTTTGCAATGCCCCCAGTACCTTCCAGCGCCTCATGGAACGGATATTCGGAGATTGTCGCTACCAATCCGTTCTCCTGTACTTGGATGATGTCATAATCTTCTCCACCACGGTAGAGCAACATCTTGAACGACTGGAGGAAGTCTTTCGGAGGCTGGAGAAGCAAGGACTGAAGGCAAAGCTGTCTAAGTGTAAGTTCTTCCAGCGTGAGGTGAGCTACTTGGGGCATGTGGTTTCTGCCGATGGGGTGTCTACCGATCCATCTAAAATCGAAGTGGTGAAGGAGTGGCGCCGTCCAGGCCACCTCGCTGAGCTCCGGTCTTTCCTGGGCTTTGCGAGTTATTATCGGAGATTTGTGGAAGGCTTCTCCAAGCTCGCAGCCCCCCTACACCAACTGGTGGGGAGGTTGAGTGGACCTCGACGGAAGGGAAAGACCCCACCCACTCCCCTAGGCGAGGCATGGAATGAGTCATGCGAGAGGGCATTTCAGTCCCTAAAGAGGAAACTCACCACGGCCCCTGTGTTGGCTTATGCTGACTTCCAGAAGCCCTTTATCCTGGAAGTGGACGCTAGCCATGGGGGGCTTGGAGCCATTTTGTCACAGGGGCAGGGTGGGAAGGTCCGACCAGTGGCGTTTGCCAGCCGTGGACTGAAGCCGACGGAAAGGAACATGGAAAACTACAGCTCCATGAAGCTGGAGCTTCTCGCAGTAAAGTGGGCAGTGACGGAAAAATTTCGAGAGTATCTGCTCGGGAACCAGTTCACCATCCTTACGGATAACAACCCGCTCAGCCACCTGCAGACGGCCAAGCTGGGTGCGCTTGAGCAGCGATGGGCATCACAGCTTGCATCGTTCGATTTCGTCATCAAATACCGCCCAGGCAGGAACAACCAAAATGCGGACGCTCTGTCCAGGCAATACTTGGAGCGGTTCTCCTTTGGAACTGCGGTGCCAGCACTGGGAGCCTTAGAGGAGAGGTTCCGGTCTACGGTTGTGGGGGCCCTTTGCGAAGAAGTGGCCGCTTTGCCGGGGCGCACACCTCAAGACCTACAGTGTCTGCAGGAGGCTGACCCTGTCGTTGGGCCTGTTCGTCGGCACCATCAAAAGGGGGAATGGCCGTGCGCTGGAGAACGTGAGTTGCTACCTCAAGCCAGTAGGGTTCTTCTCCGCGAGTGGGACCGGTTGGTGGAACGTGAGGGATTGCTGTACCGCCTGATCCAATCCTCGAGTAACGGCCCTGAAGTGTTGCAACTGCTGCTGCCCCAGTGCCTGCAGGAGGAAGTGCTGCGGAGTGTGCACGACGATCAAGGCCATCAGAGAGCAGAAAGGACCCTTCAGCTCCTCCGGGCTCGCTGCTTCTGGCCAAACATGGCCCGTGATGTGGAGCGGTGGTGCCAGAAGTGTCAGAGGTGTGTGCTGGGGAAGGCTGTGCTACCAAAAGTGCGGACCTATTGGGGTACGCTGCAAGCGGGTCGGCCAAATGAAATTCTGGCCATGGATTTCACATCCTTAGACCCTGCAAGTGATGGCAGAGAAAATGTACTCGTCCTAACGGATGTTTTTACCAAGTATGCACAGGCCATACCAACCCAAGATCAGAAAGCGACCACTGTAGCCCGTATCCTAGTACAGCAGTGGTTCCATCGATTCGGGCCGCCGGCGCGGATACATTCTGACCAAGGGCGAAATTTTGAGGGCCTGGTGATCAAACAGCTCTGCCAGATGTATGGGATTCAGAAAAGCAGAACAACTCCGTACCACCCGCAGGGGAATGGTCAGTGCGAAAGGTTCAATAGGACCCTGCATGACCTGTTGCGCACATTGCCCGTGGCTGAGAAGCGCCGGTGGCCCCAGCACTTGGCTCAGCTCACCTATGCCTACAACTCCACCCCTCACCAGACCACGGGCCACTCACCATATTTCCTAATGTTTGGACAGCACCCCCGATTGCCCGTGGACTTCCTCCTTGGCAATAATGGTACATCTCAGGAGCATGACAGCTTGGAGGAGTGGATCCGAAAGCACCAGCAGAGCGTACAGCTGACCCAGGAACATGTCAGGCAGCGAGCCGCAGACCAGGCACAGAGACGGAATCGAGGCCACAATGACCAAGTGAATGATGCGGGTTTTCGAGAGGGCCAGCTGGTACTGTTGCGCAATCACCCTCAGGGTCGGAACAAGATCCAGGACCATTGGCATGCCGACATGTTCCAGGTGCTACATAGTGCAGGTACTGTCTATACTGTGGCACCTGTGGGCGGGGGGCCCTGCCGGCAGGTTCATCGGACCGAGCTAAGGGCCGTGCCAGAGGGGTGGCAGCCAGTTGCAGATGAACCGGCCCGCCCTGTGACACTGACTAATGGGAAGGGTGTGCGAAGGGACCCTACTCCCACAGATGTGGATCCATTCGGTGGCGTGGTGGTGGTGTATAGTGGGGGAGGACCCCAAGACAACCCAGTTCCGGTCAGTCACCCGGACCTGGGAGAGAGGGGATCCCCATCCGCAGATTTGTCAGCGCACGAGCCAATGCCTCGCACTGGAGCGGGCCGAACAGAACCCTTGCTTGCTGACGGCTGGGAACTACCTGGAGCCTCGTGCCCAGGTGATATGCCTGTTCCACGAGAGGATGCACCCTTTTCTCTGCGGCGCACTACTCGAGTTACAGCAGGCTGCCATTCAAATCCCCACCGTCTTCCACAGAGCAGTGTTGTAGCCAGTGGGGAAGAGGGCCTTCAAGGGGAGGGCCACCATGAAGAGGCGTAAGCTGTGATCGTCGGGCCGCCGATTCAATTGGAGGGGGTGATTGTAGCATGTAGTGATAGGGGCAGTGCAAGTTGTTTTGCTTGTTTTCCTTTTCTTTTCCCCATTCGTGCATGTGCTATCTACCGCGACGTCATTGGTCCGTAATTAGGCGCTGGCATCTTTATAGACACCTATGGGTCCTTGTCAGGTAGCATTTTCTGTGTTAGCTCTGTAGCTGGTGGCGTTTTGGCTGGCGTGTGCACACTAAAAAGGTATGCTTGCAATTTTTTATCTTATTGGGGGGTAGCCCGTTTTGGGTAAATTGCTGAGCACTTAATTTGCGCTGTTTGGTGGGTTTAGGGAGAAGTACCCTGGAGCGTTTGCCCCATGCTCGTGGCGTTACCCACTGCTTGTGTATAGGAGTGTTGGCGGTGTTTAAGGTATGCTAGTTTTGTACGGCTCAGTAAAAAAAATCTGTTGTGTTCAGTGTCCGTTCGTAATGCTCGGTACCTCTCTACCTAGCCAATGTAATCTGAGTGGGACGGCTAGCGACAGAGGCACGACTGCTTATTTGCGTTCGTGCAGTGTAGCGAGGTATGCTAATGTTTGTTTGCTATAAAGGCCTACCTGTTTTGTTTTGCGTGCATGTACGTGCAGTGGTGATGCTCGCGTTCTCTCTCTTTTTTTCGCTCGCTCACTCGCTCGCTCCCCCTGCCTCTCTCTGCCTATCCAGTGGTGGCCTGTGTGTGGGGTTGTCGGTGGAGCCATGCAGATCGTGTGTGGCATGATTTAGCTACAGGTATGTTACCGAAGTATGTGCAGAGCTATGTTGTATTCCAATACACCCTCTTTCTATTCGCTGTGTAATACTATTGGTATTGGTAATTCTTTTTGAGGGGCATTAATTAGAATTGTGAAGTGGCATTGACACTCGACATGAGCCTGGATTGTAAATGGGTGTTTTAAATACTGCCTGTATACATTTATTGTTGATATTTTTTGTTTGGTATGCTTTTGTTTTTTTCTGTTTAGGACTTTTATGCTGCGCTGGTCAGCTGCTGTTCTTTTTTAAGTGATAATTTATTTAGAGTTTGAAGTGTGTGAGTGTATGAGCGTAACTGCTGCTGTATTGGGTTTTTTTTGTATCTTGTTGTTGTATGTGTGTTCCCCCCCCCCTCTGTCCTGGTGGCCAGAGGGAGAAGTAATTGGTGTGAACGTAGCCACAGACTGAGGGGGGGTTATTTTTATTTTTTTTGTTTGTTCTTTTCCTTTGTTCCCTTCCCTTCCCTCTGATAGAGCCTGGCTCTGGCCCAGTCCTGCTAGCCCTTAGTGTCCGTTCGGCGGGGCTGCCTCCTCGTGTTATCAGTCACCTGAGTGTTAGGGTGGGCGTGTGAACTCTATCTGATTTTGTGTGCTCAGCGCTTCACTGTGTGTTAACATAAGGATTGGGTCTATTCCCCTCTTGTGTGTAACAGGGGTTGCAGTGTATGAATACTCTTACTTGTGTGTGCCCTAGGGGTTTGGTTCCCTTCACGTGTGTATAGTGTATGGAGGCTAGCCTGTCGGGGTGATCACCGCTCCGCTTAGTAGGCTGGTACCTTAGCCGGGTAATGAAGCCCTTCCCTTTTTTTTCCCCTTGTAATTGGTATTTATGTGTTAAACTACTGCAACACTTCAAAATTAAATGTGTATTTAATAAAGATTGTATTTTTATACTTTTCTAAGAAAACCTCTGGTTCTGTGGTTTTTCTTGGGCTGTTGAGAGTTCCCCTGGCCCTCAGGGTGTAAATGTAAGGGGTGGTGTAGTGTACGGTAGGGGGCGTTGCACATGAATAAAAGATTTTTCATATCCTAAAATAATAAATTGGGCTGGAGAGGGTTAATAGCTCTAGTTACATACGTTTAGGAAACAGTGAAAACACTGTGGAAATATTTGTTTTCAAAGAAGCTAGACAAATTTCTTTCAGAAACTTATTTGGAATTTGGGTCAAAATTCAGTTATTTGGGCAGAAAACACTTACATGACTCTACAAGTCCTTCTTCTTTCCAAGAGATGACGTCGCTGGGATGTCACATAATTTGTACATTTTCATTTTCCCGTCAGTGCATTTGCAATTAAAAAAACTGGGGTGACAAACCTAACCCCGTGACTGAAGTAACCCCGGTCTCCCCTATATTAAACCTTTATTTATTCTCAAAAGAACATGGTTACGCTCATTTTCAATGCTGAGTCAACAAGTACATTAAAAACAGAAAAAATAAATACATGTCAGAAAAGAAATAATTTTAAAGCATTTACAATTAGAAACATTGTTCAGAAATTTAAGTCCCAAACTCTGTAAAAGACGGAAGTGCTACCATCTTCAGAGTTGACCGTGAGGCTTCATAGGAAAATGCAGTTTTACCAAATTAATTTTGAGCTCGAGGAACTAATGACCGAAAAGATGAGTATGAAACGAATAAATCTTAGTTTAAAAGGCCAAAGAAACACCAAAATCATGGACAGTCAAAATAACATTGTATAAAAACTCTGAATTACCTCATAAAACAGTGTAGTTTCTGCCTACAACTGAAGCCCCTGGAAAGGTCCTTCCACAGCTGTCACTGGAGGCAGTCCTAGAGTGCAAACCTCTGTAAAGACAGCACAGTCCAAAGGTCTTGGTGAGGGGGAGCAAAGTTCACTTACCGCGTGTCATAAGATTTCAAGATGGTTGTCGTAGCAGCCATATTATTTGACTGATTGCAGTAAAAATCAATAGGGTCCATCCCTGATGTAATAGTGACCCACCCACAAAATTTCAGAGATATTTGTTCATTACTTTTAGAGTTATCTTGTTCGCAAACAAACAGACAAATGGCATAAATCATGTAACCTCTTGCCAACTTCGTTTGGCAGAGGAAAAAAAATAGAATGCAAAACATGCTCTCCTGCCACCTTGAGGTGTCTAATGAAACTAGGCAGCCTAGTCGGCCGCGACCGCATGGGTGTGGCCTCCAAAAGCCCGCTTCGCTCCTTTTTTGCGCATTATTTGGCTATTACTGTCGCCATGGCAACTAAAATTGATAGGTGTCATAAGTGAACAATGTCCATACCAAATATGAAAGCAATTGGTCAAGAATTGCAGCCTGCACTGCGTCCACAAGGCAATCTCCATCTTTTACCACAAATTTGTGCATTATTTGCCCAATACCGTTGCAATGGCAACCAAAATCGATAGGTGTTATCAGGGAAGTAAAGCAGACATAGATGCAAAATATGAAAGTAATCAGTCAAAAATTACAGCCTGTACAGCGTCCACAAGGAAGTGTCTATGGACACAGATGCGGCGGTGCCGGCTGCGGCGGAGACGACAAGCATGAATCCATAGCAGCCACCCGACTTCGTCTGGGGGCTACAATTAAATATAAAACTGAAATACTACAATTGCATATGTTTATGAAGTGACCCCAGGTTTGCCCAAATAAAGAGTCCAAACCCAGTGTTTCAAATCAGGGCCGAGGCGTGTCAAACAACTAAGACAAGGTTACACCATAACCAGAGTAAGTGTTGGATACAGTGGAGCTCAATCTGTCAGCAGTGACAAAATCTGATATTTTCTCATTTAAATTTTTGGGCAGGGACACTCTTTCTGGCCCACTATGTAAAATTTGATCACGTTGTTAACTTGCAAATCAAAATACAATATAAACACATAAATGTTTTAGAAACATTCTTGCATTAGAACAGTGCTGTAAGAACTCTCTCTGAACAGGATTTTTCGATGCAAGATATGCGGGGCTATTACAGGCATTTGTCCACAATTACCCCTTATTCAAAGCCTTTTGTGTGGAATAAATGAAAATTACAACTCGAGTTTCTTAAAATTTGATATCTCGGGCTCGCGAATTTGAGATTCTATTTATCCCATAAATGTCATATTATTTTGAAAAAAAAAAAAATGCGTTAGCTTTTAGTTGGCAGTCTATTCAAGTCAATTGGATGAATAATTAGCTAGCTATTATGCTAACGCTTTTTGCCATTAATATACTAAATTCAAGTTTCTACGATAACAATCACTCACATAACTTATTACTTTAATAGTAAAAAGCACTAGCATGGTAACTAGCGAATTATTCATTCCACCGGCTCAAAAACCTGAAAATAGAAGTTAGCGCTATATGGTTAACGATTGCCAGGAGGATTTAGTGTTTGCCACTACAGAATCTGACCAATTGGCCAGGACCTCCCTTTGGGTCACTTCTTCTCTTTGGTTTGCTGGATAGTTCGTTTGCATTTCCCACTGTAAGTGAACCGCACCAGGGTTCACTTGCAATCAAACCGAGACCTACGTTTTCAGGCGGACCAGAGTTTGCTTGTTTGGTCCACGCCAAAGTTCGGATGAGCTTTCTCATCTGACAAAACAAAGCGGTCTATCAGAGGAAACAAACTCTGGTCCCTTAGAAGCGGACCTAACAGATCTGGTGTGAAAGTGCCTGTGTAGCATATTTATGTTCCCCTGCTGTAGTAAGCAATTATTCAATCAACACATATATAAGAGATTCTCGCGTGGAATTGAAGTCCTTGTGCATGGAGGTTTATCAGTTATGTGTTATGTCACCACAAGTAACTGGAAACCTATTATGACTCCGGACTTGTCACGCTTTTCTTTACTCAGGGGTTGGAAGCAATGCTTGTGTTTCATTATCGTGAAATATGGAATAAGATCATTTCAAACGTCTTTATGCAATTCCATAGCTTCCAATTATCTTATTTCATTTAAACAATTTAAACGATCATGAAACGCATGCAATAAATTCCCCTTAACTCATAAAAATGAGACGGAAATGTTGCTCACCAACAAAATAAACTACTCAAAAGAAGTTAAGGGTCCATGGAAATTTTTTGATCATTTTGGTGAGTCTTGATAAGCCAGACAGGGTTAGAATATTCCCCTTTGGGTTGACATTTAGACTATAGATATCATGCTATTATGGGACATTCAATCATTCTACTCATCTTTAGAAACTTCAATTAATCTGGATTTACTTTTCATGGATTTGAAGCACAAACATAGTCGGACTAAACATACAAACTGCCTCGAAACACCCATTGTGACACCTCATGCACCATTTGTACATATTTTGCATGGGGTTCTTTCTATACATACCAAATTTTGCAATGAAAGGGCTGAGCATTTTCCATTCATCATCTCTTGAAATTTGAAGATGGTTCGACGACAACTCGGCATCCAAGACAAGGGAAGGGCCAGTGGCTGGCTTCAAGATGGACAAACTCAAGCTCAGCGTCTAAATATAAGCCAAAGGGTTATTGGCAGACTCTGGCTAAGGTTCTGTACAACAAGTGCTGTTCAGAATCTCCCCCGTTTTGGAAGTCCCCAATCAACAAAAGCATGAGAGGACCGCTTCCTTATGATCATAGCATTGCGATGGTTTGTTACCACAGAACACCTTAGGGATCAACTCGGAGATGCCAGTGGGAACATTGTGTCCAACCGGACCAGTAGGAATCATCTGCGAGACTGAGGTTTGCGATACCAGTGTCCTGCAGTCTGACCACCACTACTCGACCGTTATTGAAGGGCTCGCTGAGATTGGTACAGACATCATATTCGGTGGGACCGTGATCAGTGGGCAGAGACAGTGTTCACAGATGAGTCACGCTTCTCGCTCCAGTTCAGTGATGGATGGGCTCGTTCATTGTCGTCAAGGAGAGAGATTTGCTGTCACCGTTGCTCAACGTCGACCATTTGGAGGAAGAAGAATGATGGCTTGGGCGGGGATTTCCACGAACCACAGAACCCCACTGAACATCATCAACAGAAATTTGACTGGTCACAGTGGTCAGCATAATTGCAACAAGATTGTTCAACCTCTGCACACTGTGTTTTAACCCGAGAAAAGTCACGAAAAAAAAGATACTCAAATGGGACCTGTGCAGTGTTGTTGTCCTAACCATCAGAATTAACACTGAAGAAAGAAAAAAAAATTGGTTGGAAAATTTAGAGAAAATATCTTTTTCTTTTTTCTTTTTTCTTTTTTTATTTGCCATCTTGACATTTCGCCAGAAAATTTACCAGAAAATTCCTCTTTGTCACCACACTGCTCTTTTATGCTTATAAAAAGCTATTTGTATCTTATTTGCCAAAGTATTGCCAACATAATGGTTGCCGTGGCAACGAACTACCTTTTTTAAAGTTCAAGTAAATACAAAATTTTTCCAATGACAACAAACTAAAATTAATCCAATTTGAAATTTAAAGAGGCAAAATCTTTACATTCTAAGATTGCCATGAGCTAAAACTGACACTGGATTCTTGTCCAGTAACTAGCTGATTTCCAAAATGTCTCTTTCACTTATGGCATTCAATGAAACATTTGCAAATGCGAGGCATTGTACTCCTTTTCAGTTTTTCAAAGTCCTTGATCGAAGAGTTTGTTTCCTTTGTCCTTAACGTAGTGACAGCCCCAAAACCTGGCTAAGTCAGCATGTGCTGAACTGAACAGAACTGGGCAAGACCTGGGCTAGTGGTGCTGATGACAGAAGGCTCTCAGGTGGTCATTGATGATATGACCATATGATATTGAGGTCATACAGATGGACAGCTGCATGTAGGCATCGCAGAACGTAAGGACATGATCCTCTCAGCCAGGGAGTAAGTATATGTGAATGAGACATTTTGAAAAATGAGAAACTCTGCTTTCTGCACCTCATTCTGGTGCTGCTAAATTGGGACAACTTAATTTTGAGATTTAAATTTCAGTGCAAATGTACCTTTTGTCAGTTTTACTTTATATAGCTACTTTAAAAGACTTTGCGGAGCTTATTTATATATTTATCAAAATTTCCAGCAAATGTTGTAGGAATGGCTCCTTGCATTTTTTTTTTTTTTGGTGATGCTGAAAAGCTCCCCCCTGCAGTGGGCTCCAAAATTACTGGCACCCCTGACTGGCAATGCACAAACAATAAAGGAAAAATATGAATAATTATAGAGAAACAGAATATGCCAACATGTGAAATGCTTTACTTTTTTATCCCTCCTTCAGCTTTAATGCAGGGGGGATATAGTCATCAATGTGTCCGTCTGCCTGTCCGTCCATCCGGGAGTCTGTCTGTAATCATATTTTGTACGGGCCATATCTTGGAAAATATACGTCCGATTTTCACGCAACTTCGCAGATATGTTGAGCATGATGTCTGGATGTGCCTTTTCATACTTGGGAATTTCCAGAAATTCTTATTTTTGCGGTTTCCATGGAAACTTGTGTGAAATGGAACTTAGCTTGTCTGGGCCATATCTCAGAATCTATACATCTGACCTTCATGAAACTTGACAGATATGTTGAGCATGATGTCTGGATGTGTCTTTTCATACTCAGGAATTTCTGGAATTTTTTTGGCGGTTTCTTTGAAAACTTGTGTGAATTGGAACTTAGCTTGTCTGGGCCATATCTCAGAAACTATACATCCGACCTTCACAAAACTTGATAGATTTTTTGAGCGTGATGTCTAGATGTGCCTTTTCATACTTAGGAATTTCTGGAATATTTTTTTTTTTTTGCCGTTTCCATTGAAACTTGTGTGAATTGGAACTTAGATTGTCCGGGCCATATCTCAGAAATTATGCATCCGACCTTCACGAAACTTGACAGATTTGTTGAGCGTGATGTCTCTATGTGCCTTTTGATACTTAGGAATTTCTGGAATTTTACATTTTTGCGCTTTCCATGGAAATTAATGTGAATTCTGAATTGGAACTTAGCTTGTCAGGGCCATATCTCTGAAACTATACATCTGACCTTCACCAAACTTATGCAGCAGGGTGCAATGCGCTATGTGTAGACACATTCCTCACGTAGTTATCATTAAAATTCTTAGAGACTACTGCCGCAGTAGTCCTTCAGTCAGTTCGGACCAGACTGGATAGCCTTTGTTCTCCTGGTGTATTAGTAAGCCTTGGACCCCCAGCACCCTGTCGCTGGTTTGATACTCTCTACTGTTTACTGGGGGCACCTCAGAAGTCTGGTCACTTTGGAGGTGCCCTGACTTGCTCATCTGGCTAAGACAATTTTACCCTTGTCAGAGTCTCTTAGGTCCCATTTCTCCTACATCCAACACCTTATCTATGAGACCTGACCTACCACGGTTTGACGGCAGGCCTTGACATGTGCCATAGTAGCAAAATAATCAATTTTATTTGTTTCATCTGTGAGTGTTTTTAATGTTTTAATATAGAGTACCTTTAAGCATCAGTATATGCTCAGAGGTTTTGCTCTCACTCAGCTGTCAGGCTGCTGGCTCACCGAATGTAACTGGGCATTGAATTATGATCAGGAAAATCCCCATCTGACTCCTTTGTGGACCACAGTAAATCCTGATACTTGGATTGGGCTTCATTGCCATTACCATGAAGATCTACCGTACTGCAGGTTTGTGCTCAGACCCAAAACAAACACACTCCTCTCAGCAGCAATATTTACAGTATATAATTTAGATCATTTGAAGAATCAGGTGCACCAGATCAGGGTTGTAATGAAAACCAATGGCACAGTAGATCTTCAGTACCAGGACTGGGCAGCCCTGAGATAAGTTGATTCTGGCTCTGTTCCTCTTGATCAGTACACTAGAACACCCCTCCAGGCACCAAAGTTGTCCAATTCTTTTCTAACCCTTGTAGAGGCGATGGGGTTTAACATAAGGAATGAGCAGCTGGGGCAATGTATGCAGTCCCTGGGGGGAAGGCTAGCCTTGGAGGAGTGCAGGCCAGGCTCAGACCTCCAGGAGTGGGAATGGCGCCCAAATACCCAGTCCCTGGTCAGCGTTGAGACTGGGGAGTGCCTGAGCGTGCCCCGGGCCCTGGAGCACGAGAGCATCCATCTGCGAGCCTGTGGACACGAGGGCAGCGACGAGGACAGTCAGGCCTGGAGCTGCTCCAAAAAGGGGCACATCACCCTGCTGAGCACCAAAGGGCTGCATCTCAGCGCCCACCGGGACACCGGTAAGGTCTTCCTCTCCGGGGAGCGCGGGCGCATTAGCAAGTGGAAGACCCTGGAAAACCACACCATCTGCGACCTGCCTGGAGGCCCTCATCACTGGCATCATCACAGGGACAAGACGACTATGAAGCCCTCTGATGACACCAGCTCTGCTAACCCTGGGCCCCTGCTAAGTAAGAGCAAACTTCCTGAAGTCCAGTCATGAGAAGTAGATTTCAATCGTCAAGCATTAGCGGCATTATTGACTTTGTAGAGGTCATTTGCCTGTTCAGGGACCCTTTATTCACTAACAAAGTATGCCTTTATGAGCCTAACAACTCAACTTTAGTTTCACTACTCCAATACTCTGAAACATATAAGAACTTGATTCCAAACCATTACATGCAAAATATATACTTAGCGCGATTAAAAGCGCAACAGTGAGATATGTACTGTATTTGTGGCAAATGGAAGAATCAATTGATATTTATTCTATTGCTTTTCCAATAAGAATGAATAAGAATAAGATTGCGAATACAAGCGGCCGAAATGAGCTTTCCCCGTTGGTTGGCTGGGCTGACCCTTAGTGATAGGGTGAGGAGCTCAGAGATCTGGGAGAGGCTCAGAGTAGAACCGCTGCTCCTCCGCGTCGAGAGGAGTCAGTTGAGGTGGTTCAGGCATGTAGTCTGGATGCCACCTGGACGCCTCCCTTAAGAGGTTTTCCAGGCATGTCCAACTGGGAGGAGGCCCCGAGGCAGGGCCGAGACATGCTGGAGGGATTATATCTCTGGGCTGGCCTGGGAACGGCTTGGGGTCCCCCACGTAGAGTTGGAGGAAGTGGCTGGGGACGGGGTCCCCTGGGCCTCTCTACTCAGTCTGTTACCCCAGTGACCCGGCCGCGGATAAGCAGAAGAAAATGGATGTATGGATGGATGGATGCTTTTTCAGTGAGATATCTGTGGAAATAACGAAAAGTGTGTAGTATTGTAATGCTGACACGCGCCACATGAACGCACCGAGCTCTTCAGTAATAACAAACATTGAACTGTTTGTAATGTGTACAGTGATGCTTGACTTGTCCTTTTGGGTGTAGTCAACAATCAAGCCAACAAAAAAAAGAAAAATGCTACATTATCAAGAAAATGGAACGGCTTACAACACAGGAGAGGAAAAAGAGCCTTTGCCATGTTACGTGCAGGTCTCAGCCGCTGAGAGGTGGCATGTCATCTGCACTGTCACTGGTCAACAATCAGTTGGCTGTCTGTCCAACAGGCACTGTCGATGACCGACCCCGCTTAGGGCAGCCATGAGTGACTATGATAGCTCAAGAGCACCACATCTGGTTACAGCCTGTACGTGACAGATTCTGGACAGCAACCCAAACTGATCATGAGACGTGGGGTCTGAGACATCTTCAAGCACCGTTCGCTGCCATCTACATGAGCAACATCTGTGTGCACACCTCCCCTCCAGAAACCTCGGATTTCTTTGTCCGCACAGCCTCTCGGCAGCTGAGACCTTCCCAAAACATGTCAATGGCTTTTTTTCCTTTCCTGTGCCGTAAACCAGTACATTTTCTTGATGACGTAGCAATTTTCTATTTTTTTGTTGGCTTTATGTAGGCTATTGACCACATCCAAAAGGACAAGTCAGGCGTCACTGTATGTATCACAAGCAGCTCAATTTTGTTACTACTGAAGGGCGCGTTTACGTGGTGTGTGTCAGCATTACTATACCACACGCTTTTCTTTTATTTCCACTTGTTTCTTTCTGGAAAAGCAGTAAAAATCGATTGACTCCTCAATTTGCAGCAAATGTAGCACATACCTCACTGTTGCTTTTGTAATGGTGCTAATTATATTTGACATTCAGGAGCTAGAAAAAATTCTGCAGCCACTTCTTTAGGCAGACTCTAATGGTTTGAGATTCTCAGTTCTGTAGTCACTTCTTGTGCATTTGCATTTCACTCGTAAGTTTGCACTGGACTCTCAGTTCTGCCCTCACTCTTCAGTTCTCTTCTATTTCAGATTGGAAACTTATTTTAGAAAAAGCCATAAATGAACACTACTTTGTCAGGTAGTTTATTGCTGTGTACAGTATCTATAGAATATCGCTGTCTTGCAAAATTTCGCCACTTTTTCCACTAAAATGTCTGAATTCTAAAGAAATATTTTGTGAGCTGCTGCAATCCTTGGCCCCATCTCATTTGCAGGGAGGCTCCCTATCATCTTAGCACCTAGTAAGGATCCTTAATTAGCACTTTAAGAAGGACCAGTTGTTCGAAAGGTTTAATAAAATGAAATGCTCTTTATTATTTAGCATTGTGAGATTAGTGCATGGCACATGCAACGTTGGGGTTTCCAATGGGTAAGGTTAGCTTTCTTTCAGTTAGCAGAGCTTCTGCACCCCAAAAATATTGGAGCAAAATTTTAATTTAACTTTCTTTCCCACAAAATGCCATGCAACAACTACACAGGTAATTCCTTGCCGTAAAAAGTATCAAGTGATTTTAATGATAAAATTATACCTGAAATTTATGAAAACCTATAGTTGTAGTCCAGTGTCCATAATCTGAATAGCAAATCCTGGCTCACCACTTGATGTTTCCTTGAAAATTTTGCTCGTTCACGGGACTGAACTTGGAGGTTTCCCATGCTTCCTACAGAAATTGGACACGCCTAAGCTGCCATATTTTCCCAATATACTACCTTGCTCGGAAGCTTCCTTGCAAATGAGACAGAGCTGAAGGGTGCAGCTGAGTTCTCGAAAGGGAAAGGAAGTTTATATTGGATGGTAATGAACCAGGGATAGTTTGGCTTGTAGCCATGACTAGGACAAGACGTTTTTTTGCGCGGTCAAGGAAGACTAGATGGGAAAGGAAAAGGGCCGCTTATTTTGATGGCAGCCATTGTAAGTAAACACCAAGCAATCAGTAGCACTTGAGAGTCCTGTCAGGAGAAAGAAAGTGGTCCATTAATGCATTAGTCTTTGCATGTGATTGAGTTTGAAAATATGTAATGATTTTATATGACTTACTGAACGGCAAAACATGTAGAAATGTGTGTATGTGATTAGGCTAAGTGTCAGGTCATGGCAACTCAGGTTCAAAACTATGCTCTGGCAACTTTTCTGCTGAGACTCGCTCTATGTATTTCTGTGATGTGCACCTCTAATTACCATGGTTTCCACAGACGCTACACATACCCCAGACCCTACTGAGAGTAGCCATGAGAAAAATACCCCGTCTCAGCTTTATTCCAGTGCAAACCCTGGACCTGACCCAGGTCTTGGCCCATCCATTGAACCTTTTTTCAGCCCGGACAATGGTATGTACCCCTAGGTCATCGATTACTTCAGCAGTATGGTCAGTATGTTAAATCTGTCTCACCTAATTCATCTGCCGACTCCTGTATGCTGGGTTAACAGGGCTGGGCTGGAAGGTGGCTATGCTGGTTTTAACCTCCTTGGCTCTCGTGATTGGACTACTTGTCCTCTTTCTCAGCATTCACTTCAATAGGTGAGAAAATCACTAAACATTTCCATAATAAAACTCAATAGAACCATTATTATTTGATGGACTAGTGGGATTAAAATGATTGTCACTGTAACACTTGATTAGATAGTTCCACTGCTATGATGTCATACCCCCACTCCCCATCTCCCTTTTGTGTTGGACCATTGCTGATGGAGCGCCCCTTTTTAAATGTTAGGAAGAAGAAGGTGATGTGCGTGGTGAAATCGTACACCCCGACCAGGGAAGTGGCCAGTCAGCAGGGGTCTCCAGTGCCAAATGAGAGGGCACCCCTTACCCAGCACCCCATGAAGCCTCCCAGGTCCCCTCTCTTGCAGAGAGGAGAGATCCTCATTGAGTGGAAGGATGGCACAGTTACCCCTCTGTTTGACACCAACATCCTCATGGCAGACTAAAGACGTGTCCCCTGAAGCACACACACTACTCTGTGTGGAAATGCTCATTAATGGTGTTGCAAGCCTACCAAGGTCTCAATATACAGCAAGTATTGCATTAGTCTTATGAAATAGGCATAATGGTCATGACTAATTTGTATACTTCCTTCAGGTTCATCACTGATCTAGTGGCTAGGAGAGTCCCCTTTGGTTGAGGTTATTGTTGCTGTTCTCTGAAAAAAGTATTAAAATATTCTTCAGCAATTAAAGTTTTTTTAAGGGACATCTCTCAATTTAAAAGTGGAATGCCTTATTTTCATTTGGATGTGCACTAAATGAATGTAAAGGCATGCCCTAATCTGCAGATAATTCTGCAGCATGAAATGACATGATTGTTTACTTTTCTTGGGGGACAACTTGAGTGGAACTTCACAGATTCTAAGAGTCCTTCAGCTCTGATGTATTAAAACTGCCATTGGCACTCGTTTGCATGTGGAAGCTTGAACAGTGACCTTTGAATAAATTTACTGGTAGCTTGGCTTCAATAACAAAAACTTACCTTTTAACTTTGTCTTGCTGTACAGAGCTTATTTAATGCCTGTCTCCTTCTTACTGTACTAGATGCACCACGACTGTTTATAAACAGTTCTCAACTAGGCTCAGACCGAAAATGTTTTTTAACATGAGGTACAACCCCATGTCCAAAAAATGGATGTTATGTAAAATGTACAATTCCATCTCCAAGATGGAGATGTATAAAATGTAAATAAAAACACTGTGCAATGATTTTTGAATCACTTGACCCTTATATTTATTTGAAAATAGTACAAAGGCAATATATCAGTTGTTGAAACTAATGAATTTTATTGTTTTCGGAAAAATATCTGCTCAATTGAATTTGATGACAGCGACACATTTTTTAAAAATTCGGGCCGGACAATCAAAGGTGTGCATGATGCTAAAAAAAAGACAACTTGCAAAACATCTCACAGCTAATTAGATTATTTAGCAACAGGCCAGTAACATGATTGGGTATAAAAAGCCTCTCATAAGTAAATATAATGAGGGCTTAACCACTCAATTTAAGAATAACATTTTCAACTCAATTTTGCTAAGAATTTGGAGATTTTATCCTCTATGGTACATGATGTCATTAAAGGATTCTGAGAATCCAGAAGAATCTCTGTACACATGGGACAAGGCCAAAATCAACTTTTTTTATGTTTGCAATTTTAAGGTCCTCAGGCAGTACTCTATTGAAAACAGACAGGATTCTGTAACGGAAATCACAGCATGGACTCAGGTACACTTCTGTAAACCATTTTCAGTAAACACGGGTTGTCTCTGCATCCACAAATGAAAGTTATAACTCTGCCATGTAGAGATTAAACCATATATAAACAAGCCCCAGAAACACTGCCTTCTTCTCTGGGCCCGAGCTCATTTAAAATGTACTGAGGCGAAGTGGAAATTGCGAAATTCTTTTTGGAAATCATGGATGCCATGTCCTCTGGGCTTAAGAGGAGGGGGCCATCAGGCTTGTCATCAGCAAAAAAATAAAAAGCCAGTATCCATGACAGTATGGGGTACATTAGTACACATGGCATGGGTAAGCTGCGCATCCGTGAAGACACCATTAATGGTGAACGATATATTCAGGTTTGGCGCAACATTTACTTCTATTTAGATGCCTTTTTAAAGGCGAGGCCTTACTTATTTCAGCAAAACCATGCCAAACACCATACTCTGTGCATCTTACAACTTGACTCTGTAGTAAAAGAGTCTGGGTGGTAAAGTGGTCTGCCTGCAGTCCAGACCTGTCACCCACTGAAATGAAAAATATGACAAACGAGGCTGCAAAGTATTGAGCAACTGAGATCCTGCATAAAACAAGGAAGGGAAAATGTTTTGCTTTCAAAACTACAGCATTGGTCTCCTTTGTTCCCAGAAGTTCCCAGAGTGTTGATTGAAGATGGTGTGATGCAACACAGAGATAAACATGCCCCTGTGCCAAATAAATTGAAATGTGTTGCTGGTATCAAACTCAGAACGAGCACGTATTTTCCAAAAAACAACAAAATATTTCAGTTTCAACATCTGATATATTGCTTTATATCATTTTCAAATTAACATAAAGTTCAAATGATTTGAAAATCATGTTGTTTTTTCTTTACATTTTACACAGTGTGCCAACTTTTTTGGAAATGCGGTTGTAAATAAAAACAATGCAATGATTTGCAAATCATTTAATCTTTATATTTAATTGAATAGTACGAAGACAGCACATCAGATGTTGAAAAGTTTGTTATTTGAAAACTATCTGCTCATTTTAAATTTGAAGCCAGCAAAACAAAAAAGTTGGAACAGGGGCAAAGGAGAAGTATTGAATGGCCATGATCTTTAGGCTCTCAGGTGGCTCTGCATTGAAAGCGCATGGGATTCTATAGTGGCGATCACTGCATGAGCTCAGGGATGCCTTCAAACCATAGCCTGAAATTCATCCAAATCCAGCTTAAGTCGCTCCCAACGGTCACTTCTTGCTGATACGTCTGACCCCAGTCGGTAAGCCAGTGTTTAGCCCTTAAGTCACTAATGAACTGGATATATAAATATTCATGTTTTCTGCTCTTGGCTGATTGGGTGACCTTTTGGCAAGAACCACCAATCGCACGGCGCCATTTCTTATGTGACCTGTTGTTGTGATTTAGAGGTCATTCGACCCAGGAATTCCGTTAGTGTGTTAGTGTACCTCCCCTGAAAAGGGACCTTGCGACTATGAGCCAATCACAGATCTCGCATGTATTTTGTGCGAATATTTGAAAGTCAAGCGCTGGCCTACTGACTTGGATCAGACGTATCGGAAAGAAGTGACCTTTGGGAGCGACCAAAGGTGGATATGGATGAATTTCAGGCTACATAAACCATTGTCAGTGAACACAGCGTGTCTTTGTACCATTTTCAATGAAATATATTGTGTATGAGATTTGCAAATAATTGCAATGTGTTTTTATTTACATTTTACACACCGTCCCAACATATTTGAAAAAGGGGTTATAAATATCACTCCTGCTGTGCTATATATTTCAGTTTGTTAAAGCAGCATTTACAGTAATATTAAATAATATTTTTGCATTTAATGTTTAGTGCTGTACCTCCGAAACCCTGTGAAAACATAACTTATTTTAACAATTGTTTGAATATTATAATGAGATATTTTTACGCTTCAAATGATTTAAAGTTTTGTATTGCTCTAACGGTCTAACAAACCATTTTTTTAAAATCATTTTAGTAGTGTGTTAGCTTTTTAACAAGCTTTTACACACTCCTTTGCTGATACTTAAATAATAACTCTTTCCATGCATTCATTATTTTTGCTGTACTAGTTGTCTACAACAGAAGCTAACCCTGCAAAGTGAAGATCAGCTCTTCTGAGATGATGGTAAAGGATATCTTAAATAGATAGACAATGTGAAAAGCACTGCTTAACCGCGTACACTGAGTGGTCTTAGTGTGGCTGTCAACATGTAACTGTGAATGTGAGAGTCAAATGCACATCAATAAAAAAGCCAAACACTTTGATTTACCCAGGATTGGAATCCTTGTAATTATTTAGCAGAATTTCAATACAAGCCATCAGTTGTCACACATCATCCTCCCTTGTTCTCACACCAAAGGGCAAGTTAGAGTCACCGAATAGTCTGTCATCCTTGTCCGACTGGAAAGATACTAGTGTCCCTGGAGGAACCCTACATTAACTTGGAGAGAGTATGGAAACTCCAGAAACGCCCCAGGCTGGCATTAAGCGCAGCATCTCCTTGTTTTGAGGCAAAAGTGCAACCCACTGCCATCATACTAATGTTATACAGTTAATTCAGTTTGTGAACTAATTATGGAAAAAGTGCAGAGATGTTTTGCTTGTCTTTGCACCGGAAGGACATCTTAATGTGATTCACCTTCTAGATTTAAAAACTTCAGGGATTATCTAAAAGAAAAAAGATAACTCACTACTAATGGCTACATTGTCATGGATCAATCAATCACATAAGGCAATAGTCAAATAATATGTGTATTTGTACAATTCAAAGTCATAGCACATTCATTTTTGATGGATATGACCAGTCTTCCCGGTTTCCAAAACAGGCGGGATTTTGCACAAATTAAGATCTTGTGAAACAAACTTGCCGGCACGTGCCTGAGTACTGACATTCAGAATCCAGAGGTAGATAGTAAGTTCTAGTCAGCAATTACAAAACCCAAAACCAGTGAAGTTGGCACGTCGTGTAAATCGTAAATAAAAACAGAATACAATGATTTGCAAATCCTTTTCAACCTATATTCAATTGAATACACTGCAAAGACAAGTTACTTAATGTTCGAACAGGTAAACTTTGTAATTTTTCGCAAATATTAGCTCATTTGGAATTTGATGCCAGCAACATGTTTCAAAAAAGCTAGCACAAGTGGCAAAAAAGACTGAGAGAGTTGAGGAATGCTCATCAAACACTTATTTGGAACATCCCACAGGTGAACGGGCTAATTGGGAACAGGTGGGTGCCATGATTGGGTATAAAAGCAGCTTCCCTGAAATGCTCAGTCATTCACAAACAAGGATGGAGTGAGGGTCACCGCTTAGTGAACAAATGCGTGAGCTGATTGTCGAACAGTTTAAAAACAACATTCCTCAACGAGCTATTGCAAGAAATTTAGGGATTTCATCATCTACGGTCCATAATATCGTTAAAAGGTTCAGAGAATCTGGAGAAATCACTGCACGTAAGTGACAAGGCCAAAAATCAACATTGAATGCCCGCGACCTTCGATCCCTCAGGCAGTACAGCATCAAAAACCGACATTAGTGTGTAAAGGACATTACCACGTGGGCTCAGGAACACTTCAGAAAACCACTGTCAGTAACTACAGTTCGTCGCTATATCTGCAAGTGCAAGTTAAAACTCTACAATGCAAAGCAAAATCCATTTATCAACAGCACCCATGACGCCGCCGGCTTCGCTGGGCCCAAGCTCATCTAAGATGGACTGATCCAAAGTGGAAAAATGTTCTGTGGTCTGACGAGTCCACATTTCAAATCGTTTTTGGAAACTGTGGACGTCGTGTCCTCCGGACCAAAGAGGAAAAGAACCATACGGACTGTTATAGGCGCAAAGTTCAAAAGCCAGCATCTGTGATGGTATGGGGGTGTATTAGTGCCCAAGGCATGGGCAACTTACACATATGTGAAGGCACCATTAATGCTGAAAGGTACATACAGGTTTTGGAGCAACATATGTTGCCATCCAAGCGACGTCTTTTTCATGGACGCCCCTGCTTATTTCAGCAAGACAATGCCAAGCCACATTCTGCACGTGTTACAACAGCATGGCTCCGTAGTAAAAGAGTGCGGGTACTGGACTGGACGGCCTGTAGTCCAGACCTGTCTCCCATTGAAAATGTGTGGCACATTATGAAGCGTAAATTACCACAACGGAGACCCCGGACTGTTGAACAACTTAAGCTGTACATCAAGCAAGAATGGGAAAGAGTTCCACCTGAAAAGCTTCAAAAATTGGTCTCCTCAGTTCCCAAACGTTTACTGAGTGTCGTTAAAAGGAAAGGCGATGTAACACAGTGGTAAAAAGGCCCCTGTGCCAACTTTTTTGCAATGTGTTGCTGCCTTTAAATTCTAAGTTAATGATTATTTGCAAAAAGAAAAAAGTTTCTCAGTTTGAACATTAAACATATTGAATATAAGTTGAAAAGGATTTGCAAATAATTGTATTCTGTTATATATACGATTTACATAGCGCGCCAACTTCACTGGTTTTGGGTTTTGTAATAATTATTTGCAGAAATGTCAGTATTTCTGTTGGTTCCCATCCAAGACTAAAAGCAATGGCTTTCTGCTGCAGCTGTTCATAGGCTGCCTCATCAATAATGAGGGCGTGCCACCTCAACTTCATCTGCTCCTCTAAGGAAACCTGGCTCTTGTTCAAGATTTGAAGCCCTATCACTTGCAGGGTGAGGCTGTCATTTAGCCTGAAAGTGGGGGGCAGTGAGCCCAAGGTGTTGCAGAAACAGCAAGAAAATCAAATCATGATCAAATAAAGTGCCTCCCTTAATATTTGGGACAAAGACATACTATTTAATTTGATTTAGCTCAGTATTTTACAACTTTTGAATTGAGATTAATCGGCTCACTTGTGGTTATAACAGGCACTACGCTACTTTTTAAAATGTACATTTCCCCACTCATTGTTTTTGGAAGATGTGGATAAAAAGTAAATAAACTCAATGAGGGTAAATGAAAGCAGTCAGATATGGCTTTGTCTGTCTCTCACGTATTTTGTGATGGAAAAGGGATTAGGTTAAAAACGTAAGTAAGTAGGCCTAAGTCAAGTTTATTTATAAAGCACCTTTCACAGACAGGGTCACAAAGTGCTTCACAGTCATTTAAAAAGAATAAAATACAGTAAGAATAATGATACAATAAAAACACAGAAACATTCAAATGCCGGTAACATGTAGAACAACAGATAACTAGAAAAATGCCTGACTAAACAAATGAGTCTTTAGTTGTGCCTTAAAGTTTTCTACGGAGGCTGCAGTTGGCAGCTCTTGTGGGAGAGCAATCCAAAAAATTAGGTGCCACTGTTTGGGAGGCACGATCAGATATAGGAAGTGAGACAGGAGAGGGATAATCAGGACAGTCTTGCGCTGAATCCATCGAACCTCCAGATTTGAGCAGACAGTTTCTGCACCATGGCTTGCAGCTGCACCAGTGCAGCACCCTCAGTTTCTGCTGCATGGCCTCAGTAGGTGCAGCCATGCTCCTGTCCACACAATAAATATCTGCCTGCAGCTATGAAACACCATGGAATCATAAAATGATCTTCTATAACAGGAATTATTCTAAGTGGGAATTAGGCTGATCAGGGAAATAATGCTATAACAAAGAACAAATTTATTGGTGGATAAGTGCTGCAGAAAAAAAACAAGTGAAGATGCCTGAACTTGTAAATAAGGCAGTAGTTTATGTTTTTGATCCAGTAGTAGGGGAGGCTTGGGAGAGTTTAGCCCCTTTTTTATATTTTAGCATATCGAGCTAATTCTATTCACAGCATATAACCATTATTTGCACTTACGATACAAACATCCAATAATACACTTCCTGTATCAGCTGTTTCGGAATGCAAGCATGTGTGTAGGAGGGGGAGACAAGTTTTAAAGTAATGTTTTTTGTCCCAACTCTCCCTCCTTGTGAGGAGAGTTGGGCCAGGGCCAGGGGAGACTTGGGCCACTGCTGAGGAGAGTTGGGCCACATACAGGAGAGTTAAGATAGACACACAAACAACCATCCAGGCGAGGAAAATATGAACAGTTTAATTCCAAATTCATGAAATAACAATGAACATGAAATTCATAAATATTCTAGTAGAAATCCACAAGCAAAATTGAACACTGAACAGAAACTTTTTGCAATACATTTTATGTGAACTGTTTATAAATTTTGCAGAAAATGTGAACAATTAAATTCCAGATATTATATAAAGTAACAGTTTAAATATTGAACTTCACCAGATAATATCAGCATTGACAAGAAACATATTCTACATTTTCCAACTGTCACATTTTCATGTCAGTGCAAATTATGAACAACTTGATAACAAGCTTTTGTAACCAAAGGTTATGTAGGTCTATCAAAATAAATTCTGACACAACCCCCCCAGGAAAAGTTAACTTTTATCTGCAAAATATATGTTCCAGGTAGGCCCTACTCTCCCACCCACAAGTGTCCCAACTCTCCCAATGTCCACCATATTTATTTCTGTAACCATTTCAGCAAAGAAACATATCACACAGATTTGGCCAATACCTTGATGGAGGAGGAATGTCACAGCTATCTTGTAGAATAACTGAAGACAGTATACTGTATAGTATTGAAGAGATATAAAAATGCTTACCGTGAATTCCAGTTTTTACTCTCTGAGTCAAAAACGCACTTCTCTGCAAAAACATGGACAGACAGCCAAAACTTCTGCAGTCCTTTATGTCAATAAAAAGATCATGCCTAGTACTGCCGTTAGATGGCACCAGCTACCCAATACAGTTTCCAAGTTGCATGAAATAAAGGGTGGCCCAACTCTCCCCAGCCTCCCTTACCTATAATGAAGCTTGTGAAAGTACACCTGTTTTGTTGGTCTATCTTTTTTCATCCATACTCATTTTCCCATTTTTCAACTATTGCATTTAATTTTTTGCATAACCTTCCATCACAGTGCTGCAAGATGATTCCGTAGGCTGTAGTTAAAATGCCACTTTTCGTTAAAATTCACGTGATGACCTGCACAGTTACACAGGGCAATATGTGAGCTTAAACATTAAGCACAGGTAGATGTAAGCTTTGGTTTATCCGGGGATGGCAGGTGAAGGTCTGTTTATTTAAGGGTTGGCTGTGCCACAATTGAGTGCAGCAGCATTCTAGTTTGTAAGCCCTGTTGTGCTTGTGCTGCTGCACCCCTCACGTTTGGTTTTACTTATTTAATTAAAGATTTTTATATTTTTACTCAGCCTGTGTGTTTGGGTCCCTTCACCTACTTTTGGGCCCATGGTCCCAGTGCCCGCCGGTTTGTTGTTTCCAGCCAGTGGGGCAAATCCATGACAGAATGCTGCTGCCAGTATGAGACCCAGCCAGGCTGAGTTTGAGGCGAGTAGCAGCGGTATTTATTGCGTACTGTGCTGTGCATAATATGGCAGATAATGGAGAATGCATGCACTAAGCAAACCAAGTGGAAATAAACATAAAACCAGAATAGGCAGTACATGCAGAAAGTAACATAGAGCTGCAGGATTAAAATTTGATAAATGGGTCATTGATTGCCTCCTCTCTTGGAACCATTGCTTAAAGATGGGATAGTAGATCCATTGTATGCAATATTAACCCTTTAAAACTAGATTTTTTTCCATGCGATTATGATTTTAGAGATATTGGAGGCTCCGGATAATTGAAATTTGTGTGTTTGAAGGCTTTTTGACAACTTCTTTATAAAATATAATGACATTACTTTTACTCAGATGATTTTCAGGGACACCAGATCATTAGTGGGGTTAAAGGGGTTCCCAAAAATGGTCACAGGAAAAACTGACTCTTCAGAACTCTCATTTTAGGAATTGATTTCACCATGTCTCTACTTGTGATGGACAAAAAATCATAGAAAAGAGTAGTTTTGGGTGTCTAGATATGGTTACAAATAGGCTTTACACGATCAGGATTTTTGGGGTCAATCACCGATCACCAATTAGTAAGTTTAAATAAACCGATAACCGATCACCATCACGAGGGAGCAATATGTCTATTTTAAGAACTTGTTTATTTACTGCATATACTTATGTGCTGTTTACTGAGTATCAACAAAAGTATTCTTAACAATTTTTGACAATGTTTGACAATTTTTGCCATGTCAGGGTTAAAGCATTTAACGGTACCAAATTGTAATAAACATCAATGACCAGTAGAGAGCATTCAAGGACCAGCCAAATATAAGTTCAATGTTCAGTCAGGACAAACCCATATTTATTAAAAGGCTGGAAGCACAAAACAACTTGGCACTGAAGTAATGGACCCAACAAATAAAGAGCAAACTTTCTGAGAGTCAACAGTAGTTGCATTATTGCCAAGAGCCTATATTATTGCCAATATTATAAAACTGACATTGAGCCTATTAGGCCAATGGTATAGCCCATTTATTTATTTATTTGTTTATTTATTTAATTGCACACATGTTTAAAAAAAAAATGCATAAAATCTGATTCTGAAAATACATATTCAGAAGTGGATGTGTTAGGAGAGGTCAAGAAGCCAACTGGCTTATACAAAGTACCTGACCTTTCTTAACAGGCAAAGAAGGTCCACAAAATGAAAAACCAATGCAACTAATCAAAGTATGACATATAATTTATATATATATATATATATATATATAGACAAATATCTAAACTAATCAATCTGACAATTAATAGAAAATTCCTGAAAAAAAATCCAATAATTGATAAACAGAAGACAAAAATAGACATGCATACATAAAAAGTTACACTTTTATGAATTAGGTGGGAGAACAGTTTCCTTTTAAAATTTTCTCTGGATGATAAGTTCATGGTAATATGTCTTTTGGAATTCCATAACTGGGCACCGGGGTATTTAAGAGAAAATTGACCATGTTTAGTTGTATAGAAAGGAAGGTGAAGATGATTGGTTTGTCTGGTAATACATGAGTGAATCTGGGAATTTAAAAAAGCTTCCAAATGATGACAGTAGTAAATGTGGTAAGAAAATATACAAAACCCAAAACCAGTGAAGTTGGCACGTTGGGTAAATCGTAAATAAAAACAGAATACAATGATTTGCAAATCCTTTTCAACCTATATTCAATTGAATACACTGCAAAGACAAGTTACTTAATGTTCGAACAGGTAAACTTTGTAATTTTTCTCAAATATTAGCTCATTTGGAATTTGATGCCTGCAACATGTTTCAAAAAAGCTGGCACAAGTGACAAAAAAGACTGAGAGAGTTGAGGAATGCTCATCAAACACTTATTTAGAACATCCCACAGGTGAACGGGCTAATTGGGAACAGGTGGGTGCCATGATTGGGTATAAAAGCAGCTTCCCTGAAATGCTCAGTCATTCACAAACAAGGATGGGGCGAGGGTCACCACTTAGTGAACAAATGCGAGAGCTGATTGTCGAACAGTTTAAAAACAACATTCCTCAACGAGCTATTGCAAGAAATTTAGGGATTTCATCATCTACGGTCCGTAATATCGTCAAAAGGTTCAGAGAATCTGGAGAAATCACTGCACATAAGCAACAAGGCCGAAAATCAACATTGAATGCCCGTGACCTTCGATCCCTCAGGCGGTACTCCATCAAAAACAGACATCAGTGTGTAAAGGACATTACCATGTGGGCTCAGGAACACTTCAGAAAACCACTGTCAGTAACTACAGTTCGTCGCTACATCTGCAAATGCAAGTTAAAACTCTACAATGCAAAGCGAAAGCCATTTATCAACAGCACCCAGGAACGCCGCCGGCTTCGCTGGGCCCAAGCTCATCTCAGATGGACTCATGCAAAGTGTTCTGTGGTCTGACGAGTCCACATTTCAAATTGTTTTTGGAAACTGTGGACGTTGTGTCCTCTGGACCAAGGAGGAAAAGAATCACCCGGACTATTATTGGCGCAAAGTTCAAAAGCCAGCATCTGTGATGGTATGGGCGTGTATTAGTGCCCAAGGCATGGGCAACT
The DNA here is from genome assembly GCA_029721435.1 of Gymnothorax reevesii. Lineage (NCBI taxonomy): Eukaryota > Metazoa > Chordata > Actinopteri > Anguilliformes > Muraenidae > Gymnothorax > Gymnothorax reevesii. The sequence continues at coordinate 31,333,569 of CM056580.1, read as the reverse complement.
TACACATATGTGAAGGCACCATTAATGCTGAAAGGTACATACAGGTTTTGGAGCAACATATGTTGCCATCCAAGCAACGTCTTTTCACGGACGCCCCTGCTTATTTCAGCAAGACAATGCCAAGCCACATTCTGCACGTGTTACAACAGAATGGCTCCGTAGTAAAAGAGTGCGGGTACTAGACTGGCCGGCCTGTAGTCCAGACCTGTCTCCCATTGAAAATGTGTGGCACATTATGAAGCGTAAATTACCACAACGGAGACCCCGGACTGTTGAACAACTTAAGCTGTACATCAAGCAAGAATGGGAAAGAGTTCCACCTGAAAAGCTTCAAAAATTGGTCTCCTCAGTTCCCAAACGTTTACTGAGTGTCGTTAAAAGGAAAGGCGATGTAACACAGTGGTAAAAAGGCCCCTGTGCCAACTTTTTTGCAATGTGTTGCTGCCTTTAAATTCTAAGTTAATGATTATTTGCAAAAAGAAAAAAGTTTCTCAGTTTGAACATTAAACATATTGAATATAAGTTGAAAAGGATTTGCAAATAATTGTATTCTGTTATATATACGATTTACATAACGTGCCAACTTCGCTGGTTTTGGGTTTTGTAATAATTATTTGCAGAAATGTCAGCATTTCTGTTGGCTCCCATCCAAGACTAAAAGCAATGGCTTTCTGCTGCAGCTGTTCATAGGCTGCCTCATCAATAATGAGGGCGTGCCACCTCAACTTCATCTGCTCCTCTAAGGAAACCTGGCTCTTGCTCAAGGTGTGAAGCCCTATCATTTGCAGGGTGAGGCTGTCATTTAGCCTGAAAGTGGGGGGCAGTGAGCCCAAGGTGTTGCAGAAACAGCAAGAAAATCAAATCATGATCAAATACAACAGAATGGCTCCGTAGTAAAAGAGTGCGGGTACTAGACTGGCCTGCCCGTAGTCCAGACCTGTCTCCCATTGAAAATATGTGGCGCATTATGAAGCGTAAAATACGACAACGAAGACCCCGAACTGTTGAACAACTTAAGCTGTACATCAAGCAAGAATGGGAATGAGTTCCACCTGAAAAACTTCAAAAATTGGTCTCCTCAGTTCCCAAACGTTTACTGAGTGTCGTTAAAAGGAAAGGCAATGTAACACAGTGGTAAAAAGGCCCCTGTACCAACTTTTTTGCAATGTGTTGCTGCCTTTAAATTCTAAGTTAATGATTATTTGCAAAAAATATATAAAGTTTCTCAGTTTGAACATTAAACATTTTATCTTTGCAGTGTATTCAACTGAATATAAGTTGAAAAGGATTTGCAAATAATTGTATTCTGTTTTTATCTACGATTTACATAACGTGCCAACTTCTCTGGTTTTGGGTTTGTACTTATATATAAACACACAGATCTGATGTGAATTTGTATCATATATAGAAAAAATGTTGAGTTTTTTTAAGAGCGGAGCAGAAGGTTCTGATGGATTTGATGATGTTGCCAATCTTACAAAGCATTTCTGAAGTAAATGGATTTTTAAAAGGTTAAAAGGATAAGTATTTGCCCAAAAAATATTACCATATATTAAATAAGCATAAATCATAGAATGATACAAAGTTTACAAACAAGACACACTTATAAAACAACAAAGTTTGCTGATGATCCCCAATGACTTAAAAAAAAATTTATAAACAAAATGTATGAGATTTTTCCACGTTTAATAAACATCCAATAAGATGCCTAAAATTGGGTGAGAGACCTGTGAAATTTTACTTCCCTCTATCGACACTTGAGCAATATCCCTCTGATACCTCTTACCCCTTCCAACAAATATTATGAAGTTTGACTTTTTAATATTTTATGAAAGTTGGTTCAGTTTAAACCATCTCGCAACTTCTACCAATTCCTCATTGGTATTATTTATGAGAGTATTTAATTCACTATGTGATAGGACCATATTAGTATCATCAGCAAACAATATGGGAAAAGAGAATTTATAAACTAATGGAAAATCATTTACATAAATAAGAAACAATAAAGGTCCCAATATGGATCCTTGCGGGAAGCCACATGTTGAATTAACAGTACAGTTCCAGAAGCACAGCCATTGATTGTCACATACTGCTCCCTTTCTCTCATATAACTGGTAAAACTCTTCAGTTTTTCACCTTGAAAACCATAGTGTTGTAGTTTAGCAAGCAAAATATTGTGATTAACGGTGTCAAAAGCTTTAGATAAATCTTAGAAAAGGCCAAGTGCAAATTCATTATTGTCTGTGGCTGACTGCATTTTCTCGATGAGCTGTAAAAGTGCCATATAAGTAGATCTGTTCTTTCTGAATCCATATTGCTGCTCATATAAAATACTGTTTTCCTGTAAATGTCTTAATTGTATTCTATAATAAACCAATTTCTCCAGAATTTTTGGAAAACATGCTAAAATGGATATAGGGTGATAATTTGTAAAGACACTATGATCACCAGTTTTAAATAGTATAAAAAATAGTATAACTTTTACTTTTTTAAGCTCTTTGGGCACAACTCCAGTTGCCAACGATTGTTTTAAAACATGAGTGAGAGGCTCCAGGATGTCATTAGATATTTGTTTCACTAATGAACTCCTAATTTCATCATGGCCAGCGGAGGTGTTTTTTTTTTTTATAATATCACTTACTTCTTTTAGTTGTGGAGGCTCAAAATATAGTAAACCGCTATAATGTTTTTCCAAGTAATCTAAAGGGCTGCCCACAATTTTATCAATTGTGCTTGACCGGTATCACCACTATGAGTGCCCTAGGGAGGAGCACGAAAGAAAGTATGTGAGCTGACGTTGAAATGCGGGATTCTCCACAATACTAAATGGCAGGTCAGCCAGCACGATAAATTCCATTACCTTCCTTGTACCATCTTTTGCCTTCTCTCTATCACGGCTGTACGGGCGGGTAATGTCTAAAGTGGTTTGCTTTGGCGTCCGTCTCAGTGTTTTTCTTTTTCCACTGTCTGTTTCGAGAACCCTGCATGCTCCTCCTTGTGTTTTTTATCCAGGTGTCTGATTAAATTTGTCATGTTGAAACTATTTGCCGATATTCCCCCACGAGGTACTTTAGTATTGCATAGATTGCAGATGGCTTGTGTTGTATCCGTCTCATTCACTCTGCAGGAGTTCCACACCGCCAATATGTTTCATGCAAGATATTGCAAGCGCACGTAGGATGGCTCATGGTTATCACGTCATTGATCGGATCTGTGATTAGACATTATATCGGATTTCACCAATTGCAAATTATGCAAATTATCTGTCAATCCGATCAGTGCCGATCAGATCTGCTGAAAACCTAGTTGCAAATTAAGTACAGGGAAAAAGTTGGTGTGAAGTTGAAATTTGGGATTCCATTATTTAGGGGTCAAGAACTAATTTTCAATTTTTTTTTACGTCAAATCTGAGAGATGTCACTGGGGAAGTGTCTGGAATCTGTGTGGATTGACATGGAATGACCCAGAAGAGATGGTTTGTTTTGTGGCTGTGAACCATGATTCAAGAGAGTGACATGAGAGGCAGTCAGTCCTCAGATCATACAAGAGAAATGAGAGATTCTTTCATAAAAACACAATACTTATGATAAATGTTATACTGAGTCAAAAAAAGAAACTTCACGCTCATAAATTTGTAAATACTTTCTTGTAACTTTTAATAAAAGAGTTTTTATTATCACTAGGGGTAAATGCATTGTCAAAGACATCATGACACACATCAACTCCGACGTGCACAGATATGTCGCACGTGCGAGCGTACTTTAAGCTAAAACCATGTTTTCTCGTGTTCCTAGTCACGTGACCATATGAGAGATGTGCAACTGAGCTCACGTTAGCATGTTAGAGTGACATCTTGCTAAAACAAGTTTTTACAGTTGATTATTCGTTAATTTTCAATGCCATGGCTGTCAAACATTCAGCGCGAACGTGCCATTGGCATGCTGAATACAGAAACATCCATCACTGACATTGCAAGGGTTATGGGATGCAGTCGACGGACTATCCATGATCTTCGGACGTGTCTCCAACAAACTGGCACCACAGCTGATCGACCTCGTTCTGGTAGCCCACGTACTGTATGACGTCAAAAGCAGAAGACCGACAAATTGTCTTACGTCATTTGCATAATCGATTCGTCACTGCAACGTCCACTAGGAATGAATTGTTTAGAGGTTGTGTGACTGCCCATACCATATATAATCGCCCGCGCACTGCTCTTATTCAAGTTGTAACTTACCATTTTTACTCTTGGACATTTCCGTAGCATTTTCGGTGGAACTGGTTATACTAGGGACATTATTTTTATGATACACCATCTGTAATGAGTACAGAATTAAATAAAATCATTATTTAAAACCTCATTTCTTGTATGTTCAACTTATCGACCTCTTAACGAGTGTGAAGTTTTTATTTTGGCTGAGTATATATTCATGTCCTGTGAAGTTTCTGTGGCGGAAAATGTTTTTTGAAAAGTGATTTCCATAACACATCCCAATCAAGTTAGGACAGTGTACCATCACCACTCCTTTCAATCGCACTTGTTTTAGAACTGAGGACAAAATTGTTCGAGTTTTGAAAGCAGAACCTGTCCTCATTCTTGCTTGAAAAAGGACTTCAATTTATCAATTCATCATTATGGAAATAATATTCTTTGACAACATCTTGTTTTTCTATTGTTTTCAGCTTCCACGTTTGAAACACTTCCCGTTATGTCACACCTGCTAATTGGCAAATTTGGGTCAATCTTCATTTTGTTTTTGGAAATCTCTGGTCAGACCTCAATAAAAGGCTCATTTTCGGGGAAAAGCCGCAAATTTGGGGCATTTAATTAGCAGGATACTGCTCATGAACTGTAAGGTCAAACATATACCAGATTAGTTATCATTTGAGAAAATTTGATGGATTTGCACTCCAAGTTTACCCTTAAGTAGGTTCAAAGTCAGAAATAGTATTTTTTTTATTATTATTGTAAGACAAGGTCACACACATATCCAAAGTATTCAACATTCAAACCCAGGACGCCATATTTTTATGGCAACAGCATTACATCAAATGGAAAATATCTACATCTCGTAAGTCATTTCATACACTTTTCCGTGTAATTCAGCAGGACATTCTTGGTATTGTTGGACACCCTGGAATATCCTCTAGAATTTAAAATAGTCTTGAAGTTCCACAGGTCTGAATATAGCAGATGCATTTCACGGTCCCATATATAACAACAATAATAATGATAATAATAATAATAATAATAATAATAAATTTGATTTATTTAGCACTTTCTTGGACACTCAGATGCTTTACAAAATAAAGAACTAGACAATGACAACCAAAACAGTGACAACAGTAACATGAATGAAAACAACAGAATATAGAATTTTAAAAAAGTTTGAACAGATGGGTTTTGCGGAGGGATTGAAGTTTTGATGGGTTGTTTTACTGTGCTCCAGAGGGTGGGGGCGACGGCGGCGAAGGCTCGGTCTTCCAAGGTCCGGCGCTTTGTGTGGGTGATGGGTGTGAGGAGGGTAGAGTCAGCAGAGCGGAGGGGGCAGGAGGGACAGTGACGTTGCAGGAGGTCAGAGAGGTAGGGAGGGGCCAGGTTATGGAGGGACTTATAGGTGAGGAGGAGGAGTTTTAACTGGATGCGGTGTTGGATAGGGAGCCAGTGGATATATATGCGTCTGTACGTTTTATGGGGTTAAGGCAAGACAGAAGGGTAAAATGTTTGTCAAGGTTGACTTATTTGTTGCTTTTTTGCTGCGTGTCAATTGGCTGGTGTGCAAGACAAACATGGTAGCCCTCCGGTTGCAGCTTATCTTTGCATTAACTGTTTGCCTGGCGCATAAGCAGCTTGCATCTCCTCACATCATTCCATTCAGCTGCTGTCGACTTACTGAAGAGATACAGGTCAGCTTTGTGTTACACCAAGAAAATAATACCCGTAAGAGCAAAAGCTAGGTCATCAGAAACAGAACTGAAAACGCTCCCTAATCAATGCGCATTGTGTTTATTAACTGCTATTTATTGGATGGAAATGGGTGGCTTGTTTTGTCTGAGCATTAATCAAGCGAGGGCGGGGGATGGGGGACGGGGGGGCTTATTATTCTCTGTGAGTTTGTAATTGCGTTCCTCCTCGCACACCTGTGTTTGAATATAAAGTGTAATTTCGTAATGCAACTATCTCCGTTATTATAATTGCCACATTTCTCAGTGTGACTGGTGCTGAAGTGCTTTCTCAGTAGCATGACTGCAGTCCTTGCGCTCATGCGGTACCTAACGGCGATAAATGCTGACTGTTGGGGATGGCGGGGCCCGGTCACAGAAAACACAATACTGAACAACAGCAAACAACAGCAACGGACATGTTATCTCGTCAAGACTTGAATGATTCTGTTTTTGTTGATGTTGTTCCTGTCATTGTCTAATCCTTTTTTTGGACATGTAAAACTCATTTATGAAGATTCACATCCTGCAAATTATTACCATAAACATCAGAACCACTTTTTACCCTCTGAGAACAAGCTCGCAGGCCTTTTTGCAATCACATAACCACCACCGCCCCCGGAAAGCTTGGTTCGTATTTTAACACATTTTAAGGCCTGAGAACTTTTGACACTAGTAGCACCTAAAAACCAAGAAAGTGCACCTTTTTCCTGAAAATTCCTACAAAAACTTAAAATACACAAAGGTTTACTGAAAATTTGAGGCGAACTCGGTAAACCTCGGTAAAATTTTACCGAGGCATCTCGAAGTCTGTCCAGCTTACTTAAATTTGGACAACACCTCAGTAAACCTTGGTTAAATTTCCCCAAGGAATACAGATGTGGTCTCTGAGCTTCAGTGGGCCAGACAATCCTCAGTGTGTTTCTGGAATTTTTAACTGAGGTTTACTAAGGTGTTGTCCAAACTTAAGTAAACTGGACAGACTTTTGGATTCTTCGGTCAAACTTTTCCAAGGTTAACCGAGTTGGCCTCAAATCTTCAGTAAACCTTGGTGTATTCTAAGACATAGGAATGTCTCGAAAGTTTTCGAGTCAGTTTTTGGGTGTTACTAGTGTGAGGCTCTTTGCGTGAGTGCTAAAAGCAGCAAGTCAATTGAGACATTAAAAAGCAAGTGATTTCATCATTAGGGGCACTAGTTCAGGGATCATCAGCTGGCTGGCAGCCCAATCACAAGTACTACATACAGTATGTAGTGTTGATAATGAAGGGCCCTTCCCACAGACAGCAGCTCTGGCACTTGTGGCTGCAGCAACTCACTGTAACTGCCATGTGCCTGTGCATTATGAGGAGGACTGGTGTGGGGAGCAGTATTCAGGTGGTTGCTACTCAGCCTATTTCACCACCAGGGACCCACTGTCAGTTCGGATGTAATATTACCCATGTTACTGATCTACATGGGCCGCACATCAAAACTCTGGTAAATTCTGGTCCCAGACCAAATAACCCTGGAATTTAGCAACAAGCTCTGGGTATCATTATAACATAATTTTATCTAGCAGACTCAGCGATGGCATGTTTGTGCTTTGTAAAGGGTGAAATCACACATCCTTATTCAGCATGTAATGCCAGATGTGAAAATGACAATATCACATGACTGACATTGTCACCCTTTATAGCATTTAGCCACTATCTAAGTGACATTGTCAGTTATATCACATCTGGCATCACATGCTGAATAAGGACGTGTTATCTCACCATTTACAAACCATGACATTTGCTTATGTATGATTTATGGAGACATTATGTCTCATTTATGACACCATTATACATGCTGTATAAAGCCTTTATGAGCAACACTTCATCTAAAGTGTGACCGAATTTTTAGTGTTTTAGTGTTAGTGAACATTTTAGTGTTCAAAACCTTAATAGATAGGACAAAAGGGTGAATGAGGGTAAATACAGTATAGGACTGTAAACAGCTGATGGATTTGAAGCCACATCTGCTTCATTTCAAAATGGTGGAATCTGGCATTATCTCATTATTATCATCAGAAGACTCTTTGACAGACCTGTTGTGGCTCTTTAGGGACATATACACAAAGTTCTAAATTATGGGATCCCAAAGGAGTCCTGTGCCCGCCCCACAGAATCCTACAGGATTGCCGATGCTCTGGGTACTTCGCAAAGAAAAGCCTGTTTCAGGTGTGCTCCCAGTATTCTGTCCACCCCCGGTGTATTGTTAAACGATTTTAGAAAAATGCATTACTCATATGTTGCATGTGTCCAAAATCTCAGTGCTCTTTTCATCATTAAAGGTGCTGCCACTGAAATACAAGTGACCCTTGTCAAGGGCACTGATACGACCCCATACCAGGGCATGACTATTGAACTGGATGGTCCTTTTCTTCTTTGGTCTGGAGTACACAGGATAATCCTTTCCTTCCAAAAAAACCCTGAAGTATTAATTTATCTGACTACAATACTACAGTACTACTATGGTCCATCACAGATGCCTCCAAGCCCAGAGAAGTCCACAGTGCTTCTAGACACTCTTAACATAAGGCTTCCTTTTAGCAAATTTGCAAATATTGTAGTACTTGACTTTCACAACCCTTGTGTAAATGCCTCTTGTGTCTCCTCCGATCCATCATCTTGCCGGTCTAGAAGTATCATCTCTTTTGATTGGTTTACGCCTTTCCTCGCTGGCTGAGTGCTACTGATGTTTCCCCTTCCTCGTTTGTGTTGATGTATCCCCCCCTACTTTCAGTTTGCAAGTTGCTGGATTTTTCCACATGCCAAATGCCCTTTAGCAACAAATTCTTTGTATTCAGAAATAATTTGCAACCTTTGATGAAAGTAATATCTAGATGTTTTCTTCCCAGTTTAGTTAATAGATTGAAGCTCCCGGGTCTTTCTCTTGGTCATTGCATTAGTTTCAGAAACAGGGTGCGAAGGCACTCAAACAGAACAGCTCTGACCTGTGTGAAAGCACCAGGGAAGGTGCTGGATTAATAACAGTTGAGAGGGTGGTACATGGGACAACACGCTCAGCCAAGCCATTTACTCACTGAAAGCAAAAAAGGCGTCTTTAAAAAACAAAGGAAGGGAACATATGAGGCACTGAAACCGTTCATCACACCCCTATCATGCAGAACAAGTCCACGCAAAGGTGGAAAGGTGTGGTACCCATGTGCAAAACCCGGTTCTACAATGGATGTGCGACAAATTGGGCATCGCCCTAGCTGTTGGTAAAATTTAAAGTGGGTGCATTACATGTGATCTGAGAAAATAGATCAGTTATAAATAAAAGACCACACTTCCACATTTATTTGTCTTCCCATGAAATTATCTATCACGGATGTTTTTGGCACTCCAATGCTGCCTGATTTCTCAGTTGCTTTTTATTCATTTAAAATCTTGTGAAGAGACTGTTTTCTCCTGCCAAAGAAAAACTATTTTGGCGGCCAGTGAATGAACCTGTTCCTAAAAAAGTTGTTGATTGATACACAGAATAAATGAACTTATACACCTGCTAATAGCGGTAGCGATTACCAAATCCTGCTCAATGTTTGGAAAGCATCTTCCATTTGAGGATGACAGGTTCCTGGCAGAATTCAAGAATCATGATAGTACTTGTTAGCGCTGGTAATTACATTGATTAATTCTCTCTGAGTATGTGACACCATTGTTTTCTCTGCACAAAAATCAGACGTGTACTGCTGCTGAGCAGACTGATGCACCTTGCCTACTCCAACTTGAAATAAATTATTGGATTATATCTGCTTCCAAAAAAAAATCAAAGGATGGCAGAGTCCATTGACAAGATAAATCTTCAAACTATATTTAAAAAAATTAAATGTAGTAGAGCAAGTGCGAATAAATATTTCCTAAATGGCTCAGTGTGAACACTTTTCCCAGAAAAGTGAATATATATCACAGATTCACAATGTGCACTGCCACTGTCCATGGGTTGTATATTTCCTGTGACTCCTTCGGTATTATAATGGAGCCTCACAAGTTTAGATATGAAATTACACTTCAATGCTTTCACACAAGCTAATACAAAAATAGTGTGCATGACAACAACAGTCGATACAATTTGACTCAAAGATACCTGTAAGATATTTAATATCAATAAGGAAAATGTCATGTTCATTTCCCATGATCCTCCTGTGCACCCAGTGCATCGATTTTCCAACTCAACTGTAATGTGAGAAGGCCTCAGATCATTGGGAGGCTACTGCTAACAGCTGCAGCAACTTCCTGAGAAAGTTTAGTTCTGCAAGTCTTTGTTATTATCATCGTTAGGATCCACCATCCCTTAGTGAGGCACAGGCTGATAAGGAATAATTGCCCTGATCTCCATTTTTTGGGTGCTGACATGGTCTGGTCAGATTCATGGAAAGCTATGTGCTGTATATGTCTGTCAGGAATTACCTGTCATCTATACCTGCTCACATGACCATGCACAGTACACACTCATGCCCACATGCAGATATGAATGCATGCACACACATTTACACGCATTTTAAAAGCTTCAAGTCACATAAAACTCGTAAAGATCTTTTAGTTGCAACATACATCCATAGGTTTGAATTTTAAAATGAACTTCGTGCTAATGCTTTGCACCATGGATGGAACAAAACCGAAAAGAGCCAAAGAAATAATGAAGCAGATGACAAGTTAGTGCTTTTGGCCTGGCAGGGTGCACATCCTTACATACTGCAGCACACAGGACATTACTCAGGGGTCATGGGTTCAGCAGCTACTTGAGTGAAGACTCAGTATTTTTAACAAAGAAAAGCAAGTAAATTATATGTTTATTTTGCCCGTACTGACATTTGAATTCATATTGTGCCATATTGCCTTCGGATGATTTTTAGCAAGACCCAGTTGAAACAAAATGTACAGTTAGACAGGAAAATGCTTACTATTTGAATATTCTTGGTAGATTGCATTGTAAAATGGCACTTGTAAAATGAAAGATCAACTATGTTCTAAGATCTAAGATATCTAAGATTTTTTTTAGATTATTTAAAAAACCTTTCGTGCTCACAAAAGACTCAAAGGATAAGCACATCCAAATAGTTGTGCCTCTAATAAACAGTGTCTTCCACTAGTAAAAATAACATTTTAAAAACCATTTGACCCTCCAAATTTGGGTTCTGCCAGCAAAAACCATGATGTTTTTTGTGGTCAGCTAAAACAGTTTATCCCCTAGTATAATGTGTATTACATCTCGGGCATTCATTTTGTTGAGCCGTCACAGCAGTGCTGTGCTGGTATTGCTTTCTGTCGGGCCAGACTACACACTTAGACACCCATGCCGGTTCTCATGCTGATCACCTAATTCCCCCTTGATTGTTGGAGGCATTTTTCTCAAATAATATATGCTGAATAAAAGTTAATTTGCATCCCACTTCATCTTTAATTAAGGCTGTTTCCAACGTTTTAAGGATTTGTTTTAATTTGGGAAGCACTTCTGCAACGGTGAAACAGAAGGTTGAAAGGCTGTTCATTTGGATCTAAGGGTTAGATTTATTGCAGGGGAATGAATAAGCATCTTTCCTGACTGGCCTTCCCCCTTTCCTTATCAATGTGTAGAGTCTTAACCAGACCTGCAGTCAGCCGATGGGTGAGAGGACAGTTGCTGTTTTTCGAGGGATACTATAATGGCAATGTGTTTGGGACAGAACTCTCCTTATTGTTGCAACTACAATGTTTTTGGTTCTGGAGAAGGCATGTGGTGGTTAGGTAGGCAGAATTGTGTAATTCTGTCTCACTTGTTTCCACACTTGGTCTGTACATGTTTGAGCATCTGAGATCTGGCAGCACTGAAGAATTGCAGCACCAAAACCCGGAGGGAGTGGAGCAGACATTGGCCAACACACTGCTCATGAATTATTTTTCTAAAGCCGATTGGCACAAACAGGAACCCACGGATAACTGACTAAAGGCACCAGTTTCGTTTCAAAGACACTGAGAAGCTGAGCATGTGCTCAGCGCATGAACTGGGTCTGGAGAGTATGGTTTTTGGGGAACTTTGGGGCACAAAGTGTTGGCCAAATAGAACGCGGCGCTCTGTCATTGGCCATATTCGTACAGTAGCTTGATTTGTCGTCTTAACAATTCTTTCAGAATTTTCCAAACAAGAAAGTCAATAATGATAAGGATATTCTCTGGAAGGTTTTATGTCCTATGGCTGTCCAAAAAAAATTGACAAAGATCTAAGACTGAAGATGGCTCAATTTGTATTGAGATTATCTGGTTAATCAGGCTTTTGCAATACCTGCAGTCATACTTGTGTCTTTATTGTTTGTTCGGTCACAGAGTTGAATTAATGCAAAGCTGGGGCATGCAGACAGTCTGATGTGAATCACAGACTTTATTGGATATTTAGTCTGCATGACTGAGACAAGATCTTTCGTGAGTGTGGATCTGACACACCCACCTCATGCGGTAAGGTTATCACCAAAACAGTTCCCTTGAATAGTAAAGGCTTCTCCCATAGTGTTTCTCTTGTCATTACCTCCAATGTATTCTATCACTTATTGATAGGGGACACAGCCTGACCAGCCATAAGTAGGCAAGACATTGGATGGATGATTACGAACACAAAACATTCTGGAGAAAATAGGTTTTTAGATTAACGAGCCAATAAATAGTGGTAAAATTAACACTTGGTATCAAATGGTATCATTCCTCAAGTTAGGGCCCCTGGAGGTGCAGGCCTATGGTGTCTAATCCTGAACAAGATACCCTGAACAAGCAGTTATAAAGTATTTCCTTCAGATAAAGCTTGTGTTTCTCAAGGGAAACCATTTAGGTGGGAATACTGCACAGAGCGGATTATAATTCATGCTGTAAAATGATAGCCTCAGAACTAGCATATCCAGGCAAAAATATTCTGGGTTCTTTTTTCCTCATGGTTTTATTGACAGTTCTGTAAAGACAAGCGGTATTAAAAAGACAATTTGCACCTGAACGTTCAGGGTTCACAGACTGACCTTTCTGACCTTTTGGAGATTAAAAAAGGCCAATAGTTTTCCCTATCAGGTTTCCCATTTGCAACAAAAGAAAATCCAGATTAAACTGGAGAAACCAGGGGGGGGGGCTGATCCATGCTGTAGGTGTCACTGGATAAAAATAGGTTATTTGTCTCATGCGTCTTTTTTCAATGGCAGTGCCAGCAGTTTTTTGGGTTAATAATACATTTTGTGATTATTATTTGGCTTTTTTCTGATTCTGTATTATTGAGTTGCACTGATCGTATCCACTAAAGTATGTTGCTCTAGATGAAAGTGTCTGATAAGTTATTATAATTCAATGAAAAAATGGTTTTGGGAACTACGTGCAGCAGGTGGCGAGTCGTGCATAAGAACCAGCACAATGACATTATAACCCGCTATCGCTTCCTCCTTACGGTAAAAGAGATTCAGAAACTAATTTCACAAAACCAAAGACAAAAAGCCATACAAATTTAATGACAGTACACAACCAGACAAAAGGTTTAGGAAACCCCTATTTTTCCTGTTTTTAATAGAAAATGATGCAGTTTAATTGTACTCATTGTACTCTGGAATGAAAGCATTGACATGATAGAACGAATTAACAATCTGAGTAAAAAAAAAAAAAACCATGGAATCAATTTATGAACCAAAATGTATTTTAAACTTTTGACTCAAAGTTGCCACTTTTGGCAGATATAACGGCTGAACACACTCATGGCATTCTTTCTACAATGGAAATCAAATATTCTTCACAAAGTTCTTCCCAACTTATAATAAATGTGTGGCACTTGTAGGTTGCTTTGCTTTCACTCTTCTATCCGGTTCACCACAAACCATCTCGATGGGGTTTAAGTCCAGAGACTGTGCTGCCACTCCATGTTTTCAAGCTTACCATCTTGTTTTTTTTTCCTAAGGTAGTTCTGGAGGAGCTTGTAGTTATGTTTTGGGTCATTATCTTGCTGTAGGATGAACCCCTGACTAACTAGGCGCAGACCAGAGGATACTGCATGGCGCTGCAGAATGCTGTGGTAGCCGTTTTGATTCAGGGTGCCTTTCGCTCTATAAGTCACTAACCCTGGATCCAGCAAAAAAGCCCCAGACCATTATGCTTCCTCCTCCATGTTTGACAGTTGATGTCACACACCGAGGAACCATCCTTTCACCTACTTGACGGCGTACAAAAAACCTGGGTAGCCTCACCTTTTGTTTAAAACTTCTGACAGTTCACCACTTACTTTTGTACCATTTCAAGCTATTCGTTGGACTGGAACTGCATACTTTTCATGAAAAAACTGGAAAAATTGGGGTGTCCTAAAACTTTTGACTCGTAGTGTACTTTAGTTTCTGGAAGAACATAGGCTACCCAATCAGGTTCATATATATTTTAGCAAATATGAAATTATTATTTTAGTTGTCTTCACAGCATAATGTAATTAGGAATGTGAACTCAAAATGTACACAGTAAAAAATGGAGTGTCAGTATTGCAGTGTAAACCTATTTTCCTCTGGATAGAGTAGTTATAGCACTATGCAGAGTGAAATCGTCTAAATGGAAGTGTCAAAAGTGAGAGTTAATTCCCACTTCCACACAAGGACAAAATCTACTCTGCAGGGTGATGATTCCCTATAGTGTTAAATATTTTTACACACCTCTTTGTTCTTTTCGACACAAAATAGAGTATAATTAACTCTAAAAATCTTACACTGGCTATAGAGTAAATTTTACACTGATTTTGAGTGGGACCAAATGTTATCTGACAGAGAGTTAAATTCAACTCTTAAAGAGTAAAATTGACACTATGATTTTTACTGTGTAGACATTCAGCTTTATTTCAATTCAAATTGAGTGAGCAATGAGGGAATTACTACACTTTTTGCATGTGTTCACTCCCTTCATAAAGGATTGAAAGAATTTGGACTCCTGGTTGCATAGCTACTTAATGGCCACGCATTATTCCCTCATTACTTCAATAAAAAGAAAGCAAATGAAAGCTCTACATTTGATTTCAAGTGTGGCATTCACATACATTTGGAGTCAGTTCTTGTTTACTCTTGTTATGAAATTGAAAGAGCTGTGACTGTCTGTGAAGCAATCCATCATTAGCCTGAAACATATTACAACCCAGCATGGAAATATTTAAAAAATTTCTGTAAGGCCGCGTTTCCAGCCTACAAACTCATTGGTCAATTAAGACTCAGACCGCATTCTTCAGTCCGGCAATAGTATGCATCTACTGTTCATTTCCTGTGCGGTGGTGTTGAGCTATTTAAGATCGAGCCTCGCACTTAGTGTTTGTGGAGTCTCGTTAACAGCGTAAGCCACATGCCGGTGTTGTAACTCTAGTCTTGTATAGACTTATTCTCCGCATATTGCAGGTATACGTATATCAGCAGTTATACCGCATTAAGCGTGCATCTCCCATACAAAGCATGTATAAATCCTAACTCTTGTATGTAGAGCAGTTTGTTGTTTACGTCAGCACTTTAACTTCATGTATTCTTTCACGTGTGTCTTCCTGCTGCGCAGTAGGCATAATAAATACAACCAAGTCCATCCTTGCACCTGAGTCCAGCCCACAACTTCCTGTCCTCCATGCACATCACTGGTGTGTGAAGCACAACCCTTGCAATTTCATACATTCTTAAAGAAAGAACACTCTAGTGCAGTGTTTCCCAAACTCTTTTCTCTTGCGGCACACTGTGTACTATGAAAAAATCTTACGGCACACCGCTATGATATTATAGTGTTCCGTTACCTACCCCGCAGTGCGACCGAGTGACGAGACAGCCACTCAAGCTTTCCAACCAGGTTTCAGGCTTTTATGCAATCATAAAATAAATGACTCTATGCAGTCTTTCCAGTTCAGCCCCCACTTCTGCCGATACTCAGATGTCACTCGAATCACCTGTAGTTTTCTCCTGCAAAATTGGATTTAAAAAAAAGTAATTTTCTTTAATTGTCTCCCCATCGACATATCTGACATTGGCCAGTAATTGTGCATGTTCACTGACATCGGTCTTTTCATCCACCTGCAGCGCAAATTTCCCACTCCCTTTTATTTTCTCCATTACAACGTCCTTTATATCTGCCGATATTTCTCCTATTCGTCTGCCAATTGTATTGTTTGAGAGAGGGACCTTCGATATTGGCAGCATTTTGACCTGGCATGGTCCCAACGATAGCTTTGCATACTGGCGGGATAAGAGATTGAGCAATTGTGTGAGCTTCCAATGCTTTTTCGAACACTGTAGCGGTTTTCATCATGAAACTAGCTTGTTTGTTCGTCTGGCTTCTCAACCGCATTAAATATTCAGTCTTTTTTTTTTTTTTTTTTGAAAGAGAAGGGTGTTTGGTTGAAAGGTGTCTTTTTAATTTATTTGGCACCATAGCTTCATTTGCCAACTTTTCGCCACAAGCAAGACACAGTGGGGTAGTGGGATCTCCGGTGAATGTAAACCCATAAGTCAGATATTCCTCACTGTAATGTCTGCTCACCACTTTGATTTTCTTTCTTTGGCCAGCGCAGTGAGAGTGAGGTGGTTCAGGGTCTTCGTCTGATGGCCTTTTCGAAGTTTTGGTCAGGAATTTATCCATTTTCATTGTTTTGTTTCAACTAGCCTACACTGCTGTTTTAGCTGAGTTTTACCAGGGAATGTTTAATTTTTCGCGTTAAACGATGTGTGAATGGCCAGTCACGAGAAGGAATTGAACAGCAGAATACATGATGCGGAAATATCGAGAAGGAATTTTAAATAGGCATTTTAATAAACTGAAATGAATGAATTAATAATGACATGAATTTGGGAAACACTGCTCTAGTGGGATCAGGGGCCCCTTAAAGTCTGAAATACCAAGTATAACGACTGTGGTGAATGACAGAAATATTCTTTTCCCTGGTTAAGAAAAATTCCCTCACAACAGTTGACCAGATCAAGAACACTCTCCAGGAGGCAGGTATGTCTGTAAGTCAGCAATCACAAGAAAACTTAACTGAAATAAATTCAGAGGATTTATTTCAATTGATAAGCCTCAAAAGCAGGCCATCTAAAAAGCCTTATTATTCCCGGAACAACATTTACTGGACCAATGAAACATCAACTTGTACCAGAATAAGGGGCAAGTAAGAGCATGGAGTAGGGAAAAAACAGCTCATGATCTGAAGCATACCACATCACCTCATCAGTGAAGTGTGGTTATGTGGGCGCATGTATGGCTGCCATTGGCTCTGCTACCATTGTTTTTATTGATTTATATTGACAAAAGCAGCAGGATAAATTTTAAATTGTGCAGGGCTATATTGTCTGCTCCGAGACTTCTTCTCCAATGTCTCCAGCTCAGACGCATCTTAACATTCCTGGTTACATGCAATATTCCATCTTCCATGACAGCAGACCACTATAAGCTGCTCTTAGCCTGGCATCTTCACAGGGCTCTTCCCCACATCAAAGATGACCACTTCCGCATCTCCAGGCAGCGTTCACTGCTTTCAGGCGACTCAGCCTAACATGTGCTTGCAGCTCCTTCCGACATCTTTAAATGATTGTCAGTCATCTCCAACGCGCTCGGAATAAAAGGACATTTCATTCGCTGCAACTTTAACAACAGTCTTACATTTACTACTATGTTAGCAACCACAACAAACAACACTTCAACGTTTGGCACTACCTCACTAATCAGTAATGACATCATCACACTTACCTATGCTGTTGTGTCACTCTTTAAGCGACAACAGTCTGCAGCTGGTGGGCTAGTGTGGAAGTCTTCACACCCTAGTTATTTGCCATTGTCCACATTACAGGGCAGCAGATCACTAAATGGCCCTCCTTAGCCAGGGATGGGCAACTCCGGTCCTGGAGGGCCAGTGTCTATGCAAGTTCTTTTTATTAAAGCAATACAGTTTTAGTCCTGTTAGATATCATTCACAAGCCAAGCAACTCTTCACCGTCCAAAATTATTCCAACTGCAATGCATCAGCTTTGGGTCCTCTCCTCAACTTTACCTTGCATCAACCACGTCATCACACCCAACACCCAACTGATCCTGCAACAGTTGCCCACAGTTTGTGGGCTAAGTTTTACTCCACATGCCTACACCCTCTGTTTTTGATCTTTTCGTCCTCTTATTTTCTCTTTCATCCTTGTCTTTGCAGGCTGCACTATTATCCCCAAGCAACTCCCAACCCCACCTCCCCATTGCCGAAACCCAACAAATTTTTTTTCATATATTACTGATGCATTTACTTTTACAGATGGTCTACATGCTGGAACAATGCGATAAATTCCAATATTAATTTGCATTCCCTCTCAATCTCTCTTGTGCCCTTTCCTCATTCCCTTTTGTTCCCCTCTCTTGTTCCCTTTTGTTCCCCTCCCTCATTCCCATTGGTCCCATCCCCTTCATCCTACACCAGACCCTGGACCAAATAAGACCACGGGATGAATTTCAATAATAAAATGTCACGTCCCTTTGTCCTCCCAGTCCCCTTGTTAATTTTTACACTCATACACTATATATATATATATATATATATATATATATTCCCATCACAGAACCTCTGATAACTCTCAACATTAACAGGTGTGGTCAGTTTTCATTAATAACACATACCTGTCAACTCTCACGCATTCAGCATTTACATTCCACTGCTGTAGCCAGTAATTATTCAATCAATGCATATGTAAGAGATTCTCGCATGGAATCAAAGTCCTTGTGCATGGAGGTTTATCAGTTTCACCAGCGTTATGACTCCGGACTTCTCACGCTTTTATTTACTCAGGAGTTGGAAGCAATGCATGTGTTTCATGATCGCTTAAATGAAATAAAATCATTTGAAATGTCTTTATGCAATTCCATTGCTTCCAACGATCTTATTTCCTATTTTTAATTTATTTTATTGATCTTATATGATATTATTTTATTTCTAAACGATAAATACACACGCACGCACACACACACACACACACACACAAGACGAAATAGAACTGGACTACTACCAATATTACATTATTTTTCATTGCAACATTTAAATATATTCTTCATCACAGCAGTAACGTGCTGCAGCATGCAACTTGGCATTTCAATGGCCCACACATTTTCAGTGCAGAAGGCAATGTACGATCTGGTTCAGCAAGTACTGTTAATGGCTTGGGGATTTACTGTGACTCCAGTCTAATTTTATATTTCTTTGAATGCCCCATCTAAAACATGAATAAAATGGCCTGCTTGCATCGACTTGATGGCATAACAGCAAACGATGCTTCAGGTATTACTCTTTTATTAAGGTTATTAGTGCTGTCTTTATGAGGCCACTTTTTAAAAGTCACTGCTGAGCATTGTTCATTGGAAATTTACCCTTTCAAAGCTGCTCTTATTCAGATCAGCTGGGTTATTATTTTCAAAGAGCAGGCGTGGGCCGATACTGCACTGGCTCTCACACTGCTCAAACATCTGCTATTAGAACATCTCAGCCACACAGGGTGATAACTCATTTCTTCAGAGAAAGTCCCTCAATTAAAAGACTTCAAGGACTATTTTTTAACTTTTTTTTTTTACATTTGAAATCAGGCAGCTAAAACTCCATTGTTGATGCGAGATCAGAGACACCAAATGCGAGGTGGAAGGGAAAAGGGAATTTATTAAAACAAAAACAAACAGGCACGAGGGCCAACAAAAAAACTTGGCCCAAAGGGTTGCAAAAGACAAACTAAGGTAAGCTTCACAGAGCTGAGAACTAAGGATCAGAAAAACGACAAAAAAACAAAAGCCACTGGAAACTCCAGGGAGATAAACAAGAACAGAAATGAAAAACAAAACTAAGGCTATATACAAAATGACTGTGACAATGAGGCTTGGGAACATGAACTTGCGAACAAGAACATGAGCGAGACACTGTCTGCCAGCCAACTTCCACCGCATCCAGATAAAGGCTAGGAAATCAAGACATGAGGGGCAACACCTGGAGAAGGAGAAACAAGAGGCATGGCAAGATCATGACATGGACAAAGATTGGTTGACAAGACTTGCTCATTAAAAGAATGAGCGTGCTCAGCTTAAGTACCAATTAAGTATGCAGTTTGAAAGCAGCATGAATGTTCAGAACAGAAAAGCACAGCAAGATTTTGAAATAGCAAAGCAGGAATCATGACAATAAACTCCCTGTCTAAATTAGTAGTGTTAGTAATGTGCCTATCTAAGAATTACACCACCCAGTGAGTGTTAGTAAATGTTAGCAACTTAAAAACAGTTAAATGCCAATTAAGCTTAGACAGCCCGAATCAGCACAGCACAGAAGGAAGGGGGAAACACCAAAGCCAACCAGAGCTCTGAAATGTGCAACAACGAAGGCACGGGGCAGAACGCAGACAAGCGGTGGAGTGGCTCGGCAGACCTTGCAAGAAACAAAACATGGAAAAGTAAAAACATGGACAATGAACATGAATTATGAAATGCTTGAACCTGATACAAGAAACTGTTAAAACTGTGACTATGAACATGAACTATGAACTATGAAATCTTGAACATGAAACTGTTAAAACCATAAATGCTGTCCTGGCCAGAGGCCAGGACCCCAGAACACAACAATTGTTTGCAATATTCATGATCTCTGCATCAGCCTTACAGTGTAATCTTAGCTTACACCTTAAAGGGATTACATGTGAAAGTCACTTCAGTTATGGGGCTCTAAATTCGTAGACCAGACACAGGCGCGGCGAATGGGGGGTGCGCAGCGCCAACGGGGTGTATCCAGGTGTATGTTGCAATTTCGTGCCCGGCGCAGCCTGGCGCAAGTACTCCTCTGTCCCGCCTCGGTCCCTCCTGCCGGCGCAAGTGGCAAAGAAGGCGTGTTTGGGTATAACACAGCCGAGTCAAATCTTCACCAATCAAATGAGCTCCTCTCCTCACCTTTAATGTGTTGGAATATAGAAGCCTCTGTCCTATATCTGCATGATGCGTTAATGTTGCATTTTACTTTGCTGATTGAACATGTTTTCTGCACCGCTTACATCTATATTAAGCATTAGGAATATGAGCTAGCTGGCCAGCTAGGGCATTCGCAAATTATTACCATTAGCGAACTTGAATGGAATTTCAAAACGAAATTACATCAGATCATTCAAACTTATGAAGTTGGACTGAAATATGACGGTTGCTCATTTATTTCTTCTGCCTGCAACACTGGGAAGAGAAACGATGGATAGCGAGTTCCTGTTATTACACCCTGTTGCTGCTTAAAATTTTGGGATTAACATGCATGGACAACAATGCAAGATATGTTACACATTTATTTTCAAAATGTGATCTTAACTCAGCACGAGATCATAGCAATCAGGCTGTAGTCCTTTCCCCCACTAAAAACGATAAAACTTAAGTGACAATAATAGTAGCCTAGTATTAAGCTGCTTGCACACTGGACAAGGATAAATTTAAACACCGAATAAATTTTTCGCACAACAGATTGCATTGAACACAGTGTCTACGTGTCCGAAAGTCTGACAAGGTTTTTTTGTCTGACAGTCGGATGGTTTCAATATAACTCCGTGTCCGACAGTCGATTATTGTTTTTAATTTCTTCAAATCTACTGACTCTTTTAGATATTAAACGTGAATGTTTTGATAAGAGGGCTCAGTTCTTCAAGATGAGTACTGAGAATTTCGATCAATGTTTCTGTTTAATGTGTGCTCAATAAAGTGAGTCGACATTGGCGCGGGACAATGTACAATGTCTCCGTTTCTGACAGCCAAAAAAAGAGGACGATTAGAACAGATTGATAACGAAATAAAGAATAAAAAGAAACATTTTAACAACAGAACATCCAATGAACATGGTGATTTATTTATTTGCGGGTCATCTTTTTTGGATGTTCTGTTTGTTGGTGATATATTTTTCTTCTTTATTTCGTAATAAATCTGTTCTCATATCAATACTTTTACTTTTCGCTGGCTGCCGAACATGGAGTATTTTGCATTTCGCGTCGCACAGTCTTGATCGTGTATACGATAATTTATTCATACTGTCAATGGTCATGGAATTGATTTTCTCACTGACTACAAGCACTATTTTATCTCTGCTGTGGAAGAAAAGCGTGAATCTGTTCGATCCATCTGACTAATTTTCAAAAGAAAGACCGAATAAAGACCTTTGTCCATCTTCAACGGAAAAAAAACAGACGAATAAAGAAAAGTCAAGAAAAAGTCGATAGCTATCAATTTGCATTTTGTGAAGGTCGAACACAAACATGGCCAGGTTTGCACGTCTAATAATTCCTGGAATACTCGAAAAATTAGAACTTTTATGACTTTCGGACACGGAGCTTTTTTAAAACCCTGTCCGACTATCTCGTCTTTGCGTTGACTTTGACTGTAATCAGTCGTGCAAAAATTTGTTTCACATCCAGTGTGCAAGCGGCTTTACTGAGCATAGAACGCAAGCATTATACGCACTGCCTGATGCCGAGGCAGTTTGTGGTTGGCTGAGAAAGATGTGAAGTTGTTTATTTGCATCACAGATTCAGCTGCGTTGATTAAGCCAGGTCGAGTTTCCATTATGCGTGCCAACCGCCTTTGATAAGACATGAGGACAATCGATATAGATACTATAATTTATGTGCTGATTCAGATAGTTAAATTAAACAGTGGTTGCTGTAATTATTTACTGAATTGAAATGTGCCTGACATTCTGGAAACCTGCCTGTGAGGTTTCGGTGACGTGTGCGCACTGTGCGCTGGTCAGCCAAATTACCACTGCACAGAAAGTAAACGAGGTTGGAGCTGGCGAGCTTTCTGCGCAACTGCAGCGAAGACTATTTCTACGAAATTGTCACTGCGTCTTGATGAATATGTGACACCTCCCCCTACTACGCCGCCACACCCATCTCGGTGCACGTTCGTCTACCAAAGGCTGCGCACGATGTTGCACCTCACGAAATTACCACTGCGTGGGCTGCGATTTTACAAATCGTACTATACATTCGGGAAAATGATGAATATTAATGAGCAACCAATACCTGATTGGCCGAAGGTCCGTATAATATCATGTGACGTAAGTGCCATTCGCAGCTGTCATTCTTGCTCGCTTCAAGCAGAAGTTGAAGCAGAGATTGCGCGTATGAGTATATTTTGTTCCGTATAACCTCATCAACCCCTTTGCTATAGAATACTATGTAAGGGATAATTAACAAGAAGGTGTGCATTCCACAGTTTTAATGCACGACGCGGAGGCAAATAACCACACAACGCGAAGTGGGTGGTGCATATGTTGCTCTAAAACCTTAATATAACTTTCAGCATTCATGGTGCTTTTTAAAACCTTTAAGTGTCCCACACCATATGCACTAATGCATCTCCATACCATCAGAGATGTTGGCTTTTGAACTGAACGCTCATAACAGGAGGGGTCTTTCTCCTCTTTAGCCCGGAGGACATGACACCCATGATTTCAAGTAAGAAAGTCAAATTTGGACTTGTCTGACCACTGGACCCTTTGCCACTTTGCTAAAGTCCATTTTAAATGAGCCTTGGCCCACAGAACATGGCGGTGCTTCTGGATCATGCTAACCAATGGCTTCCTTTTTGCATGATAGAGATTTAGGTGGCATCTGTGGATGGCACGGCAGACTGTGTTTACGGATAGTGGTTTCTTAAAGTATTCCTGGGCCCATTTAGTAATGTCAATGACAAAGTCATGCCGATGAGTGATGCAGTGGTGTCAGAGGGCCTGAAGATCATGAGCATCCAGCAAAGGACTTTGGCCTTGTCCCTTACTCAAAGAGATTTTTCCAGTTTCTCTGAATCTTTTGATGATGTTATGCACTGTCAATGATGAGACCTTCAAAGCCTTTGCAATTTTTGCATTAAGGAACATTGTTTTTAAAGTATTTCACAATTTTTTTATGCAAGCCTTCACTGGTTGGAGAGCCTCTGGCCATTTTTAATAATAATAATAATAATAATAATACATTCAATTTAAAAGCGTCTTTCACAACACCCAAGGACGCTGTACAGGACTTAATAAGTTAAGTTAAAAAAAGATACAATGAGAGAAAAAAAAAAAGGAGTGGGAAGCATCAGGTGGAGTAGGCAGACCGGAACAGATGGGTTTTGAGTTTGGATTTGAAGGAAGAGAGAGAGTCACAGTTCCTGAGGTCCAGGGGTAAGGTATTCCAGAGCTGGTGGGCAGAGCGACTGAAGGCTCTGCCCCCCATAGTGCTGAGGCGGGCAGGGGGTACAGAGAGATGGATGGAAGAGGAGGATCTGAGGGAACGAGTGGGTATGATGACTTGCAGGAGATCAGACAGAGTGGGAGGGGCGAGGTTGTGGATAGCCATGAAGGTGTACAGGAGGAGTTCGTAATTTATGCGGTATTTCACAGGGAGCCAGTGGAGGCGCTGGACAGGGGAGATGTAGCAATGCGCGGGGGTCCTTGTGATGATGCGGGCAGCTGAGTTCTGGACCAGTTGAAGTTTGTGGAGAGTCTTGTGAGGAAGGCCTAAGAGGAGGGAATTACAGTAGTCCAGACGGGAGGCAACAAGACTGTGAACAAGGATGGCGGGGGTGTGGGGGGTGAGGGAGGGGTGGAGTCTGTTTATGTTGCAGAGGTGGAAGTAAGCAGTATGGGTAATGGTGTTGATGTGTGAGTAAAAGGAGAGTGAGCTGTCAAGGATGACACCCAGACTCTTTACCTGGGGGGAGGGGGAGACTGGATAGCCGTCAATGGTGAGGAAAAAGCTGTTAACTTTGGAGAGGGTGGATTTGGAGGAGGACCTCAGTTTTATTGCAGTTGAGTTTTAGGTAGTTTGCTGTGAACCAGGTTTTCTGTTCGGAGAGGCAAGAGGTGAGGGAGGAGCGTGGAGTTTTGTTTGCAGGAGATGTAGAGCTGGGTATCATCCGCGAAGCAGCGGAAGTGGATGTTGTATTTGCGGAAGATATTGCCGAGGGGGAGGAGATAAATGATGAAGAGGAGGGGGCCAAGGACAGAGCCCTGGGGCACACCTGTGTTGACTGGGGAAGATTTTGAGGAGAAGGTTTTGAGCTGGACAAACTGGGTGCGGTCAGTGAGGTAAGAATGAAACCATTTGAGGGGAATATGGGAGAGGCCAATGGAGGCAAGTCTGCTGAGGAGGATGGGGTGAGAGATGGTATCAAAGGCTGCACTCAGATCAAGAAGGATGAGGATGGAGATGGAACCAGAGTCAGCTGCGATGAGGAGGTCATTGATGATTTTCAATAAGGCAGTTTCAGTACTTTGACGGGGGCGGAAACCAGACTGAAAGGGCTCATGGAGTGAGTGGAGGGATAGATGGGATTGGAGTTGGGTGGCGACAATTTTTTCTAAGATTTTGGAGATGAAAGGAAGATTTGAAATGGGGCGGAGGTTATTGTAATTACTGGGATCAGAACCGGGCTTCTTAACTATGGGGGTGACAGCGGCAGTTTTGAAGAGAGATGGGACTGTTCCAGTAGAGAGTGAAGAGTGATAAATGGCAGAAATGTGGAGGAGAAGGTAGGAGAGGCAGGATTTAACAAGGGTTGTGGGGAGAGGATCGAGCTGGCATGTTGTGGGTTTAGATTGATTTATGAGGTTGGAGAGTTCGAGACTAGTGGGGAGAAGGAAACTTGAGAAGAGATGACGGGAGGGGGGCAGTTCAGGTGGGGGGAGGGGTGGCGAGTTATGATGTAGTTGCTGGTGAATGGTGTGAATTTTCTGGTTGAAATAGTCCAGTATGGAGTTGCAGGTATCCGTAGAGTACAGGTGGGGGGCAGGGAATTGGGTGGCTGGGTGAGTTTGGTCAGGACGGAGAAGAGGGTTCTTGGATTTCCTTTGCTGGATGAGATGAGATCTTCACTTCAGAGAGACTCAGCCTCTCTAAGACATTCCTTTTAATCATGTTACACACCTGATGGCAGTTAACTTCATTACTTGCTAAATGTTCTTTCAGCTGATTCTCTTATATATTAATTGCTTTTTTCTGCCCTTTTTTTGCATGTGTCCCAACTTTTTTGAGACCTGTTGCAGCCAGAAAATAAGCCAGCCAGGAAATAAATCTCAGGAGGAACCTGGCTACACTGGGAGAGCCCCTCCTCCACTGGCAAGCTGATTAATAATGTTCAATTAAAGTCCAAAAAAAAAAGAAAAAGATTTTGAACATCCAAGCATCCAAGCAGTGGCATCTGTAGCTCAAGGAAGTGGCATGGGTGGGGTAAAACTGTATCAGGACAGCAGAACGGCAGCAGGTGGTGACAACATGGTGAGGGACAGGGCTTAGATTGTCCATGGACTCAGCGTTCCTGAGGGAAAAGATACCTGGAAAAAGATACAAAAAAGGAGGTTAGGCACTAGATAGTGTACTGCATACTAGATAATGCTGTCCTGTGTCAGGTGCCAAGTTACACTTAAGAGTTATAACTCTGGAGCAGCTAGTCTAGAAACAGTCAACACTCCTCCATCCACTGATAGCAGCACAGAGGACCTACACTTACACCAGACTGTAAGACCACATGGATTTACTCAACACTAGCTCCCACCAGTACCACATGGGCCTTCCTGATGACTAAGGTTGTAGCTAGCCGCACTAGAACCATTAATGCAACCTCCATGCCCACCGGTTCCATACGGATTTACTTAACACTAGCCACCACCAGCACCATGTGGATCTCCCCGGGGACTAAGGCTGTAACAATCCCCACTGGCAGCGTTAATGCCTGCTCAGTACAACTAATTCCACATGGATTTACTTGACTCTAGTCACTGGTATTTTATGGACCTCCCCAGTGACTAAGGCTGTAGCTTGCAACACAAGCATCGTTAATGCATGCTCAGTGCCACTGATTCCACATGGATTTACTTAGCACTGGCTACCAATATCATGTGAACCTATCCAAATTCTAGGCTGTTGTAAGTCTCACCAGAACCAAATAAATATACATAACTAATGATATGTTAATGAAATATAGGCTAGACTAAAGAGCTACGTTTTCAGCTTACTCTTGAAGACAGAGAGTGTGTCTGAAACCCAAATTTGTCTGTGGAGATTGGTCCATAAAAGTGGGGTTATGTAAGAAAATTCTGTCCCTCTAATTGTAACTCTGGATATATCTTGAATTTCAGATAACCAAAACAGAATAAAAAAAGAATCACTGCTGGTGAGAGAGGCTGCATTTGAGGTTTATTTACAGCATTGTTGTGAAAAAAGAAAAAAAAAAAAGGATTATTTATATTTTCCTGTACAAGATTTGCGAAATAAGGACCTTGCTTTTGAGAGGGCGTGCTTATATGCAACAAGGCTCTCTTTCCAAGCACAATGAATTGGCCTACCTGGAGTTTAGTGGAGTGCCATTTGCATTCTAGTTGACAAGATTTTTGCTTGAGAGTTTGTGTCTGGTCAATGTACCTTGGGGCTAGTCTCTTCTTCCAAGTAACCTTTTTAAACTTCACTGGAGCAATTAAGGGTTACTGCAGAGAACATTATCAAACTTTTCAGCTACATTGTCAGTGCACAGAGGGCTGACTGGACAATCAAAATAAGTTGGGAATACTTTGATGAAATTTGTAAAAGTTGTGGCAGTAAAAGTACGACCTGTGCACATCCTACTTTCTGATAATACAGTGTGGGCCAATTGTGGGCCAAAATGTGATGAGAAAATGGTCTGGAAAGCTAGGAATATGTGAATGAATTTCAGCCTTGTCAATATCAAAACCAAAGCTGAAGACCTTTTCTGAGGTATGACCATGAAAATCTGTTAGGCCAAAAAAACACTCCGAGGGAAGCTGACTCCAAAACATTAGTGAGTACGAATGTTAAAGAATCATGTACCCTCTAAGAGTGCAGGTTAAAGTCACCCAGGCGCAGGACATCAACATAATAATCAGAGATTAATTCATTTGGAAGAGCTGCTTTAGATTTTAGGGATCTTATATTAAGTAATCCAAATCTGAGAGAAGAATTTTTATTTAAACAGGTGTTAAGTCTCTGGCCTTTCTGTGCAGAGTTTGCATGTTCTCCTCGTGTTTGCATGGGTTTTCAGGCTAATAGGTGATGCTAAGTTACCAATAGGAATGAGTGTGACCGGATGGTGTGTGACTGGTGTGTGCGCCCTGCAATGGATTGGCGAGTTGTCCAGGGTGGGTCCCTGCCTTTCTCCCAGAGCCAGATGGGATAGGCTCCAGCTCCAACGCGACGCTAATGAGGAAGAAGTGGTATAGAGAATGGATGGATGGATGGATGAATTCATGCATTTTGTTTTTATGCTAGTCATGTTTTTGTGGTGGACTCCACAATTCTTCCTTCTTAAGTGCATTGGAATTTGGGGAACAGAAAGAGTCTCTCAGAGCTTTATCAAAGTTGGCAGCACTGACTGTATGAAATCTGGATTCCATCATTGGCAGTCAACTGCAGTAATTTAAATAGTAGTCTTTGTTTCTTGACGAAAAGACAGTGCCCTCTCAAGATAGGTGAACTCTGCCCCGCCTCAAAAGACCAGGTCTTCGCCAGAAAGTTTGCCAGTTATTTACAGAACCAACGTTAATATCTGTGCACCACTCAGACAGCCAGTGATTGAGTGAGTCTAATCTGCTGTACATTTTGTCACATCATCGCATCGGGTAAGGATCAGAGGAAGTCACTGTCCATGACATCTTTTGAGCTTGGGCACAGACCAACTTAAAACTGCTCTTCATGATCTCAAATTGTTTTAATCGATTGTAATTTGTACAAGCATGGATTATAATTTTGGAGAACTTGCTGAATCCTTCAGTTTCCATGGAAAACTCCTTAACATAATAAAGCTTAATGTTAGATTTACTAAAATGTATAAATACAATGCAAAACTAAGATGGATTAGCAAGGATGGAATCAGATTATGAGATGCAGTCGAGCAGATTCACTGTGATAGGATGTAAGTTCTGAGCCTGTGCAGTAATCATGACACAGCTCCCAGAAGCTATCCTGATGATTTGGCTCCATCTTTCAAATTTTTTCCATTCCAACCCCAGATCCATGGATGTCTACGTGAGTGAATGACTGATAGTTACACCATTGGTCAGCCAGCTAAGTGTGCTTCTCCAGTTGGCTGCAAAGAGATCATAATCGGTCAAGCCATATACTCGGATTTGACCGAATGTTGTTCCACGATAATAGAGTATTAGGGGATTTGAGCATGAAGCCTACCACATTACTTGAGGAATACACATGAAATTAAGATTACTATTTAAAATTTCCCTTAACTTCTGTTTTATTTTCCTTCAACATGATTGTAATTTGATTTTCTTAGCAATAGGAATGCACTGCCTACCCAGCCTATGCTGGCTGCATGCTATACTGAATTATAAAGAGTTGGAAGCACTAAGATGTATACATTTTAAGGGAATTTGTACCCTCTCGATTACCCAGATGTCTGAAAGAAAGTACAGCTTATGATAAAAAAAGGCTCAGACACGTTTAACTTCCTTTAAGTCAATGTCCCCCTAGCGGTAACACTGTCGTTACAGGATTTTCCGTGGCATGCTGTGAGCCACTGACCCTTAAATGCATAATTGCTTTTTATCGCAGTTTATGCTCTGAATAATCAAGACCAATATATAAGCCTGTAGTTGAAAAGAAATGTTTAAGAATCGACTGAGATTACCGATGGGCTACATTGACAAGGTACTAAATAGCAATATTGAGAAAACAAATAATTAATCCAATACTTTCTCTGACTTCTACCTCCCATTTTAGAATTTTTTTTTCAGCAGTGAAGCCTATTTTTTTAAAGATTGCAATCAATCAATATGTTTTCTGCGTTCAAAAGAATAGGCAACATTTGCTGGGAAGCGCAGTTGCTCACTAGTTGCCGCAATGCGATAATAATTTATTACATTACCTATGCTTCTTACGTCGAAGCAATGGCAATTGAATAATTTAGTATATTGGTTATAAGTGCATTGTGAAAGCTTGACCCATGGTATGCATTTCAAATCATATAAAATGCATGCCATGCGTCATTTTCATGGTGGCAAAATCATTGATAAGGTCTTTATAGTCCAGGTTCTGGGAAAGATGATGGAAGCCTTCAATTAGATTGTATGAATCACAATTATCTAATTAATGAATTATAAATGAAATCTAAACCTTCTCTAAATACCATCTTCAGCAGCATTTACTACATAACATTCTACTTCAAGATGGAATTTAGAGAAATTTCAGCTAATTGCTGTCCATGCAATCTCATATTGTAGCCTTTCTCTTTGATGCAAAGCTGTATGTCTTAATCATTAGTGGCAACGCAATTTATTGATGGTCTGTTTGCTTAGTATATAAATTTAATTAATTTCCTTTGTCGGAGACGGGTTGAGAGTTAACTTGCATTATGGCAATGTCACTGGTTGTGGACAGAGTTTTATTTTTACTTGAGCAAACTTAACATGCGGACTTGAGTTGGCAAAACACTTTTAAAAATGTTTCCTTAGGTGTATCAGGCTGATCAGATACTGACACAGAAAAAACATATACTATTTTGTAAGGTGCAGGAATTCAGAAACTTCGAAAGACATTGAAGTTTTATGTCACCATTACTGTGGCATGGGAAATGTAAACGGGACCTGTTTGGAAGTAATGTGCTTTAGGTAAGGTAAGAGAAAGGTTATAATCCCTCCAATGGCAAGTCCTGGGTGTAAGAGGTTAAAAACAGGTTTTATGGGCTACATTTTCATTTGTCATACAGTAAAGGAAAGGTGTTAAGTTCATGAATGCACAAGGTCACCTGAAGGTACAGAAATCCAGAGATGATGAAAGATGAGACTGATGGGAACCAGACAGCCAAACAAAGCAGGCCTGAAACTTTATCCCAAGCCCCCAAATCAACCCACTTTTACAAGAAAAAAGGCCTTTATTGTAACACAAAAACATACAACCAAATCTCTGTGGCCTATAAAATGTACAAAATATTTTTTTATTATATACAAATGTGCAGCAATCCAACACGGTGCTCAAATTCCATTTGTATTGCACTAAGAACAAACATTCTGAAAATAAAACCAATCAGAATATTTACAGCTGCGCTCCTATGATTTGTTTCACATACAAAATGAATGAGTATCTTTCCTTGGCCAAAGTCGCTTTACTTCACAAAATAAGTACAGACAGCAAGCAAAGCAGGATGGTCGAAGAAATCCTTGAAATATGGCATTTTCATTGTATGTGATTTTCTCCCTTGACAATACTGATCATTTTTATGTAAATGCTTCTGGTATTTGAAACTATTGTGCTGGTATTTGACTCAGAGTTCATAGACACTCAAATTTTTTGGCGCTGACTTGATTATGGGGAAATATTTATTTTTCTTGTGAACAAGATACATTCACACACCCAACCTCCATACATCCTTGCTGCCCTTTTTAGGCATGTCTAAAGACATACCACCATCGGTCCAAATTATTCCCTTTTTCAAGCTAGACCAGATGAAATTTAAAGGATTTAAAAAAAACTAAATTGATACAAAATTTTGAGCAATTCACAAGACCATATAATAATCTTAGCATGTTATAAGGTCCCTCTCTAGAAGCTTTGCTGAGAGAAGCATTCTCTATATACAGTATATACATTTTCCAACAGAATACTGTCTGTTCACTGTTTCTTAGCCAAGTATTAAGATTTCCATGTTTTGAAGGGATATCAGAGAATTAATATAATTCTATGCCCATGTAGACAAGGAACAACCATTCTTACATTGATGGAAGGACAGGACTGTGATTAAATTTGGGGAAAAAACCCACGCACTATTCTGGCAATGCAGCTCCAATACGATGAGTATGACTGACTGCAGCTTGCTTGAGTTCAGAGTTCAGTGTGCCCATTACAGGGAGTGCTGCCCCGCCTGAGTGTAAAAGCGCATAGGACAGGTACAGGAGGGAAAGAACAAGGGTAAGATAATATTTTATGGATAATGCAAGGGTATGCGTTAGTCTCAAGCTACTTCTTTGGACGTGATATTAGATAGCTTGACACGCTCCTCTTCCTCTGCCTCCATTTTGTCACGCACCTCCCCTTCCACGTGGAACCCCACCGTGAGCTGGTATACCAGCACCCCTATTATTGTGCCCAGAAAGGGGGCAAAAATGGGCACCAAGAACCAAGATGATTTGACCCTGTGGGAGAGAAGAGGGGGTTGGTAAGATAAGCAATGCATGTTTCAGAAAGTTGTTTTGCTAAGTAAGAGAGTTCAGTACAGGGGCCTAAGAAAAGGTTCAATTGACAATGGGTCAGTCAGTAGAGGGTGGCTTGCCTATTTTAGGCTTACAATCAGGAGAAGGAATGTTTATTCATGGGATTGGCCTTAATCTTTTCAGACTTTCCTATTTCTCAAGGTTTCATTAAAGTGTCTCTGTTAATCCAAAAAATTACAGATATAGGATTTATATAGGCTTTGTTCAGGAACAAAGAGGTGTGGAAGTTGATTGACTTATGTATTATGTTACTGGGTAAAGGGCACTAGGGCCTGGACAGAAAACTCACGTGAACACCTCCTTGCCCCAGCCTGCCAGGGCAGTGAATAGGCGAGGGCCCAGGTCCCTGGCTGGGTTGACAGCGTATCCAGAGTTGAAGCCCATGGACAGGCCAATTACCAGTACCACAAACCCCACAGTGAAGGCCTCCAGGCCCTTAGGGATGGGGTTATTGTAAGGATCCACGATTGCCAAGATACAAACGATTAGGGCGGCCGTGCCAATCAGCTGAAAACACAAGCCAGTTGTCAGTGACAGAGCTCTTACACAACTCTGGATGCCTAGGAGCAGCTAAAATATGACTGTAATCATTTAACATTTTTGGATTCTTGGCTATATTGACAATGTTGATGGCAAGGGTGAAAATCTCCAGATTTCAGTGCTAATAATTTAGAATAGATACACAGATTTGCCACAAACATGAAAGGCAAAAATTATCAAACGCGGTAAACAAGTAGCTGAGCAAGCAGTTATGATAGCTGGAATTTCTGCAACATGATAAAAAAAAACAGAGTCTGACATCACAAAAACTTACCTGGTCAAAGAAGCCATTGAGGAGGGTGAGATGTTTTGAAGGGTAGGTGGCAAAGATCCCAGCAGTGGCTTTCGGTCCAACAACAATGAGATCATTCCCAGCAAAGTCCCATATTGCATCTGGAGATGCCACAGGAACATGGGGATCAGGTCAGAGCAATTCACACCCATGCCTGAACTCAGGTAGGTCAACTTATAAAGATTATATATATAGACATGCAGCATTATGAGAGGGAGTATATTTTGGCTGGACCCTAAGGTCTAAGTCCTGTTGTTCCTCAACTGATGGCCCAACCCCCAATTCTAACTCACCATAGTACAAGCCGAAAATGATTCCAGCACCCAAGAAGGCCCCCAGGGTCTGGAAGAAGAAGAAGACTGGGAACTTTACCCATGGATCCCTCCCAAGCAGGCACTGGGCGAAGGTCACAGTGGGATTCAGATGGCCACCTGTGAGCCAGGGACAGAGAAGTAAGTTTCGCAGCAGGGCTCCGAACTCATAATCAGAGGTCAATTGTTTTGCACCGAAGGCCGTGAACAGACTATGTCTCCTGGTACTTTGTGCCAGCACACCAGTGCGTGTCAATCAGGGACTCTTTATATGAAATTCCAAAGCATCAGCTTGTTTTATTATGCAGTTATCAGATGTATATGCCGACAATAATGCCTGTAGGGGGTGACTCACCTGACACCTGTCCACACACCAGGATACCCAGTGTGGCCGCAAAACCGAAGGCGAAGTTCACTGTGAGGAACTGCCCATGACTTCCACCACTTAACACTACCTGGGCGACCGCTCCACAACCGAACATCTGCAGTAGAGCAACAGACCAAGAACCAAATGAGAACAGTAGAATTCTCACCTGCAACAGTGTGCCTTTATCATAGATACCATCTAATTTCCAGCACTGAACCGTGGGCCTTTCATTTTAGCGCTCAACTGTCTTTTAAGCAAGGCAACCGTCTCATTTTAGCATTTATTTTTGACACAGAAACCACCTTATTCCAACATCCACTTGCTGCTTTGGTGAAGTGCCACAAATTATGTGAAATAAATCTGATTTGACACTACCAGAATGACCTTGACATTTCATCTCAAGCTAAAATAGCTCGACGTGTTTCCTTGAGTTGCTCCGCTAACAAAGGCGAGTCCAGTTCACGGAAGCAAACAGCTGGAATTATCAGTGAGTAATCCAAAACAGGTAAACTGTGAGTTTGGGGACCAGCACTTTGGGTATGCCCAATGAAACAGGTGGAGGGCTCAAATTAGAGGCCAATCAGGACTTATTCCCTGTTTCACTGATCATTATCAACTTCTCAAGCCCAACATCCCCCCATCCGTGTCACAGGAATTTCAATGGTGTGCCATTAGCCTCTGATCCTCAACTGCATAATTGCTTTCAAGCTGTTTCTGTTTAAGATCGCTTGATAAATAATCACACAATTTATTTACTGAATAATCAAGACCAATATATTAGCCTGTTATTATTAAGAAATGATCAATAAATAACAGAGATCATCGATGGGCTACATTGACAATGTACTTGATAGTGATATTGTGGGAATGAAAAAAAAAGAATAATTAATTGATCCAATCCAATTAATTTTGGGTGGATGAGGTTAAATGTTTGCATTTTACAAGAGTCCATACAAATATCTGAATAAGAGCTGGATTAGTGTGTAATATGGTTAGAGAACTAATGAGATGGGGAAAATAATAGCGTTTTCTGTTGCCCTGAAAGACCTTCCCCTGCCTGTAACCCGGATGAGGGATAGAAGTGACATGCCGATCATGAGCCTGACCTCAAGCCACCCCACTAAAGTGACACCAGGGTTAAAGAGTGCTGGTTTGGCAGTGGTTTGACTCTAGCCATCTTTGTTCTGTAATTTGCAACATTATATTCAACCCTCCTCTAGTTCATTCTGATTGCACCAATGGATGGGCCTCATATTGGGACAAGGTATCGCAGGTACCCTGCGAGCTAAGCTATCTATGTCCATTTTGTCATTGACAATAGGCTCTCATGGACATATGGGCACTTCGCTAAGTGTGGTGGATTCTGAGAATGGTTTGCCCTTGCAACCATAAATTCTGTTGAAGATAAACCAGTCTCACAGGTCGCTTGCTATGCCACACTGTTATATTTCTTGCAATTTTATTGCTATTTCTATTGTACAAAATGCAAAAAAGTTGTGTAGTTTTTGGTTTTATAACTGGAAACAGGGAAAGAAAAGATCGTATTTTGAGCTGCCCAAACTGAAGTTCAGAAAGAATGGACAGGTGGCTGGCAGCTATTCACAGGCAAAATTAAGGCGGGTCTCTCCGAAGTTCACCATGCTCACACCAATGTAAATTGATGTCATTTGACATTGACATTATATGATAATCGTCCGCCCCAACAAAAACACAGTCATTATTAAGTCTCACATCTGAAAGGACCCATAAGTCACGCACGTTGTCTATGAATTCAAACTCAAAAGAGGACATGGTGCACATTGTACATTATTTCAGAATTGAAGTTTAAATAGTATTACCACAATTACTTTCAATCGTGTGAATTCTGGTGTTATGGCCCCAATTTGTTTTTACATTTACAACATAACAGCAACAGCAAGGGATGACAGACACAGTTATAAAAACTTAAACACATTTAATGAACAAAGACAATAACTAACAATAACCTACAACTAAATGACCAAGATTGAATAAAAAAAAACAGAAATATTTACAGTCCCTTTGGTGGGTTTCCTGGTGATGTGCTGGGTGAGGAAAAATGCTCTAACACGTAAAAATCCACAAAAGAAATTTCACAGGTCTTGAACAGAAATGACAGGTCTGGTCACATGTATCCTTCTTCTTGCAATTTCTCCTCCTACTTTACTGTCTCAATTCTTTGCCTTATATACTCTTTTGCAGACCCCACCCACATTTAGACCTCTTTTTTTTATTTTCGGGGACTTGCCCCAGACATGTCCAGGACATGTCTAAACATAGCTCCAGTCTGAGCTGAATAAAAAAAGGTAAATACTGCCATCTAGTGGCCTCTATTCTCATTACACTGGTCTCTTAAGTCAAAGGTGATACACAAAGACAAAAACAAAATCGTGACAGGAGCTGACCTGGGGTACTTTAAGATGCATTCACAAATTTCCAAACTCAAAATCTGGCTACACTGTGGGATCATCTTTCTATATATCAGCAGCTGTCGGTTAGGACAGTCTTCCAGCCAAATAACTGCCAATGTTAACCGGTATTTAGTTCTGGCCTCGCTCTAGAGAGGCAGTCCATGTAATCGTATCGCATCACGATGACTCACAATGGCTGTATAAGCATTGAAACCCATGATGATCTTAATCATTCAAAGGCCTTCTGCAATACTGAGCAATCATTGTTTTCAATGTCATTAAGTAGGAAATCGGGCTGCTTGGCAGAAGTGATGTAGCTCTGTCCACACCCAAGAAAATCATTACAGTACGCCTGTTAATAGCATTAAAATTGAATTTCACGGGAGCTGTTCAGTCTGATACAAACACAGCTGTACTTGAAACATGTACTACTCATGTACAATGCGCATGTAAATATTGTATCAGTACGCATTATATAATATAGTGTTAATGCACAAGTATATTGTGTGTACTAATAATGAAAGGATTAAAAGGACCTAGGATTAAAAACAAAAAATTTTGTGTTCACCCATACCTTCAAGTTAAATAACTTGAATGGCACTGTGTGATGACACATCAGTTTGTCATCCTGTATTGTTCAGGATTCGGTGCGATCTACATTGGTGAAATGCTGCATAAATGACACGGATTATTAATTCTCTGTACAGTGATCAAGAATGCACGTGCCTTTAGAAACTGCGACATGAACCACACCTTGAGAGCAAGAGTCACAGGTAATAAGAAGGATCAGACCAACATACACCAAGAGTCCATCCATCAGACTGAATACATGAGAACACAAATCCACGAAAGACGCACCCAAAACTGTTTGACCCCAGCGTGACACAGACAGCTCCAACCATGTTAAAGCATGAAGCCCCTGCCATTGTGCGTGCAATTTTTTTAAGACATAACCATCCAAGAAGTATATTAATCACAGGGTGGAGTCCTTTTCAGTGGGTGAAAGATGAGGGATATTCTGAATCATCCCCTCAACACACTTTATTGAGAAAGTGTAAAAACAGAAGGCTAATGATTTTTCCAACACACCATTAAGGCAAATTAAGCCATTTGCTTAATGTGCCTCAGTTCAATTAGGGTTAATAAAGATCGCCGACTTAAATTTGACGAAGGCAAGTCACACCATTCACTCCTGCATGTTCATCACAGAAATATGGGCTGTACTTTGCATATACTGTATTTGTTTGTTTGAAAAAAATTATACATTCAAAGATGAAAGGGAGATTTTAATTTCTCCCAGTGAAATTCTCATACTCAAAGAGCAGCCCAGGGCAATGGGGTAGCTTCACTACAAAGCAGAGCCTGGCCCTGCACTGCTTTCGCGTGCCTGTACTTGTGAAACAGAGTGAGTGAATGAAGGGGTATGGGTGAATACAGAAGATGTTCCCTCACAGCCCTTGAAAGTCTACTTGAGTAAAGCATACACTGCCGTGGGTTTAGTGCACAAAATGGTTTTTGATCCATTCAATTACACCTATGCAACGACCACAGTAGCCTTACCTCAGATAAAGAGAAAATTTCATATTGGCCATCAATGTATTTTTGAATATTTAGGAACTGATGACTGGGCAGCTGTTCTGATTATTTATCTTATTATTTATCTGTTTTTCTTGCTTATTGACTGGCTTTTGCTACTTTGCGACAAACAACATTTTGAACATATGCACATTACGGTTACCTAATGCAAGAACTATTTTCTCTTTGGACGAAGAAATCCAAAGATACAGTTTTTTCTACATTGCTACCAGACCGTGGCATTAAATCAGGAGGACATCACACTGCACTTGACACAAGGCTACTTTTAACTCTTTAGAGACAAATAATACTTAAATTTTCAAGGCCAGTAAGAACTTGGTGAAATCTGTTTCAGAGTCAGAGCATCCTGTCCTGTTTCTCATCCTACCCATTGCTCTTTAGCACACATCTTAACACCATCTTTGCTTGCCTTGGATTGCATACCTAGAATCAATAGACTAGGAACGCAGCCCATAACCTCATCCTTTGCAAGCACATAGACTATGACAGTTCTCCTGTGATCTGGAAAAACCCAGTAAGTGTGTCACTTTTGGTAGAAACTGCGTTTAACCTTCATTTGCAGTAATTAAGAGTAGTGAAAATCTTAAAACCCGAGCAATTAATGTTATTTGAACTTTCAAAATCAAGTTTCTATCATATTTTTTTCTGTTAGGAAAAGTCCAAAACCTAATATTTTTGTTCAATTGCGAGATCTTTGCCACTGATAAAGTTACTAAGTTTTTCCAGATCACAGGAGAGTACCCCTGCTGGGAGAGAGAGAACCTGCTGTTGTACTGTTTTATAAAGGGATAGGTCAGGCAGTGCACTTTTCTTTCATGGATCAGCAGAAATACTTTGCCTTTGAATGTCTCCCATGTGAACACACTGATCTAATATTGAACTTGTCCTAGGGAAGCCAGAATCATATCTAAAATGGATCAATTCTAAGTTTGTCAATTGTTTGTTTAAAAAACGCATTTCTGTCATATTCGTGTTACAATTTCCAAGAATTTAAAAAGAACCATCAATTCCATGTTTGAATTCTCTGTGCATGCCATGTGATAACGTAAAACACAAGCTGAAGTAGTAGGGAACACAGACACAGGCGGCATATAATCTGTAAAAAAAAAAGTGACTGCATTTCTCACCCTCAGAATTTTTACAATTGCCCATTTTGAAATTTGAATGGGTGAAAAATAAAATATATAAAATTTTCCCTTTTCCCAACATTTCATGAAAAAAGTTACATTATAAATTCTGATGCCCACTCATCTCACAATGTCATATTACAGCAAAGAGAGAAAAATAGGACCTTAACAAGATGCACAACAGGCAGGTTTGGCACAAAGGTAAACTCCTAATCAGTGTAATAGAGTGGCATCATTACAGAAATTGTATTGTGCATGAAGGGCCAGAGAGGTGCAACACTGCTACGGATAAAAAGAATTTCTCACCACCAGGATGAGGGTCCCCAGGCATTCGGCCAGGCCCTGCCGCAGCAGCAGGTTACGGATCTGAAACGTTTGTGCCAGTTTCCCCAAGTAGATCTTCTGCCTTCCCATGGTGTAGCTGTGGCTAGTTCCTACCACTGACCTCGAGGTTATCTCCAGAGTTTGTCTGTCTGACACGGGAGATGGACTGGCCTCTTATAGGGCCAGAAATGATCCTCCCAGGAGTGAGAGCCAGCCTCTTCACACCTCACACCCCTCCCTCTCTGTCATCACAAGCTTACCCCCCCCCCCTTACCCTCCCTTACCACACCCCAATATGAGTTTCATCCTCTCACAAACACACCCGTCTCACTCACTCTGAATCTCTCTCTCACTCTCTCACTGACTCCATCTTTCCCTCTTTATTTCCACTTTCTCTCAACTCTCTCTCTTTATTTCAGACTCAAATCGCTCACTCCATTTCAGACCCTTCGAAGTTCAAATGGATATGAAGACCACAATGGAAAACGATGAGTGACATTTTCACGTTGTGGAGAAATGATTAATTAAAAATCCAAAACGATCGTAGAAACAAAGCACTGAAAAAAAAAAATATATATATATATATATAAAATATATAATAATGTGTATATTAAAAAAATAAGTTGTATATAAATATGTAACTATTATAATAACATATTATATATAAAATATACAAAAATGCAAAATTTGGACTCTGATCCTGTTTCCTTTGTGGTCTTCAAATATTACCATGAATAGAAATGAATGGCTATAGAAAAAGCAATGCAACATTCAGGTACAATACCCATGTGTAAAAAAAAAAATCAATCTCATTTTTGTGAAATAAAAAGCAAATCCTCCTCATCTCTAATCCAGTCATTTATGTTGGACTGCTGATGTATTGTCCTGTTTACTTTACTTTCTTCTTTGGCATGCATATAGGATTGAATAGCAATTTTGAGGCTGGCAACATGCTAAGACAGACAAGAAAGGTATAGCATATCAGTTTAATCCTCAAGCCACCATCAACTAGCAGTCAGTAGCTTGAAGTCCACTGCAGTGCAGGTTTAATACTATCACTAGTGATCACTGAAGTCTGGCCACCAGGTGTGTGGTGCATTCAAGTGGTGGAATTTGAGATTCACTAAGAAATTTACCTCGCGCCACAATGTAGCCTGAGGACATGCTGACTCATTTGTCAATCAAAGGTAAAATCATCTGGCTTAACGTCACGCTGTCTTACTCAACCATTATTCTAACTGAAAGATGCAGTTTTCCCACAAATTTAAGGTGAGGCAAGGATGTGACGTGCATATCAAAATAATTTATGTTTCAGACATACACAATCTGAGACTGTCTGAGGGGGCCTAAATGACAAAATATAAGCCTGCACCATGCGAGGCCTGTATTGTATTGGTTGTCTGACAGACATTTGTTAACCTCTGATCAGATTTCCCATCTGATGAGCACACTACTGGCAGTGAAAGTGGTTCCCTCTCCTTGTATATCCTCTGCCAGATTCAAGTGTTTGTTACAGTGGCTATGTTACCTCTTGAGTAAGCCTGATACAATGAATCAAGACCTTGATTAGTTCTTAATGGTGTGCTTAAGGTTACGTGCCTGATACCGAGTTCTGACCGGGAGTAATCTCTTGGAGAGTTAGGGAGAACCAGTATAGGAGTGGTTTGGCAATTACTGCCCTAGATGTACCCAGTGATTGGTTCAGCAATACTTGATGGTTCTGGCAGGACACTTCTGTCCAATTTAACCATTTTAATACAGAACAAGATACATTTTTGTTTGGAGGTGACTCTGTATGAGGGATGCTTCAGAGCAATCAAAGCAGGCATGACAAAAATAGTCCCAGGGATCACAAAACCCCCAAACTTGCACTCCCGAAGGGACCAAATGACCAGAATCACCTGCTAATAAAATCAGAGCATGAACAGAATAGAATTACATCTAGCGACCAGAATGTTGCATTTCCTTTGAGTTTGTGTTAGTGGTATGGCCCTCTCCTCTGATAGCAGTGATCCCACCAAATCAGATCGAGGAACATCCAGCCAGATGCTATTAGCGAGACTCGATACAAAGGAAATGTGCTATGTGAAGCATGAAACTGTTTCTGGTAACAAGCGTGTCGCATTTTCTTTGAATTCATGCAGGCATGCATGACCTCTCTCTATGGGGGGCAGGAAGATCAGCATTTTTGCTGAATGCAAACAGAGGAACATCTGACAAGACACCATTAGAGTGACTTAATGCAAAGGAATTATGCTCTGTGAGGTGCGACACCATGTGTGGCGACAAGCATGTCATCTTTTTTCTGAGTTCATGCAAGCATGTATGACCTTCTCAGCTGAATACAGGAGATCGGCAGGCATACTAAATGCAAACTAGCAGTTCTTTCTCCAGAAATGAATAAGAGCATGCAATTCAAGTGAGGGAGTGCAGCACAGACCCCCCCCAACATTTTTGGGCCCACTGGAGCCAGTAGCGATCTGCTGCTATATTTATGGTCCTAGGTCAGGAGAGTGGCTTTACAGCTAGTGAGTGTAAAATGTCTCTAAAGCAGGCAGAAGTGTGGTGTCCCAAATGAAGGATACAATGTTGGAGCAGACAACAGAAGTCAGACAGAAAACATGCATACATAGAATATGAACAAAAGTAGATATCAAAAGAGAAACATGGGGTAAGTTAAGTAAGCAAGGTGATTCATGGCTTGGGAAAATGAAGCGGGTACTAGCAGGGTTTGCCTGCTGAGCAGCATGCTCTGATACTGGTGGCTCTTGCTTAGTCCATGAGGGATAAGCCATGACGTGAGGAGGTGAGGTAGATCTTAGCAAACGGTCAGAGATGCTTTCCAGCTAGGCAACCTGACTTTGTAGCCCCTGAAATTGTGGACACGCTAGTGATAAGCCACAGCATGTGGCCACAAGCTTGATGCAAGTGCATTATCTGAACATGCTTTGCACTAGTTCAACACAGGTGAAATTATTCATTGCTTGTGGCTGTGAGGTTGATACTGTGAAAGTATCCAATCCCTTGCCTGCAAGGCTAAGTGTGCTGTGATCATGGCTCTAAACCGTATAGGGTCCTAATATATGTACAATCAAGCAAAAACATTGTTGGCCAAAATTATAAGGAAACATGCCGATTTGGAAAAACAATACAGATCTTGAGTTTGTTGAACACAGCTTTTACATTCCTAAAAAAAATTCCAGTACTTGCTGTGGTTGTTGATCTATTTGTGTTAGATGTTGTTAATGGTGTCTGGTGGTCTATGTATTAGTTGGTCTACCTAACCAGATATACAGCAGCTGAGCGTCCTGTAGCAAGCATTTTCAGCTGCACAGCATATGGACTGTAGTGTTTGAAAAGCACTTGGACTGTATTATTTGCAAAACATGACCTTAATTTAGGAGGAAATTATGGCTAAAGATAGCACTTGCCTGGGATTGTGGAAAGACATTGATCATAGTGAACTTGCTTTTCAGCATATGGTGGGAGATACTCAGTGGCTGCGAGCAACATAATGCAAATTAATGTCAGTATTACTTTGTGGTTATGATTTGGTTATTGAAAGAAACAGCACAGCAACATGCCCTGAAATGCTTAGATTACTCCAGTGACTGAGTTATGAAACTAGATGATGCGCACGCTATAGAGATGCAAACCCAGGCCTCTTGTTGACCTTGAACTTTGACCTTTCGACCTCAAAATGCAAATTTGGACAGGGCACCATAGGATCATCAACCCCACAAAGTTTGGTCACCCTAGCTTCAGTGGTGGCCGAGCTGTGGCGCGGACACACACACACAAACACAGACAGTGGTAAACTGTATACCCACGCCGCCTCGTCGAGCGTGGGTAATAATAGCTAACGACCATACACAATCCTCACTATCAGGCCTAAAAGCAAAAGCACTGCCTAAAACAACCACACAACCACGACCTAAAACTGAAATTAACAATGAGCAGCTAGCTCTTCAAAGTAAATGAGCCATCCTGAACTCAAAGGCCAATGTCAATGACACGCAATTTTCTTTTTAAAATTTAATTTGTAGTAAAAGAGGCCAAAACATCCAGAACAGAGAGAATAATTTACTTATTACAGATTTGGCATCTTTGATTATTGCGACTGTACAGTGAAGACCAGAGTTGGCTACATCAAAGTCACGCTCAACATCAGATGGAGTCCACAAACTAGTTCCCCCTGGTTGCAAACTTTGCCATCAGAAATTCACCAAAATTGAATCACTTCTTCCTCTGGGTGATATCTAACTACATGCCAAGAATGGATAACCAACTTAAAACCCCTTGGCATGTAATCATATGAAACATATTGGATTTATCATAACCCAAGGCACGCACACAACTTCTAATCTTTGATGTTGGATTTATGAAAAAAAATTTGCAATACTACCATATAAAAATATTCAAGGTCATTGTGTAAAGGTGAAAGGTCAAATGCGAAATACAACCGGACGATACACGGGTCCATCCAATGTACTTAATATATGGCCAGTTTCACACTGATGCAATCATTAATCATTGGGAAACACTGCACAAAATTTCCACCGTCA
The DNA here is from genome assembly GCA_029721435.1 of Gymnothorax reevesii. Taxonomy (NCBI): domain Eukaryota; kingdom Metazoa; phylum Chordata; class Actinopteri; order Anguilliformes; family Muraenidae; genus Gymnothorax; species Gymnothorax reevesii. The sequence goes on along the minus strand of CM056580.1, from coordinate 31,289,866 downwards.
AAGTCAACACACCTCGGTCAAAGGTCAAATCCGGATAAAAGTTGATCACTGCACAACTGAAGTTGGTTTTCACTAACTGGTGTCTCTGAATCTGACTCCATTGACCCATTTCATTTGCGCTGCTCATGTCCTTGCGCGGCACACAATATTTTTTTTCCTAGTAGAGTGAAATGGGTCAATGGAGTCAGATTCAGATGCACCAGTAAGTGAAAACTAACCAATAGTAATGACATAATATTCCATTCAATATGTGGTATAAAATAAAATGCCTTCGTAAGGTTTAGTTACCTTTGTAGTCTGACAAACTATCATTAACATTATTATTGTAATTATAGCATTTCAACACCCGTTTGTTTACAGTCAAATGCTTCATTTTTTTTTTTTTCTGCCAGAGAGGCGTTTGACTCGCAAGCGGTGACAGCGGTAGGCAACTGGAAGGGGCGCTGCGACGGATGGCAGACAGAAAGCTCGGCAAATCATTTTATTCGGACCGAAGAAAATGATTGGTCAGACTTTTATCACAAATATATGAGAATTGAATATTGAAGAGTTTCAACACCTGGTGGATTTGTTTTACATTTTGGTGTGCCATACGCTTATTAGGAGCATTTTAAGATTACAAAAGAAAAGTGTAAAAATGCCAGAAAGGTAAGAATTGCTTTAAAGAGCTATAGGACATTTGATAGCTAATGTTAACGAGAAAATGGGGAGTTCTGTGAGTGTTTCAGCATTTATTTTTCAGTCTTAAAATGACCGAGAAATATCTTTTAACACTGAAGGGGCAATTCTTTCATTTGCAGTTTACTTCAGACGAAAGTTGCCTTTCACTTTAATGCAAACGTATACCATTAAAGGCTCCGAACAACATTTCTTATTTTCTTGTTTGTTTTTTTTTTTGTATTGGTCACCAGAAGGCCACACCAGAAGGTCAGCCTCCTGCAGTGTAGTTTCACGACAGCAGATGCAGGTTATCCTTCCCCAGCATTATTTATTCACAAGGACAGTAGAATGTCATTGAGTTCAAAATGAGCATAAAATATTCGGGTTGGTACATGTTGCAATGTTTGTGAAAGAATGTGTGCAGCCCCTAAACTCTCGAGGCATAACGACAGAAGACACACTCCTGTAACCAATGCATTTGATTTGGCTGCAAGGCCTTGACAGCGTCAACTTTGGGGACACATATGGAATTTCATAGGCATATGTGACTGAGATCTGGCATGGCAAAACGCATGTAAGCAAAATTAAAACCACATATGTATTGCCATACCTTCAAAATTTAAGGGAATTTCTCTTCTCTTTCTCTTTTGGATCACTTCTGAAATTGAAGCACTTGACCCAGACAATAGCATTTACTTTTGGGCAACATGTGGCATATAGTCGCTTGTGAATGGCAACATTTAAAAGACAGCCCGCTTGGCTGAGAACATGAAGCATTGACAGTTTAAAAAAAAAACCTCAGGATAAATCCTATACTGCAAATATTGCCCTAACGTGCTTGGAAACAAGTTCATGTGTGAACCGACCAGATGCGCTAGTGATTACATAAAGCAACAGCCTATTGAACATGATTAGCCGGAAGCCTTTGCAATGCGTTTTGACCCTGAGCTCGAGCCAAAATTAAATAAAATTACGCTTTCCGGTCAGAAATTGCTATTTGCAGGTGAGAAGATTAAGCTTTTAAAACAGAAAATTTGACTTAAGCCAGTCAAATTTTGACATTTAAAAAATACGTAATCTGAAAAGAGTGTGTTTGCTTGAACTCATTCCAAGTTGCCATCAGCCAGATTAGCATTAGCAAAATTCCAACATGTGGATGAGTATACCATTTTGAGAGTATAATACATTTTCATGCACTCCGCCATAGGTCCCGAGAGAGTGAAAGCCACAAAACCTCTGTAGGGGTGGGCCAGATTAGGTGCAAATATGATAGAAAGTGAAAAAAGCCTTCCACTGCCCCATAAAGGAAACAAAGGAAATCAGGATAGTGAGTTAAATAATGAACTGTAGTAGGCCAGTGTTGAGGGCATGGAGCTGGAGAAATAAATGAATGCTGGCTTAGTTGTAAAAACTTGCCTATTGGGTCGGAAATGCTGCAGACAAGAATAACTGAACGGAAAGGGGCTTGTGACTATCCCCGTCCATCTTGTCTGAACTAATGCTGAAGTTCCATCTCTGTGATCGCAATCTGACCCCGACCAACTAGTTCTCAGTCAGCACCCCAATGATTAAAACTTGGGTGGAGCTAATGAAAATGAATTGCTGCAAGTTGACTGTTCTCTTTTGAACAGCTCTAGCCTGATGAATGCAGTATTCATTTGCTATGCATGCATGAATACTAATGTCAGTGATAATGTTAATCCTGCTTTGTGCATTCATAGCACAGGTGTTAACATGCATATCATGTTGAACAGACTGGTTCATACTGTCACCCCTTTACCAGGACTTTGTAATGGAAATGGCTAAATTAAAAGCTAAGAGGCATGAATGAATTTTCAGAAAATGGTTATTTAATGTACTATAAACACAATCATCCTTGTCTCCCCATGTGATGAAGGGTATTTTTTTTTTGAGTCACAAAGCCTCATCGTAATCTTTCCTGCCCCATTTGGCTTATTGCACAAATTCTTGAAAGACACCAAGGATTTAAATCAATTGTGATATACTCAAACAACCATCTCTGCCGAAAGTGTCACATTGACTCCTGTTTAATGTGTAGTCTGCGGTCTACAGTCAATGCCAGCTTAAAAGTATTTTAAATCCATACAAGCTATGTTGCTGAATTTTAAGAAGTACTGACGGAACACAATAGTGTGCAGTCATGATTATACACCACCACTTTCATCTGAAAGGGGTCCTAAAATATTAGTTCTCAACTATTTTTGGTGAAAATGTATGTACTGTTGAGATAAACATATGGGTTTAAACATGTTTGAGGCAACAGTATTCTGCGAAATTACCTCTTATGGTCAGTTGTTCCAGTGTATAAGGTTTTGAAACACACAGGCAAAATTGATGGAGCTCCCTGAGCTTGTGATGCTGATTGGATTTCTTAAGATGTGAAATGCTGCCATGGCACCATAAGAAACTCCATCAAGCTTTTCAAAGAGGCCTGTTTGCTGAAGACTACTGGGAATAGAGGTGCAAAATAGAAATTAAGTGCCTCTGATGTTTGTTATCTGTGTATGACAAGTAAAAAATCAGTGGTTGACTGTATGACAAGTCCGTGATAATATTTATAGCACAAGAAGGGAACAGATGAAAGTATCAAGATCTACTATTCCTAGACACCTGTGTGAAAATGGTCTGATTGGTCGTGTTGCTGCCAAAAGCCGGCAACGTCAAAAAAAGAAAAAAGAAAAAAAAAAAAGACTTGAGTTTGCCAAGAAGTTCAAGGACTGGACACCAGTGGGCTGGGAACAAGTCCTTTGGACTTTTGCAATCAAAATTCAAAATGTTCTCATACAAACAGAATTTAGGTGTTCCACAGGGTTGGAGAACGTTTCAAAAATGACTTTTTATGCCCCTCAGTAAAACATGCAGGTGATAATATTATGGTTTGGGGGTTCAGTCTGCTTGAAAGGAGCCAGTGATCTCATTAAAATGGATCATTGATTAAATGCTATGATCAAAACAAAGAGTGGCCACACCAGGTATTTATTTTTTCTCTCAAAAACCATTATTAATTTTGTTTTTACTATATTCTGTTACCTTTTTACTTATTTTCATCTATATGATTCAATATTACATGAAATAAATACTTGATTAGTACTTCGTATAATCATCACTGTACACTACTGTATGTAATATTATAATTGGTGCATGCTGTCCAAGACATGCCACTCCACTGGATTTCATTATTTCAACGAGACAGATGATCTCATGAGGGACAGACAATCCCTCAAGAAAAATGTTGAAGGCTTTATTGCAGCAGGCTTTATGTATGAAGTATCAGGCAGTCAATATAGAGTAAAATCTCAATCCCAGGTCTTCTGTACTTTGGAAATCAAGCGCATGGACTCTCACTTTCTAACAAGAAAAGGTTTCTCTTGGGCTGATGCGTCCAATAATACATATCATACCACCACAGCATTAAAGAGGAATCCAGTTCTTCTACATTCATTGAACTATTTTTAACTCGGCAAATATGCATGCATTTTAAAAAAAATATATTATCCTACATTTATCAAGGAGGCAAGATTCATAATGTAGGAGGACATGAGAACATAGAACATGATTTATATTAGCAGTACTGACAAAACTACTCAGTGCAGTGAATGTTACTGGGTGTTCACCAATGCTATTGAAAATGCAAACCACAACCAAAATTCAAACCCTGGATGTAACCTATTAAGATTACATACATAGCAATCATTAAAACATAGATTGAGATAATAAAAGAAATTCCTCTGTAACAATAGATCCTGAGGTGTGCCAGGGAGTGGAGATGGGAGGAGAGCCAAAATGAAGCTTAAAGAAGCCATACAAAGCATTGGCCATGTGGAAGCATTTAATGTGCAATACCAACATTAAACCTGCGTTTACATATGCTTTGGTAAGAACAAAAAAAAAGAGTGAAATATAAACCAAACACAATACCTGTACAGGCAGCACATGGTGAGAAAAACAACATGAAGAAGGCTGCCTCTATTGGGTTTACAGGGCTTGTAAATCCCCAAGCAGGCACACATGGATGATGACATTTCCGTTTAATCAACACAGCAGGGTATTGACAAGAGTAATGAGTGGAGGAGGTGGGAGGGGGGAGGGGTATGGCTGTTTACTAGCCTGCCTGACCAGTTCCATTGAATTAGAGGACCCAGTGATCAAGAACATAATCTGCTGGGAAGTACCAAAGGCAGACAGACGACCAGCACGTCACGTAGAGCGATGAGAAGTCACGCTGCCGAACATCATTGATGGCTGACTCACTCTCTCACCAGGTCCACAACGTTGTTTACATGCCTGTCTGGTGACCCAGCAGAGAGGGAGAAAAAATTGGCAACCTGTTCCTTGAGCATCATACAGCATCAAGAGCGGAAGCCATTATATTCCTGGTGTAAAATTTGTCTCGTAAAGGAGGTTTATGACAAATTTCATTACATTCATTACTTAAGTTTGAAATCTAAATTTCCCCTTTTTTTTAGCCACGAGAAAATGTCATTATTTGGGGTGTCAGGTGGCTGAGGTACCGAGTTCTGTGCAATACGCCCCTATAAAGGCCCAAAATATAATAATTGCCAGTAATGTAATAAAATTAAATGTAATAAAATCCATGAGGCAGTAATAGTCTTGTAATGTAATAAAATTGTGAAACTTTATCACATTTTGAAAATGCATGAATAAGTAGCAAATAAGCAAATCTCAATAACAAGGAAGGAACAAAGAAACACAACAAAATGACATTTTTAAACGTTAGGGAAACAATGAGCCAGACCCTGAGCCCTGGAAAGCAGGTGTTGGTAAGGGGAAGGCAATTCTTTGCAGGTTCCAGAGACCTTGCAATAAATTAGCTGCAACAGGATTGAAGATGTTCTGATGTTGAGCCCCTGTATCATGTTGATTAACAAAAGGAAGGATGGTGACAGCTCTATGCCTGTACTTTTCTATGAAAAGAACATTTCCCTCAATTCTGGATCAGTGTTTGGTAACTGCTGTTTTAGACCCATCAACGTGCGACTCCAAGTCTCTGAAGTGGGCTTGTGATCATTGTTGGCAGGCTGTAATCTACCTGTTAGTCCATCTTAATGTGCTGTTCTCCTTTACCTGATGACAATCAGGCATGGATTCATGTGTGAATTAGTCCATTATGCAATGAGAGGTTCATGTGGTGTTTTGGGACAGATGCTGGCCAGAGCCATGCAGGGAATAGAAAGAAAATTATCAGTTTAAACAAATTATCTGACTATCATGCAATACAGGTGTGATGTCAAAACACGGAGTGGATGAATAACAAAAAACACACTTACAAAATAATCGTCCTCTGTGGTTTATTGGAAGCAGTCTAGACGCTCAAGATGGCTTATACCGAAACGTGTATGTCTTGTGATTGCTTCCAATAAACCACAGAAGACGAATATCTTGTGAGTGCGTTTTTCGTTATTCATTAAGTTTTTCCTTTTAACGCACCCAGAAATGTGTTTCTTATATTCTTGGAGTTGAGCGCACCCCTTTTTTATTCGCACATGAAAACACTGAATACAGCTAAGTATCAAAGTCTTCACAGAAATCAGGACAGAGAAATGCAGTCCACTGACTTGGTATCTGATAGCAGGTCAACAGTATATTTTTGGGGCAATGCTTCTCGTCTTTCTATAGAATCAACCACTGCCATAAATAAAAGAGGGAAGTTGAGAACATGTCATAATTTAGAGGTAGAAAAATCAAGGTTCAGAAAGAAACTCCTCCCCAGTATTTTGTTCCAACAACCTATGTCTTTGCTAACCTGTTAGTTCATCAGCTGAGATGTAGAATTAACTAGCAAAAACAACTGATTAACTGGTGAAAAAACGCGAGAGGAATTTTAACTTTCTGACCCATGGAGCATTATTGCGAAGCAAATATGCCCAGTAATAATACTAAACCCAATTCTGTTATACGAGTGACAAAGTGCAAATTAAATGCAGGGTATTTGGCCATCTCAACTGGAGATTAGCATTACCTCAAGCCAATCAAAATTCAGCCCCTGACCTTTACAGAAGGTACTGGCCTACTGGCCCCTGGAGAACACAAAAGCAGTGGTGAACACTGTTGTCTCAATATAAGCGGATTCCTGGTTCCAACCTCGGCTAGTCAGGACCGCTCTGTGCGGTGTTTAACTTCTCTGTTAGCATGAGTTTCCTTCCACCCCAATCATGCTGCAACAGATGAAGGCTCTGGCTTTAGAACTAGACTTGGTCCCCAGGCACTGCACTGTGGCTACCCACTGCCGTTTTCCGCCATTAGCAAATTTACTGAAGTAAAAACCCTGCAAATGTTTTTCTCAGTGTCACCGTTAAAGGGTTATGTAACTGGGGTGGGTTAACGGCAGAAAGCAAACTATCCCCACAGGGTTGAACGAAGCACATGTCAAGGAAAGTCAACCATTTCCATGAATTGTTGTTGTGAATTTAATTCTATCAGATATAGCATTGACATTGTTCCTAATGTCTAAATTATAGCTTGGGACGTTTCTACCTTTTTGCGGGGGAACAGGATATATTTTTGCGACATATAATCAAATGGCTGCTCTGTCACGCAGTTTTGATAGGAATCACGAATGTTGCATGTTTAGTCTTGCAGAAGTGAGTCTACTTCAGGGCTTCTTCCTTGGTGACTAAGAGATGGGAGAATAAGTTGAGGCAGACTTGAGTGACACAAGTGGTAGTCATGATTGCAGACAAACTGCAGACAGCCCAAAAAAAAATTACAATAATAACAAGGAAACCACATCTCACACGCACAACTTGTAAGCCAAGAAACCACAATGGTTTGGTATGGTATCATTTTTCAAATGTGACATGGAAAGATTTTACCCAGTTCAATTTTATCTTTCACTTTTTGACTATTGAAATAATAGTACTTATTCCTACAGTTCATAAGTTAAGGTCCAATGCCACAATGTAATCAAAGAAAATCATACAACTGCCATAGTCTTTCTGACATTTGAAACAGGGTTACGAAACACTGTTGTATAGACAATAAAACCACATAAACAATGCGGGGTAACTGAGCACCACAATATGATTCTTGCCACTAAAAACTTGTCCATGTCTGATTTTCCCCTCAAAAGTGACAGATCTGATTTTTTTCCAATGACAAAGTAGATCGGAAAGAACACAATTATTCTTGTCATGATCCAGACCAGGATCTCAGAGAGCAGGCGACTTCGGGCTAGATTCTTGTCGAATCAGCTGGAGTCGGCACAGAGCCGGCGTAGAGCTGGAATGGAGATATTTGCCATGTGGGAGTGAAATCCAGACGCAGAGTACAATCCACTGGAGGGGTTTCTTAAGAGTAACATGGTAGACTACGGGACAGAGCGTAAAGGAGAATGGCACAGTTCAGTACAGATGTAGCAGGTGAGGCTGTGTGGGAATAGTCAGTGCCCTGCCAGTGGCTTTTCGGGGATGACTGCAGGATCAAGTGTACAGTTTGCCAGAGCCAAACTGTTAGATGGCAGGATGAATAAGGGTGGCTGGAACGCAGTCCCAATCTTGATGACTCCAGAAGCTTTGGGAGCTTGTTCCTAATAAACTGGGCACAGGAACAGCTGAGAGTAGATTAACAGTGCAGTACCAATCCTGGAGACTGAGAGTAAGGCTTGGGTGTTTGTTCCCATGAACTGAAATGGAGATGAGTGGCTAGTGTTAAGTAAATCCATGTGGTCTTATAGTCTAGTGTAAGTGTAGGTCCTCTGTGCTGGGATTAGTGGATGGAGGATTGTTGACTGTCTCTAGACAATTTGCTCCAGAGTTGTAACTCTTATTTTATTTTATTTTTTTTTTTATATAAATTTGGCAGCCCAAATACCACCAGAATCTGGAATGCCCAATTGGGGAACTATGTACAACACTTGCTCGCATCCGACCCCTTATTGCCGATTCAGGAGAGTGCAGACAGTGCTCTCCTCCGAAGTACGCACCCATCAGCCACCGCTTCTTATACACTCATTGGTTGAATCATCACAAGTTCAGAGCGAAGGCGGAGGATACCCAAACATGAATAAGCTTAGAATCTTCCGGACGAGCACCCGTCTTGGCCAACAGGAGGCGCTTGAGCAACGAACAACAAAATCATGTTATATTACCCTTCCCGGCAGACCCTTCCCAATTTGCATCCCTGTAGCGCAATGGCCAATTGTACGGTACGGTGAAAAAGCTGCCGACCACTGCCGGTCTGTAGGACGTAACTCTTAAGTATAATTTGGCAACTGACACAGGACAGGATTTTATTTAGCACGCAGTCAATTTATCTGGTATTTTACCTCCTTTTTTGTGCCTTTTTCTGGGGATCTTTCCCCCTAGAACACAGAGTCCATGGAGTACCCAAGCGCTGGTCCTCACCGTTTAGTCACCGGTTGCTTCTGTCCTGCTGTCCTGATCCAGTTTTGGCGCCGGCCCTGACTCAACGAGAGAATCTGTCACCCGACGTTATCCCTCCTGTCATTTTCATTTCACCTCACATCACCTCACCAAACTGAAATGCGCAAAGAGCAACGTAACCTGCCAACCCATTGAGGGCACATACGTGTGCCTCAATCGTTTTTTCTTGACAGCAGTTATCCCCAGACACACTAATTCAGGGTAAAACATTCTGAATCTCACCAAATCTTGTATTGTGTACCTTTACCTCAAGCATGGCATTAAATAAATAAATAAATAAATAAATAGGTGCAAAAAGCCAAAGATTGGTTGCTGCCATCAGAACTCCAGGAATCTAAGCAATGCACAGATCCCATTGTGACTCCAATATCCATCTGCAGGTCTTCCTAGTTAAGAGAGCAGAAAACCTAGGTTTTTTGCAATTCAAAAAATGAATGCTGTATGACATGCTTACAAAAAAAGTGAGCAAAACTTGAAACATTAGACAAAAAAAAAATCATTGGATATGTACATCTTGCTTTGACATGGCAAAATTTCAGCATCTTCAAAACCCCACAAAGCGCAGTTTTGATCCAACAAAGACAGGAGCATTGCAACACAGGAAAAGGGCTGGACAACCCCTTTAAATTCCCAGAAGCATTATTACTTATTCCGAAGTAGCTGCAGAATTCCTAAATACAGGAAATCGGGAGAAGGGAGTGTTACGCAATTTGACATCGTGCACAGCAGCAGGAAACAATGTGGCCAATATCAATAAGATTATGTTCTCTGATTCTCAAGAAGAAAGCTTTTGAACACCGGGAAGTAGACAGGTGCGTGGGAGAAAGGCCAACTGTGGACTTAGGTAAAGAAAAAAACTCCTGCACACAGTCTTCTCACTTGCAATTAATTCATGAGTCAACGTTTCGGTCAGCTGACCTACCTCAAGACAACTCACTCAAGACAGTGAGTTTTTTTCTTTACTCCTTTAGTTATGTTCTCTGATACTGCAGGTCAGTCTCACGTCACGAACATCAAATTAAGCAAAAAGCACCAAATGGACCACAGTGCACTGAACACCAGTGTTTGTCCAATTACCTGCTCCAGTGATGGGAAATAATGGGCAGACATATAAACTTTGGTGTTCTTTACCTTGTCCATATTCACAGCCAACTAAACACAATAGAAACCCAAGAACACTGATCCTCTCAACAACTTTTCAGGGTGGAATTTTACTGGAAATCTGAGACAAATTCCCCTAAATTATTCCTATTTCCATCTCCCTAACTGCTAATCATAATTCACCCCATCCGTATAAGTCTCACGCACAGATCTGTACCGGCACCTCGGCAATCGGCTCCTTTTCCTGAAAACACAACATGAATCCTGCGGTTCTGAATCTGCATTTGTTTGAATGATCACGGCTGTACACAGGATCTTAATGTTTCCTGCGAGAGTAAAATATACTTAGTTCCTCAAGCATGCGTCAACACGTCACCTGTATTGTTCTCACTTGCCAAATCAGAGATCAGTGGGCTTTGTATAAACCAGACAGAAATGTAATATATTGTAAAACTCCATATTTTAAGTACAGGAGCTTTATAGAAAATGATTGCAGTATGTGAACTGATGGGAAAACATCTCCGAGCTAAAAATATTTAATTTTAGAGAAGCAAAACATGAATATAGTAATGAGTAAACAAATATATAGTTTCCATAAAGGAATTTGTTCAAACAAGGGCTTGTACTGTCACATGAAACAGTGGTTCTCAAACTCTGTCAAGGGGGAGCTGGTTCTTTTCCATATTCAACTGAAATCCCAACATTTCAATGGTTGGCTAAGTTTTCTTAATTGCACTTCAAAAATGTATTAGATAATCATGAATTCAGAAGTGAAGCCTTAAATGATCATCAGTCAAACCCGTTTTTCGTAATTTTATGTTCCTCTTCATTATTATCAGTCTTGAGTTTGAATCTTGAATGCAGTAGCTTGGAAGTTTTGAAAACAGAGTATGAACTATGGAGTTTATGTTCTTCATGAAATGTAAAGGTGTTTTAGGCACAACTAGGTCCAAGAGAGTAAGTACCCAAAACTTTAAGCAAGTACAATTAAGAGAAATGCTTGTTGTACCCACAGACAAGTCGGCGATACTTTGGATAAGCCATCGTTATGCCACGTCTTGCGAAGAGATTTCTTGTGAATGTCCCACAGTTCACAGTTCCTTATGGATTGCTTTCCTATTTGGCCTGGACCATGTTTGTGGTAAGCCTATCACAAAGCCTATCGATTTTGGGACTGATTTCTTTTGGGCATGCAGGGACACAACCCCATCAGCAGGCAACCAACGGTTTAGACGATATTCTGAGACTGTGATTGTGATTGCAACAAATACCAACATACACCAAGGGGCCCCCATAACAGAGTTTGAAAACTACTACAATGGATAAGGCAAAAACATGAAAATTTCTTGCAAGAATCTATGGAATGCAAGATTTTCCAGTTTTAATTCAAATCAAAATTCTTGGCAAGTTTGGGGCGCCCTGGTGGGTCATCCGTTAAGTGCATGTACCATATTAAGGCAAAGTCCTTCCCACAGCGGCCTGGGTTCAAATTTGGCCCAGGTAATTTTCTGCATGTCTTCCCCATTCTTTTCCCCACCTTTCCTGTCCATCTTCACAGCACTGTCAAATAAAGGAGAAAACTCCCAAAAAATATTTTAAAAAGTTCTTGACAAGTTCTTGTCAGTTTCTGTAGGTCTCATGTGTACCAGGTAAGGGAACACAGACTTGGGAATGAATTCTGAGCTTTGAGAATCAAGTTATTGTCCACAGCATGGCACACAAAGAGGTAAAACTGTTTCATATGAAAAGATAAATAAACATTCTGGATATTTAAAACCCCAACAAGCGCAGTTTTGATCCAACAAAGACAGGAGCATTACAACACAGGAAAAGGGTTGGACAACCCCTTTAAATTGCCAGTAGCTTTATTACTTACTCCGAAATGGCTGCGGAATTCCGAAATACTGGAAATCGGGAGAGGCGAGGGTTACGCAACTTGACGTCGTGCACAGCAGCAGGAAACAATGTGGCCAATATCAACAAGAGCACTCGGCAACCGAGTACATGTATCCCCCGAAGGCCCCCCAGTTGGGCCCAGAGTACCCAAAATCAATAGGTGTCGTGAACTTACCATAATACATGTCCCTGTAAAATTTGAAAAGAATCGGTGCACTTATGTGGGCTGGAGAGCATTCACAAGAAAATCTCTGCGGACGCATGACGAATCCAAATCCATAGTATCCTCCGAACTAGTTCGGGGGATACAATAAGATTATGTTCTCTGATTCTCAAGAAGAAAGCTTTCGAACAAAAAACTGTCAAAAAACTGCAGATGTTGGTTCACATCAGTCAAAATCCCAGAGCAAGGATACGACTTGCAGACCTCCAAGCCACAAAATGCGTTATGGGATTAGTAAATGTTTTGACTCCCAAACAACTAGCTACTGTCCACAGGTCGAGCCCCTAAAAGGGCATCTAAAGTCGATTCTCAGACGGGACGTTGAACGTCCAATGTTTACAAACAAATCACATGCTTTTGTTGACATCTTGCATTGTCACATGACCGATTTCAGTCAACAACCAATGTTTTGTGTACACGCATAGATAATCCTTCTATTGCGGTTCGTTAGCGCAGGTGCGGCTCACTGATTGGCCAATAAACAAAAACAATGGGAATCGACTTTAGATGGTCTTTAAGGACTCGAGCCGCAAGAGGCTAAGCAGCACCCCTTTTTAAAATGTTTTCCTTTGCTGGATTGCTCTCTTCTGTCCTTGGTATTAACTTCTTGAATAATAAGTTGCTAATCAATGGGGAATCTCTCACCAGTTTTTCAACCATAGCAAAAGGCTTCTTCCAGACTTCCCTACACCCTAGTCTGAAGGTGTACACCAGCCCGTGAGCCCTGGTTAATATGGCTTGCCATCCAGGTTACTGACCTGAGACTTGTCTCTTCGACTACAACCTACCTAACGCACTCCCCCCCGCCACCACTCTACTGTAAGCCAGTTCACTCTCGCCTGATTTTTAACTGTCTCCTGACCAAGCTTTGTTAAAGTGCCGTTCAGTAAAGGTCTACTTAAGTAAGTGAGGAAGCCTACTTGGCTTTATTTGTGATCTGTCTGGCTCTCGTTCTGAAATGCCTGCAATATGATTACATTTCTGGGATGGCTGAAAACAGCAAATAATGAAGGTGTGTGGGCAAACACAGGACCTGTTCTGCTAATCCTAAACAAAACTAACTCTCCTATGACCTTTCCAGAAACTAGTGTGTCCACCTTTCTTCGTGATCATACATATTTCAAGTTTGCAGCCCTTTAGTCAAAAATATAGAACTACTTCTGAGATTAAAGCAATAAAAACATGCCAAACAAATAAGCTGCAATAAGAGGGGAAAAAAGGACAATAATAATTCTTGGCAAATCTCTTAAGTAAACACATTTGAAAAAGCCAAATTCATTGAGAATTGTTTCAACAAGCACTTGGGCTGCAATTTGATGCACTTTTGAAAAAAATATGTTCTTTACATAAAGAAAAACTAGATAACTAGATAGATAGAGTCGTGTATCTCCCCGATCCCCAAATTTTGGACAAAAAGACCGCCAGAAGCCATATTGGACATACTTGAGCATTGTGAAATAAATATCTTTGCCTGTGCAAAATTAGAAAAAATTATTTTAATAATTGTCGCTTCCAGAGCCCGGAACAGAACATCTCTGCGGGCGAGGTGGCGGCAGCGGCCCCGGAACTAAACCATAGTATCTCCCGACTATCGTCGTTGGGGAGATACAATAATTATTTCTCAAATTACAGCTTGATAATGTTTCAGCAATAAGGACATTAGAATTACAAAAGCAAAATGCACTTAAACATGACAGAACACAGCAACGGTCCAACTGCCGTACAATCTCTGAACCAATAACATGTCAAGAACTGAATCCAGTAATGTTGGGCCCCCAGTCTAGAAGCTGAATTTCTGAGGAACTCTGCTCAGCTCACCGACACGGTTCCCGCAGATCTACAATGAAACAATTTTTCCATTTCATCCCAAACGCACGCCAGATTCTATTAACTGGCAGCTAAGACAGATCTCCAGCAATCGAAAGAGGTATACTGTGTTGGGGTTGGAGCAATGCTAGGTCTAGATGCAGCTACACAGTTTTCATGTCCCACATCCTGGAGAGCTCTGTAGAACGTGCAGCCCTGCACTGGGTTACCGCAGGATAATGGCCTTCTGCCAGCGATTGACCAGTAGTGGGGAAAAAAATAAAAAAACAAGACCAAAGAAACCAAACAAGAGGAAAATTGTTCATTGCTGACTCATAGTATCAGTAAAGTGTAACCGGAGTCTGCTTACCCAAGCAATAATATTCTGAGGTTTTACACATACTAGCCTCTGGGGAGCTCCAAGTAATTGTGACAGGGCTTACAGCCCTTCCACAATAGTGGACATGTTTTTGGAACACGTTTACAGAGATGTACAAGATAGACAGCACAGCGTGGGAGAGAAGATGGAGGCCAGGCGACAACACAAAGAACCGGAGACGTGTAAAAAGAGACGAGACACCCACACTTCACAAGCTCACCTGCAACCCTGAAATGGAAGGCTGATTTCCCAGAAACACAATCAGACCAACATAAGGACAGAGAGAGAGAGACAATGTCTTCCCTTCCTCCATAATCCCAGGTGTAGAGCAATGTGTGCGCACGCAAGATTTGGTTTGCTTACTTAGTTCAGCGATTCCAGATACTAGATGTGAGGTGAAGTGAACCAGAGAAAAATGTACAGATTGGTATTCATAACCTAAATTCTTAATTAAAACTTTGATTACTGTGCAGAATGCTTAAGTACAGCAGAGGTTAAGGCACCAGAAAATTTGCAACAAATGTAGTTCATGAATACCATTTCAAACCACACATTTTCACAAAAATTTTTCACAAAAATGTGAACAAATATGCCGATACTTAGCTAGAGAAGATGTTTAGCAGTACAATTAGGCTGAACAGCGCAATATTACAGACCGATATCTGCAGACCATTTATTTCCAGCCATGTGACAAATAGCTCATTAAACACAAGACCTGGGTTAGAGTGCTTCCCACAAACCTTTTCTGGAACCAAGACAACTGAATCAAGTGTTATTTCTGTGCAAATGACTCTGCGACCTGCATATACTCTGGTACATAACTCTTCAGATACTGACAAAGTTATTGATATTTGCCATCTACCACTGCATACAGGAGATTATACAAGAAATACGAGTGGCCTCTAAGCTTTAATTAGAGGGTAGTTACATCCATATAGCGAGAACTGTGTAGGAATGACAGCATTTTTTAGCTTGTCCGCTAGGTTCTTGTGCTACAAACTTATCAGCGATGAATCAAACTCCATTTCACCCACTGCTAGTATTTGATTGCCAACAAGCAGATGCAATAACTAACCAAAGTCCTTTGATAGAGTAAATGCAGGAATAAAATCTTAGTCATTGATGGGTCTGAGAAAACGGCAACATTCGCCCTGCTTGCTACTCGCCCAACTGGTTACGACAGCAGCAAACGGACAAGAAACCAACTGGAGGCCAAATGCTGGCAATTATTCCTATGCCAGGAATTTTAAGTCCAATTTCACAATCACAACAGGCAACAAAAAACAAGATGACACTCTCTCTCACAATGAGATGAGATCAGGGAGCCTTTCGACTGTTTAAGCCATTTCAGAGACCACAGGAACGGAGGAACCTAAATCTCACAACAGGAGCCAAGGATCACACCACAACAAAACAAACTTCCAACCAGTTCAAACATGGTTCAAACATCAGCCACAGTGCTGGCACAAAAAACAAGTGTTAAATTCATCTCACTTTATAATTGTGAATGGTTTTATGATGACATTCAGCACTGATAGAAAACTGGGCTGTATGGGACTGTGAGAAGAATGGGTCCTTTCACATCGATTTATTTGCAAATCAGGTGATACAGAAAATGAAAACATAAAACATTTTTGCAAAAAAGAATGTCCACCGCTGCAAAAAGTGAGCTACTTTTTCAGGAAGAGGGTCAGGGGCTGAGGGCTCAGTGGGCTGTGCTTCACACCACCCATCTCTCTGTCCTTGCCTCCACATCTTTCACCAGCCCCTGCCCTAAGATGCGGAAGTCCTCCATGATGGCCTCCACATTGGGGACAGTGTGGGCTTCCCCTCCACTCACCTCCACCAGCCTGCCGCTCATCTGTGACGTCTTTTAGGAGAAAAGTCAGAGCAGGAAAGCCTTCAGTTTCATGTGCCTACCATTCACCATGCGCTTTATTTAAATCCAACCAAAATTCTACAACAAAACTTCCCAGAAAACATGTTATTTTACTCGAGCAGAACTTAAAATTTGCCAAGTGTTCAAGGAACTTACTCTAAAAAGGAAATGAATGCAAAAATAATAAAAAAATGTAATTTGGTCATAGCCCAAGTCAATTCTTTTACCAAACTTTGTATTTATAATCCAGAATTTCCTTCTTAACTGAGGGAAAGCACCGGTTGTTGGTACACCACATACCGCAGCAGGAATTGCAGCACCTTTTTGCATTCACAATAAAACAGATCTTACAAAATCCCTGTACTTCCTATTGCAAAATCAACATTTCTCAGTGAACACGAGTCATCCTGCCAGTCAATCAGGTGGCCTGAGGGCAAAAGTTTAGAGAAATACAAGGGACTGATGGGGCCTCATCCACAGGTCCCTTATCGTCACAGCGAATGAGTAAACAAAGCAGAAATACAATTAATCTTTACTCATAGTCATAAAAACTAGTTCTTAGCATGCTAGCATAGATAAACCCAGTGAACAGTTTTAACTTTTCCTTCCATGGCATTGTGGCACCATGACTGAGTGTATTTAAATTAATGTTCATTTCAAAGTTTTTAAATTCCTAACAGTTCAGTCCCATCCAGAGTGGCCAAGGTCCTACCTTAAATGTCATCGGGTTGAAGGCCTGCGGTTTCCACAGAACCGAGATCACTGTCCCACCATACGGATCACAGAAAAACAGTGCTAGGTCGCTGAAAATATCCTGCGAGAGAGAAAGACAAATTTCCTTGTCAATTTCCCGCTGAAAAAACTTCTAACAACATGGTCCTTTAAAATAGACCCAAGCATTAAAGTAGACCCAAGCACTGCAAATAGCAGACTTAGCACAATTAAAGTATGACCAATATGTACCATACAGCACGAAAATGTGACTGTAATAGAAAAAAACCTCAAGGAATATTCAACCCCAATTCCAAAATAATTGGGAGAGAGTGTAAATTGTGAATAAAATCAAAATGCAATGATTTTCAGATCACATGAGCCAATATGATTTTTACAATAGAACATAGTTAACATTTCAAATGTTGAAACTGAGACATTTTACATTTCTATCCAAAAAATGGGCTTATTTCAAATTTTCTGGGTACAAGAGGACTCAAAAAAGTTGGGACAAATGCAAAAAAAAAAAAAAAAAAAAAAAGGCCTGAAAAAGCAACTTAAAGGAGAATCAGCAAGTAATTAAGTTAACTGGTATCAGGTGTGTGACATGATTGGCTATAAAAGGGATGTCTTTGAGAGGCTGAGTCTCTGAGAAGTAAAGATGGCCAGAGGCTCTCTAACCTGTGAAGGCTTGTGTAAAAAAAATTGTGGAATACTTTAAAAACATTGTTCCTCAATGTCAAATTGCAAAGGCTTTAAAGGTCTCATCATCGACAGCACATAACATCATCAAAAGATTCAGAGAAACTGAAAAAATCTCTGTGTAAGGGACAAGACCGAAGACCTTTACTGGATGCCTGTGATCTTCGGGCCCTCAGACACCACTGCATCACTCACTGGCATGATTGTGTCATTGAACATTACTAAATGGGTCCAGGAATACTTCAAGAAACCACTGTCTGTAAACACAGTCCGCCGTGCCATCCACAGAAGCTACCTAAAGCTCTATCACATGCAGAGAAGCAGCCATTTTTCAGCATGATCCAGAAGCACCGCTGTGTTCTGTGGGCCAAGGCTCATTTAAAATGGACTGTAGCAAAGTGGCGAAAAGTCCTGTGGTCAGACAAGTCCAAATTTGACATTCTTCTTGGAAATCATGGGTGTCATGTCCTATGGGGTGTAAGGAATTGTGAATCATTCTGCTGGAGAGCAGGAGACTCATAACCTAGTTAGCCCCAGCAATCGAACAAACATAGACCCGCCACCTCTGAAATGGTAATCTTGTCATGGTATTAAAGAGAAGCCCCACACCCTGGCATCATGGTAACACCTGAAACAGGAAAAGCCAACGACGGCCATCAACGGTTGAAACTTAATTAGCACCCAAACTGCTGCACTGCTGAACAGACAATGGTCTTCTGAACATTTGTTACCTAATCATGCTACACCTCATTAATATCCATTGAAGCCAAGAACCATCCTCTTTGTATAGTATAAATGTTTAAGCCTTTCGATTGTTCGGGGCTCATTCTGACACCGATGACCCCAAAGCATTTGGACACGTTTCATTGCTGCTAATTACTGGATTAAAGACAAACTTTACAACAAAAACTCAGAAGAATCCTTATTGCTTTTTTTTCCCTCTTACACTGGCGAGCCACCCATCGTGCCATTTCTGAAAAAAAGAGGGGAATGTGAGTATTCTACTGACTAACCGAAACTTGTTTCAGAAAATCTGCACGTTAAAACAAGAGAGAGAGGAGGACTGGAATTTACTTGTCGTTTGTTGTGATTGTTCTGTAGTTAGCGGGAGGTGTCCGGCAGTGGGATCGGCCTGTAAATTTTGTGTAATGATCCTGAAGTAACTGGATCGGCCTGAAGCATGCGGTGACAGAAATGTACTAGAATTGTTTCTAACGCAACTGAAACAGATAGTC
This sequence comes from Gymnothorax reevesii, assembly GCA_029721435.1. NCBI lineage: Eukaryota > Metazoa > Chordata > Actinopteri > Anguilliformes > Muraenidae > Gymnothorax > Gymnothorax reevesii. Next base: position 31,270,851 of record CM056580.1, on the reverse strand, counting down.
CAAGCCGAGCGGCGGTTCTAAACTAATTGAAAAGAAGATCTGAACTTGAGGTTTAGTGGTGGAGACAGACGGACAGAGGCTGAGAATTTGAGTTACTACAGCAACTGAGACTAGTGAAGACCAGGATTCTGGGGCCAAGAAAAGTTTAAAATGAGCCTGACGCATTGTGGTTGTGCCCAACGGACAGAGGCAAGATTCAAAACTTTATTGGTTGAGTTGTTGGAGCTAAAAGTGTTGAAAACACTTTACTCGAACAGCAGAAGACTAACAGTTTTAAGCGGACCTGTGGTGGTGTGTTTTTAAACAGTGACAACGGAGAGTCTAATTTCTGAATATATTGCTAAATACGATTCAAAGGGTATGTTTGATGGGATAGAGGAGGATAAGCCCTAGGAGTGGGCTCAGTCCAAATTCAATAGCTATCCAAACAATTCAAAAAACAAGAAAAAGATATTTGCAAATGCCCTTCAAGGACTTCTTGAGACATTTAAAATGACCAAAAAAAGGCTACATGAAGTTCAAGCAGAGAGAGATGGACTGAAAGGTGAAATGGAAGCACTTTTTGCGCGCGTTCAAGAGGAGTCAAATAAGAAAATTCAATTACAGACTGAAATTGCATTGCGAAAGCTAAATAATGACATGCTGAGGTTGAAAGTGGACGCGAATGTGAGATTGACAAGCAATGAGTCAGAAACCAGTGATAGCAGGACAGTAGCATCAAATGTTTCTGAAAGTCCAATAAGGTTCCCAGCAGCTCTTGTGGGGTCTTGTGGGACAAGAGCAGACAATGGGACGGACATGGATCCAAGATCTGGAGATGACGTATCTACAAGACAACTGTCACTGACTGATGTGGAGAGCCTGGTTAAGACAGTGGGGTTTTTCCAGCGGGGTGAGAAAGATGTAGTTGAATTCTTATCCAAGTTTGAGCTTGTTGTGAATATGTTCAGTTTGACTGACTCAGATGCATGTGTGCTGCTTACGGCCTGTCTTGATCAGACATTTGTGAGAAGAATCTCACAGGAGGCGCAAAACAAAACTGCAAATAAACTCGCAAGAAGAGAGGCTTTGCTGAGACTGGTGGGACTTGGCGAACATGGCGAACGTGGAACGATTAGCAGAGGTGACAATGAGGGAGGGGGAACACCCGGCAGCCGGGGCAGAGAGGCTGTTAGAAGCAGTTCGGGTATACAGCAGGTCCTCAGACATCACAACTGAGCATACAGCGTATAAATCTGAGCTGATCAGTAAAGGTGACCCCGAGACTCGCTCCGCCATTAACCTGTTTGTTGATCATGATTCAGCATATGAGGATATAATTTCAAAAATGACCCAGTTTTATAATAATCAGACTGTCAAGAAAATCACATCCAGTTGCAGCAATATGAAGAAGACTTTCCCACAGGACCAGAGGACACAGAGGGACATCACAGAGCTCCAAACTTCAGAACCGTGGTTTGTTATGCATGTGGAAAAGAGGGACACATCGCAAGGAGCTGCACAGAGAGGAGAACAAGACACCAGGTACCTGTTTGTTTCTCATGTGGGAAAAGGGGACACAAAGCCAGAAGGTGTTACTCTTCACCATAAAGAGTGAAAAGCTATCAAGCCGCTTAAGAAGGTTCAGGGCTTAGAGATGCAATTGGCTTTGTCTCAAGACAAAAGACTAAAGGAGGAGGTCCATTCACACGGGGCCAGACAAATCACTGCCAGTGCGATTAGACTGTAGCTCAGTCACAAGCAGTTGATAAATTTCGATTAACATGCTCAAAAAGATGAGTGTATAAGAGAGAGTGTGTCAGTTTTGTTTGTGTTATGCATGATGGATTTGTGAAGATGGCTGTGTGGGGAAAATGGGGGCAACATTTTTTTTTAGTTATCATTTCAGAAATCCCATCACCATCCAAAGGCAAAGGAACCGTGGGGCCAGAGTCCACCTGAGAGACCAGGGGGATGGAGAGATAAAAGACGAGCACAAGGGCCCCGCAGATTGAGTACAGGACCACGAGGGAAGCCAGAGTGACCAACCTCACAACAGATTTATATGGAGAAGAACTACAGACAGGCAAAGCACATGGACATTGAAAAACCTCAGACCAACAAAGATGTGGACAGGACAGAAAAGCGAGCGGACAGAGAGGACATTTGTCTGAGTGGAGCCAAGGGGTCAAGAGGAGAAAGACCACCCCTCCTGTTATCAGCGTTCAGTTCAAAAGGCAGCGTCTCTGATGGTATGGGGATGCATTAGTGCATATGGTGTGGGACACTTGCATCTTTTAAGAAGCACCATGAATGCTGATAGGTATATAAAAGGTTTTAGAGCAACATATGCTCCCCTCCAGACAACATCTATGCCAGGAAAGGCCTTGTGTATTTCAGCAGGACAATGCAAAACCACATACTGCAGCTATTATAACAGCATGGCTTCATAGTAGAAGAGTCCGTTTGCTGAACTGGTCTGCCTGCAGTCCTGATCTTTCACCGATTGAGAACATTTGATGCATAATTAAACAAAACGTCCATCAAAGGAGACCCAAAACTCTCCAGCAGCTGGAAGCCTGTAGTAAACAAGAGTGGGGTCAAATTCCAATGGCTACATGCAAGACACTTGTCTCCTCAATGCCCAGACACCATGTAATGGTGTGATTTGAAAGTAATTGTGTTGCGATTTTATTCACAATTTACACTTTGTCCCAACTATTTCAGAATTGGGGTTGTAAAAGCACACCATAAAATTTGTTAATTTTTCATGATATTTATTTTTTTCATGAATACGAAGTATAATACTAATCTAGCTTACTAACTAGCCGTGACTAAAATTTGCATCTGTTCTCCCTTTTTTGTTTGCTGATCTTGGGTTCGAACAGATACATGTGCTGCCAGTTCACATAATTGCACATTTGACTGCAATAAATCTTAGTACTACAGCCTTTGAGCATGAGGACTACATTTGAAAGTAAAAGCAACAGAGATTTAATTTTGATGATATACCAGATTTTGCCAAATGGGGTGCAGATACAGTAAAATCCAGAAATATTTGGACTTTCATAACGTTATTTAAAGGGATAGTTCACTTTTTTGAAGTGGGGTTGTGTGAGGTACAAATTGCCACTACTTACATTAGATGCAGTAGAAAGCTCTCTGATCTCCTCCAGGTAGCCACATCTGGGCATAGTGCTGGGTGGAAATTTAGGCGATACACAGTTGTAAACGGAAACAAAGAAACTGCGTATTTTCGCGGCCTAAAAGAGGTCCTACCTGAAAATAATACACCATCTCAATTGTGCGCTATAGCTAAAAAAAATTACAGCACTTTAGCTGCTCGGAAAAAAACACAGTTGCTCTTGAACTAAACAACTGCCGTATTCCTGCGCGAGGCGCATCGCAGTTCACTGCGCTTAGTAACGATCAGCTGTTTGGGTCACAGTAAAGCTGATTGCACAAACCAGTGTATTCACGTCTTTGCATTGACTTTGAAAGTAATCTGTGTGCGAAAAATTTGTTTCGCGTCCAGTGTGCAAGCAGCTTAACTGCGGTTGCGAGATCAGAGGGCCGTTTAACTTGTGCAAATATTTTGAAAATGGTCCGGGTGTGTCGCTTTCTTGGACGTGAAAGCGAAGCTGTATCCTGGTGCACTTACAGCTTCCACCGCATTCCTCTGCAGAATTTTGGACTTGTAGCTGTGGCTAGTTGCCTCAACGCGGATATCGATACGTCACCCGTATCCCTAAAAGAACTCAGTGCAGTATTCATTTTTCCAAAGAGGATTTCGTTAGGCTACATTCAGGGAAATCTCAGTGGTGCACACTGAAGAGCACTGCTGTACCCAAGCATCAGGTAGAAGAGTGAAACACCTGTGAAAAAGTCTAATGTAACATTGCAGCACAAATTGATATCACATAGGGTCTATGCAGCCACATACTGTGTATCTGCTGTGCTGGTTATTGTAGGGATTTTTTTTTTTTAAATTTGAGACGAGATTCAATGCCATTGAAAACTCGGCTCTGCCGCAAACCGCTCAGAGTCTGACCCAAACAGCTGACCGTTACTGAGCGCAGTGAACTATGAGCAACTGTGTTTTTTTCCAAGCAGCTAAAGTGCTGTAATTTTTAAAAATATAGCGCACAATTAAAATGGTGTATTATTTTCAGTTAGAACCTCTTTTAGGTCGCGAAAATACGCCGTTTCTGTGTTTCCGTTAACAACAGTGTATCGCTTAAATTTCCACCCAGCACTATGCCCTGGTGTGTCTACCTGGAGGAGATCAGAGAGCTTTCTACTACATCTAATGTCAGTAGTGGCAATTTGTACCTCATACAACCCCACTTCAAAAAAAGTGAACTATCCCTTTAAGCTGTCGACCACAGAATATTGGAATTGAAATTAAATAATGAGTTCCAAGTGAAGACATTCTGCCACAGTTTGAGGGTTAACACATCAGAAATTGGGTGGATGGTGTGATCGGTCCTCCATTTTATAGAGACCAAAAGTATTTGGACAATCGGATGCTCAGCTGTTTCATGGCCAAGTGCGTTTCCTTTCCTAATAATTTCATTTAAAGGTGAACACACAGAAGGTCTACCGCTGATTTCTAGGGTTATGTCTTCATATGGACTCTGTTGCTGTTGACTCTCAATATGAAATACAAAGAGCCATCAGTGCCAGTTAAGCAAACCCCTGTTAGGCTGAAAAATCAAAACAAACCCACAAGAGAAACAGAGAAACCACGTGGCCAAAGCAGATTTTTGGTATATTCTTAAAAAGAAAGGAAGAACTGACTTGTGAGTTCTGGCATACAAAAAGGCAGGTGAGACCAGAGAAGGCAACTGTGGTGGAAGACAGAAGAGTTTCTCTCTGTTTCAGAAAAACTGCTTCACAACACTCGGCCAGAAGAAGAACATTTTCTAGGACAGGGATCCTCAACTCAGGCCCGGAAATCCAAATCCAGCCCTGGTTTTTTTTCTCCCAAATAATTAACCAAATTTAATTATTAGTGCTTTTGATTAGCCAGACTGTATATACTGCCTGAATTATAGGTAAATGGAGGGGAGAAAACCAGAAGTTCTCAGCCCTCAAGGACCCATCAGTTGATGATCCCGGACATAGGAGGTAGTTGCATCAAAGCCAAAGCAAGCAATCAAGAGAACACTTTGCCTGAGTAAATACAGAGGGTTGGTTTGAACATGTAAACTATTGTTAAGGCTCCAAAACATGTAACTTGTCAAAAAAAAAAAAAAAATCTAAAAATGCCTGTATAATTCAGGAGCAACATCCTATAGACAAGGAGACAAAGATCAACTTCTACTACAAGGACAGGAAAAGAGGGATATGAAGGGGGAACCGCTCATGATCTGAGGCATAACACCTCATCTGTGAGAAGTGGTTTTACATGCACTTGTATGGCTTCAAATTAGGCTGGTTCCATTGTTTCTACTGGTGATAAGACAGTTGATAAACGCTGGAGGATGAAGGCTGAATTTCGTAGGGCTTTATCAGAAGCTTAGATGCAGCCAATGGTTCAGAGCAAATTGGAAAATGCTACATGGTGCAGATGGAGCATACTGCAAAAGCAACCCCGGATTATTCTGAGAAATGAAAATTTCTACTACAGACAAGTCAGTCACATGATGTGAATCCAAATGAGCTGCATTTCACCTGCTGAAGGCAAAACACCGCACCAACATGACAGGAACTGAATACAGCTGAAGTGAGAGAGGATCAGAGCATCACCAGGTAAGAAACCCAGGGTCTGGTGATGAGACATTCCCTGTCAATTGGACTAACCTTCCCGGATGACCATCTCTGAATTTCTTCCTCCTTTGATATATCATTTATTAATGTATCTGAAGTACTCTCTGCAAATATTTAATCAAAATACCACACAGTCCTCGATTTTCAGGCCTTAAGTGGGAGGGGGGTCTGTGCTCCCGAGCAAATCCTTATTTCTTGGCCATTTTGAGGGGGCTACTATGAGAAATCCAAAAGTGTTACAACTCAACTGAACTCAAACTTTATTTATAGAGCACATTTAAAACGACAACAGTCGACCAAAGTGCTGTACAGAAGTGTGCACCAGGTTACGCCCAACAATAAATAAATTAACAGATTAAAAATAATAAAAATCACAGTGATCAGTAAAAACAGTGAAACATGAAGTTTGCATTTGCTCAACTATGAAACGCCAGGGAGAAGAAGTGAGTTTTTAAAGAAGATTTAAAGGTCTCTAAGGTTTGGGACGATCTAATATAAAGGGGAAGACTGTTCCAAAGCCTGGGAGCAGCTGCCGCAAAGGCCCTGTTACCTCTAGACTTTAGTCTAGTCTTTGGCTCCTCCAACAACAGCTGCTCAGAGCCTTAAGGCTCTGTTGGGGTGTAGCAGAGCAGAAGCTCAGAGAGGTACACAGGGGCCAGACCACTGAGGGCTTTAAAAACAACTAAGAGAAGTTTAAAATCAATGCGATATGAGACTGGGAGCCAGTGAAGGGAGGCCAAGACTGGCGTGATGTGGTCACGCTTTTTCTTGCCCGAGAGAAGACGAGGGGCAGCATTCTGAATGAGCTGAAGGCGGTTGAGAGAGGACTGGTCCAAGCAAACATACAGGGAGTTACAATAATCTAACCTACTTGTAATAAAGGCATGGATAACCTTTTCAAGGTCGATCTGAGAAAAATAGGACTTAGTCTTGGCTAAAAGACAGAGTTGGAAAAAGCTTGTTTTAACAACAGCACTGATCTGCTTCTCAAATTTAAAATGGCTGTCAAAAATCACCCCAAGGTTCCTTCCACAGGACTGAATGTTGGAACTCAGGGGGCCCAGAATATCAGCAGAACATGCTGTAGAAGTGCTTCCTCCAAACAGGATAATCTCAGTCTTGGATTCGTTAAGATTTAGAAAATTAGCACTCATCCATGACTTAACTCTCACTCATCACTCAGACAATCAAATAGTGGCTGCATTGAATCCTTGCCTATTGACCTCAGTGGCAGATAAATCTGGACATAGTCCGCAAAGCAATGAAAAGGAATTTGATGCTTTCGAAAAACACCACCAAGAGGCAACATAAACAAAAGAAAAAGAATAGGGCCTAATATGAAGCCTTGCGGAACTCCACAGGTCAGTGTGGCCACATCTGAGGAAAAATGACCCAACTGCACAGAAAAGCTCCGCTCTGTAAGGTAGGACCTGAACCAGCTGAGGGCGGAGCCTGTAATGCCCACACACTGCTCGAGATGATGCAACAGAATCGCATGGTCCACTATGTCAAAGGCGGCTGACAGGTCTAAAGGCATCAGAACAGCAGGACTACCTGAGTCAGCAGCTAAAATAAAATCATTAAAAACTCTCAGCAGGGCAGTTTCAGTGCTGTGTCTGGGTTTGAAGCCAGATAAACTTTTCATGGATGTTATGCTAGGCTAAAAACGACTGCAGCTAGATGTACACAGCTCTCTCCAAAACCTTGCAAAAAAAGGGAAGCTGGGATATGGGCCTAAATTTTGAAAGGATGGAGGGATCAAGGTTTTTCTTTTTAATTAATGGTTTCACCACAGCATGTTTAAGGGCAAGAGGGATAGAGCCTGAGCTAAGACTGGTGTTGATCAGCAGCTGAATACTAGCTTCAACTGCGTCAAAAATGTCTTTAAGGAGACGAGGTTGAATGGTGTCTAAGGGGTAGTTTGTAGGACGCAGATGGTTGACTACATCAGAGAGTTGGGAGAGGGACAAAGGCTTGAACTGGTTGAGGGTAGCAGAGCACAGAGAAGGAGCAGGGTCTGAGATAGACCTAACACCTGTGTGAGCTGGTCTGAGGGCAGACACTTTTTTAATAAAAAAACTGTAAAAAGTTATTACAGAGAGTAGGCATTGGCACCAAAGGGGAGACATCACTAGGATTAATAACAGACTTCAGAAAATTGAATAAGACCTGAGGCTTATGGCTATTATTTGTGACCAAGGTAGAGAAGTGGACCGTTTTGGCAGCCTTGACGGCTCTGATAGTCAGACAGGCAGCCATGAAGAATCTGTTGAGATACAATGAGATTATCTTTTTTCCATTTTCTCTCTGCACATCTACATGCGCGCCTGAGAGTGCACGTTGATTCATTTAACCATGGCTGTGAGAGTGGTTTAGTGCGCCTTGGCCTGAGAGGAGCAACACAGTCCAAAATATCCGTGCATGTGGAGTTGAAAACAGACAGAATCTCATCAGTGCTGAGAGCACATCTTTCATCAAGCCTACACAACAATGAATCATTTAAAATAGCGGGAAAATGTGTGGCAGTCAAAGGTTAATAGCACGCCATTGACACTTGGGGGCAGTAGGTTTATCTGCCAAACAGGGAAGCGTCAAGCTGAACAACACGGGTAGATGATTGGAGATACACGCAGTTGCACAGATTTCATTAACATAGACAGACAAGCCATAAGACAACGCGAGATCTAAAATATGCCCCTTTTCATGCGTCGTACCAGATACGCACTGAGTAAAATCAAAGGAATCAATTAGATTTAAAAAATCCTTTACCAGAAGTTGGGATTCGCAACAATCGTGAATATTAAAATCACCGGAGATTAAAATATGGTTGTATTTCACCACAATCCCAGACAGAAAGTACGCAAAGTCATTTATAAAGTCCCTGTTGTATTTTGGTGGACGATATACAACGGCGCAAAGGACGGGAAATGATAGGTTTAGTTCGCAGCGCGTCTCAGCTGGCGGAGGTTGCCTTGGTGAACACCGCGACCTGGACGCCGGCCTGAGGCAGACAGCACTGCGGGGGCGGCAGGTCCCGTCACCGGTGACAGCAGGGGCGACGGCTCCGGGAAGATGGGACATATCCACCGCCCATTTATATACCGGGCAGGAGGAGCAAGACCGAAGCGTGGATCGGTAGAAGAAGAGGCTGAAAGGTAAGCCTCGAGTCTGGCAAGCACACCGGCACCTTTTCCACCGTCTTCTAGTGCGCTTTCTTCGTGGAAGTAGACAGGACAGCCGGTGTTGGTATTCCGTGCCGACGGAGCGTAATCTCTGGCAACGCCCCCTCAGGAAGAGACACAGGGCAGAGGGCGCAGGTGATCGGGAATATCCGCCAACACCGGAGGAAATGTTTGCCGATCAAACGATGAGCGATCTGACAGCAATACATTCTCTAATGAAGCTTTGATTTTGATTTGATTTTTGATTTTGAAGAGAGCTTGGCGATCATATATCAGTAGAGCAGACACATCTCGGTGGGCGAAAAACAGCAGGAGCAGAGCAGCAGTAAACAACACAGTGAGGGAGCGAGGCAAACGGCTTGCCAACACGAGCGCCATCTTCGTAGTCTTTTTTCTGATTATTTAATTTGTAATGGCCCATTGATTTTTTTCCCATTTTCCGAGCCTCGGTTCATCAGCCCATGACATAAGGGGTATGATTTTATATTTTCTCCCTGGTCTCTATAAGTAGTACTACAAGCGTAATTAAACTTAGACCTGTAACACTTTTGGATTTCTCATAGTAGCCCCCTCAAAATGGCCCAGAAATGAGGATTTGCTCAAAAGCGCAGACCCCCCTCCCACTTACAGCCTGAAACTCGAGGACTGTGTGGTATTTTGATTAAATATTTGGGAAGAATACTTCAGATGCATTGATAAATGATATATCAAAGTAGGAAGAAATTCGGAGATGGTCATCCGGTAAGGTAAGTCCAGTTGACATGGGATGTCTCACGTCTTTGGGTTCCAGACTTCAGACAGCCAAAGACCGCAAAGGGTTTGCCACCAAGTATTAAAGATGACTATATAATTCTTGTTCATGGCAGTTAGTCCTATTACTTTTGAGCTCCTAAATTTGAAGTGGCTGTGCATAAAATGGGCATATTTCATACAAACCCCTATTCCAATGTAGTAGGGAAGTGGTGTAAAATGTGAATAAAAACAATACAATAATTTGCAAATCCTTTTCGACCTCCAATGATTAAAAAATTTATTAGTCCATCTGTCAGAAAAATACGCAAAAACACAAATATTCAAGAAATAAACTGAAAACCACTAAATAGTCCTTATTCACACATAAAAACAAAACAAAAAAAAAAAAAACAATACTGTATTTTTTATGGCCTCCTCTGGCCTTGTTAACGGCTTGAATTCTTGCATTCCACCACTAAGACAAATTTTTATGATCAGGAATGCAAGAAAATAACTGTTATTTGGCATCTTAATCAAAAAATAATCACGTGCTTAACCATTTTTTTTCTGCCTTTTTGTAAAACTGTAAATTCGAAAATTCATGGATAACAATAATTATATTTTAGCATTTAAAAATACCATTTCAGTTAAAGAGCTTGCATATACTGGTTGATTAACCATTTCAGAAACATAAAAAATATTTTAGTAACTACCAATACTGTTAATTTAGGGTAGCTGTGGCATAAACCTAACATTGGGTGGTGGTCTAATAAATTTTTTTAGCACTGTAAATTCAATTGAGTACACAACAAAGACAAGACATTTATTTTGTTTTTTTTTTTGGAAATATTCACTCATTTTGAATTTGATGCCTGCAACAAGTTCCAAATAAGCTGGGACATGTTAATCACCGTTTTACATCACATTTCCTTTTAACAACACTCAATATGTCTTTGGGAACTGAGGACAAGAATTGAGGAAGCTTTGTGGGTGGAATTTTTTCCAATTCATGTTTGATGTATGACTTCAGTTGCTCAACAGTTCGGGGTCTCCATTGTTGTATTTGGGCTTCATAATGCGCCACGCATTTTCATTTTGAGACAGGTCTGGACTGCAGGCAGGCCAGTCTATTACCTGCACTCTTACTATGAAGCCACGCTGTTGTAACAACTGCAGAATGTGGCTTGATATTGTCTTGGTGAAATAAGCAGGGATGTCCCTGAAAAAGACGTCACTTGGATGGCAGCATATGTTGCTCCAAAACCTGTATGAACCTTTCAGAATTAATGGTGCCTTCTCAGATGTACAAGTTACCCATGCCATGAGCTCTAACACGTCCCCATACCATCACAGATGCTGGCTTTTGAAGTTTGCGTTGATAACAATCTGGATGGTCCTTTTCCTCATCAGCCTGGAGGTCCATGATTTCCAAGAACCATTTGATATGTGTACTCGTTGGACCACAGCACATTTTTCCACTTTGCGTCAGTCCATCTCAGATGAGCTTGGGCCCAGAGAAGCCAGTGGCATTTCTCAGTGTTGTTGATATATGACTTTCACTTTGCACGGTACAGTATTAACTTGCACTTGTAGATGTAGCGACAAACTGTGTTAACTGACAATGGTTTTCCAAAGTGTTCTTGAGCCCACATGGCAATATCTTTGACAGAATGATGTCGGTTTTCAACGCAGTGCCACCTCACCGATGGTCACGGGCATTCTATGCTGGTTTTCGCCTTGCGGCTTGCGTGTAGAGATTTCTCCGGTTTCTCTGAATCTTTCGATGATATTATGAACTGTAGATGATGAAATCCCTACATTCCTTGCAATTGCACGTTGAGAAACATTGTTCTTAAACTGCTGGACTATTTGCTCAAGCAATTGTTCATAAAGTGGTGAACCTCGCCCCATCCTTGCTTGTGAATGACTGAGGCTTTTGGAAATGCTCCTTTCAAACCTAATCACGACACTCACTTGTTTCCAGTTAACCTCTTCACCTGCGGAGTGTTCCAAACAGGTGTTTTTTGAGCATTCCTCAACTTTCCCAGTCTTTTGTTGCCCCTGTACCAGCTTTTTTGGAACGCTTTGCAGGCATAAAACAAAGTTTCAGTTTGATCATTAAACATCTTGTCTTTTAGTGTACTCAATATAGGTTGAAAAGGATTTGTAAATCATTGTATTCTGTTTTTATTCACGTTTTACACGCCCCAACTTCATTGGAATTGGGGTTTGTACTTGGTATTGGGCAATATTCATGAAAAAGCTTGTGAAACTCTGCGCTTGAGTGTCTTCCTAATAGTGTCTTTTCAAATCCATCATGGAGGCGATCCAAAGAAAATTGTGTCTCTAGCCAAATATTTATGGACATCACTGTATATCCTGATATTGCCTAATCACCTGAAAGCCACAACTTTCCCCAGAACTTCTGTAGAACAGCAGTTTCAAGGCTTAAGAAATTAGCTAATGAATTCAGGAAAGAACTCTATGCATGTGAATTCAAGAATGAACAGTGAACATCGCCTGCTTTCAAAATACCACACGATTAGTGAAGATGAGATGAGATGAGAGGCCCAGGCCCTCGTTAAAAAAAATTTCAGGGCCCGAGAGGCAATGCTGTAACAGTACCTGGAGGAACACCTGCGGCTGGAACACAGAACTCTGCAGTCCTGACAACATGGATAGTTTTTCATCCACATCACCTGAATGCTTTGAGCTTGCAGGGAACATGATGATCGATTCGAGCAGTTCGCACAGAGGAATTACGAGGCACTAACAGCACAGTGTGGTGCAACACTGCATTCTGAAGCCAGCAGAAAAGCACACTCAGCTTTAGCCAGTCAGGCAGGTTGGACAGACATGCACAAAGAGCACTCCCTGCCAATGGATTTCATTTACTAAAAAACAAAATGTCCATTCCCCTTTAAGGCACAACACTGCTGGAGCATTACGCAGCCAGCTGGCATATCACGCTATTGTAATAAATCACTAATACAATTTCAAAAAAATCTCTGAAACGCTTCCCAGAACACACAAACATACAGCTTTACAGCTTCACCTGGTAAGTGAGGTTAGCTTCTTTTCAGGGCATTCCAAAAATTTTTGAAGGAACTACAGACGATAAAGCTCCTTGCGGATACTTGGATGAGGTTAAGGGAGGTACAGAATGTATTTTTTTCTGAAATGAGAAGCTCGTAAATGATCACCCTCTAAACCCATCTCTTCATCTCTGTCTAGCCGGAAATTGACATGAAAGGAACTGAATTTTGGAAAGGCAAGGAATTTTCATTTAATATATGGTTCCTCAATCTCTCCAGTGCAGTATCTTTCAAAGGAAAAGCGGAAAATGGGCCTCGCTGAGGCGGGCAATACCCCTCAGCCCCGAAGGTCACTGCTGCAAGGTCAAAGGTCAAAGGTCAAAGGTCAAACTGGGACAAAACCTCGAAAAGGCACACCTACCGCCCATGGGGAGTCCACATATGCAATACGAACTTCCTAACCCAAGTTGTAACAGCGAAATAGCCCAGACAAAGTTTTTAAAGTCAAGGTCACGGCTGCAAGGTCAAAGGTCAAACTGTGACGAAACCTTGAAAAGGCACACCTACCCCCATTGGGGAGTCCACATATGCAATATGAGCTTCCTAACCCAAGTGGTTACAGAGAAATAGCCCGGACAAAATTGGCATCCGCCCCCCGAAGGAATGACAATACCCCTCATGCCCTTATCGGGCTGAGGGGTAAAAACCTGCAAAAAGGTAAAATAACTTAGAACAGGGGTTTCAAGCTGGTCTGTGCAAGGCCCAAGGGGCTGCACGTTTTCATTCCAACAAAGGAGATACACACCTAAGACAACTAATCAACCATCCAGGCTGAGATCAGTTCATTAACCCTTAAATGCCCAACTATAGTAAAAGTTGACAGAAAAATCTTATGTATTCTGTTAATATGTCCTGGGGAGGGGCTAATAACAACCTCAAAGCAATTTTTAGTTTTTCGTGACCTTTGACCTCATTTTAGTTTTGTGACATATACGTCACAATGGGCATTTTGGGGACCTTATTGCTAAAGTGACTTGAATGATAAACAGTTGACGTACAGCTGAAGTATTAGGCATAGCTTATTTTTCATTAGCATACCCGTTTGTTTACTTTATCCAGTGATGAATGGGAGCTGATCTGTCGTGTGGATTCCACCAAGGGAGCGGCCATATTGGAAAGGTTAGCTGGTGCAGCCAGTGTAGTGTCAGCTCCACTTTATGCATCAGATGGCAGCACTGATGGTCTACATGTGTCACTATGGGCATTAGGTTGTAAAATTTATGTGGGGTCAGTGGTTTTGACAACCCCAAAAATTGTGTGACAAATTTGTCACGGGGGCAATTAAGGGTTAAATTAGTCGTATCAGGTGTGCTTGCACTTGGTTGAAAATCTGCAGCCTCTTGGCCCTTTTACGGAATGGTTTCAGACCCCCAACTTAATCTGAGCATGTTCTCACACCAGACAACCCTCATCACTCAAAATAAACACCTTACAACAAACCTCCAGCTGGGCCCAGGGACACCATTTCCTGCGACGATAATGACACTGACACACAACTACAAACACAATTTCAAAAGCTCATCAGTCATGTTTGCAGAGAATAAGAGAAAAATGGACTGTAGTTCTTGTTCTTGGGTTTCAACATGAATCTAGACACTGCTGTGTCCAGTGTGCCTCCCCCTAGTGGCTCGGTAAAGCCTGGCAGTGACTCACTCTGAGCTGGGCCAGGTATCGGCTGACGGGATTGTAGTCAATGACAGGCAGGGCCCCTCCGGCACTTGTCACGTCCCCACGAGCGGTGCCCCGATAGAAGGTCACGTGCGGTGGGTCCACAGCCTGGGACAGCAGGGGCACCTGCTTAGGATCAAGGCGGATGAGGACATCATACACATCCAGGGGCGGCCGCAGGGCAACCTACTCACAAATCAGGAACAGGAGGGTAGGGCGAGGATGGATGGGAATGGCGTTAGCGTGAGTGAGATAACAGACCTATACAACACCCCACCCACACAGTGAAACAGAGGCATACAGCGCACACGCACAAACGTTTCGCCCACTATGGCGATAAATGCAGCCAAATTAACAATCGACAACCAGCAAAACAGAATAACAGCGGCAAGAGCCTTGAGTGGACCGAGCTACCCTAGGGATTGCAGGGAGGAGCAGTGGGGACAGTTTGAGGTAGTGGGACTGACCCGGACATCCTGCGGCTGGCTTGGGTCCACCAGCTGAGCTTCCAAAACCCGCAGGCTCTCCGCGGCCACCACAGTGAGGCGCTGCAGCATCTGGTGGGATCATAAAGTGGATACAGAGGAACCGGGCAATTCAGTCCAGAGACAAAGCCAGCCCATAAAACAAGGACCCAATTTGTCCTCCAAAAAACAGATATATATAAAAACCCATTCATAATGAAATTATTTTTCTGTACTGAATGTAGCCCATTATTTTGTTGCTGTTAGATCACATGGGGGAGAGAAGCCTTGTCTTCAATTGCCACTTGATTATTCTTGAATTGGAAAACGGGTTAATAAAGGAAAACCATCTAGAATTAGCCAGGACTAATTGCCAATACAGGGATGGATATTTTCCCCCAAATTTTCAGGTCTAGCGCTGGCCCTGACCAGCCATTACCAGTTATTTTGTAGTTGACAGTCAATGTTTTAAGTCCTCTAACAACAATTTAATTGATCTCAGTTGAATTCAACCAAAAATGAGACATAATGGTATGGCAAATCTTAAACAGAGACACTTTTGTTCAGACGGAAGCAGTGCTGAAACGCTAACCTGCACAGATGGTCCATCCTTGGTCCAGATGGACAGTTTCTTATCTTTGGGAGTGGCGATGAACATGACAGGCAGAGTACCCCTTGACGCGATGAAGTCATTCTTAATCTCAATGTGGTCAGCAGCTGTGGAAGCCACCAGAGTGAAAAACAGACACAATGTTGAGTGTAGAAATGAGCGTGTTGTAATGTGAATATAGGCCACTAGATGGCAGTATTTACCTTTTTTTTGTTAAGCTCAGACTGGAGTCATGTTTAGACATGTCCTGGACATGTCTGGGGCAAGTCTCAGAAAATTAAAAAAAAGAGGTCTAAATGTGGGTGGGGTCTGCAAAAGAGTATATAAGGAAAAGAATTGAGACAGTAAAGTAGGAGAAATTGCAAGAAGAAGGATACGTGTGACCAGACCTGTCATTTCTGTTCAAGACCTGTTAAATTTCTTTTGTGGATTTTTCTCACCCAGGACATCACCAAATCAACCCACAAAACTAGGGACTGTAAATATATCTGTTTTTTTTCTGGATTTATCAATCTTGGTCTTTAGTTGTAGGTTGTTATTAGTCTTTGTCTTTGTTAAAAATTAAATGTGTTTTAGTTGTTAAAACTGTGTTTGTCATCCCTTGCTGTTGCTGTTGTGTTATAAATGTAATAACAAATTGGGGCCATAACAAATTGGGGGCTCAAGGTCCGGGATAGACCATTGTGTGAGTAATTTATTGAAAATCTAACATTTCAAATTGTATAATTGTTTTTGTGAAATTCCTAGATATATATTGACAACAGCAATGGATGATTTCTTGGCATCACCAACCGTAGGGGTTTTGAAGTCTTTTAAAAAGACAGAACTGCTAGAAATTTGCAGACAGTTGGAGCTGACAGAGGTAAAACCAGCCATGCGAAAAGCAAGACTGGCTAGAGAGATAGTTGAATATTACATTGATGAAAATGTGTTTGCACCAGGAGATCTGGAACAGTTTCCAGTGGAAAATCCAAATATAGAAATGGAACTAAAATTAAAAATGCTAGAGATTGAAAGGGAGGAAAGAGAAAAAGAAAGGGAGGAAAAAGAAAAACAAAGAGAATTTGAGAGGGAAGATAAAGAAAAACAAAGGCAGTTTGAGTTAGAAAAATTAGCAAGAGAAGAAAAACAAAGAGAATTTGAGAGAGAGAAAGAGGAAAGAGCAGAAAGAGAGAGACAGAGACAGAGAGATTTTGAATTAGAGAAATTCGATAGAGAAGAAAGACTCCAAATGGAGCAACTAAAAATTAAAATTGAAACTAAAAATAAATTTTGTGCCAGTCAGGAGGTAAAACTGGTGCCTCCATTTTCAGAAAAGGATGTTGACAACTATTTCCAGTGTTTTGAAAAGGTAGCAAAGAGTTGCCAGTGGCCAAAGGAACACTGGCCTCTGATGTTGCAAACTGTCCTCAAGGGTAAAGCTCAACAAGCCTATTCGGCTTTGTCTGCAGATGATTCCTCTGATTATGAGGTTGTCAAAAAGGTTGTTTTGAGAGCTTATGAGTTGGTTCCAGAGGCTTACCGACAGAAATTCAGAGGTCTGAAGAAATCTGAAAATCAGACTTATGTTGAATTTGCTAATGAGAAGCAGGTTTGCTTTGAGCGCTGGTGTACTTCTATGGAGGTCAAGGATGATTTCAACTCACTAACAGAGATGGTGTTAGTTGAAGAATTCAAGAACTGTGTTAAGGATGATGTTAAGACCTAACTTAATGTGAAGCAAGCACTGAACTTGCAATCAGCTGCCAAATTTGCAGATGAATATGTTCTCACACATAAGTCCAAATTTCAGTCTAGCAGTAACAATAAATGGTCCCAATTTCAGAAAAAGGGTTACGGTGATACCCAAGATTCCTCACCCAAAGACAAAGACAAATCTGGTGATGGTGCTCAGAAATCCAGTAACAGGTCTGATCAAAGTGTGAAAGCTGACAGTGACAAAAGTGGTCTAGTTTGCAGTTATTGCAAGAAATCTGGTCATGTTACAACTAACTGTTGGTTCCTTAAAGCTAAGAAAGAAAAAGAAAAGGATACCAAACCAAATGCCTTTGTGAAAACAAGGTTAGAAACCCCTGTAGTAGATAACCAATCTGCTAAATTGCCTGCTTCTTGTGGGGCTAAAAAGCCTGATACAGCTGACTTCGTGAGGGAGGAATTTCTTCCATTTGTGTCATAGGGATTTGTGGCTCTGAATGAGCATACTACTCCTGTCCCCATATATATCCTAAGGGATACCGGAGCTTCTCAGTCACTTTTGTTGATGGACTCCTTGGAGTTACGTGATGAGACCGCTTCAGGGGATTTCATACTTGTACAAGGTATTGAAGGGAGGACTGTATCTGTACCCCTGCGCTCTATATTCTTGAAGTCAGATTTAGTTACAGGACAGGTAAAGGTGGGACTTATGTCAAGTCTACCTATAAAGGGTGTTTCTCTGTTGCTAGGCAATGACCTGGCTGGGGGCAAAGTAGTTCCCCCTGTACATCTTACTTCACAGCCAAGCACTGAAAATGGGGATGAGGACCCATCTCTGTATCCTTCTTGCGCAGTGACTCGTGCTATGGCCAAGAAGGCTAAAGAAGATGTTGTGGTGCCGTCCAGTACATTGAATAGTCAGGACTCAGGTGGTTCGCCTCATGACTCTGATTGGCCAACTTTGGTTTCTCCGTTTGAGGACTTATCAGATACTTTTATCAGTTCTCTATTCAGCCAGCCGGATGGGTCTGGTGATTCTGATGTGTCTGGAGACTTGTCTCTGTCCAGAAAGCGGTTGATTGAGGAGCAAACTAATGATCCTGAAATTGGTGTACTAAAGAGGAGAGCCCTTCCTGAAAAAGAAATAGATGCAGTTCCAGTTGGGTATTATCTCAAGGATGGTGTGTTGATGCGGAAGTGGCGCCCTCCTGATATCCCTGCCAATGCAGATTGGGCAGTGGTCAGGCAAATTGTTGTTCCGAAGGTCTATAGGAATGAGATCTTAAAAATGGCTCATAGTTTACCTTTAGGAGGTCATCTTGGTGTTAACAAGACTGTTGATAAGATCATGAAACACTTCTTTTGGCCTGGGCTTCGGAAAGACGTTTCCAACTTTTGCAAAACCTGTCACACTTGTCAGGTAGTTGGAAAACACCAGTTAGACCCACCTGTAGCTCCATTGCAGCCTATCCCAGCATTTGGGGAGCCATTCTCTAGGGTCATTGTTGATTGCGTTGGTCCATTACCCAAGACTAGATCTGGAAATCAGTACTTGTTGACAATCATGTGTGCATCTACCAGATTCCCCGAAGCCATACCTCTACGTAACATCAAGGCAACTGCAATCTCGAAGGCTTTGATAAAGTTCTTCACGTTGTTTGGTCTTCCCAGGGAAATTCAGTCAGACCAAGGTAGCAATTTCACTTCAGGATTGTTTCAGCAGGTTGTGTATGAACTAGGTGCAAAACAGATTCTTTCTAGTGCCTATCATCCAGAAAGTCAGGGTGCCTTAGAGCGGTTTCATTCCACTCTCAAGACAATGATGAGGACTTATTGTTATGACCATGAGAAAGACTGGGATGAAGGGGTTCATTTGCTGTTGTTTGCAGCTAGAGAAGCAGTGCAGGAGTCTACTGGATTCAGTCCATTTGAGCTAGTGTTTGGTCATGAAGTGAGAGGACCTTTGCTATTATTGAGTGAACAATGGCAAGAGGAAGAGCCGCAAATCAGTCTGTTAGACTATGTTAGCAAGTTCAAGGAAAGATTGCGTGCAGCTTGTGACCTTGCCAAAGAGAACTTGAAATCAAGTCAGGGAAAAATGAAAACTTGGTATGATCATAAGGCTAGAAGCTGTGAGTTTAAACCAGGAGACAAGGTCCTTGTGTTGTTTCCCTTGCAGTCCAATCCATTTCAGGCTAGATTTCATGGTCCTTATGAAATTCTGACAAAACTCAATGATCTCAATTACATTGTGAAGACTCCAGATAGGAGAAAACCAAAACAATTGTGTCATATTAACATGCTAAAGCCTTATCATGACAGAAATGCTAGGGTTGCAGCTGTCACTTCAGATTCTCCAATGGACGAAACGTGTGAAGATGAGGGGGAGTTTCAAGATGATGAACCAAGAATTAAAGCTGAAGTTCTTTCATGTAAATTGTCAAACACTGAAGTGTTGCAAAATCTTGATGTAAAACTCCAGCACTTAGAACCCTCACCGAGAGATCAGTTTGAAAGGTTAATCAAGAAATATGAGGATTTGTTTCCTGATGTTCCAAAGAGAGTTACTATAGCCTCTCATGATGTAGATGTTGGTGATGCCAAACCAATAAAACAGCATCCATACCGGATGAATCCTGAAAAGAGAAAGATTGCTGAGAAAGAGGTTGAGTACATGTTAAAACATGATATTATCAGACCCTCCGACTCTGATTGGAGTTCACCCTGTGTGCTAGTTCCAAAACCTGATGGAAGTACTAGATTCTGTACAGATTATCGCAAAGTCAATGCTGTAACTAGAACTGATGTGTTTCCAATACCTAGGATTGATGATTGTATTGATAGTGTAGGGCAAGCAAAGTTTCTGACCAAGATTGATTTATTGAAGGGTTATTGGTGTGTGCCTTTAACTGAGAGGGCCAAGAGCATCTCTGCTTTTGCCACACCATCTGGATTGTACTAGTATGAAGTCCTACCCTTTGGCATGAAAAATGCCCCAGCCACGTTCCAAAGGATGATACAGTCTACAATCGCCGGATTGCCACACACGGGTGCATACATCGATGACCTGATCACATGGAGTGACTCCTGGGAAGAACATCTAAAAGATGTAGAGACGTTGTTCCAGCGCCTGACCCAGGCTAACCTGACTGTTAACCTGAACAAGAGTGACTTTGGTTGTGCTACTGTCACCTATCTTGGCTACGTCATAGGCCAGGGTAAGGTGGCACCCATAAATGCTAAAGTCCAAGCCATCATGGACTTTCCAGTTCCTGACAACAAAAAAGCTTTGCGCCGCTTCCTTGGAATGATCGGGTACTACCGCAAGTTCTGCAAGAACTTTGCTGAGATTGCTCTCAGTCTAACTAACCAACGGAAGAAAGGCGTAAAGTTCACCTGGGATGATGCATGCCAGAGAGCCTTCGATCACCTGAAGTCTCTGCTGTGTCACTTCCCCGTGCTCAAATCTCCTGACTTCAACAAACCGTTCTCCATCGCGGTCGATGCTAGCGACCAAGCTTGTGGATCTGTGCTCCTACAGAGAAGTGACTCTGATGACATTGAGCATCTCGTGGCATACTTCTCCAGGAAGTTCAATCGCCACCAAAGGAACTATTCCACAATAGAGAAGGAACTGTTGGCTCTGGTCCTTTCTTTACAACACTTTGAGGTTTATGTTTGTACAGGACAAAAGCCAATGATTGTGTACACTGACCACAATCCGTTAATGTTTTTGAGTAAGATGAAAAACAAGAATCGGAGATTGTTGAATTGGAGTTTGATTTTACAGGAGTTTGACTTGGAAATTAAGCAGGTGAAGGGTACAGACAATGTAATTGCTGATTGCTTATCCCGTGTTTGAATGTGTATATATATATCATGTGTTTGAATGTGTATGATATGTATATATAGACAGTGTCCACTTAACCATTTTGTATTGAAAAGAAAAATTTTGCCTTTGAGTCAAAATTTTTCCCTTTTGGAATGGAGGTGTAATGTGAATATAGGCCACTAGATGGCAGTATTTACCTTTTTTTTGTTAAGCTCAGACTGGAGTCATGTTTAGACATGTCCTGGACATGTCTGGGGCAAGTCTCAGAAAATTAAAAAAAAGAGGTCTAAATGTGGGTGGGGTCTGCAAAAGAGTATATAAGGAAAAGAATTGAGACAGTAAAGTAGTAGGAGAAATTGCAAGAAGAAGGATACGTGTGACCAGACCTGTCATTTCTGTTCAAGACCTGTTAAATTTCTTTTGTGGATTTTTCTCACCCAGGACATCACCAAATCAACCCACAAAACTAGGGACTGTAAATATATCTGTTTTTTTTTTCTGGATTTATCAATCTTGGTCTTTAGTTGTAGGTTGTTATTAGTCTTTGTCTTTGTTAAAAATTAAATGTGTTTTAGTTGTTAAAACTGTGTTTGTCATCCCTTGCTGTTGCTGTTGTGTTATAAATGTAATAACAAATTGGGGCCATAACAGTGTAAACAGACAATGCCAGGAGTGCGCAGAGATTTTTTTTTTAAATAATGAAATTCTACAAGGTAGGATATAAAAATAAGGAAGTATTGACATCACGGCCATCATGGAGAAGAGGGGTCCGGGGGAATGCCCCCCAGGAAAAATTTTTTTATTTATCAGCTTGAAATGTGAGCCTACAAAATCACACAAACAACTTGAACTTGTGTGCTCAGAAACTAGAAAATATTTACTTCAAGATAATACATATACAGCACCCTCCAAAATTATTGGCACCCCTGGTTAAGATGTGTTCTTTAGCTTCTCATAAATTCAGTTTTTTTCAAAATAATATAGGACCACCATGAAAGAGAGAGGAAAATACAACCTTTACATCAAATCATGTGTGCCAGAATTATTAGTACTACTGATGTTAATACTTTGTACAGCCCCCTTTTGCCAACAAAACAGCACCTAATCTTCTCCTATAATGTTTCACAAGATGGGAGAATACAGAAAGAGGGATCGTTGAGCATTCCTCTTTGCACACTCTCTAAATCATCCAGCGACCTGGGTCCTCTCTTCTGCACTCTCCTCTTCACCTCACTCCACAGGTTTTCAATGGGGCTGAGGTCTGGGGACTGAGATGGCCATGGGAGGAGCTTGATTCTGTGTCTGCTGAACCATTTCTGTGTAGATTTGGCCACATGTTTAGGGTCACTATCTTGCTGAAGGACCCACTGATGACCCATCTTCAGCTTTTGGGCAGAGGCCACCAGATTTTGATTTAAAATATCCTGGTATTTCGAAGCGTTTATGATGCCATGTACCCTCGCAAGATTCCCAGGGCCTCTGGAAGAGAAACAGGCCCACAGCATCACCGATCCTCCCCCATACCTCACAGTGGGCATGAGGTGCTTTTCTGCATCCTCATCTTTTGTGTTCCCGCCAGATCCACTTTGAGTGTTTGTTGCCAAAAAGCTCCATCTTGGTCTCATCTGACCAAAGCACACAGTCCCAGTACCGCTTAGCGAACTCCAGACTTTAGCGTTTATGACTGTGAGTGAGAAAAGGTTTTTTCTGTGCATGCCTCCCAAACAGCTTGTTGGCATGTAGATAGCACCTGATGGTTGTTTTGGAGACTCTGTGACATTTATTTCCGAGGAATTGTTAAGGGTGCCAATAATTGTGGAACAGGTGATTTTATGAAAAATATTTCTTAGTCAGGGATTTTTTTCCCTAAAAATTCACTTGAGTTGAAGGTTACATTTTTCTCCAATTTTCAGTGTGAGAATATGCTTCTGCAATAAAAATTGAATTTATTTTAAGGCTTTTAACACATCTTAACCAGGGCTGCCAATAATTATGGAGGGCTCTGCATATATTAGGGCTGGGACTTTAATGCATTAATTTCGATTACTTAATTACAGAAAAAAATAACGCTTAAAAAAAAAAACAAAAAAAAACGCATATGATCGCACCTTTGTCAGTTCCCTAATTTCTGGCACGCCGGAAACACTGATGCACACGCTTCAGCCCGGTGGGTGCCGGTCATGAACCTAACGTCAAACTGTTGAATATAATTGCTATAATTGCACTTTGACCTTGCACTAATCTGTGAATGTAGTAGACAGATGAAAAATGCAGATAAATATGATGAAAAATAAACATTTTTGTTGTTTAAGTTCACGTGTATGTCTATTCATCATATAAACAAAAATTTATATGAATTGAAAAACTTTGCTTATTGAGTCAAATATTGCTATTCGATAAAAATGTGATTAATCGAGATTAATTACAAAGCCTCTAATTAATTAGGTTCATTTTTTAAATCGCGTCCCACCATGAGTATATATATCAAGTTATTCCCAAACTGAATTTATTATTATTATTATTTTTCTTTTTTTTACTTAAGATTGAAAACACTATTACAATCTACCTCACATTACAAATCTACCCTGAGATTACCTCTTTAAACCTTACACAAAATTTGAAAAAGTCTAACTTTTTTTAACATCTTTGAACCCTCTTGAACATATTTGAACATTTTTGAACCCTCGTACATCCTCCGGTTTTCAAAATTGTCATTTGAAGTAACTTGGAACATGAAATCATTGCAAATTTCAACATTTTCTAATTTTAACATAATGACTGGAAATATAATGATTGGATACACTAACTATAACAATCTATCCGAGATTATAATTCTCCCATTAGATTTTAACACAGCATCATGGATGCCAGTCCCAAAAAAAATTTTTGACAGAATTTTACTGAAATTTTCAGTAAATTATAATTGAAACATGTATAAAACCACATTAACTGTGACAGACAGTCCTGACATCATTGTATTAACGGCATCTACAACTCATCATCATCATCATCTGCAGCTTCCTGTACTGTCAAGCGACAGATTATATCCACGATCTGGAAAGACATCCATAATCTCACCCACAAGCAAGCTAGCGACATAAAAGCAATGATCCAAATGGCCACGGAAAACAATGGAGCCTTACAGCCTACTTTAAGCTGCTTTTCCACCAAACGCGAAATGAATTTTTCACGCTACAGATTGTATTCGAAGTCAATGCAAAGACGCAAATTATATTCGCGTCTTTGCATTGACTTTGAATGTAATCTGTCGCATGAGAAATTTGTTTCGCGTTCGGTGGCAAAGCAGTTTAGACTAATTGTAGACTTCAGCACAATATCGTAATTTTACAGCAACTTGCCAGATAAGATCTAAAATGTTCGCTGAGTTGCTGTCATTAAATATTAGCAGGACAGCAGCCAAAAAGCACACAATATTTGCGGTTCACATTTGAAATGATCAGCTACAAATTTTGAATGGATAGGAAACCTTTAACTAGTTGAAAAGTGTTGGGCGTGGTGTTCGGGGGCTGCATATGTGGTGGATTGATGGAGTGATGCAAGGGAGAATCGATGATACGGCTCGACATTTGCACTAAATAAATATGGCTTCTATACTATACTGCCCTACAAAGCCAAAGTGCAGTAACTACACTTTGGGTAAGATGTGAGTTATGCAGTTTTGGGCCTGAAAGTATATGATGGTTAGGATTTGTTAGGATTTATTTGGATATAAATCACACCATGGCAAGTCAGTTAACCAGAATCTATCATAGATGTGCTAACTATTCATTTGTTAGAACAGCAAATGATCTCTGAAGCCATGTTTTACTGTTTAAATTTTTTCGTAGTTACTGCACTTTGGCTTTGTAGGGCAGTATAAATCAGCCTACGTTTCAGCGTCTCGCATACTGAGAGTTTCCCGACAGCTTCGCAATAACTCTGCCCCCAGCCCCTGAAGTAATCGGTGCTCATTGCTCACAATCACCAACAAAAGGCTCTCTGATTGGCTACTAGTTTATGTTTCTACTAAAGCACAGATTGGCTCAATCAACCAAACTTACAGGAAATGTAGTCTTTACATACCAAAAATTATTTTGTATTTGTGCCAGATTTGTTCTAACAGAGGAAAATGAAAATGAAGCACTCTGCACTGCTGCTTTTCCTTCCTACGATAATGAACTGATCAATTAATGTCTGATTGGCCAAAGATTTACCACAGCTAATGTAACAGGTTTAATAATGCAGTAATACTGCCATCAAGGACCAGACAATCCCATTTCTGACCGAGATAAATTTAAGCCATGTATTGTTGTATAGTGCCAAAGGAGTGGCCAAACTCGTCACCTGTGAATTGGCCATTGAGATTGACCACCAGGGGGCTGTTCTTCCAGTCAAAGGTGGCGAGCAAGCGGAGGAAGCGTAGAAGGCCCACCTGAGGAGACCTGAGGAGAGACATGGTCAGTCAGCAGGCTGGAACGCACACAAAACAGGGCATGCTGGGAATACGGATGTGTGACAATGTTGAGTCGCATCTTTTTTTTTTTTTTTTTTTAAGCGTAATAAGACCACGAGCATCAACTTCTTGAAACATATGCACCCTAGGCATACTTAAATCAACGACAATCATTTGAAATGCTTCGGGAAAGAAAACTTGAGCTTCGAAATCCACTAACTGCCAGCGAGGTTGGACAGCTTCCATCACATTTAAAGGTGCAGTAGACTGGCCTGTCCAAAATTAGCTCCCGTGTACTTAGCGTAAATAACAATCAAGCAATTCAGCCAGTAGCCTGTAATGATTAAGATGTGATAATGAAAAGCTGAAAAACCAAACTAGGCTACAATATTAGATAGAAAGAATGCAAATAATTTGCATAATGTAAAATATTTTCCTGCGAATTCCATCTCTCGTAAGATTAAGAGATTATTAAAGAGAAAGAGATCCATTTTAAGATTGCCCTGATTTCAACCATCTAAAAAATACGCAAAGTGGAAGATATTTTGTAAAGTGGATGAAATGTGAATGTTAGATATAAATTATCATAATAATGGTCAAATGTAAGTCCACAAAAAAATCATGCAAGTGCATTCATTCAAATCTGTGCTGTTCCATGGCCATTTGATTGTCAAAATGCCACAAACAAACATGCTATCTAAATAAACTTGACCATCTACGGATTCAAATTAGCAAATAAGTCAATCCATCGTTTGATTGCTAACTAAGTAAAGTCAACGGGAACAAGATTAGAGTAATATGTCAAAGGGAGACGATTCTGCAGTCCTTAACTAAGCTCCGTTCAGCACATCGTAAGTTTTTTCGGAATCATGTCACATAGCCTCCGATGCTTCGCACTTTTGTTTGCGGTTCGTCTAAGAGTGCATCCAGTAAATGAAACGAAAAGGACAAGCTAAAATGTTCGCCCCATGGCAGCAGGAGGTCTTACTACACTTCAAAGAATTGCAGTTCAACATCTCCATATCCCCGGCTGGGAAATGCAGTCCAGTTCACTGAGGAATTACCCAGGAGGGGTGAAGGGAGCAGGCTGAAGGAACAGCGATGCCACAAGAAGATCAGCCACGTCGTCAGTCACGTCCCCACTGAAGAGCTGAGCGCCCAGCCAACGTTTGGCTAGCCGGCACACGCAGCCAAACGAGGGGTGCTGTTGTTGAAGCCTGGGAGGGGTTGCAGTAAGAGAGGGGGTTAGGGTCTGAGGTGAGAAGTCAAGACACGAGCTCCAGATCTAAGGTGGGCAGGTGGACCCGTACCCATGCAGTGTGCTGGTAAGGTAAGGCCTGTGCACCGTCTCCAACTCCAGCGCCTGAGCCTCCGGGTTGTCACGGTAACATAGCATCCCCTCTGGCGTGATGACTTCCCTCAGGACCTGGGGCTCCCGGTGATATGCCACCTGCACCCGGAAAACCAGCCCATCCTGTTAGTGAGTGAGCATCAGAGAAGAGATTATTTTAGGACTTTTAATGAAGTCGCTGAAGTACAATATAACATATGAATATAACAAGAGCCATCTAGCAATGGCGAATCCCCCTGGCCCCCCACATTCATGGATTAACTGCTCAAGAAATTCCTAAATACCGAAAGGCATATCTACATATGACACCTGACCTACATGTCAAATTTCATGAGGAAATACTGAACTTTTTTCAAGTTATGTTCCGGACAAGAGAATGTTTACGGACGGACGGACGGAGTGATGGCTATATCCCCCCGCATTATATGCCGGGGGGATAAAAATGGCTAAATAGGATGGAATGCTTCTGAGAAAAAAAAGCAGAGAATTTTCATTGACTTAAAGTTTAAAAAAAAAAAAACTGAAATGCAGTCAGCAACAACTAGCAAAGCTAATCAGCAAACAAACTGCCAATGGCGGAACACTAAAACACTGACTGAAAAACAGTCCATAGACAACTGAATGAAAGCCATTAAAGGCTCGGTAGGCAGGAATCCTAGAAAAACGGTGATCGTTAAGTCTACACGGGACTCATCTCCTCATCTCTGACCTGAGCTCCTCCCACCAGTCAAGCATGGGCATCTGAGACAGGCGCTTCATACACGTACCCGACAGTCCCTGCCCGAGGTAATCGCAAATTAGACAAACCAGCGATAGTAAATAGTATTTATATTTAGTTTAAAATAATACGAAAGACAGACGACTACAAAGGCTAAAGTAACTTTAGCCGACAGACAGGTTTGACATCAGGAATTATTCAGTTATAACTTTGAGCAAATAAAAGCCGTTCTTCATTTTCAAGACTAATGACAAGCTAATGTTTTGAAGCAGTGTAGCACATTTTATTCAGCAGAACAGCCAATCACAGAGCTCACTCTCTCAGCAGTTCTGTGATTGGTCAAATTTTTCCATCGTGGGGCAGATTCTTTGCAGGCTGAAAACAGAGCCCAGAGGGGATGCAGAGGTCTTCTCTTCTCTCAGATCATTTCATTTACATTATGCTCCAAGGTTAAATGGAAGTTTTTGCTCAATATTGCAAAAATAAGCTGCCTACCAAGCCTTTAAGTCAACTGAAGTTCATTTCTCTCAGAAAACAAAGAAACTGCTTTTGTATAAAAAGGAAACAACAACAACAGAGAAGCTATTATTAATCCACTCCTTATCAAATGTTCTTTCATGTGTAATTTTTACATGTTTTTTGCACGCTTTAATTTGTTACTTTTCAAAAAATAAATAATAAAAACTAAAGCAGTTAGTGAGATGGATACAGTCAATACATTAGACATGCCACAATGATAAAAGGATGTGAAATTGAGTATTTTAAATCTGTGAAAGTAAAAAAGATCCACAAATTGGACTGCCGGATAGCTCACTCGGTTAAGGCACTGCGTTGTAGTGCAGAAGTGTCTATCACGTCGCGGGTTCGAGCTCCGGTCGTACCAACCGGCAGTAGTCACCAGCCTTTTCAGAGTAGCGCACAATTGGCCATCGCACTACAGGGTTTCAAATTGGGTAGGGACTGCCAGGTAAGGGAAATAAAGTAAAAGCTTTGTTCGTTGCTCAAGTGCCTCCTGTGGACCAGACGGGCGCTCGTCAGGAAGACTCTGAGCCTGGTCATGTCCGGGTATCCTCCGCCCTCGCTCTGAACTCGCAAAGCTTCAACCAGCTTTGTACATAGTTCACCAATTGGGCATTCCAGAATCGGGTGGGATTGGAGATGCCAAATTTATATATATAAAAAAAAAAAAAAATCCTCAAATTAAATGTCATTAAGGAATCGCTACAGACAGTCATAGCGGACTTTGCAATAACACAAAATGGCAAAGTAAAGAAAGATCTGCTCTTCACAGACAAACCAAATGCATGGCATGCATCATTCACAGAAATGTTCAAATGCACAAAGAAGAATGGAATTAGTAAAGGAAGGCAGATCACTGTATTTGAAGCTGGAAATGAAGACTGTTCAACACTGCCCATTAATGTCTACCATTCAAGGATCGGGAAATTGCTGAGATAATTTTCAAAACAGTTTATGGAGCTTAAAATAGGAAGCTGAAAAGAAGGGGAAGGAAATCTCAGCGAGCAGAGAAGAGCTAGAGCTTGAGCTCTTGTAACAATCCCTGTCACTCTCTCCAGAGAGCTCTCACAGACTCTTCAACAATATTGGAGCCACCGATCTGTACAGAACGACTGGATTGCTAACGAAATTGTAAACTGCGTCGAGAGGTTGAAGCAAGCGGAAGTAGCCGAGCAGCCATATTGGAATTCACGGTCGTAGTCAACCACAGTGGTGGGAGTTACGATTCCTTTCAAGGACACAGGTCCTTAGATTCAGTTACTTAAGAGGATTTGCTCCCAGATTTGTTCATCAGTTCCTTCATTCGGAGTCTGGGGAATGAAATCGGCTGCTGCATGAAGCAAGTTTCTGACCATAGTATGTCACGGCAACCAACAAGTCTTCACACTGAAGTTGCAAGCAAAGGAAACCAGCAGAGACTGACATATTTGGGTGTCTGATGAGAAAAATTAATGCATTTTGTTGAGTAGATCACCAAATAAGCTGTTAATGAAAAATGTTGTTGCCTTAAAAGTGTCACCCAATTCCATATATGTTTCTCTTGAAGGAAAGAAAGTGCTGTATCACCAGTAGAATTTTATGGCGTGAAGAATTTTTTTTCTTTTTTCAGGCTTCACGTGGGATATATGTTTGGGATGAATTGTGAATTATGCTTCAGAATTTTGCCTGTTGCACTAAATTAGTGTAGACTAAAATACAGTCTCATATTTCTGTAAAATTGCATGGAGGTTAGATCATGCTCATATTCATTAAAGTCACTGAAAAAAAATGCAAAAATTAACATTGTCTTTTTTTCTGGGATATTCCTACACTTGCCATTCTAGCCAATCACCTTTGCGGAGAAATCAAATCTGGCCATTTATGGGTTACAATATTTGAGGCTTAATAATTCAAAATTTGAGCTTCACAGAAATGGGGAAATGGCTTAACTGAAACAAGACACTTGTAGAATTTAGAATTCCATTGAAAATCAGTTTATTTTCATAATTTTTGGTCGAGAAAAGGGGCCACAAACAAAAACATAACACGTTGCTGAATACCCTTCAGCCCGGACATGATTTCCTGCATCAACGCCACAGCTTTAAGGTCAAAGGTTAAATCCAGCAAAAAAAAAGTGACGTTGCGCATGCGTGTGTGACAGTGAGTTACCATACCAAATTTGGTGAAGCTGCAAGACTTAGTTGCCGAGAACTGACCCAGACAAGATTTCCAGGGTCATGGTCACGGAGCTAAGTTCAAAGGTCAAATCCAGCAAAAAAACCTTACATTGCACATCTATGGGTCATAGTGAGTTACCATACCAAATTTGGTGAAGCTGCGAGAATTAGTTGCCGAGAACTGACCCAGACAAGATTTCCAGGGTCCTGGTCACAGAGCTAAGTTCAAAGGTCAAATCCAGCAAAGAAACCTTACATTGCACATCTATGGGTCATAGTGAGTTACCATACCAAATTTGGTGAAGCTGCGAGAATTAGATGCTGAGTATTGACCCGAACAAGATTTCCAGGGTGAAGGTCACAGAGCTAAGGTAAAAGGTCAAATCCAGCAAAAACCCTGACGTAGCACATCTATGGGTCATAGTGAGTTACTATACCAAATTTGGTGAAGCTGCGATCATTAGTTGCTGAGTACTGGCCCAGACAGAATCATGGACGGACGACAGACAACGGTCACGCAGGTGACGACAATACCCATCCGGACCGGAGTCGGCCGAGGGGCAAAAAAATCTTGAAAATTCAGCACTGAAATCATCAAAAAAAATACAGAAAATTTAAAAAAGTGTACTTCATCCGAGTGTGTAATTCAAAATCATCTATTGTTTATGAGCCAAATAAGAGCTCACCAAGCGGATCCCCACACTCTGAGGCCTCGAAATTGCACACTGTCAAATCATAAAATAACCATATTTTTAACATAAACATAATAAGTCAAAAGTTGATTTAAGATGAATGATTCTCTGGTGGAATTTAGCATGGGTTTATCAAAATAGGCGCAAATGGACATCAATGGACACCAGTAACCTCTCTAAACCAAAAACATGCTTTTTTTTCATGATAAAGTTTAGAATTTTGTTGTCCATTTTTCTTCAGAGCCCCATCAGCCAGCACAGGTCCTCATTAAAGGACCAGTTTATTTTGCAGTCAGATCATTCACCTTGCAACAGACAGCTTGTTATTTCTAACTCTTATCTTCACGCCCATTAAATGGCAAGTATAACTCACTAACACAGTAATATCGGAAATATACCATATTTTAACAAAACATTAATTCCACTATCAGCAAAAAACAAGGAAATATGCTACCCTAGACTGAACAAAATTGATGCAACAAATGTGGGTGGTGATTTATCGAAGACTTTGAGCGGTTTGCATCCTAAACAAGTGAAAATCCTGCGCATTCCATTTTGTTGAATGTGGTAAATATTGTAAAACAGATTGTCACATTGGGCCAAATGCCAGCACATCCAATATTATTAGCAAAGGCTAACCGTTACTCTTATTAACCAATGTGGCAAACCAGCTCTGTGATCACAGTGGTAAAACAAGAATAAGAAATAGCTAGCTAAATAGCGCGCTGGCTATAAGTAATACATAGCTACTCTATACAACAATAGTTGTTCATACACTGCAAGAAGAAAAACGCTCCTTCACTGAATTTCTCCTGCAGAAATCAATGCTTCAGCCCTCCAGTCCTGTTCCATTCAAAATTATTCCCACTGTCCATGTTCGCGGAATGTTTTCATCTCGTGAATGTAACCTCAGCACAATCTCAGGGTTGGGTTTGGAAGTCTTTTTCTATGCAATCAGGTCATTTTCAGCCGTGCAATGTTGAGAGAATATGACCTAACTTGTTATGCAAGGGTTTAAATTCTTTTCTGAGGGTCCAATCAATGTCTTTCAATTACTGAGGCAAGTTTAAACTCTCTGAAATTGGTTATAAAACGTGTCAATCAATAGATAATTACTGGGAAAGTTTCATGTGGGCTTGAACTATAACTTTGCTTCACGCAGATAAGCCTTAGCAAGCATTAGAGTGACTAGATTTCGCTGAGAGATTGTATGAAGACGTAAGTAACCACTAAAATTCCAGGGACAAATCTGCGTGTAAATAAATGGTAGGGAATCATGTGCTTTAAATATCTGATATAATATCGGACTACAATTGATTATAGAATGACACAGTATCATAACCAATTTTTGCTTCAGAAAATGATTTTTTTCTTCACTTCTTAACCTTTAGCGTGCTCTTGGCGACCGCATTCGCCCATATATTCCTTATTCTGTACAACTGCCGGCGACTGCAGTCGCCACGTTTGTGTGTTTCTGTTCACATTGCCGGCGAGATTGCTCGACAAGAAGAACTGTGTTTAGGAAAACCAAGATCCAAATATCATCTCAGCGGCAAGTGCTAATATAACTTCATTTTAAAGGGAGTACATGATGCAGTATGAGTGCGGTCGCACTGATAGCGAGCAATGGAGAGTCAGTGGCTATGCATGCGACCATTGCCTAATGTGACAGATTATTAAATGCTGATATTACAGATTTTGTGTCCCACATCGGTCTTGCGTTGTTCTTGCTAGCTATGTAGACAATTCTTGTTGGACAGGTATTGTAAATCTAGCCATTTTTCATCATACATGCGAATGTAAAATGACTGTTGTGATCGCTGTACAGTACCAGTAAACTCATACTACATCAATAGTTCCCTTTTTGTTCTTTATTTCTAACGAACCAAATAAATCAATATGAAACGTTGAATTAGAATTTATTTTGTCTCACAAATGAATACAAAAAATGGCACATATAATACATAGTTTACCGAGCTCATGTTTGTTCCGTCTCGGGAATTTCGGAACAACTTGGGCCGCGGAGGGATTATTACCCTCCGGTAAAACATCTCTTCAACGGCCCAACGAAATTCCAATCTCCTACAAACACTTGCGCAGTAACCGTCTATGGCTGTAACCTATATTTAAAATGGAACCAAGTATCAAGAGCCCAATATTAGTCCATTATACATCAAAATACAGGAGATTCCATTGCGTCATCGTAATGGCTTGTTTTGAGTGGTTGAGTTCTGTAATTCTGGGTTATTTCCGTGAAAACGACCCAATTTTTTAGTATCAGTAGGTGTGATATCTGATTAATGTTGGAAATAAGCCAGTTGCAGGCTATATTACACTGATGCAGAACTCAGCTGCCAGCATGCAATAGGCTTAAATTAACTCAGCATGTTAAAGGTTAATTGGGATTCCTTTGGCCTATTACAGCTGAAGTGGTTACAACAACATCACCCTCACCCCCACCCTTATCAGCAGCACCCTCACCCCCACCCTTATCAGCAGTACACTCACCCCCACCCTTATCAGCAGTACAGTCACCCCCACCCTTATCAGCAGCACCCTCACCTCCACCCTCATCAGCAGCACCCTCACCCCCACCCTTATCAGCAGCACCCTCACCCCCACACTCATCATCAGCAGCACCCTCAGCCCACCCTATCAGCACCCTCACCCCCACCCTTATCATCATCAGCACCCTCACCCCCACCCTTATCATCATCAGCACCCTCACCCCCACCCTTATCATCATCAGCACCCTCACCCCCACCCTTATCAGCACCCTCACCCCCACCCCCATTTTAGCATGGGCTACTCGCCACAGGTCTATACTTTTTTAAAATTCAACAGTGGGGTGCAAATATTTTGGCATCCCTGGTTTAAATGTCTGTTACAATTAATCTCCAAGTGATTGATAGCAAACCTGAACACTAAATGCTACAAAGTAAAACTGGACACCTTTCAGCACATTTAAAAGCAAGAATAATTTTTATTTTTAACTTTTTATAGTTTCAAAATAATAAAACAAGGAAAAAGCCCTTGTGCAAAAGTTTGGGAACCCTGTCATCTAGTACTTTGTAACTCCTCCTCTGGCAGCTATAACAGTTTGCAAATACTTCCTGTAGCCAGCTGAGAGTCTTTCAATTCTTGTCTTTGGAATTTTCCCCATTCTTCCTGACAGAACACCTCTAGCTCAGAAATATTCTTTGGCCTTCTTGCATGCACAGCATGTTTGAGGTCTCTCCACAGATTTTCAGTAATATTCAAGACTGGGGACTGTGATAGCCATTCCAAAACCTTCATCCATGTTTCCTGGAGGTACAGTACTTCATGGTGGATTTTGAGGAATGCTTTCGGTCATTGTCTTGCTGGAATACCCAACGTCTCTTCAACTTATATTTCTGGACTGTGCTTTGAACATTAGCCTCAAGAATGTCTTGATATTTGGTGGAATCCATTATTCCCTCCACCCACACAATATTGCCTGTGCCCCCAGCTGCTATACAACCCCAAAGCATAATGGGTCCACCTCCATGCTTAACAGTTGGCAATGTGCACTACAAATGCTTCACCCTTTTTTCTCCAAACATACCTTCTTTGGTTGTGGCCAAAAAGTTCAATTTTGGTTTTGTCAGTCCAAAGCACATTGTTCCAATAGGCTTGAGGTTTCTCAAGGTTTCCTTATGCATACTTCAGACGCTTAATTTTGTGTTGAGGTCGTAGTAAAGGTTTCTTTCTTGTAACTCTGCCATGTAGGTCTTTGTTGTTTAAGGTACGCTGTATTGTAGTCCTGTGAACAACTAGACCTCATTTTTCATACTCATTTTTGCAGCTATTTTGCAGTGATGTGTGGGTTCTTCTGAGCATTTCTCACCAGATCTCGGGCCATTCTATCAGAAATTTTTCTTGGTCTTCCAGATCTTCCCTTGACTTCAATTGTTCCATTTATTTCCCATTTTCTTACGATGTTTCTGACAGTAGAAATGAGTAGTTTGAAATGTTGCAGGAGTTTTTTGTAGCCCTCTCCTTGTTGGTGGAAGTGAATTATCTTGATTTTGACATCCCTGGACAACTGTTTAGAGGAAGACTTGGTTTTCAACACCAGACACAATAGCCCCCACAGTCGGATACTTCAGAAGGCACAAAGTTACTTCAGAATATATAGTTCAACCCTGGAATTATATTCACCTGACTCACTGCAGACCTAATGAGTGAATCACCTGGGTCCAGGCCTCAGTAATCATCTTCTTAAAAAGTAACAAAGAATAATCCAAAAGGGTTTCTTAAGTTTTGCACAGGGCCCTTTTTCCGTTCTT
This sequence comes from Gymnothorax reevesii, assembly GCA_029721435.1. NCBI lineage: Eukaryota > Metazoa > Chordata > Actinopteri > Anguilliformes > Muraenidae > Gymnothorax > Gymnothorax reevesii. The sequence continues at coordinate 31,235,623 of CM056580.1, read as the reverse complement.
ATCATTTAAAAACTCAGAAAAATTAAAATAAAAAGAAACCTTACTTTCAGATTTTCAGAAAGGTGTCGTGTTTAACTTTGTAGCATTTAGTGTTCAGGTTTGCTTTCAATCACTTTGGGATTACTTTTAACAGACATTTAAACCAGGGGTGCCCAAATTTTTGCACCCCACTAACTGCCCTTAACCTCGCAGCAAACGTCTTCATTTTTTAGTCATTGAGTCAAATAGAGTCTCTGCTAGAAGCCTATACTTTTTTGTGATCCCATCAATGCCAAGGTAAAGGTCATCAAAAACACATTTTGGTCAATAATTTCGCTTCAATTCATACCAGAAACTTCACACTAACGTCAATCTGTTCATCAACACCATGAGGTCCCAGAGGTTATGGGTCGCGATGATGTCACTATGATGTTAGAGGGTGGAATTTCTGCAAGTCATCATTCCAGAAAAGATCATTCATTTGAATTGTAACTGTTTATATTGAGTATTTCATACGCAATTTTTCTGAGAGAGAGTGTGAGCAAGAGAGAGTGACAGTGAGAGAGAGACAGAGAGAGAGAGAGAGAGAGAGAGAGAGAGCGACTGAGGGGTGGGGAAGAGAGAGCGTGAGTGAGCTCACGCGCAGATTTACCCTCCCATCCCGCAGGCACAGAAAGGAAGGCAGGTGTTACAGCACACACCCTTCAAGATGTTTCGAATGACTCCGGTATAAAATCAGAAATCAACGAGAGAGAGAGAGTGTTTAAATACAACAAGGAGAGTGGGACAGGAGTGGCAAAGAAAGATGGAGAGTGGGTGTTACCTTGAACACGTCCAAGTGAGAGGGGCAGGCGTGGCAGGTGTACTGGTGCTGTTTGTTCAACAGCTCCCCGAGCCGGATGTGGAAAGCGGCTTTGATGTGCCGAAGAGCCAGCCGATCGTGAGGCCACTTCCCACTGCCCTCCATGTGACAGAGCACTGCAACAAACAACACAGATCCAGAGGGATTCAGAGTCAGAAAAGGTCAACCAACAGCACCAGAGAGCCAGCAACCATTCAAACATGCATGACTCTCTCGCCACTGGATTTGGCCTGGACAGAAAACACGGTGGGGGGGACAGAGAGATGGGCAGGAGAATGAAGGAAAGAATGATGAGGCACAACCACACAATGAGATGTAAAATAAAAAAAATACATTTTGTCAAGAAATATTGAAATGTTATGAGTTCTGCCCTGGAAAAGGAGGGTGAAGGGTGGATAGATGGACAAACGGTGGAACAGCACCCATTCCGATATCCCCATACACTCTGTGGTGGGGCATGATGAGGGTAAGCTTGAGCCAGTTGGCTAGAGAAAAATGTGCAGAGTTTAAGGGGAGACAGAAAAAATACATTTCTCCACTCCCTGTATTAACAACAGGATAAAAACATGCAAGGAACTTCAGACCCCTCAGCCCAGCCATGATGTCAGACTGGAAACATCACAAAGCTGCATGTTAATACCTTATAAAAAGCCTGCAGGTCACGGTGACCCAATTTGAACCCAAAATTTTTTTGTCTAATTAACATAAATAGGTCACAAAAACCAAAGTTGAATGAAACATATTTTTACATCAAGGCCACCTATACACAATCATTTCAACACAGTGAAATCGAAAAATTTCTGAGATTTCTTTTTTTTTTTTGTGCGAGAGCGAGTAAGTGTTCAAGGCCACAGTGCAAAGGTCAAAGGTCAAATGTAGAATACAATCAGAGGATGCATAGGTCCATCTAATGTACTTTATACATGGCCGGTATCACACAGCTGCCATTCTCAATTGTCCAGAAACAGCCTGCACAAAGGTTCCAAAGTAAAGGTCACTGCACCAAGGTTAAAGGTAAAATCCTGATACAGGTAGGTCATTACACAGCTACAGCTTAAGATCTTTACATGGGATAAGTATGAGGTGTTACATACTGTATTAATAGCTTCAGAGTACTGATCTGCCCAAAATGTGGAACAGACATGCACACGCCGTCATGGTAACAATGGTAAAAACCAAAGCACACCACAGGCCCAGTCCCTTTCAGCGAAAGGGAGCCAGCAGATTTGAAAATTCAACGCTCAGCGTTTCATCTTTCCACTGCATTTGCGGCAAGAGCAATTATAGGCAGATTAACGCAGAGCCAATCAAAACAGGACTTGCCCTTTACCGGCAGAGTAACATCCGACCAACACAATTTTTCCTCTTCTGGCGAATAGCTAGTTTGTGAGGAGATTAAAGGTAATGAACTTAACATAAGACTTGGCATTACTGAGCCAAGAGGGCAGATGTTCCTTGGAAGAGGAACAAGAATAAATCGGAAGGAGAGCGGCCAAATGGAAACGAAGCTGAGCGACGGGAAAAACAATGTATCACAGAGCCGGGGGGGTAACTGAATGGGCGAGGAGGGAGCGACATGCTGGGGCTCGCAGCAGTAACACAAACAGGGACAGCGTCGGTCATGAGCTCTTCTGGTGCTCATCAACATTTACAGTCCATTTGTCTTGCAGTAAAATACATGAACACATAAAAATACAAAAACACATGAAATTGCTGAGCCCCCCTGCCCGTCTCTGACAGTCATTTGAGACATGAGGCACTCAATCCTGATTCAGTTATTAGCTACTCTGAGCCTGTGCAGCGTGTCCCCGTGCATATGTTCCCAGGATGATTATTAGGATTATATGGGGGGATGATAAGAGATGATTATTAAATGAGGGATGTCCACTGTTGCTAGGATTTTAATAGCAGAGTACTGGACTGCAGGCTTTGCGTATTTGGGTGGGACAAACCTTTAATAGGCGTGATGTATACGGGACAGGGCTTGTCCTCCAGGGGCACAAGAGCACGTGAATCCTTCTCTCGGCCAAAAAATGAGTAGACCAGCTTGACTGGTTCCGGGGGAAAAACCTGAGGGCAGAGGGTTGAGAGGTCAGGGGGGAGGAACAGAGTGCAACGGGATGGAGGAACAGAGTGCAACGGGATGGAGGAGAGGGAACAAGGTGGAGGCGAGGGGACAGGGCGGAGGCGAGGGGAAAGGGCGGAGGCGAGGGGACAGGGCGGAGGTGAGGGGACAGGGCGGAGGTGAGGGGACAGGGCGGAGGAGAGGGGACAGGTTGGTGGCCATGTAGCAGGGAGGAGGTGAGGGGCAGAGGCGGGCGAGACACGGGGCAGGCGAGGGACAAAGCAGAGGCAAAGGGGGACAGGGAGAAGGCGAAGGGACCGGGCGGGGTCGAGCAGACACGGTGGGGGCCAGGGGTTAGGTCGGAGGTGACCGCGTGGAGGCCACTGGGTGGAGGCCATGCGAGGCGCGTACCTGTGTGTATCTTAGGGCAGGGTGGGCGCCCTGCACAGCAGTGATAGACAGAGGCAGTCCCTCCAGCTGCCACAGCTTGCGGCTCAGGTCGTCGTACGACTGCACCACCTTCAGGCTCGCCTCCTCTCCTGTGCTGCAGGACTGAAATGAACGCAGTCGGACATGTGTTCACAAGCCCAAATCACCTTCTGGGACAATGTTATGATAACGTCCCGTTTTGCAGGTTCTGGTGTACTTGCATAATGGGTAATATATTCGCCAAATGATGCTAGCTAGCACATGTTTCATATTGCGTAAGAGAGCAAGCGATCTCCAAATTGGAAACAAACTGGATGCAGTGGTGACATAGATGTTGACATTGCAAAAGTTGTCGCTAGCCTATTGGCGTTTTACTACGGACAATGATACACAGTGCCAGTCAATAGCTTGGACACACCCAGATTTTTCAAGCAAAAATTAGTGATTTAAAAAAAAAAAAACACAACAGTACACTCATTTCTCTTCACAGTAGTAGTAGTAGCAGCAAGAGTGTAAAAGTTCCCACAGATGTGCAGCACATATAATTTACCTCTCCTGGACCTTTCTGTCCAATAAGTCCCAAACCAGCATGAATTTATTTCCCTGCCGTAAAATGGTAAAAATATTTTTGTCTGCTCATTTTGGATAAAATGAAAAAAAAGGTTTTGTTAATTTCCATAATTGTGGACACTAATGACACATCAATAAAAATAGTGGCAAAGCCACTGCACCCGCTTGGCCAAACATGGCCAAAATCAAACTTGGCCCAGATTTTCATTCCATATACACACATATGAAACATGAAAAGGATTAGTGAAAAACTGAAGGCGCGAGAGCGCTGACAAGGCAAGAAGTTTACGGATTCATGACGAAGGCCACCACGAAGGCATCTAACCACAGCATAAGCCCGATTAGCCTGGAGGCCAAGCAGGCTAAAAACATATCAAAATGAGTAAGGAGCCTCCACACTTTTTACCAATTCTGTTACCTCAGGTCTGTAGCCTGTACTCATGCGTGGTTGCTGAGTAATCACCTGTTGTTGATAGATTTGAGGTAATGTGTAGTGCAGTACGAGAACAAACCAGGCTAAAATGTTCATTGGGGAACGCTTGACGTTTCGGTGACATCTAGTGAGTAGTACATCCCAAATTTTGGCAACCACCTCACATTGTTGTGTTTGAACTTTAGAGCACCCTTATGGTTTAAAACCACAGAGATCATACTTGCTACGCAAAACAGTTAGTATGCAAGTGTGCAAAATATCCTCAGTGAAAGCACTCACCTCCCGTCCCGTTCTGATGACGCTGTCGAGCAGTCCTCCCGTGTAACGCACACTGGACTCCGAGATATCGGCATGACTAAAGCAAAAACAATGAGCAAAGGAGTCTGAGAGTGGAACTTGCCCAAAAATGAACAAAACAAGGACATACAGATGGTGAAATGTCCCCCATGGAATGAATTTGCATGTCTCAGACAGATGCAGAAGAATATATCTAATTATTCCATGGCTACAAAAGGCCTAGACTGGGGCTCTTCACTGACAGACAGGACAGCAGATGGGTACAGACGCAGAACAACAGTCAGGGAACTAGACAGATGGACAGCGAGAGACCGCAAAACTGACAGCTGCAGCAGGTGAGTGATGATCTGACGGGGCACCAGTCTCTTCTCGTAGGCTGAGGACCCCTCCCACAGCACCGCCTCGCTGATGGAGCCGTCCTGGAAGCGCCTGAGCTCTGAGCGAGAGCCCCACAGCTGCCGGAACTCCACTGCCTGAGGGGACACACACACACACACACACACACACACACACACATACTCGTTTAACTACACTTATGGGGCCATATGACTGGGCCATCACCTATGGGGACCAGCCTTTCCAGGGCTAATAGAGCTCTGAAAAAAATCAGGCATTATCAGTGGCAGTCTGTAATGACAAATATCTGTTCAAATTTACAAAATTCCAAAATTTTTCTCCAAATGTGTCTGGTCCGTCACCTCTGAGGACCTCATCTGGTTTTCAGGACTTGTGAGGTCCCCTGTTATACACAGCAATGCCCGTCTTGTTTTCAGATCATTGTGGGGACCATGAGGTCCCCTGTTATACACAGCAATGCTCATCTAGTTTTCAGAACATTGTGGGGCCCAAAACGACTTTGTGGGGGTATCTTTTGTGCTCGGTCACAGACAGAAATTTGACTTAAGAACTCCTGTGGGACTTTCAAGGCAATGGGCTGCATGCAATCAATTCTACAGTACACATGTATCCCCATCAAAGCTGGCTTGGCCGAATGCAATATTACATTTTTGCTTTACAATAGTTCAGTTTGTTCCCCTCAGTTAATATAATTTTATTGAGCACTAATTCTTGTCATTCATCAATATATCTTTTCTGAGTTGTATGTTTAAAGGGACATGTTGCTGTCTATCAAGTGGCTTTCCAGTGACTGGTTATGGTAAATCTAGTCCATAGAAGCAATACAGGCACCATAAAATGAGTTTATTAATATTAACCAAAAAACCGTGTAGTCCTACTCGTGCTGCTGTGTCAGGAGTAACAATAAATTTACCAGCATGCATTGCAGTTTGCTTCTGATGTGCAATCCCTAAATCCTGGAACTGGGTATTTCAAACACTGCTATGAGCACAGAATGCTAGGCTTCAGTTTCTTAAATGCTTCACTCTTTGACCAGAAAACCAATGAAAACTACAAATATTTAACAGTATACTGTAAGGTTAAAAGCAATCGTAACTAACCACAAAGCACAATGGTCATTGTAATTGCAAGTTCTTAGTGAAGACAACAAATAATGTCAATGCTCAATACACACAGGGCAACTTTTTGGCCCCAGTGGTTGCCATGCAATCAGTACAGACATGTTGAGACAACAGCTGGTCCTGCCACACATCACCTAAAGAGTTGGTCCTATGTCTTCGTGTATCAACACGTACATTAGATTCGGTGTTCCCAACAAAACACGGGACAGCAGCCTCTTCCACAATTAGTTAAGGCACTACTTCCCTGTGTTTGGAAGCAAAGAATATGCGAGCTGGAGCTGCCAATGTCATGAACACCAATTCACAGGAGAGCTTAGTCTACCAAATCATTGCATGCTCCCACAACCATGTGCTATTGGGGGGGGAAAAATGACACACTCATCTGTAAATTATGGAGTGGTAAACCACCTAAAATAAAGCTCACGAGTTTGCAGCATACAGTAAAAAAAAAGGCGTGCAATGCACGGAATACCCCTCAGCCCAATGTCGAAGTTTTTGGAGACGCCCGCCCGCCCGCCCAACCGCACGAAGGATAGCAATAACCCCTCAGCCTTGAGGGCTGAGGGGTAAAAAGCAAGTGGGGGCCAATCAGTTCCCATTTTTTCTCAATATTATCAGGCATTTAAATTGCACCCCATCCAGACATGGTTACGCCCAATGCAGGATGGCACGGTGTCGTGGGGTTAGCACTGTCGCCTCACAGCAATAAGGTTGTGGGCTACAATCCCGGTGTGGGCCTTTCTCTGTGGAGTTTGCGTGGGAGCAGTCTGGGTACTCCAATCTCCTCCAGCCTGAAATGCAGTAGATATGGGTGGATGGATCACATCATGGATTGTTTTGCCTGAATAACTGTCCTACTGAAACCAACTGAAACATGACTCAGGATAAACTGCAAACAATCTCATTATCTGCAGCTAGCAGCACGATATGAGCAGAGAGTACTGTTACAGTTGTTTATCCTGAATCATAGTATCCCCCGAACAAAGTTCCAGGATACTATGGATTTGGCCTCGTCACGCGTCCGCCGCATCCGCATTTTAATTTTCTTTTATTTAATTAATTGGTCTCTGTTCCAGTCCTACTGCTCACCAAAAAAATGGGTGGTCTGATACCAAAGGAGCTATGTTCTATGTAGTTTAGCACATCAAGGTGTAAATACCAGGAAATAAAAGTTGAAATTCCGAACATGTCTTGTGTTAAGCTTTTTATCTCAACCCCAAATGTATTCAGTCAGTGTATAGCAGAGGAATTGGGCTTGTTGTTCCAATACTTTTGAAGGGGACGGTATACTGTTCTCTGGTCTTAAACTCAATAACTGTAAGCTTAATCTGTACCTCAAAATTACAAATACAATGTCAAATTCTATGGCAGTAAATCTGATATGAAATGGCATGCATACTTACATACACGCATCTGGCACGATAATATCTCGACAGGTAGAAAGTACAAACATAACGGGTCCAAACATTTTAGGTATGAAGTGTGGGCTAAGAAATGTAGTCACATGTTGGATGATGTACAGTGCACAGCTATAAGAAACCTAGAAGATTACATTCTCTCTTTACAAATAACACATATTTGGTTCCTATAGGATGTAATGTTCCAGCAACTCTGGTTTATCAGGTACCAATGAAACATGCCAAGACAAAACTGAAAATTTTGAATTTCTTGTCCAAATGTCCTGTTCAATATTTTGTTACATTTCCTTTGCATGTTGTAATTTCCTGATGGCTGTGACCTATTAACATCAGAGTCTGGATATCTTTTCAGGCTGTCCAACAAGTGATATGAAAACTCTCTGCATTTGAATGGATCTCTATGGAAAGTGGGGGTAGAACTAGACAACTGTAAATTACGCTGATACAGTACAGAATAATTTTTTTTTTGCAAAATAGACATACATCATGGAGGGTCCAAGATATCAAATGAGCCTCAAACCATCATGCTCCTGTCAGATATGCAGCAGATAAGGATGGATTTCTTTTGCAGTTGTTTTTCCATTGGTTGAACATGAAGTAAACCATCCGAATCTACTGCATATCTGTCACCAGCATGGTGGTTTGAGGCTCATTTGGTGACTTGAAGCCATTAAGCCAATAAATGTTTTCCACACTAGTCCCACTCCCAATTCCTGTGGAGATCCATTCAAAAGCAAACATTTAAGACTGATGATGTTAATAGGTCACAGACCTCAGGAAGTCATAGCATGCCAAGGATATGCAGCAAAATCAACCAACTATCTTTAAATCAAAAATTAAACACGACTGCTTTCAATTAACATTCAGGAGGGTGTACTCATTTTTGCAACACTGCCTTTTAACATTTTGATAAAATCAAAATTTCCCATTTAGTACTGACTTTTTCCTTTGGTAGCTGATAAACCAGAGTTGCTGGAACATTACCTCATGTAGGAATCCCAAATATGTCTTCTTTGTAAATAAAGTTGAATTTGTAGGGTTTCTGATGGGGTGTACTCATTTATGCTCTGCACTGTATATAATGAACATGCACTTTGCAGTTTTCAGAACTGGTCCTCACATGAAAATCCAGGATTCTCATTTTTTTCCCTTACCTCAGGCTGTGACCAGCACTGCGGGCCTAAGGGGTCCCATGGGGAGTTGGACTAAGTAAGCACTCCTCTGAGGACTGCATCACAAACAGTCCTTCCAAGGGTGTGCTGTCAACTAGTGTACTGCTTGCCTTTAAAGTTAATCCAAAGAAGTTCAGTATAACAAAATCATCGGGGGGGCGGGGGGGGGAATTAAAAATCAACCAGACAATGAAAGAACTGAAAGGGATAACTTTACTGCTTCCAAAAATCCATTATAGCAACTTATATACTTTCAATTTATAGGGACACATTTTACGGCCGGTATGTGGACAAATGGTAATTCCTGGACCCAAGGCGCTGCAGAGTCAGAGCGGGAGGAGAGCCGTTGCTGTGGGTGTGTCAGCGATACGCCAGCTTGCGAGAGTACAGCCTGGGCATATGTTTGGATCTTAAGAGGCAATAAAAAGGCAAATTCCAATTCCAATGTTGGGATGTTGTGTAAAACGTGAATAAAACAGAAAGTGAGTGTTTTTTCAGCAAAAACAGCCGTTTTCAGATTTTTGATTGGTCAGACCGCAGGACAGTTTACCACTTTGCCTCAGTCCATCTTAAATGAGCTTGGGCCCAGCGAAGGCCATAGCATTTCTGGATCTTGGTTTAAAATTTGCACAGCAGAGTTTTAACTTGCGTTTATGAATGGGTAAAAATGGCATCCATGGGAGACTTCCACGGCAAAAACCACTGCTGACCAAAAAGAACATAAAGGCTCGTCTTATATTTGCCAAAACACATCTGGATGATCTCAAAGACTTTTGGGAAAATATTCTGTGGAAGGACACGGCAAGAGTTTAAATTTTTGGATGGAATGCGTCCTGTTACATCCGGTGTAAAACTAATACAGCATTAAATAAAAAGAATATCATACCAACAGTCAAACATGGTGGTGGTAGTGTGATGGTCTGGGGCTGCTTTGTAGCTTCAGGACTGAATGACTTGCCATAATTAATGGAACCATGAATTCTGCCCTCTGCCAGAAAATCCTGAAGGACAATGTCCGCCCATCAGTTCATGACCTCAAGCTCAAGTGCACTTGGGTTATGCAGCAGGACAATAACCCAAAGCACACCAGCAAGTCCACCTCTGAATGAATAAGACGTAGAGCCCGGAAACAGTTGGAACGCCGATGCGAACGCGGACGGGAAACTGTACAAAAACAATGTCTCCCCTCCTGGGAGGGAGAAAAATAATGATTTGCAAATCCTTTGACCTATATTCAATTGAGTACAAATCAAAGGCAAGATGTTTAATGTTCAAACTGATAAACTTTTTTTTTTGGAAATATTCACTCATATTGAATTAGATGCCTACAACACATTCCAAAATAGCTGGGACAGGGGCCACAAAAGACTGGGAATCTTGAGGAATGCTCAATAAAAACCTTTTTGGAACATTCCACAGGTGAACAGTTTAATTGGAAACAGGCGAGTGTCATGATTAGGTATAAAAGAAGCAAGGCGCAGTCGTTCACAAGCAAGGATGGGGCAAGGTTCTCCACTTTGTGAATAAGTGCGTGAGCAAATAGTCCAACAGTTTAAGCACAATGTTTCTCAATATGCCATTGCAAAGAATTTAGGGATTTCATTGTCTTCAGTCCACGATATCAAATGATTCACAGAATCCAGAGAAATCTCTACACATAAGCAGTAAGGCTGAAATCCAACACTAAGTCCGTGACTGTCAGTCCCTCAGGAGGCACTGCATTAAAAATCGACATCATTCTGTAAAGGATACCACCATGTGGGCTCAGGAACACTTTGGAAAACCATTGTCAGTTAACACAGTTCATTGCCTCGTCTACAAGTGCAAGTTAAAACTGCACCATACAAAGCGAAAGCTATATACTGTTTCAACCACACCCAGAAACACCGCCAGCTTCTCTGGGCCTAAGCTCATCTGAGAAGGACTGATGCAAAGTGGAAAAGTTTGCTGTGGTCTGACTAGTCCCCATTTGAAATTGTTCTTGGAAATCACGGACGTCGTGTCCTCCGGGCTAAAGGGGAAAAGGACCATCCAGATTGTTATCAGGCCAAAATTCAAAAGCCAGCATCTGTGATGGTATGGGGATGTGTTAGTGCCCATGGCATGGGTAACTTGCACATTTATGAAGGCACCATTAATGCTGAAAGGTACATACAGGTTTTGGAGCAACATATGCTGACCTTCCAAGCGACATCTTTTTCAGGGATGTCTCTGCTTATTTAAGTAAGACAATGCCAAACCACATTCTGCAAGTGTTGCAACAGCGTGACTTCATCGTAAAAAAAAGTGCGGGTAATAGACTGGCCTGCCTTTAGTCCAGACCTGTCTCACATTGAAAATGTGTGGCGCATTATGAAGCGCAAAATACAACAACGGAGACCCTGGACTGTTGAGCAACTTAAGTCGTACATCAAGCAAGAATGGGAAAGAATTCCACCTACAAAGCTTCTACAATTAGTGTCCTCAGTTCCCAAATGTTTACTGATAGTTGTTAAAAGGAAAGGCGATGCGTTACAGTGGTCAACATGCCCGTCTCAGCATTTTTGGAATGCGTTGCAGGCATCAAATTCAAAATGAGTGAATATTTCCAGAAAAACAAAGTTTATCCATTTGAACATTAAATATATTTTCTTTGTAGTGTACATAACTGAATATAGGTCAAAAAGAATTTGCAAATCATTGTATTCTGTTTTTATTCACGTTTTACACGACGTCCAAACTTCATTGGAATTGGGGTTAGTAGTTAATTTGATTGGATTTGAATGAATCACCACCCACTGATAATATAGTCTGCATAACCCAGCCCATCTGACAAGTGCGCCACGCATTTTGCTAGGAGGGCCACAAGTCGCTTCTTACTCAGAAAAATAACAAAATTCCACAGCCACACCCGTCACTACGCACCCCACATCTGACATCTGACATCCCGCAGCGCCATTCTGATCCTGGAAAATCTGGCCCATAGTATGCGATACAACTTACTATCACACAGTATTTTCCATTGTACCAATTTGTTCATACATACTAAAAATTAAAACACAAAATTGATTTAAAAAAAAAAAAAAAAAACTGCCTCACTCACAGGTCTGTCTTTTCATTGCTGTGATTCTATTTTTTACAAAGAATTTGATTGCCTTCCAATCTCTGTTTCTGAGCACTTCTGGCCCTGCTTTAATGCATGCATCGCAGTCCATCTTCCTTGGCACCTGACACTTGTCAATAAATTTGGACATGTTCTTTAGCACGACAGCAATTTCCTCCTTTTGCCACGGCCTCTTTATCACAGCAGGGCGACCTAGATAAAAATGGAGAAAAATGAAAAATAATTGTTGGTTACCATATTATTTCTCTGGTCACTTCAACAAATATCCATTTATTCTTATGAGAATTAAGTATTTTGTCTATAATAATCTCTCCAATGCAGAGGACAGAACAGGATGGTGAGGTTAAGAATAGGAAAAATACTCAGATGTACACAGATGTACCAGCCAAAACTGGTCACTCCTGAGATCGCAAATACCAACTCAACACCAGACCCATTACTCTCATCCAGTTATCAGCATTTGTGCAAAGTGGATTTATGGTTTAGTTTTAAAGCATGAGGATTCATACTGTTGCATTAGTCTTTTCAGCCAGCCCCTTGATAGAGTGGCAGCTGGATTCGCTGCTTTACGCAAAACCCTTCATGTAGTTCCTCCATTAAAACAAAGTTATTGCGAAGAATAAAAAACAGCTCCTTGGTATACTGACCACACTTGTACTCTAAAACAAAAGTCCCGTCAGCTGGAACATAAGTGGCACTTCTCAAAAATGCAGGTCTTGCTCTTGGCTTCGAAAGAGAGCCTTGGTGTCTATAAACATGCTCTCTCAAGTACTTAATATTTCTAGTTTTCAAAGCCGATAGAAGGAAATAGGAATAATGTTTTTGAGAAAGTGTTATTATCGCTTAAGACTTTTTCTTGAGCTGAAATCAAACAATTGAAATTTGAAAGGGTTTCTCTCTGCAACTAGATAGTTTTTGCTCCTTCCCATCAGGGGACCGAGAGACTTAGACTTTTTTCCTTTTGTTTCTGTGAAGTGTCTTCTCCTAAACAAACAAAATTGAACTAAATTCAATAGGGGCCACGCTAAAGTTCATTACTGCACCTCTATTTTGAGCTGAAGATGCTCTAGTGCCGTCAACATTTTGATGGTCTGCTGCACTGGCGCCACTTCTCCCTGCTGACGTGTGCGTCACATCCGTCTTAGGTCTCTTCAGGCAGGATTCGGCGTCACTCTGGAGTGTGGACTCACTGCTGTCTATGAAGACAAATGATGAAAAACCAGTAATAAACATGTAAATAACAATCCATTTGTACAGAAATGGGAACACTGCTGAAGGGACTGCTGGGAAGGGAAATTAAAATGATTGCTTTGTTCATTCCTCAAGCGTAGTTCAAAGGAGGATAATAAATGATCAGACTAAATCAGCCAACTGTTTGACCAAAATGTAACTAGGATTTAAAGAACAATAATGATAATAATACATTTTAAAAACTCCAACAGAAGTCAAGTGGCAGCAGTAACACCAATTTTTCTTTCTTTCTTTTTTTTTTTTTTGTAAGTGGCAGTAGACACCAATTTGGTGGTCCGCTTGGGCCCTGCACAGGCATTACACTGACAGTACACACCGGACATGTCCACTTGGGCCCTGCACAGGCATTACACTGACAGTACATACCAGACATGTCCACTTGGGCCCTGCACTGGCATTACACTGACAGTACATACCGGACATGTCCACTTGGGCCCTGCACAGGCATTACACTGACAGTACATACCGGACATGTCCACTTGGGCCCTGCACTGGCATTACACTGACAGTACATACCGGACATGTCCACTTGGGCCCTGCACAGGCATTACACTGACAGTACATACCGGACATGTCCACTTGGGCCCTGCACTGGCATTACACTGACAGTACATACCGGACATGTCCACTTGGGCCCTGCACTGGCATTACACTGACAGTACATACCGGACATGTCCACTTGGGCCCTGCACAGGCATTACACTGACAGTACATACCGGACATGTCCACTTGTCTTTTCTTGCTCGTTTCTTCTTTGTCACTTCTGTGTCTCCCTTCTTCGTCAATCTGGACAATCTCTATATGATTAATCAAAATTGGACAGACAAGGCTTTGGATAAGTTCTTCAAAAATTTTTCCACGTAAAAGTTGAATTATACAAGAAATATACTGGGTGCTTTAAGTAACTGAGCGCTCACAGTGAGAATGCTCAATGTGAGCACTGGGAGTATTTTTGAGCCACTTAACGTTCTGCTCTGATTGAGCGCAGAGCAAGTCTCATTTAACTCAGAAAATTCTTCAAAGTACACTACGTGATAAAACGTTCAATAACTACTTTTGATTGTGTGTCACGGTCGTCAGGAACATTTGCCGTAATGCAGTATTGACGTTTACCAATGTAATTTGAATAAATGATTAGTTTTCATTTATACACAGTAATTTGTCTGCCCACCCACATTAATGTCTTAGATTGATGTACGAAGGAGCGTAACATCAGGCTAAATGTTGGACCCACGACTGAACTACAAATTTCCATCACTTCCGCATATCCCACAGTGATCCTACACAGAAAGTGCTCAGCAGCCCTGTGAGCGGCTCAGACAGGGCAGAACTGACCAACCAAAGCTAAGCTGCTCAGTTATGCGCCCATCATTTCAAAAGATGTTTATGTTTATTAGGCAAATCTCAAACTGACATCATATTTCCCTTAGCCTTTTAATTGGCTACAGCCATGTAACAAATTGAGAAATTAGTGAGTACTGCCAACCAAATTTTCCCCAAATACCGTTTGGGTTGATGTCTATCTCGTCGAGGTTCTTCCCCGTAAACTCTCCCAGCCGTCCATGCTCCAGGGCCATTAAGATCTTACTGACTTTGGCGAGCTGGAGGGTGCCCTCGGGTAGTCTGTAGTATTGCCGATGAACTCTAATATCATGGCCAAGGTAATCCGCTAACTGATCAAGCTCTGTGTCTTTGAGATTCAGGACATTTGAAAGAGTTGCCACATGTTTCCGGAGCTTTGTGGAAGAGATGGCATCAGGGTTCTGGGCACCACATAACCTTGCATACCGTCTAATGCAATCAGAACCTCGAAAGTGGCTCATGGCAGATGGTCTTGCAAACAAGTAGTCGTTGTTTTTCAGCACCCCACACTCCTCTCGTCTGCTGACTAGTAGCTCAAGCGCTTCCTCCGTTTCTGGTGTTAAAAGAACAGGAACCTTCCTATCCCTCTTTCCTCGGATTTCAATCCGTGTGAAATATGAGCAAAGTTTCTGCTCTACTTCTGACAGAGCAAGGCAGACATCTTTGTGGGGCACCGATTTGTCTCTTGAAGTAAATGCAGACAGTGGCATTTTAGAGACCTCACCTTCCCTTCGACGGTTAAATACAATGACTTGTGCCAATGTAACCTGTGCAAGCTCTTTCCAGTCAGTAGGTGAAGACTGCTCCTTCAAATCATTGAGGTGTTGTTGTCGTTTCCCATCCAAAAAAGAATGAAGACGTTTAACATCCTCTGTGAAGGGCAAAAGCTGAGGAGAGTTAAATTTGGCCTCCTTGAGTTCCTTTGTGGCTGGGCCGGACACATATGTGCTCCATCGTGTCTGGGAAATCTCGCAGAATGACTGACATGCCTCCGCTGTAGTAAGGTCTTGTTTAATCAGTGCTTCTGATTTGAAAAACAAAGCCATTTTATTCAAAATGCCACCCAATTTGAGAGCAAGACTTGGAGATTTGGATGTTCCCGTTTTGCTGTCGAAACCAACTGCGTGTCGTGCAGCTTTAACGGTTTCCATGAAGTTCCCAGGATTCAGAAGCTCTTGGACTGTCTTCAGTGGAGTGACCTCTCTTGCTTTGAGTACGAGCCTACTAAGCTCCCTCAGCTGTTGTCGGACATGATGGCTTTGGTCGGACCCTTTCGACTGAGCTTTATGTATTAAATGTTGGCCAAATGCAATAATGCATGGCTCACTTTTGATAAGATCAGTGATTTTATCTTGATGCATGGAGCTAAGCAACTTCCAAAGTTGCTCAGTAACCCCTGGAGGTGTAGGTTGCGCAAAAGCACAAAGGGACTGGATTCGAGTTTTACCAGGTTTCACTTGCCCTTCTCTCGGTTTGAACTTGCATTGCCGAGCATGTTTCCACAGCAATCTTCGGGCAAATAGTCCCTGGCAGAATACGCAGTGCATGAAGTCTCGTCCCAAACTGTCTCGTTTTGGTTGCTTGTATGCAACAAGTTTTCCTTTTCCAGTTTTCAAAACGGCTGCATTGTGCACAAAGTTTCCTTTGTTCCTTAGATACTCCAGCTGCAGTCGCCTTTCCTTTGAGCCCTTGTTAAAACTAAGTGCCCTGGCTACATCCAACTCATTGCTGTGATGACGCTCCAGATGTCTAGCAGATTTCCCAACGGCTAACCCACAAAACAGACAGTACTGCAATTTATTGTACTTTCTCTTTCCATCTGCCTTTTTAGAAACTGCAAAAATAGACACCGAGTCAGCATCTTCTGTATCAGTCAGACATTCTGGTGAACAATTACCTAACTTATAGCTCTTTGATAGAGCAGTAGGGCTGCTGCTAATGCTTTGTTGTGAACTTAAAGGGCCTCTGCTAGTGCACTCAGATGCAGCTGTAGGGATCCTGCCACTGCAGTGATATTCAAAGAGAGGTGACTTAATTACCTCTCTTTTCGGTAGAGGAATCACATCACTCATGTTACCACCTGAGCTTTCTATACCTGTATCAGGGATATACTCTTCCTCTGTAACAGAAGAGCTGTCGGTCGGACTTTCTGGTGAACAATGACTGGACTTATAGCCCTTTAATTGAGCAGTAGGGCCGCTGCTAATGCTTTGTTGTGAATTCAAAAGACCTCTGCTAGTGCACTCAGATGCGGCTGTAGGGATCCTGGCACTGTTGTGATATCTGTAGAGTGTTGACTTCCTTCCTTTTCTATCCTGTCGAGGCATCACATCACTCATGTCACTATCTGAGCTTTCCTCACTGTCACGAGGGATATACTCTTCTTCACTGTCTGCACTGGACTCATAAAACTCCATCCTGCATCGTGATGCATCGCCATCCCTTCCACTCATCTACAAACAAAATCGAAAACCATTTTGATCAGCTGTAGTTTGCCCATCATACTACTTCCATCACTGCTCCAGTACATGAGCTCGGGTGACCATTTGAAAGGCAAATGGTAACAGTAAATGTAATGCATATACTGCTTGAAATGACCTGGAGTCTATGAACATTTACTTTCATATTTATACTGCTTACTGATCCATCGTGTTTTTTTTTGTTATTTATAGCACACCAAGACAGACTACAGGTTATATGTTCTATAGTGTGTCCCAAAAAAAGGAATAGAATAAATGGTTAATTCCATAGCAACTGCTTCACATTCTTTTATTAAAACTAGCATTTGGTATTACATAACTGTCTTCTGTCTAGTGATGTTAAGTAAGTGGAGGTTGTGCCACACTCAAATGAACAACAATGACACTTTTGGAGAGCCTGAAGAGCAATTTCAATGCCAGGATGGAGGGGTATTCCATAGATTGTGGTGGGCACAAGATGGAGCACTGGCTCACAGGAGGCTAATCGTCCAAGATAGTCGGCGAGATCTTTTTCATCATCGAGTGATTGCAGTTCACCATGAGACTGAGTGGCCCCCCAGATCCCCTGACCTAACCCCACGAGACTTTTTTTCTTTGGGGCTACCTGAAGAGTAAAGTCTACACGACACCACCCAGGGACTTAAACTGTCTGCGTGCAAGGATTGTCGCACAAGTTGAAGAATTAAGAGGTTAGCCAACTATGATTCGTAATTCCTTCAGGGCAATAAGAACAAGGGCTGAGGCTCGAGTCGCCGCAAATGGTGGCCACGTTGAAGGTCATCCATAAGCATATACTCATGTAAACGTAATTAAAAGCGTTTCCCCCACTGGATTGTCCAGTGTTCTGCATTTCAATCAAATGGCAAAGTTGCTTTTCAAACCCTGCTAATTTTGGCACAAAAACATTTCTGACAAGTTGCATTACGGCAATCACCATTCAGGCATGCCTGACAATTTTTTTGCTTTGTATGATGTGAAAAAGTACACAGTTGTGTTATAAATAGTGCTAATTAGTTTTATAGACCCAAAGTTTCTCAAGAATACTTTTCTGGGAATTTTATTCCCAGTTTCCTTTTTATCAGGACACACTGTATAGTGAATTCATATTTATACGACCGTGTTTCTATCTGATCTACATTGTGTACATCATATTCTTATCATACATCAAGCCATTTACTAAGGCTGTAACAAATACCATTTTTTAATATTGGGATATTCCATAGCCATTTTTTACAAAGCATTTGGCACTGGCAATCATCTTCGTATACAACGGTAAAACTGTCAGGCACTGGGAGTCACTTTAATGGTCGTCTGACTAGACCAGCAGCATAGTAAGTTAACTTAACTGCCTTTTGAAAGCTGACTTAAACCAAAAAATAAAATATGGCGATCTTAAAATGCTTCCAAACAGCCAATGTTTCCCTTCTTTCTGCTGTCTCCGTACATGCTGCCTGGTTTCTGCTAGCTCCTAATGTGATTACGTCTTAATTGAGCGCCGAGCCCCAGTGCGTGTGACGCAGTATTTTACAGCCCGGTAATGAGAGCTATGCTTATGTATGTAATAACAATATAAACTGCTTTTTTGGGCTCAATATTATACTGTTGACATGTACAAGTCACCCTAGTTGCAATAGCTGTACTCGGCTTTGAATTTTGTTCCTTGGTTTGCCGACATGTATGTGTTCCGCGTTAACGAGTGCTAATCAAGGTAACTGGCCTGTTAGCTTTTTTGATGTGTTAGGAGAGTCAAAATAAAAAATGAATACAAATTTGAGTGTGTTATCGAATATAGAATGTTTACAATTTCCATGAATTTTTGAATATTTGCTACAGCCCTTGTATACTAGCATTTACATAATGTTCATATTGTTCATTCTATAAATACAGTTCATACAGTATAACTTCACATATTCATACCTACCCTTAGTGTTTATTGTATCTATATTTTATACATTGTATATTACGCCAGAATGCACTTTACTGCTTCTTTTGCACTTCTGGTTATAGGCCAAATTGCGTTTTGTAGTCTCAGCACTTGTACACCATGCAAAGACTAAAATTAATCTAATGCATCACATAATTCTAATATAAACCACTTCACCCTCAAACAACACTCAACATCAAACTGGCAATGGAGATGCGCATTATGTGTATTGTCATATCATATTGCTGCAAGAGGAACAGCATAAAAGGTTGGTTTAATTGTTCTGACAAGTTATGAATAATAGCTAAAAAAGCCAACTTACAAATAAAGATTTGGCTTTCCTTTGCCTTGCAGTAACAGCTTCAGACAATGAGTCTTCATCGGAGTCGGTGTAGTCAACAAGTCTGGCGTTTCCTTGATTCACAACCTGTATCAACGAATCACAGTAAAACAGAGTTTGATCATAGTAGTGTTACCTCTTGGTGAACATTTGGCAATGCCTTTCAATGCCTTGCGCTGAAAGTACTGCAATCACATGGCACCAAACCTTTAAAGTAGACTGAGGAACTTTAGAGGTTTCCATGACAGCAGCATGAGGCTGTTGATCAGAGATTTACAATCAATTCTGGGGATGTGCAAAAGTAACTGATTAGTCAGGTAACCATTGAGTGACCTATGACTCAAAGAAAATGCAAACTGACTAACCTAAAATCTTACAAATTGTTGACCAAAGTCAATTTTTTTTCAGGTCATCGGTTGGCTTCTGAGCCACTGTAACTGAGTGTGACCATCCGAAAGGATAACACGATCACTTTACGGCCGGGAAATATATTGATATTGTGAAATATGCAACCAAATATCATCTTAGGGCGAGTCTGGGTTTGGTGATTGCCAGGAGAATGTGCGCTTTGCCAAGTGTAAAGTTTGGTGGAGGATGGTTTATGCAATGGGGTTTTTTTTCTGAGGTTGGCCTAGGCCCCTTAGTTCCAAGGAAAGGAAAGCTTCAGCTTACCAAGACATTTCGGACGACTCTATGCTTCCAGTGTTTTGGGAACAGTTTGGGGAAGCTCTTTTCTGTTCCAACATCACTGTGTCCCAGAGCACAAAGCAAGGTCCATAAAGACATGGTTGAATGGGTTTGGTGTGTAAGAAACTGACTGGCCGACAAAGAGTCCTGTTCTCAACCCTATCAAACACCTTCGGGATGAACTCGAACGGAGATTGTGAGCCAGGCCCTTTCGTTCTGACCAAATTCTGGATGAATGGGCAAAAGTTTCTACAGACACCCTGCAAAATCTTGTAGAAAGCATTCCCAGAATTGTCATACCATTTTAGCTTTAAAAAGGGGACAAACACCAAACGAATGCCTCTGGATTTAGAATTGGAGGTCACAAAAGCACATGTAGGTGTAATGTGTAGGTGTCCTTAAACTTTTGTCCATGCAAGTGTAGTTGTATTTCTCAATTTACCTAATTAAGGAGAACTGGCTGCACCTAACTGATGAGTAGGCT
Organism: Gymnothorax reevesii; assembly: GCA_029721435.1. NCBI lineage: Eukaryota > Metazoa > Chordata > Actinopteri > Anguilliformes > Muraenidae > Gymnothorax > Gymnothorax reevesii. Next base: position 31,215,289 of record CM056580.1, on the reverse strand, counting down.
ACTGTTTGACAATCCTATTGCTAAATCAAGTAAAATGATTGAACTGTTCAATGGCAAAGACAATATCTAATGCAAATTTTGTAATTTAAACAACATTTGAGCTTGCTTTAGAGAATTACCATGTTACAATAAAGGCTAATGTTTCTCTCTTTTTTTTTTTTTTGCGTGTATGCTGTATATACGTCGTCCCAATTAATGACATTAGTTGCTACAAATCTGCACAATGTGTTGATGGGTAGTGAATAAAACATCTCTCTCAAATTAAATGCATTACTCAATTACTGAAAGGTGTCCTCTCATGGTCCGATTTAGGAGCTTTACAGTAATCTGGAAAAAGACAAAAATGATCCGCCCCAGAAACCTACCTATATTGTTATGCCCAGAGAGGGAGAGGCTAAAGCATTTGATACGCTAAATAAAATCAGTAAACTCACCTTTTAGTGTATTCGATTAAAAAAAAAAAAAGATTACCCTCTATCTGACATTACTTTGTATGTTAGAGTATGTTAACGTAATGTCATATTGCTGAATGTATTTTAATTCCAACTGATGTTTTTATGAGCAATCACTTTTTTTGACTAGTTAAGTTACTCAGGTACTCAGGTAAGTTACTGAGGTTTTGCAAAGGTAACCAAGTACTCTAAATTCCCATCCATCACAAAACAAATATTCTGAATATGATACCATGAAGTCAAATCACTGGCAGTTGAACTAATCACTGGCTCTTGTAAGCAGTTTGTGAGCAGTTACCGTATCATTAGCATTAAACAGCCTAAGAAAGACTTGAGAGTAGCAGGATAAATTGATACGCATCAACGTTTTACAAACCCAAATTCCAATAAAATTGGGATGTTGTGTAAAACGTGAATAAAAATACAATGATTTGCAAATCCTTTTTGACCTATATTCAATTGAGTGCACTACAAAGACAAGATATTTAATGTTCAAACTGATAAACTTTGTTTTTTGGTAATATTCACTGATTTTGAATTTGATGCCTGCAACACCTTCCAAAAAAGCGGGTACGGGGCATGTTTACCATTGTGTTACATCACCTTTCCTTGTAACAACACTCAATAAGTGTTTGGGAACGGAGGACACTGATTGTAGAAGCTTTTTAAGTGGAATTCTTTCCCAAACTTAAAAAGTTGTACAAACTTGTACAACTTCAGTTGCTCACCATTCCGGGGATCTCCGTTGTCTTTTTTTTGCGCTTCATAACGCACCACACATTTTCAATGGAAGACAGGTCTGGACTAAAGGCAGGCCAGTCTATTACCTGCACTTTTTTTACTATGAAGTCACACTGTTGTTACACATGTAGAATGTAGCTCGGCATTGTCTTACTGAAATAAGCAAGGACATCCCGGCAAAAGACGTCGCTTGGATGGCAGCATATGTTGCTCCTAAACCTCTATGTACCTTTCAGCATTAATGCTTCACATTTTCACAAATGTGCAAGTTACCCATGTCATGGGCACTAATACACCCCCATACCATCACAGATGCTGGCTTTTGAACTATGCACTAATAACAATCTGGATGGTCCTTTTCCTCTTTAGCCCAGAGGACACGACATCCATCATTTCCAAAAACAATTTGAAATGCGGACTCGTCAGATCACAGCAAACTTTTCCACTTTGCCTCAGTCCATCTCAGATGAGTTCAGGCCCAGAGAAGCTGGCGGTGTTTCTGGGTGTGGTTGAAACAGTATATAGCTTTCGCTTTGTTTGGTACAGTTTTAACTTGCACTTGTAGACGTGGAAACAAACTGTGTTAACTGACAATGGTTTTCCTAAGTGTTCCTAAGCCCACATGTTAATATCCTTCACAGAATGATGTCGGTTTTTAATGCAGTGTTGCATTCAATGTTGGTTTTCAGCCTTGCCGCTTACATGTAGAGATTTCTTTGAATTCTCTGAATCTTCTGAAGATATTATGGACTGTTGACTATGAATCCCTAAATCCTTTGCAATGGGACGTTAAGAAACATTGTTCTCAAACTATTGGACTATTTGTTAATGCAGTTTTTCACAAAGGGGTCTATTCTCCCATTAGCGCGCAAGTCCTTTTTTACGCGATTCGAGTTAAGCACTTTTGAGTTACGCGTATTCTCCCCGACGCGCTTCGATCACGCCCACAGTGCTTAACTTCAGAATGTAAGCGGCCTTATGAAAGAGGTGTGACTGATCCAAAAGAGAGGCAGACTCTGTACAAAGCTCATTGATTATGGCTATCAGGAAAACATGGAAAAAGGGTTTTCTGATTAACCATGAAAATGCAGTTGTGGTCCATGGAAAATGCAAATCAGACTTTAAATTTGAATATCGTGGGCCTGCTGATAAAACCTCGTATCTCCAAACTGATAAGAAACGAAAACTCGTATGTCCACTATTCTTACATGCAAAATTAAACTTTTTTTTATTTTAATCTATATTTATCCATTTATATTATTATTATTTAATTTTACATTTATTTTTTATTTTCCTGTGAAGTTTGTCATTTTGAAGATACGAGGTTTTATATGCTGCTGTAATAGTAGGCCTATTTATGTCTGTACCAATTACAAGAAGTAATTCAGACATCTCTTTTTTTAGCATTGGGCTCCGCACGTCCATACGGACACATAAAATTGAGGCGGCGGGGGATATTGCCATGTTAGTGGCAAACACTTGTTATTTCTTACTCTAGCCACCATGGCATTAAAGCTATGCAAACAAACAAATTGCCGCGATAATGAAATAATAAATAAAGAATTTAGCACTTCTCAACCAGCGCAATCAGATCACTGAAAATGTGCCCCTCCTACACCAGCCTGTTTGTTCCGTGGAAGACAAGGAAGAAGACAAAGGGAACATTCTAGTCACACAAAAAGAGACAGACAGTTTATATGATCTCATTTAGAAATTGCGCACTTGAAATCTCAAACTAATCAGATGTCAGGTTTGCAACTAAAGGACATGGAAACGCTTTAACAAGGATTCTTACCCCGCACGCGGTCATCCCACCGCCCTGAAACCGCCTCAGTAATGACAGAATTCCATATCCATAGCCTATCATCCTATTTGATCTGAACGACACATTCACTTGAACTTGTGCCTAATACTTTATTATAATCAATTATCCCATTTACTGATAATGATTCTTCCCATGTCAGCTATTCTTTATAGGCTAAAATTGATTAACAAATGGGTAGTGCTTTGGTATTGGTCAGGGTAGGGCTCAATCTAGAGTTGCCTATTTAATAATATCTTTATTCAAACATTAAAATACACATTATTATCAATGGTAAAAAAATTACAAAGACACGAGTTAGTTAATACAGATATCCTCAATTAGAAAATTAATCTCCTCACTCGTGAGAATATCACAACTTTTTAGATTATCAAGAATATAAGGCAGTCGCATTTGTTAATAGAACATGACGACAATGATGGCGACGTCGAGCCAAAGCCGAAAATTGACTTTCACAACAGATGTTGGTGTTGTATGGCAGTGGGGCACTGAAGGCTGATCCGAGGAATTAGGCTGCGAATCGTTCTGGATGTGGCTTCGGTGGGGAGATGTAAGCGCAGTATCCCCGATTTAAAGCATAAATGGAGAGATCTGCTGGGCGCTGTAAAAGCCAGGCTCTCTGCAGACCGGAGAAGTGTACACGCAACAGGTGGTGGGCAACCATCATCCCCTGTGCATTTCACTGCACAGGAGGAGGGGATGGCATCCACTCTTTCTGCAGTGGAAGTGCATGGAGAAGAACTTGGAGCGTCAACGAACTGTGTCAGACACCTTGATACAGACGCCTGTGATGTGTATGACATCACCAGCCACTCTCTGGAACGACCCAGATGCCAGGAGCGACAGCGCAGTTCTGACGTTGATGACCACGGGTATGTTTTGTGGATAATTACTGCGGCTGGATAGCTGTTCATCCAGAAGTCGGCAAAGATAGATGATTGCCTCATGCATGGTCCAGACGAAAGCGCTGGATGCACTCGATGTTTGTTAGTCCCAGGATGTCCAAACGAAGCCGATATATGCGTGTTCGTCTTCGAGCTCGGCGCGCTCCTCTTACTCTTTCCCAATCACGCAAGAGTGCAAGCAAATGCAGGACTGGCATTTTGGCTTTAGATTTTCAGGGCATGGTGGAATGATGGTCTTATGTATACTCGTATTAATTAATTGTTTTGCATTTGTAATTTAACTGATTGGAGAAGAGGCTGATGCGTAATATCGTGTGATGATTTCGTTTGATAAATTATCATGGCTTTGAGAAATGTAGTTTAGAAATAAGGAAGAACAATCGAATATTAAATGTCTCAACCTTTACCATGTTAAATAAAATAAAAGTAATGTTAAAATTCGGCCTATAACCGACATCAAACGCAATATTCAATTTCGCCTAATGTTGGCGCTTGACCTTAATACAGCCCTCAAAAGCGCTTAACAGAAAAAGCGCGTAAGCCAGGGGGAGAATACGCGTAAGTGTTATTTGCCTGAGAAACGCCCGGAAACGCCCCGATTTTGGCCTTGCTCCGCCCCAAGCGCGTAACTGCCTTCGGGGCGCGTAATGCACAAACTTAAGTTGAGGGGAGAATACGCGTAGGCTGAAAAGCGCGTAGCTACGCGCTTTTTTCGACTTTACGCGCATCGAAGAATAGACCCCAAAGTGGTGAACCTCGCCACATCCTTTCTTGTGGACAACTGTGCCTTTCGGGGATGCTACTTTTATGCCTAATCATGACACTCGCCTGTTTCCAATTAACCTTTCACCTGTGGAATGTTCCAAAAAGGTTTTTATTGAGCATTCCTCAAGATTCCCAGTCTTTTGTGGCCCCTGTCCCAGCTTTTTTGGAATGTGAAAATTTTCCAAAAAACAATTAAGTTTCAGTTTGAACATTAAATATCTCGTCTTAGTAGTGAACTCCCTTGAATATTGGTCAAAAAGGATTTGCAAGTCATTGTATTCTGTACTTATTCACATTTTACATAACATCCCAACTTCACTGGAATTGGGGTTTTGTAATTGTTGAATGTCACAAAAATGGATTTCTGGAAGAGACTGTGTAATCACTGATAGTCATTGGATTATGTCACAGGCAGGGAATTAAGGCAGATTAACTGTGACAATTATAGACGCCTTAAAAGAAGCATCAGAAATACCGCATGTGTTTGGTCATTTCATCCAAAAGCTAAAACCTGCCCTTACCGCCTTCTGCTTATTTTCTGTCGTCCTCGCCCATTGTTCACCGCCAGCATTGTGGTCCGCTCCTGCAATGTGCCCCTCTGACTCCGCCTCTAAAGGCACAGGGGCAGAGCACTGTGGGGCCCTCCTATCCCACAATGCCATGCTTGACTGCTCCACACCCAGTTTTGTAGCAGGGCCAGTCTGGAGGAGAGTGGACCGGGTACAGGGTGCTGACACAGAGTCACTGGTCAAAGGAAGGTTTTCCGCAGGGCATGGGCTCATCTGCTCAGACCTGGGAAATAATTCAAAAATTCTGAGTGAAACCAGCAATGTTAGGCCAAACAGAAAATGTAGAAAAAGTATTCGAGAGGCAAGAGGCAAGAGACAAGAGACCAATATTTTACTTCAAGAACTGGTAGTTTAAATCTGCTGTATGTGTACTTCTGCGCCATGAATCTGCTACAAGCACGCAGTATGGGAAAATTCCATCTGCCAAGATAAATTCAGTCTACATCACCCTCACAGATTTTGGATTTTACTTCATTTAAAACATAATTTGGTGTTCTGTATGCTACGTTGCTGTTCCAGCCTAATGCACTGAATAAAGTTTAAAACCACTCAAGTCCTGTCTTGGCCTCAGCAGGCAGTAAATGGGCCCCCGAACCATGACACATTGGAACGCATAAATGCCCTACACTGCCAGAAATAAAATCACTTTCTTCTGATTCAGCTTCACTGCAAAACATTTCCCCTATGCAACCATGCTTGAGTGAAAACAGAGTAAATTTGAGTGAGCAAATACAGTATTGAGTGAGAGCAGAGTGAATTGGAATGTGCACATACAGTAGTGAGTGAGAACAGAGTAAATTTGAGTGTGCACATACAGTATTGAGTGAGAACAGAGTAAATTTGAGTGAGCAAATACAGTATTGAGTGAGAGCAGAGTAAATTTGAGTGTGCACATACAGTATTGAGTGAGAGCAGAGTAAATTTGAGTGTGCACATACAGTATTGAGTGAGAACAGAGTAAATTTGAGTGTGCACATACAGTATTGAGTGAGAACAGAGTAAATTTGAGTGTGCACATACAGTATTGAGTGAGAACAGAGTAAATTTGAGAGAGCACATGCAGTATTGAGTGAGAACAGAGTAAATTTGAGTGAGCAAATACAGTATTGAGTGAGAGCAGAGTAAATTTGAGTGTGCACATACAGTATTGAGTGAGAGCAGAGTAAATTTGAGTGTGCACATACAGTATTGAGTGAGAACAGAGTAAATTTGAGTGTGCACATACAGTATTGAGTGAGAACAGAGTAAATTTGAGTGCGCACATACAGTATTGAGTGAGAACAGAGTAAATTTGAGAGAGCACATGCAGTATTGAGTGAGAACAGAGTAAATTTGAGTGAGCAAATACAGTATTGAGTGAGAGCAGAGTAAATTTGAGTGTGCACATACAGTATTGAGTGAGAACAGAGTAAATTTGAGTGTGCACATACAGTATTGAGTGAGAACAGAGTAAATTTGAGTGTGCACATACAGTATTGAGTGAGAACAGAGTAAATTTGAGTGCGCACATACAGTATTGAGTGAGAACAGAGTAAATTTGAGTGCGCACATACAGTATTGAGCAGAGCATGTGAGCGGAGCGGAGCGGACGAATTTTGAAAGAAGCGCAGAGCGGGACTTTTTTTCTAGGATGATTCGGGTGGAGCGGGGCGTTCTCGCTCCAGTTTCGCTCCATTACCGCTCACTTCACGGTCCCGATGCATGCCCAAACATACCCCAAAATGCATCGGTGTTCACTTCAGTTAGGCTACAGACAGCAAGATGGGGTTCACAAAATATTTCAAAAAAGGCCGATAGGTCATACAGGTGCACTATTCCTGTCAAAATAACAGATGGTGATAAGGAGAAAGAAAGAGAATGTAACGAAATTGTGTCTGTGAGCAAAGATTCCCTGCGGAATCTAAAAAGACACCCCTCCCGCAAACACTCCGTGAGCACTCTAGCAACAAGAAAAAGGTGAGCATTTGAATTAGGCTGCGGTTATTTTAACTTACAGTACAGTCGCCGTTAAAACCGAAGAGACGGCGTTAGTTCACGTCCAGTTCCCTCGGACATTTCGCCTTTCTCGCCCATTTCTAACCTCGATCTAACCAATGAGCCGTAATTTACCCCCAGGAATAACCAGATGTGGCTCCGCGGGACTGAATGTAGTACCGCTTGTTCGTTATAGCATAGAGGGCATTTTGACTGTTAGAATTACGTTTATGTTTGCCGTTATGTATTCTAACATCTTTTTATTTTCTCTTGCTGTGAAAGTGTAAGTGAGAGCTTATGCGACCTCTGGAAAGCGTGTGGTTGATCATTTCCTCGGTTTAAAAAGCCTAGCATGAACAAGAAAAAAATATATTATGATATAGGCCTATTCGACAGTGTAATATAAGCAATTGAATTCTTGGGGGGAATTTTTTTTTTTTTGTTATTTTAAACACGTCTTTTTATTGCAGAAACTGTCTGCAATTCTGAGGGTTTGAGGGTAGATCTTCAGCGAAGTGTACCGCAATTGATTTATTGGTTTTGAAAAACCATTCGCAATATCAACAGTGGCGGCTCATCGGTCGTTACAAAGGGAAACCAAAACCTCGCCCTTCAAAGCTTAATGACTTCAACATTTCGCAGTTCACTTTTCTTTATCAGCAGTTGCTCATACGAATTGGTGGAAGTACAATCAAATTTATTTTCGATACCGAATGACGATGCAATTTATCAATACGTCTTTATAAATTTGCGAGGCTTCTTTCGCAAGAAGCCACAACAGTCCATTTTCTACAATCTTAATATAGAAGAAAAGAATGCGATGTCGCACAGTTTATTGCTTAATGAGCCTCATTAATCAATTTGTGAATCTATGCCGTTTCATGAGCTTCTTGAGCGCGGAATTTATAGCGTAGGCCTATGGTAATTTATGTGTGAAAGAAAACCCCTCATAATTTCGTGGTGCAATGTATAACAATGCTATCGAAAATAAATTTGACTCAACTGACTGTTCTTCTAACAATTCGTATGAGCAACTGCTAATCAAAAAAAGTAAACTGGGAAAGGTTTAAGTCATTAAGCTTTGAAGGGCGAGGCCGACGGCCGGCCACTGAATATCAATAAACAAATTGGTAATATACAACTTAATAGCCTGTGAGCTTATGATCACGTTATTCTCCAAAATTATGCATTTCGGACCTGCAGAGGTGCGAGGTTGTCTCTCACTAAGGAGTCAATCTTTGTTCTAAACAGTGGGGAAATGCGTCATATCGTGATAGGTTCCATAGTTGTGAATGTGATGTCAGTTTATGGTTGGGCATTTTATAGAGAACTTCTGTCACGCGCTGAGCTGATCATTACTTCATTAATAGGTTCCAGTGAGCTTAAAGGGATTATTAGGATGACAATGAGTAATAAATAGGAGATGTATTGGATCAGTGCCAGGTGTATCCGCTTTTAATTCCGTGAATTCAGTTTATGAAAGGGTCTTTCAGTTTTAAGTAACATTTAAGTTATTGTCCTTTAGAGATAATAAAAAGATCTGCTCAATATCTTAATTACATTTTTCCTTATTGATCGATATACGGTAAGCTTACTAAAAATAGCCAGTGTAAGGTTCCGCAAATAGTTTGCTTGTTTATTTATTTATTTATTTATTTTTAATGGTGCATTCAGGAGTCGTTTAGGTCTAACTAAATTCATACACGTCTTTTCTAGTTGCAAGCTTTGCGAATTTGAACATCTGAATGGTTATGACAAATCATTAAAACAAATATAGACGATGCAAAACATTTTATGACGACAAATTGGTTAAAAATTGCCTTTTAGCATTTGAAACCAAAACCGTGCATAAATCGAAAAACATTCAAGTTCTTTCCGTAAATGAATTTCACTGAGACGGGGGGCGAGTAATCATCGATATAGGAATGGATATAAGCTACTAAATTACAGGTTTGTAACAGGAAAATTAATATAGCCTATTTCAGCAATTGAGTGTAATTTAATAGCACATAAAAGCACACATTACCTCCGAACATAAAATATTGCAGAACTGATACCTGACTAACAAAATCCTCACCAAAAATAGCATGATATTTAATAATTCAATTGCGTATAATACCGCACTAAAGTTTTAAATAGGCGCACAGGTTGAGTAAACTGTATCGTCAAATATAAAAAGGTTTGCAGAAATGATTACTGGCAACATCTCCCCCGCCAAAGCAAATCAATATTTTATGTAGGCTACGTTACTTTTGCATTCATATATGGAAATAAATCACCAACAAGCTGTGCCATTATCTACATGTACGGACTACTGTCAAAACGACCGCCCCAACTGCCCTCTTGGCTCAGTTATGATTAAACAAACACCCAGCTAAAGGGATATCGCCCAGCTACCCCGTGCTCGGTAGACGGCGGGAGGTCTTCTTTCGTCTTCATGCGTGACAATAGGTCCTACTGCACAGCTCACGGCGCGATTTCCCGGTCCTAAGTGTTAACATTTGTGCTTTTTTTTTCAATAAACATTCACTTTTAAACTTTATGATGTTCAGGCGCAGAGCTTTGTTAATAGGCTGTAAAAGTAAAATGTCCGAAAAAAATAAAATCTAGCCATAACACAAATACTTTGTATTTTGCCAGTCCACCTCTGATTAGATCTAAGGCTTCAGCGAAACATGTAAATTTAATATGCATGCAAACATTTTTGGAGCGGAGCGTGGAGCGAGTGTGGAGCGGAGCGGGATGCAGTCTTGCTGGAGCGCTGAGCGGTCATGGGTGGAGCGGCATGTTGCGACTTTGAGCGAGGAGCGAGGGGATCGACAACCTATGTGAGCGAGGAGCGGGAATTCTAGCCGCTCCACTCCGCTCACATACTCTGGTATTGAGTGAGAACAGTAAATTTGAGTGAGCACATACAGTATTGAGTGAGAACAGAGTAAATTTGAGTGTGCACATACAGTATTGAGTGAGAACAGAGCAAATTTGAGCGTGCACATACAGTATTGAGTGAGAACAGAGTAAATTTGAGTGTGCACATACAGTACTGAGTGAGAGCAGAGCAAATTTGAGTGTGCACATACAGTATTGAGTGAGAGCAGAGCAAATTTGAGTGAGCACATACAGTATTGAGTGAGAACAGAGTATATTTGAGTGTGCACATACAGTATTGAGTGAGAACAGAGTAAATTTGAGTGTGCACATACAGTATTGAGTGAGAACAGAGTAAATTTGAGTGCGCACATACAGTATTGAGTGAGAACAAAGTAAATTTGAGTGCGCACATACAGTACTGAGTGAGAGCAGAGCAAATTTGAGCGTGCACATACAGTATTGAGTGAGAGCAGAGCAAATTTGAGCATGCACATACAGTATTGAGTGAGAACAGTAAATTTGAGTGAGCACATACAGTATTGAGTGAGAACAGTAAATTTGAGCGTGCACATACAGTATTGAGTGAGAGCAGAGTAAATTTGAGTGCGCACATACAGTATTGAGTGAGAACAGAGTATATTTGAGTGCGCACATACAGTATTGAGCGAGAACAGAGTATATTTGAGTGCGCACATACAGTATTGAGTGAGAGCAGAGTAAATTTGAGTGCGCACATACAGTATTGAGTGAGAACAGAGTATATTTGAGTGTGCACATACAGTATTGAGTGAGAACAGAGTATATTTGAGTGTGCACATACAGTATTGAGTGAGAACAGAGTATATTTGAGTGCGCACATACAGTATTGAGTGAGAACAGAGTATATTTGAGTGTGCACATACAGTATTGAGTGAGAACAGAGTATATTTGAGCATGCACATACAGTATTGAGTGAGAACAGAGTATATTTGAGTGTGCACATACAGTATTGAGTGAGAACAGAGTATATTTGAGTGCGCACATACAGTATTGAGTGAGAGCAGAGTAAATTTGAGTGCGCACATACAGTATTGAGTGAGAACAGAGTATATTTGAGTGAGCACATACAGTATTGAGTGAGAACAGAGTAAATTTGAGTGCGCACATACAGTATTGAGTGAGAACAGAGTATATTTGAGTGCGCACATACAGTACTGAGTGAGAGCAGAGCAAATTTGAGTGCGCACATACAGTATTGAGCGAGAACAGAGTAAATTTGAGTGCGCACATACAGTATTGAGTGAGAACAGAGTAAATTTGAGTGCGCACATACAGTATTGAGTGAGAACAGAGTATATTTGAGTGCGCACATACAGTACTGAGTGAGAGCAGAGCAAATTTGAGTGCGCACATACAGTATTGAGTGAGAACAGAGTATATTTGAGTGCGCACATACAGTATTGAGTGAGAACAGAGTATATTTGAGTGCGCACATACAGTATTGAGTGAGAACAGAGTAAATTTGAGTGCGCACATACAGTATTGAGTGAGAACAGAGTAAATTTGAGTGTGCACATACAGTATTGAGTGAGAACAGAGTAAATTTGAGTGCGCACATACAGTATTGAGTGAGAACAGAGTAAATTTGAGTGAGCACATACAGTATTGAGTGAGAACAGAGTAAATTTGAGTGCGCACATACAGTATTGAGTGAGAACAGAGTAAATTTGAGTGAGCACATACAGTATTGAGTGAGAACAGAGTAAATTTGAGTGTGCACATACAGTACTGAGTGAGAGCAGAGCAAATTTGAGCGTGCACATACAGTATTGAGTGAGAGCAGAGCAAATTTGAGCATGCACATACAGTATTGAGTGAGAACAGTAAATTTGAGTGAGCACATACAGTATTGAGTGAGAACAGAGTAAATTTGAGTGTGCACATACAGTATTGAGTGAGAACAGAGTAAATTTGAGTGCGCACATACAGTATTGAGTGAGAACAGAGTATATTTGAGTGCGCACATACAGTACTGAGTGAGAGCAGAGCAAATTTGAGTGCGCACATACAGTATTGAGCGAGAACAGAGTATATTTGAGTGTGCACATACAGTATTGAGTGAGAACAGAGTAAATTTGAGTGCGCACATACAGTATTGAGTGAGAGCAGAGTAAATTTGAGTGCGCACATACAGTATTGAGTGAGAGCAGAGTAAATTTGAGTGCGCACATACAGTATTGAGTGAGAACAGAGTATATTTGAGTGCGCACATACAGTATTGAGCGAGAACAGAGTATATTTGAGTGCGCACATACAGTATTGAGTGAGAGCAGAGTAAATTTGAGTGCGCACATACAGTATTGAGTGAGAACAGAGTATATTTGAGTGTGCACATACAGTATTGAGTGAGAACAGAGTATATTTGAGTGTGCACATACAGTATTGAGTGAGAACAGAGTATATTTGAGTGCGCACATACAGTATTGAGTGAGAACAGAGTATATTTGAGTGTGCACATACAGTATTGAGTGAGAACAGAGTATATTTGAGCATGCACATACAGTATTGAGTGAGAACAGAGTATATTTGAGTGTGCACATACAGTATTGAGTGAGAACAGAGTATATTTGAGCATGCACATACAGTATTGAGTGAGAACAGTAAATTTGAGTGAGCACATACAGTATTGAGTGAGAACAGAGTAAATTTGAGTGTGCACATACAGTATTGAGTGAGAACAGAGTAAATTTGAGTGCGCACATACAGTATTGAGTGAGAACAGAGTATATTTGAGTGCGCACATACAGTACTGAGTGAGAGCAGAGCAAATTTGAGTGCGCACATACAGTATTGAGCGAGAACAGAGTATATTTGAGTGTGCACATACAGTATTGAGTGAGAACAGAGTAAATTTGAGTGCGCACATACAGTATTGAGTGAGAGCAGAGTAAATTTGAGTGCGCACATACAGTATTGAGTGAGAGCAGAGTAAATTTGAGTGCGCACATACAGTATTGAGTGAGAACAGAGTATATTTGAGTGCGCACATACAGTATTGAGCGAGAACAGAGTATATTTGAGTGCGCACATACAGTATTGAGTGAGAGCAGAGTAAATTTGAGTGCGCACATACAGTATTGAGTGAGAACAGAGTATATTTGAGTGTGCACATACAGTATTGAGTGAGAACAGAGTATATTTGAGTGTGCACATACAGTATTGAGTGAGAACAGAGTATATTTGAGTGCGCACATACAGTATTGAGTGAGAACAGAGTATATTTGAGTGTGCACATACAGTATTGAGTGAGAACAGAGTATATTTGAGCATGCACATACAGTATTGAGTGAGAACAGAGTATATTTGAGTGTGCACATACAGTATTGAGTGAGAACAGAGTATATTTGAGTGCGCACATACAGTATTGAGTGAGAGCAGAGTAAATTTGAGTGCGCACATACAGTATTGAGTGAGAACAGAGTATATTTGAGTGCGCACATACAGTACTGAGTGAGAGCAGAGCAAATTTGAGTGCGCACATACAGTATTGAGCGAGAACAGAGTAAATTTGAGTGCGCACATACAGTATTGAGTGAGAACAGAGTAAATTTGAGTGCGCACATACAGTATTGAGTGAGAACAGAGTATATTTGAGTGCGCACATACAGTACTGAGTGAGAGCAGAGCAAATTTGAGTGCGCACATACAGTATTGAGTGAGAACAGAGTATATTTGAGTGCGCACATACAGTATTGAGTGAGAACAGAGTATATTTGAGTGCGCACATACAGTATTGAGTGAGAACAGAGTAAATTTGAGTGCGCACATACAGTATTGAGTGAGAACAGAGTATATTTGAGTGTGCACATACAGTATTGAGTGAGAACAGAGTAAATTTGAGTGCGCACATACAGTATTGAGTGAGAACAGAGTAAATTTGAGTGAGCACATACAGTATTGAGTGAGAACAGAGTAAATTTGAGTGAGCACATACAGTATTGAGTGAGAACAGAGTAAATTTGAGTGTGCACATACAGTACTGAGTGAGAGCAGAGCAAATTTGAGCGTGCACATACAGTATTGAGTGAGAGCAGAGCAAATTTGAGCATGCACATACAGTATTGAGTGAGAACAGTAAATTTGAGTGAGCACATACAGTATTGAGTGAGAACAGAGTATATTTGAGTGCGCACATACAGTATTGAGTGAGAACAGAGTATATTTGAGTGCGCACATACAGTATTGAGTGAGAACAGAGTAAATTTGAGTGCGCACATACAGTATTGAGTGAGAACAGAGTATATTTGAGTGTGCACATACAGTATTGAGTGAGAACAGAGTAAATTTGAGTGCGCACATACAGTATTGAGTGAGAACAGAGTAAATTTGAGTGCGCACATACAGTATTGAGTGAGAACAGAGTAAATTTGAGTGAGCACATACAGTATTGAGTGAGAACAGAGTAAATTTGAGTGTGCACATACAGTACTGAGTGAGAGCAGAGCAAATTTGAGCGTGCACATACAGTATTGAGTGAGAGCAGAGCAAATTTGAGCATGCACATACAGTATTGAGTGAGAACAGTAAATTTGAGTGAGCACATACAGTATTGAGTGAGAACAGAGTAAATTTGAGTGTGCACATACAGTATTGAGTGAGAACAGAGTAAATTTGAGTGCGCACATACAGTATTGAGTGAGAACAGAGTATATTTGAGTGCGCACATACAGTACTGAGTGAGAGCAGAGCAAATTTGAGTGCGCACATACAGTATTGAGTGAGAACAGAGTATATTTGAGTGTGCACATACAGTATTGAGTGAGAGCAGAGCAAATTTGAGCATGCACATACAGTATTGAGTGAGAACAGTAAATTTGAGTGAGCACATACAGTATTGAGTGAGAACAGAGTAAATTTGAGTGTGCACATACAGTATTGAGTGAGAACAGAGTAAATTTGAGTGCGCACATACAGTATTGAGTGAGAACAGAGTAAATTTGAGTGCGCACATACAGTATTGAGTGAGAACAGAGTATATTTGAGTGTGCACATACAGTATTGAGTGAGAACAGAGTAAATTTGAGTGCGCACATACAGTATTGAGTGAGAACAGAGTAAATTTGAGTGTGCACATACAGTATTGAGTGAGAACAGAGTAAATTTGAGTGCGCACATACAGTATTGAGTGAGAACAGAGTAAATTTGAGTGTGCACATACAGTATTGAGTGAGAACAGAGTATATTTGAGTGTGCACATACAGTATTGAGTGAGAACAGAGTAAATTTGAGTGCGCACATACAGTATTGAGTGAGAACAGAGTATATTTGAGTGTGCACATACAGTATTGAGTGAGAACAGAGTAAATTTGAGTGCGCACATACAGTATTGAGTGAGAACAGAGTAAATTTGAGTGTGCACATACAGTACTGAGTGAGAGCAGAGCAAATTTGAGCGTGCACATACAGTATTGAGTGAGAGCAGAGCAAATTTGAGCATGCACATACAGTATTGAGTGAGAACAGTAAATTTGAGTGAGCACATACAGTATTGAGTGAGAACAGAGTAAATTTGAGTGTGCACATACAGTATTGAGTGAGAACAGAGTAAATTTGAGTGAGCACATGCAGTATTGAGTGTGCACATACAGTATTGAGTGAGAACAGAGTAAATTTGAGTGAGCACATACAGTATTGAGTGAGAACAGAGTAGATTTGAGCGTGAGCGTACATTGAGAGCAGAGTAATTCTAAGTGCAAAGGCAGGATTTTGAGTGCTCTTGAATTAAAAGACCATGCTCTCAATTTAAGGCAGGATAATAACCCCGTAAGTGAAGTGAACTAGTTCGGTTTTGCTGGGTTTAGCCACCTGCCTGGAGATCATTGAAATAAAATGTTTGCCATCTCGGTGCCAATTTCATCGAAGGGTTTTCCCATTTTATGTTAGCGTGCTAGCTCTTGGTGTAATAGATCTGGCATATTACGGTTTGTGCAGTATTGTTTTGTTTGCTTGGACAGTAATTTACAGTAGGGATAAATAAAATTATAGTTTGCTGTGGCAAATTTTGTGAACTAAGTTCTTTATATTATTCACCTTGCAAGCCAACTTACATAATTTCACTAGATGAGTTTACGGTACCTTACAATGAGCAACCAAAACCAGTGCATTAGCTTGTAGGGCCAAATCCTGAGGATTTACATGGTGTGCAAACACCAAAATCTGGGCATTTTTTTCACATACAGTGGGGGAAATAAGTATTTAACCCCTTGCTGATTTTGCAGGTTTGCCCACTAACAAAAAGTGCAACGGTCTATAATTTTAATGATAGGTTTATTTAAACAGTGAGAAACACAATATCACCAAAAAAGTGGAATAAGACATTGTATGCATTTTAGGAATTCATTTGCATAATTTTGGTCAAAAATAAGTATTTGACCCCCTGGACAAACAGCATGTTCATATTTTGTAGAAAAGCCATTATTGGCCAGCACAGATGTCAAACAATTTTTATAGTTGTTGACAAGGTTTGTGCACATTTTGGCAGGGGATGTTGGCCCACTCCTCCCTGCAAACAGCCTCCAAATCATTCAGGTCCCGAGGCTGTCGCCTTGCAACCCGAATTTTAAGCTCCCTCTAAAGATTTTCAATTGGATTCAGGTCTGAAGACTGGCTAAGCCACTCCAGACCCTTGATGTACTTCTTCAGCCACTCTTTTGTTGCTTTGGCGGTGTGCTTAGGGTAGTTGTCGTGCTGAAACACTCATCCTCAACCCATGTTCAGCTCTCTCACTGAGGGAAGGAGCTGTTGGTCCAGAATTCCACGGTATATGGCCCTGTCCACCCTCCCCTCAATGCAATGGAGTTGTGCCGTCCCCTTGGCTGAAAAGCACCACTGTGCTTGATGGTGGGGATGGTGTTCTTTGGGTTGTACTCTGTTCTTTGCCCTCCAAACACCACGAGTTGAGTTGAGCCCAAAAAGTTCTATTTTGGTCTCATCTGACCACATCACCTTCTTCCAGGCCTCTTTTGAGTCATCCAGGTGGTCAATGGCGAACTTCAGGTGGGCCTGTACATGTGCCTTCTTGAGCAGGGGGACCTTGCATGCGCTGCAGGATTTCAATCCATGACCGCGTAGTGTGTTACCAACTATTTCTTTTGTAACTGTGGTCCCAGCTGCCTTCAGTTCATTAACCAGTTCCCCCCTTGTGATTCCTCACCGTTCGCATGATCAGGGACATCTCACGAGGCGAGACCTTGCATGGAGGCCCAGACTGAGGGTGGTTGGCGGCAGTGTGGTACTTCTTCCATTTCCTGATAACTGCACCGACAGTCGATCTTTTCTCTCAAAGTTGCTTTCCCATTCTCTCATAACCCATCCCAGCCTTGTGTAGGTCAACAATCTTGTCCCTGATGTCCTTAGACAGCTCTTTGGTCTTGCCCATGGTGGAGATGTTGGAATCTGGTTGTTTGGGAGTGGACAGGTGTCTTTTATGCAGGTAATGAGGTGAGGCAGGTGTATTTGATGTAAATAATTAGTTGGGATCGGGGGTGTGTCTTGAAGAAAGACACTGGCTTGTGGGACCCAAAATACTTGCTGTTTGGTAGGGGGTCAAATACTTATTTTTCCTCATCAGATGGTTATCAATTTTTATAAATTCATATGATGTGATTTTCTGGAATTTTCTTTGTGATTCTGTCTCTCACTTTTGTAGAATGTATATACGATTAAAATTATAGATCGTTGCATTCTTTGTAAGTGGGCAAACCTGCGAGGGGTCAAATACTTATTTCCCCCACTGTACCTTGTATGTAGAAATCAGAGAACAATTTTAAATTATTTAGAAAATCCAAGTCACTTCCCCTTTCAATGTTTAAAATCATAAATTGACTGACTCACCTGCAAACGTCTTTGATTTTCTTCGGCTTCTTCCTGCGGACCTTCCGGAAGCCCTGTGTGGGCTTCAGCCCCTCCACCTCTCCCGCCGGGACAGGCTCTACCCACCAGATTTAAGATATAGTCACCAAACGCATTTATATTTTAGTCATTTAGCATATGCACTTAACCAAAGCAATTTTCAGTAAGTACATTTATCTAGAGATCAGTGCTGCTCAAAAGTTTGTGAACCCTTTAGATTCTTCTGTATATCTGCATAAGTTCCATCTAAAATATCACATCTTCATCTATGTCCTAAGACTTGATAAAGTAAACACAGCTCAACAACAAACACAACCATTTTTCCTTTATAATTTATTTTTTTAGCAAAATTATCCCACGTTAGATTTGTTCTCAATAGTTTGTGAACAAACTTGGTGTGATTTAGTAGGATATTCATGTTCCCTTGCCATAGTCAGCAATTATTCAATCAATGCAATGCATGCGTTTCACAACGCTCAAATTGTTAAAATTAAATGAGACCATTTGAAACATTTTTATGCAATTCCCTTGCTTTCCACCTAAGTAAAGAAAAGCGTGGGAAGTCCGGATTCATAATTGATTTCCATGTTACTAGTCATGAAGTCCACTGTGACGGAAGTGAAACTGAAATACCTCCAAGCACTCAAGGACTTAAATTACGCCTAAGAATCTCTTACAAATGCGCTAATTGAATAATTGCTGACATACAGCATGGGAACGAGAATAGGTCACAAATTCTGGCGCTGAATGCGGGAGAGTTGGGAACCTTTCGGATGCAAAGTGTGCTTGAGCACCCTTGGGTTCGAGGTAATGTGAGTGCTGGCCAGCGGGGGCCAGGGGAGGGGGCGGCATTTGAGCTTCAGCATGGTACAGAACTACTGGCCCTAGTGCAAGTGCACCCTAAAGAATGTGTGTGTGTATATAGCCAATGAGTTTCTCAGTTACAGTCATGCAAAGTTGTGTTTAGTTTTCAGTAATAAATAAATGAACAGAAATAAATTCATGTATATCAAACACGACATTGTAATTTTTGTCCTATGCAACTGAAACAAAACACACACCTAGTGCATTTGATAAGTGATTCGACAAGGAGGAGGTTCATTTCTTTTTTTTTTTTTTAATTGCCTCTGTAAGACTTGTGACCGCAGCACTCAGCGGTTTTACGCTTGTTGGTGAGGCCGGGGCTGTGGCTGCGAAGGTTTTAATTTTCGGAGGAGAAATTGTTTGGTCCAACATTATGTGTTCATCTCTGTTCTGATTCTCTGCATGTTCTTAGTTATATGTTCATGTTCCTTAATAAAGCACATGACGAAGTGATCATACAGAATTAGTGCAAATACCTGCCGAAGAGGACTTTTTTCCTCGCCTGCACCTCACTAACAAGCACGTGTATCTCACTCTGAGAAGTTTTGCTTCTTTCCGCGTTTCCCATCCATACTTCACCGTCTTCCACTGACGTCACTCCCCAGAGCGCACATGGCTACTTCACATGCAGATACTCATTTGCATTGACAATATACGGTTGTGTCTGGGCGTGTAGAGGGCGGGATATGAGGCGCATTCACGTCAGCACTTTTCTTGGGTCCGGTGTGATTTATCAATGGAAATTGCGGAGAGCTGTGCGTACGCACAGTTGGATTGATCTGAAAAGGGTGTAAATATTATGGGTGTATACCATTTTTGGCTTTTCGGCATATGTGGAAAATTTAGTAGCACTTCTACACCCTTTTTGATAAATGAGGCCCCTGATTTCTAATTTTCAAGTGCTGTTCAAGTGATACTGTAATCTCTGTGCATTTGAATGGATGTATATGGGAAGTGGGGGGGGGAGACAAGATTCACCTCTAAATTACACTGGTAAAGTATGGACCACATGACTGGCTAAACAGCTGTATGTAATCCAGGGTCTAAGGCGTCAAACAGCCTAAAACCATCACTCTATGGCTAGATATGGAGTAGATGTGGTTGGATCACTAATGGTTTATATGCTGACCTTTCTCCCCCATAAAGTTCTACAGGAAAATGAGTCCTATAGATATAAACCGTACAATATTCCATTCACATGTACTCCATATCTGTTCCATATCTGGCAACAAAGTGATATTTTGGGTCACGGTTGATACCTTAGACCCTGGATGACTTACAGCCGTTTAGCCAGTCATGTGTTCCATACTTTACCAGTGTAATTTAGAGGTGAATCTTGTCTCACAAATGCACAGAAATTATAGTGTCACTAGCACAGTGCCTGAAAATAAGAAATCAGGAGTCTTTTGATATTGATGGGTCACAGACTTCAGGAAGGAACTGCATGTAAAGATTATGCATGATCACATTTTAGATATAATTTATGTAGATATAAAGAAGAATCTAAAGGGTTCACAAACTTTTGAGCAGCACTGTAGTTGAACCAACTGTACATCAGTCATTGTCAGCAAAGCATTCCATAAAAACAAGTGAAACCAGCCCCACTTTACAAAGACAACACTCACCACTTTCTGCCATCCCGTTTCGCTTTTTCCCACATCTTGGCAATTTCAAATCCTGTTGAAAAATGAGGAAGATCAAGGGAAAATAAACTATTAGCTGGAAGGGACCACAGTTTAAGTCTTTCACTGAGTAACACTATGCCACTGAGGTGAATTTAACCCTGGAGAACCCACGGGGTCAAATTTGACCTCACCTAATTAGCCCCTCCCCTACATTAGCAGGTGTCAATTTTTATGCTAAGTTAATATTTTTCTTGAGGAAAAAAGATGTCTTGGGTTCTCCAGGGGTTAAAAGAAATAAGGGATATATGAGATGGGCTGGGGAAGAGCTTCTGTCGTTTTACATAAGTAGACTCAGCTTTATAACTGGGAGCCTGATGGATGCGATTCACCTAAGCGTCATTGCAGAGTGAAGTCAAACAGATCATTTCAAGGAGAGAAGGCTGCCAGTTAACATTTTCAAAGTAGTCTAGATGTTTGTGTAAAATGTAAATACGTTTGTTGCAAGACAGATTTCTGCAACATCTGCAAAGTGCATAGATAGCTGGGAACCTTGTGAACAAAAGCCACAGGAAACGTTAAAGGTGCATGTATGAACACACAAATGGCATGGCACTGTATGGCACTCTTGGCCTGACTACAACACTGCAAGTGGCAAGTGGATGGAAGCCCCATTTTTTTACAAGTGAGGTCAGTTTCCCCTAGAAAACTTTGCTGCTAGTCAACGTGTCCTGGAGGATTTCAATTTCACGGACAAATGAGATAATCCATCCATCCATTGTCTATCGCTTATTCGATAGAGGGTCACAGGGGACTGGAGCCAATACCAGCTGACATTGGGGAACTCACCACTTCATTGCAGGGCTCACAAAGACAGACAAATAGCCATTCACACTCAAGCAATTTACACTCCTAGGGGCAATTTAGCGTCTCCAAATAGCCTACCCTGTATGTCTATGGACTGTGGGAGGAAACCGGGGTGCCCGAAGGAAACCCACGCAGACAAGGAGAAGACATGCAAACTCCACACCGAAAGGCCCAGGTGGGGAATGGAACCCATGACCCTCTTGTCAAGACTACATTCAAAGACTCACAAGCATAAAGCATCTTTATATATTTAGCTTATGTACTAGCTAAACCTCACAAATGACATTGACCTGAAATGTGAGAATTTCTTCGCATGACTCGTATATCAAGCATCATCATGCTCACAAAGTACTGAATAAGAGAGAATTATTTGAAAACACCTTCGAGATGGACTGAGGGACACACAAATATTCTGAGCATGATACTTTGATTATTTTCCTGCATCAATGTAAGAAGTGAAATCACGTTGTTGTGGAATAGCCTGAGGTCTAAATCGGATAAAGAAGCAGTTAGCATATCATTAGCATGTAAGGGCCAAAGAACAATATGATGGCTACAGGCTTGATAATTGAAAAGAGGATGTCTATCAAATGTCATAATAATGGATATTTCTCTAAAACATGGCAATGGAAATTGTAGGATTAGTTTCAAAGTGAGCCGGACGACCTGCATGTCTTTGAGGTTAAGACTGAGGCAATAGTACCATCCTATTCCTTTCCCAGTACAACCAACTGATTGCATGATAAGTTTAGCTCTTTGGGTGTCCCCACAAATGATGATCACAGTGCATGTGTGTGTGTGTGTGTGTGTACACGTGTTGTTTGCCATTTCTGAGGTCCCGTGTCAACTCCACCGGACCTCACAAATGACAGTGACCTGTAATGTGTTTCTTTACATGACTTGTGCTGAGCACACCATCATACTCACAAGGTACTGAATAAGGGAGAATTATTTGAAAATACCTTTGAGATGGACTGAGGGACTTCAGTGGTCTCCAAGACTGCAGAATTAGGGTCTTGTTCAGAGATCTACAATCAGAACACAGAAATATTCTAAGCATGATAGTTTGAATATATTCCTGCATCAATGTAAGAAGTGAAATCACATTGTTGTGGAATAGCCTGAGGTCAAAATCGGGAAAAGAAGCAGTTAGCATATCATTAGCATGTAAGGGCCAAAGAACAACATGAAGGCTACAGGATACATTGATAGACATCTACTTTTCAATTATCAAATGTCATAATAATGGATATTTCTCTAAGACATGGCAATGGAAATTGTAGGATTAGTTTCAAAGTGAGCGAGAGAATCAGTGTTTTTGAGCTACAGATTTTGAGGCAGTAGTCCCTTCCTTATTAAACTGATTGCATGATAAGTTTCGGTCATACGGGGTCCCCACAAATGATGATCACAGTGCATGTGTGTGTGTGTACGTGTTGTTTGCCATTTGTGAGGTCCCGTGTCAACTCCACCGGACCCCACAAATGACAGTGACCTGTAATGTGTTCATATTTCTTTACATGACTTGTGCTGAGCACACCATCATACTCACAAGGTACTGAATAAGGGAGAATTATTTGAAAATACCTTTGAGATGGACTGAGGGACTTCAGTGGTCTCCAAGACTGCAGAATTAGGGTCTTTTTCAGAGATCTACAATCAGAACACAGAAATATTCTGAGTATGATAGTTTGATTATATTCCTGCATCAATGTAAGAAGTGAAATCACATTGTTGTGGAACAGCCTGAGGTTTAAATCGGGAAAAGAAGCAGTTAGCATATCATAAGCATGTAAGGGCCAAAGAACAACATGATGGCTACAGGATACATTGATAGACATCTACTTTTTAATTATCAAATGTCATAATAATGGATATTTCTCTAAGACATGGCAATGGAAATTGTTGGATTAGTTTCAAATTGAGCCAGAGAATCAGTGTTTTTGAGCTAAAGATTTTGAGGCAGTTGTACCTTCCTTATTAAATTGATTGCATTTTAACTTTAGGTCATACAGGGTCCCCACAAATGATGATCACAGTGCATGTGTGTGTGTGTGTGTGTGTACACACGTGTTGTTTGCCATTTCTGAGGTCCCGTGTCAACTCCACCGGACCTCACAAATGACAGTGACCTGTAATGTGTTTCTTTACATGACTTGTGCTGAGCACACCATCATACTCACAAGGTACTGAATAAGAGAGAATTATTTGAAAATACCTTTGAGATGGACTGAGGGACTTCACTGGTCTCCAAGACTGCAGAATTAGGGTCTTGTTCAGAGATCTACAATCAGAACACAGAAATATTCTGAGCATGATAGTTTGAATATATTCCTGCATCAATGTAAGAGGTGAAATCACGTTGTTGTGGAACAGCATGAGGTCAAAATCGGGAAAAGAAGCAGTTAGCATATCATAAGCATGTAAGGGCCAAAGAACCAAATGATGGCTACAGGATACATTGATAGACATCTACTTTTCAATTATCAAATGTCATAATAATGGATATTTCTCTAAAACATGGCAATGGAAATTGTAGGATAAGTTTCAAAGTGAGCCGGACAACCTGCATGTCTTTGAGGTTAAGACTGAGGCAATAGTACCATCCTATTCCTTTCCCAGTACAACCAACTGATTGCATAAGTTTAGCTCTTTAGGGGTCCCCACAAATGATGATCACAGTGCATGTGTGTGTGTGTGTGTACGTGTTGTTTGCCATTTGTGAGGTCCCGTGTCAACTCCACCGGACCTCACAAATGACAGTGACCTGTAATGTGTTCATATTTCTTTACATGACTTGTGCTGAGCACACCATCATACTCACAAGGTACTGAATAAGGGAGAATTATTTGAAAATACCTTTGAGATGGACTGAGGGACTTCAGTGGTCTCCAAGGCCGCAAAATTAGGGTCTTGTTCAGAGATCTACAATCAGAACACAGAAATATTCTGAGTATGATAGTTTGAATATATTCCTGCATCAATGTAAGAAGTGAAATCACATTGTTGTGGAATAGCCTGAGGTCAAAATCGGGAAAAGAAGCAGTTAGCATATCATTAGCATGTAAGGGCCAAAGAACAACATGATGGCTACAGGATACATTGATAGACATCTACTTTTTAATTATCAAATGTCATAATAATGGATATTTCTCTAAAACATGGCAATGGAAATTGTAGGATTAGTTTCAAAGTGAGCCGGACGACCTGCATGTCTTTGAGGTTAAGACTGAGGCAATAGTACCATCCTATTCCTTTCCCAGTACAACCAATTGATTGCATGATAAGTTTAGCTCTTTGGGTGTCCCCACAAATGATGATCACAGTGCATGTGTGTGTGTGTGTGTACGTGTTGTTTGCCATTTCTGAGGTCCCGTGTCAACTCCACCGGACCTCACAAATGACAGTGACCTGTAATGTGTTTCTTTACATGACTTGTGCTGAGCACACCATCATACTCACAAGGTACTGAATAAGGGAGAATTATTTGAAAATACCTTTGAGATGGACTGAGGGACTTCAGTGGTCTCCAAGACTGCAGAATTAGGGTCTTGTTCAGAGATCTACAATCAGAACACAGAAATATTCTAAGCATGATAGTTTGAATATATTCCTGCATCAATGTAAGAGGTGAAATCACATTGTTGTGGAATAGCCTGAGGTCAAAATCCGGAAAAGAAGCAGTTAGCATATCATTAGCATTTAAGGGCCAAAGAACAACATGAAGGCTACAGGATACATTGATAGACATCTACTTTCCAATTATCAAATGTCATAATAATGGATATTTCTCTAAGACATGGCAATGGAAATTGTTGGATTAGTTTCAAATTGAGCCAGAGAATCAGTGTTTTTGAGCTAAAGATTTTGAGGCAGTTGTACCTTCCTTATTAAATTGATTGCATTTTAACTTTAGGTCATACAGGGTCCCCACAAATGATGATCACAGTGCATGTGTGTGTGTGTGTGTGTGTGTGTACGTGTTGTTTGCCATTTCTGAGGTCCCGTGTCAACTCCACCGGACCTCACAAATGACAGTGACCTGTAATGTGTGCATATTTCTTTACATGACTTGTGCTGAGCACACCATCATACTCACAAGGTACTGAATAAGAGACAATTATTTGAAAATACCTTTGAGATGGACTGAGGGACTTCAGTGGTCTCCAAGACTGCAGAATTAGGGTCTTGTTCAGAGATCTACAATCAGAACACAGAAATATTCTAAGCATGATAGTTTGAATATATTCCTGCATCAATGTAAGAAGTGAAATCACATTGTTGTGGAATAACCTGAGGTCAAAATCCGGAAAAGAAGCAGTTAAAATATCATTAGCATTTAAGGGCCAAAGAACAACATGAAGGCTACAGGATACATTGATAGACATCTACTTTTCAATTATCAAATGTCATAATCATGGATATTTCTCTAAGACATGGCAATGGAAATTGTTGGATTAGTTTCAAAGTGAGCCAGAGAATCAGTGTTTTTGAGCTAAAGATTTTGAGGCAGTAGTCCCTTCCTTATTAAATTGATTGCATTATAACTTTAGGTCATACAGGGTCCCCACAAATGATGATCACTGTGCATGTGTGTGTGTACGTGTTGTTTGCCATTTCTGAGGTCCCGTGTCAACTCCACCGGACCTCACAAATGACAGTGACCTGTAATGTGTGCATATTTCTTTACATGACTTGTGCTGAGCACACCATCATACTCACAAGGTACTGAATAAGAGACAATTATTTGAAAATACCTTCGAGATGTACTGAGGGACTCCAGTGGTCTCCAAGGCTCCAGAATTGGGGTCTTGATCAGAGATCTAAAACAAGAATACACAAATCTCTCACAAAATGAGACAATCATTTGATAATATCATATCATTAGAATGTAAGGGCCGAAGACCCCAGGATCGCTGATACACTTAGTTTCAATTAACAAATGCTATGGTAAGGGATATTTCTATAAGACATGGCAAAGGAAAATGTATAATCACTTTAAAAGTGAGTTGGAGTATCGGATTGTTACCCCTTGGGAAAGATTTTGAGGCAATAGTACTTCTATTCCTATCAAGTTCTCCCCTTATCAAAATAATATAGCTACTAATGTCTCATAGTTTGAATTTTGAGGACAAATTGCTCCCTTTTATTTCAAAGAAATCTCAATTCCCACCAATTTAGTGAAGACTGTCTGTAGATCCAAAGTCCTCTTCTTCTCAATCTGTAGTCTTTCCATGTTAGCCACAGAGTAACGGGCCTCACACATGGCATGGTGCCATTTCAGAATTTTTAAGCGATGCTGATGTCTCTATAATTACCAAACACAACATTTCCATTCAGATCTATGGATTAAACAAAAATTATATTTAGAGCTGTGACAATACTCAAACTGCCTTACTGCTGTTGTGACAAACTAACCACAGAGTCAAACAAGCTTGCAACAAACATGGTTGTCCCCCACCTATGATGCATGTTCATTAGTGGGAATGGAGGAGTGGGAAAGTGAAATTAATATAACAAATGTTTCAAGTGTTATTCATTTTATGTGCATAACATTAAACTCCAGGAGCTCTAAACACTTTGCCAAAAGTAGAAGTGCTCCTGGAGGCTTTCTTTCAATTCTTTAAATCCAGGAAACCGCAAACATGACTCTTCTCAATTGCGTTGTTCAAAGCGTACACTAAACATAGAATTCCAAAGCATGACTGTGTGCGCAGTTGGACTTCGTTCCCCTGCAACGTTCAGGAATACTCAAATCGGAAAGCGCATATGCAAAGAATAATCATGGAAATAGAGAGCTCACTAATTCTAGAACCAATCCCCACAGTTAATTCAATAACAATGGTGTTGGCTCTGCATCGGCCGATATGCAAAGCCCAGGTATTGGTGTCAGGACTGAAAATATTGGATTGGTGCATTCCTACCAGATAATGAATAATGTTAGCCGAAATATAATTATAATTTTAATTCAATACAATAAAGATAAATATTTAACAACTATACAATATAAGACATTATCACATTTAATCAAATGTAATCAATCACAAACTAAAACATGGAAGAGCGGTTTTCTTAATGTCCGTTGCAATCCAGCAAACCATTGAAGAGTGCTTCTTTTGTAGATCTAACAGCTTGTTAACCCGATGCATCAGTTAAAAAAATAGTTTGATATATTGCCGCACACTCCTGGATACCCAACACAGAGCAGCGCAACAGATCAATGCAGTGGCCCTATTGAGATGAATGACTTCTGACTCAAATCATGGCTGTAGTGTGCATGGGACTTAATGCAGCCATTTCTCACACTAAAACTCCACCCAAGTAGGAGAACAACATGCTTTACAGCATGTATTCCAATCTATAGACAGAGCAACAGAGAAAACTTGATAAGAATAGTCTTACTTGTTCTTTGGCAAGAACCTGCTGAAATGCTTCAAGTGGTGGGGATGTGTCAGATGAACTTCTATTTCCATTTGGGCAAGTAATGGTCTTAGGGAAAGATGGAGAAGCAGCCACCTTAAAAAAAATGTATATATACAATTTATGCATTTCTTATTCATCCAAAACACAAATCAGGCCCTCTACATGTGCATAAAAATGTCTCCAGAATCTAATGGCTATGGTTGTGGTTAATGTTTCACATATTTTCAACAAACCAAGTGAAATATCAGTTGTATCCCTTTAAATGGCAATAATCCATCATAATTAGTCTACACCATAGCACACTTAAAAAGTTAAGAGAAATACAGCCGTAAATTGCAAATAACAGGGTCTATGTAACCTCATGATTTTTCTAACCCCACCGACCGGCTCCTGAGCCAGGAAGCCACCCTCACAAGGATAAGTCAGAGAGAGGGACACAAAACTAAAAAAATTCTAAACAATTTAACTGTTGGGGATGGAGATACAATTCAGAAAGAACATCAAGCTTCTTTTCACCAAGAAGGACTATCATTTGAAAATACCTTCAAAGTGGACTGGGGGACTTCAGTAGTTTCAAGGGATGT
Organism: Gymnothorax reevesii; assembly: GCA_029721435.1. Taxonomy (NCBI): domain Eukaryota; kingdom Metazoa; phylum Chordata; class Actinopteri; order Anguilliformes; family Muraenidae; genus Gymnothorax; species Gymnothorax reevesii. The sequence continues at coordinate 31,186,940 of CM056580.1, read as the reverse complement.
AGCATGAGGGTCTTGATCAGAGATCTACCATCGCAATACAAAACAAATATTTTGACTATGACAATTGAACCCAGGGGATCAGGGTGATCAGGGTAATAATGTTGGGGAAAAAAATAACATCAGTTTTCAAACCCTGTCGTCCAACTGGTCACTAGCCATTTTGGTCATACTGACGCATAAGAGAGTGCATGACCACTTGAGGATGATTACTAAAGAGTCCACTGCATAGTCACTGAACATTTTTATAATTAAACAAACCTTTCTCCACGGCCAGTCAGTTCCTCCATAATCGTATGCAACTTCATCACCTTCTCTTATGGTTTTCAGAGCAAAAAGACACAAGTGTGGCTTTCCACTCCCCTGGATCATTTTCATCCTCGAATTAGCATGCTTATGTTGATCGTTTACTAGCCTACCAAGTGAGCCATCTTCCTTGGAGCCATCAACACTATGATAAAAAAAAAAAAAAAAAAAATGCATACGTTTGTGTTTCACTGTATACCAATTCTGAAAAAGTACCATACTACAAGAGTTATTAAAATGGTATAATACCAGAATTTGAAGAACCAATAATTTTACCATGCAAATGGATATTTGATCTGGCTAATCGTAACCTTTTGAAGAACCCAATGTTGCACTAGAGAAATATGAGCCGCAGTCAGGGTGAAGTAAGGCTGGGCGATACAGCTAAAAATATTACCACAATACATTTTTCAATATTGATTGATATTGATAATTATAACAATTTACGTATATTCAATAATAGTGTTTCTAATATATAACTATCAAGTGCCCTTGTCAGCCCAGCACTTAACGGAGGAGCTAACTGGCCCAGTTAGCCCTGCCAAGCTAATGAAATAGCTGCAAGTATACTCAGCAAACTGTTACACACCACCAAAATCATCAAGAAAAGCAAAGAGGCAAAATAAAGGGTGCCATTTATGGAGGGACAGTGACCGCAGCACAACCCGTTGCGTGGGACTAATCTGCAACGAGGAAGAATTTGAATTAGATCGAATTGTATAGCACACCCCGGTTCCATGTCCATTGTTGTCCAGTTGCTAGGAATGTCATACATGACCACCACCATTTTCTCATGCATTTTGGGTATAATTGGGTTTAAAATGTGACCAACTCCCTTACAGGGCTCAAATTTTGACTATTTTGGTTGTATATTTTTTTTACAGAATCATGTTTTTACCTTGTGGGGGTCTGAGCACAGTCATGGGGGATTCGCATTTTAAATATGCTCCGAAAGGGTCATGTGAAGTATCATTACAATCTGCTCAGTCAACAAAAAGGTTCTGCGATACCCCTCCCAGGTCATTCTGGCGAACTGGCTGGACACTAGGTCCAAAAGTATTATTCTGCATGCAGACTCACAACTGAAACCTGAAACTTTTTTTTAATATTAGAAATTACTTTATGAGCTACCCCCAAGACATTGGTTTGCATGCCATTAGTGTCAATGGCCAAGTCACTGTGCCACGGACTTCAATGCAAATTTGAGCTTGTTGAAAAAAATATCCATGAACCACATCTTCCACTAGGCTGGCTACAGTCCCACAAACTGACTTATCAACTAACAGTAAAAACTTTTTCATATGGCAAGATGTCAACCTACCACATTGGCTTTCCATTCCAAATGAAATCGAACATAAATACAGCCTGTTCAGCCGTGTAAAATGTCCTCCTCCTCAGAGCCTCTGGTTGGTCAATTAGCTCTCCTCTGTACTCCAAGATAAAATCCCCATTATTGAAAGGCTTTTTTGCAAATACACCACGCCCTGCAACAGAAAATGGGGAGATTCAAAAGCATTACATCTATATTACAAAAAAAAAGAAAAAATGTGTGACCACATCATGTACTGGCGCAAGCAAGTACCAGTGCAACCTGTGCAAAACTATTCTGAAGCCCTGATGAGACACGCATGAAAAGTGTTTGTGATGTTTATGTTAGTTGTTGGTTAAAACAACCACATTCTCCTGCATTTCCACAGACGCGTACTCTGGCTTGAATAAATACGAGTGAATATGAGTCAGCAAAAACATTGTAAAAAGTATTCCTCATCCATAATATCCTCTGTAGCCAATCATTGTGATGCCATTTTCTCAGTCTGAAAGCTAGTTTGTAATGGAAGCCAAGCAAACTAAGAAGCCAAGCATCCCCTGGCTATGCAGAGGAGACTAGAAATTCAATGTAGAATAGCCTGTAGTTCTTCCTGGATACCATCAACATCATCGATGTGGCTGGTGAGCAGGCAGATTTCTTGGTAAATATAACACGCACTGAGTAAAGTATTGCTTCTGTGGACTAGATTTACCATCCGCAGCAACTGGAAAGCCACTTAAAAAACGGCAAAGTGTCCCTTTATCTGATGAAGTCTTACTGTCATATTAGTTTTAAATATAAAATATTTGACATAATTTAATATTCTTACAATATTTAGCCATTTTTCATAAGGAAACTGATTATCAAAATAGCCTTCACATTTCAAAGGAAAAAATACATGCTGGGAGATATATTAGAAAACTGTGTGCACCTTGCTTATTTAAAAAATTTTTTTTTTAAAAATGCTGCACTGCAGGATGCTTTGGACAAGCCGGATACTACATCAGATGAAATTAAAAAATGGGAGTAATCACAATGCAGGCGTTTATCAGCAAAACTATGAATTACCATAGATATAATTTGCTGACATTGCTGACATTGTGGTGTGTGCGTGCCCCATCAAAGCCCTGGCACACAGGGACCACCTCAGCCTTCTGTAGCCTTGCCCCACTGCAGGCATGTGATTTGTGTCTGCCACACCCCCCTGCAACTTCTAGCTGCATCAAGTGGCTACAGCTCCTCCCCCCACTGTGTACTGATATAAACTGCCTTAAACAATACTATTGCAGCAGACACCATAAACATAATTAAGATTATACATGTTTGTGCAGTCAGTGAAACAACTTGTCTGTTTCTAACATCCTACAACTCAGGAATGTAAAGTGCCTGTGATCAGACTCACCTTTAAATGGGTTGATATATCTTGCCTCAAGACTATCCACCTTGTCAATCTGTTGGCTGGCATGATTAATAGCATCCTGTAAAGGACTAATTCGTGTCCGTGGCATATTCAGAAGCTCTGCAAATACATGAGTTATGAGGATTGCAATATTTCTAAGCCACATGCAAGCAAAAAATGTAAAACGTTTAATGATAGTCTTAACTAAACATACCTTAAACATAGCACTAAAACTGAAATAAGTTCTAAACCCCTGTGGTCGATGGCAGGGTGGAAATTTTACTTTAACATGGGCTTGCAAAATATGTTTCATGTACATTTTAGATCATTTCAAGGGCAATCCAAAGTAGGGAAAAACATTCGGCCCATCGTGCGGATTTGCGGTCGTTGTGCGTCCGCAGAGATTTTCTTGTGAATGCTCAGACTGCAATGCTTTTGTCAATGACAAAAATGTTATGATTAAAAATATAGATTTTGCCCATTTTTATACATGGGGGGGGAGGGGGGTTGGGGAGAAGGGTAAAGGGAGGACTACCCCAGGAGGGACAAGCTGCATATTTAACATCTTAACATATGCTACACTTCTGTACCGCATGCAAGAGTGGGGATGTCAAATACATAAATGTTAATAAAACCTTAATCTTTACCAATTTTTCTGACATTGGGGGGGCCCCGAGGTGGGCCAGAACTACCTTGACATGAAGGAAACCCAACATACTGCCAACATCTGGTCATATGCTACACTTGTATACCCCATTTATAGGTGGGGATCTAAAAAACAAAATAGTCATCATCAAAAATATAAATTTTCGCCAATTTTTCATACATTAGGGGGCCACCAGGGGGGCCAGAATTACCCGAAATCGCAAAAACGTCATTATTAATTAAAACCTAGATTTTTTGCAATTTTTCTGACATTGGGGGCATCCCCAGGGGGACCAGAATTACGCCGACAAGAGGGACCCCACAAATGGTCAACAACATATGTGCTACACTTGTGTACCCCATTTAGTGGTAAGGATCTCAAAAACAAAAAACGTACAAGCCATGGGTACCAAATATCGATTTTTCTGCCCAATTGGCTCATTAATTACTAGAATAATAAACAAAACTCAACCAAAATGGTTAGGCTTCATCCTCTAACCACTATTAATGTGCATGTGAAATATGACTAGAGTGTTCAGGTGAACACGTGTCGCCTGCGTGAGACTACCAACTGAAAGCGTGACTACCGGACAGACAGACGCCGGGCAAAGTGATCCCTATGTGCCGCTATGCTTCGCAGGCGACACAAAAATGATCAGTTAAGAATTGCGGTCTGTAGAGCTTTCACAAGAAATTATCCATTTTCTGTCTAATTAGCTCATTAATTACGAGACTAATTAACAAAACTAAACCAAAATCAATAGGCTTCATCCTCAAACCACTATTAATGTACATGAGAAATATTATAAGGATAAATTAAGAATTGCAGTCTGTAGAGCTTTCACAAGAAAATATCCATTTTCTGCCTAATTAGCTCATTAATTACCAGACGAAATGATAAAACTCAACCAAAATCGATAGGCTTCATCCTCTAACCACTATCAATGTGCGAGTGAAATGTCAAAAAGTTCGGTCAAGAACTGCAGTCTGTAGAGCTTTCACAAAATATATCAATTTTCCTGCCTAATTAGCTCATTAATTACTAGACTAATAAACGAAACTCAACCAAAATCGATAGGCTTCATCCTCTAACCACTATCAATGTGCGAGTGAAATGTCAAAAAGTTCGGTCAAGAACTGCAGTCTGTAGAGCTTTCACAAAATATATCAATTTTCCTGCCTAATTAGCTCATTAATTACTAGACTAATAAACGAAACTCAACCAAAATCGATAGGCTTCATCCTCTAACCACTATCAATGTGCGAGTGAAATGTCAAAAAGTTCGGTCAAGAACTGCAGTCTGTAGAGCTTTCACAAAATATATCAATTTTCCTGCCTAATTAGCTCATTAATTACTAGACTAATAAACGAAACTCAACCAAAATCGATAGGCTTCATCCTCTAACCACTATCAATGTGCGAGTGAAATGTCAAAAAGTTCGGTCAAGAACTGCAGTCTGTAGAGCTTTCACAAAATATATCAATTTTCCTGCCTAATTAGCTCATTAATTACTAGACTAATAAACGAAACTCAACCAAAATCGATAGGCTTCATCCTCTAACCACTATCAATGTGCGAGTGAAATGTCAAAAAGTTCGGTTAAGAACTGCAGTCTGTAGAGCTTTCACAAGATAATCCCTACGGACGCGGAGGCGCGACCACCGCAAATCCATCGTGCCTTTCGAACACCCCGTCCGGAGATACGATTAGCAGGCCAACAAAACGCTATTACGTACAAAAAGCATTAAAGCCCGCTTTGTGCGACGTTGGGTGACTAACAGTTAGAGAATCAACTATTTCACTTCCAACATGTCCATTTTGTTTCCATCTTAACAGTTTAAACGGCACAGAGAAAAAATATTAATGTTTGGCTTGTGGAACTACGTAGCTAGCATCACCTTAGCTCGCTTTCGTGCATACGCAATATAATCGCGGTACCTAGCGTTAGCCGACTTAGACACCCATCTTGCTATCGAAGACGGTATAGAACTAGCTAATTCAGCTACCTAAGTAATTGTGTATTCTAATTTAATTTTTTGAAATTTAACATTTATTTTACTAGAAACATTCCAACTGAGATTATAGAGTAATATATTTCTCTGTAGTCATGAATTAACTACCATTAACTTACCATTACATGAGTTCAATTTGATCGTGTGTCTTCTCTCTTCCATGTGCAGCAAATCATATTTCCATTCCCGCTCTTGACGTCCGTGTCATCATATCGTTCTTGCATGTTTCGTTGCAATCTCATTGGCTTACCAGACTTGTTGCAATCTCATTGGCTGGAATGACGTGGGAGTGTGTAGAAGTGTGCGTAGAGTGTCCTGCCTTTTCCAACCAGTCGGCGGCAGTCAGGAGCAAAAGCCGACGCACACTTTAGCACATTCTTTGTGAAATTTGTCATTTCTGGGGTCAATGGAGAAAATTCACCAGGCAGGTCAGGATCGTCTCACGAGTTGATTTAGCCGATAAACTTGTGGGGTCCACCATTTTGGTCCCCACAAAAATTTTGGACCCCACGAGACGACTGGGCTAACCACTATTGGACCCCACCATAATATAAAAACAAGAACACACACACACACACACACACACACACACACACACACACACACACACACAGAGGGTGAGAGAGCGCACATGCATACTCAAACACAGACACACACCAGTAAAAAATGTGTGTACACACACGCACAGGTCTGGACCCACATGCACACACTCACAGAGGGGCATGTGTATACACAAACACACAACAGGCGTGAAATCATACACACAAGTGCACACATTCAGACACAGTACAAGCGCATGCGTGTGTTAGTGCACATATGCTCATACACACAAACAGAGGTAGAAGTGAACAAACATGCAGAAATGCTCCGAGTATGCGCACTCCCATAGGACTGGTAGGTAATGAACTGGTGCGAAAACACACATCAGGTAAGAGAGGACACAGCAAAGGCGGCCGCATGCAGTCATGGTTCCCCGCCTACCTGCGGGCTGTCTGCTGGGGGACCCCTCTCCAGCACCGATGGAGTAAACTCAGGGTTCAGCAGGAGGCCAAAGGACAAGGGAGGCTGATCCTTATGTTTCAGGGGTTCTGAGTGCACTGACCACTGCAACACACAGCACACATCAACACCCACGGAACACCATTTGGGTCAAAATTAAATAAATAAATAACAACGACCATGAAATAAATACATATGGAAATGAGATAAATTTTGAGGTAAATAAATAGGGCAGTAAATAAATAAATATATAAATAAATTTAAACATGAATATACACTCCTGATCAAAATCTTAAGACCAGTTAAAAAATTGCAAGAATTTGCATTTTGCACTGTTGTATCTTAAGAAGGTTCTAAGTAGAGTTTCAAAATGCAAAAAGAAGAAATGGGAACAAGAGACCAAATGTTTTGAGCAGGCAATTTATTGAAAAGAACAATTTAACTGAAATAGGCTGTTCATCAGCTGATCAAAAGTTTAAGACCACATCCTTTAAAAGCCCAAATCTGTGGAAAAAATTTGGATTCCATGTCATTTTCTGTCAAGTAATCACACTGTCAAGACCTCTTGATGGGAAAAGCAAAAAAACTCACTGCCTTCGAACGTGGCAGGATTGTTGAGCAGCATAGACAAGGCCTCTCACAGCGTGCCATCGCTGCTGAGTTTGGACGCAGTAAGACAGTCATTTTGCATTTCTTAAAAGATCCTGAGGTTTATGGAACAAAAAAATCAAGTGGTAGACCCAAAAAAATCTCACCGGCTCTGAGCCGGAGGATCCGAATGGCTGTCCGTCAAGACACAGGACGATCCTCATCCCAAATTAAGGCCATTACTGGTGCTGACTGCAACCCAATAACCATCAGACAGCATCTGCAAAGGAACGGCTTCAAAAACAAAAAACGTCTTCAAAGGCCACGTCTCCTTCAACGCCACAAAATTGCCCGTTTGGCCTTTGCAAGGGAGCACCAAACATGGGACGTTCAAAGTTGGAAGAAAGTTTTATTCTCTGATGAGAAAAAATTTAACCTTGATGATCCTAATGGCTTCCAACGCTACTGGCATGACAAGGAGATGCCACCTGAGATTTTTTCAACACGGCACAGCGGAGGGGGCGCCATCATGATCTGGGGTGCTTTTTCCTTCAATGGAACAATGGAGCTCCAGGTTGTGCAGGGGCGTCAAACAGCAGCTGGCTACGTGGAGATGTTGCAGCGGGCATCCCTCATGACTGAGGGCCCTCGTCTGTGTGGTGATGACTGGGTCTTTCAGCAGGACAATGCTGCAATTCACAATGCCCGTCTGACAAAGGATTTTTTTCAGGAGAATAACATCACTCTTTTGGATCATCCTGCATGTTCCCCTGATCTAAATCCAACTGAGAACATTTGGGGATGGATGGCAAGGGAAGTTTACAAAAATGGACATCAGTTCCAGACAGTGGATGCCCTTCGTGAAGCCATCTTCACCACTTGGAGCAACATTCCTACAAGCCTTTTGGAAACACTCGCATCAAGCATGCCAACACGAATTTTTGAAGTGATCAACAATAATGGTGGAGCTACTCATTACTGAGTCTGTTTTTGAGACTTTAATTTCTGTTTTAGGGGTTTTTTTGAGCTATGGTCTTAAACTTTTGATCAGCAGATGAACAGCCTATTTTAGTTAAATTGTTCTTTTCAATAAATTGCCTGCTCAAAACATTTAGTCTCTTGCTCACATTTCTTCTTTTTGCATTTTGAAACTCTACTTAGAACCTTCTTATGATACAACAGCGCAAAACGTAAATTCTTGCAATTTTTTAACTGGTCTTAAGATTTTGATCAGGAGTGTATAAATCAGTCGGTACAGATCAGTAAATAAATAGATACGTATTATTTAAAAATGATATTTTTCAAGGGACTGCTTTTTTATTTATTTTTGTTTCATAATTCCACATTAATTTATTTATTTACTGGCGATCTTATTTCCCAAAGCCACATTTCATTTCATTTCTCGCATGCAGATGAATGGGGTGTGGTTAGCTCACACATGACCGAGGCAACAGACCAGAACACACAACAGTGCTGAACACATAAGTAAACCGCAATAAATTTTTTGTGGATGGAGGGGCAGTCTGGCGGGTGGAATGTGCCAATGTCAATATTATTGTAATTATCAGGGGAAGAAGCAACTGTTTAAATGACACTGAATTGTTGAAATAGTCGTCATGTGTCAGTGTGGATCGGTGCCATCTCAATAATAACTCTAGTTTTGCTTGGTAAACATGCACGGTTGATTTGGAATCTCACAGTAGTAGTTCAGAGCTTGTGAGCCGTCCTATAAGCCGACAATACTGTTATATTTTATTAGCTTCAGGGTCTTTATAGGCAAAGGTGATCAGTTGCATTTTGGCATACATCAGACCAATGAGGGCTATCGTTTGTCAGCCACATTTTACTGCGCATTGTGGATCTTTCACTGTACACGACTTTGGAGAAAGCAAGGAATAAGAAGTGTCAGCGCCTAAGCTTCAAGTAGCAAAGTTATCTCCGTGGATATCTTGCACCTGCACACTGTGCTCAATCAGCCTAAAACAATTTTAAGCTTCGCCATCCACCTCTATATCTTGAAGGGTACTAATCCACCGAAGTATTTATAAAAATAGGCATGCAATGCACGGAATACCCCTCAGCCCGATGTTGAAGTTTTTGGAGACGCCCGCCCGCCCGCCGCCCGCTCGCCCGCCCAACCGCACGAAGGATAGCAATACCCCGTCAGCCTTGAGGGCTGAGGGGTAAAAAGTCTTTAATACGGGCCAAAAGTGCATTCCATATAAATAAATATGGAATTATGAAATAAAAATCCCCCAAAATAAATAAAAGCAGTCCCTTAAAAAAAAAAAGTCATTTTTTAAATAAAAACGTATTTATTTACCAAATTATGTTGGGTCATTTAAATATTTATATTTAAATTTATTTATATTTTAATATATTTATTGCCGCATTTATCTATTTCGAGATGTATTTCGTTTCCATATTTATTTATTTCACGGGCACATTTAGTTATATGTGAATTTATTTATTTATTTAATATTGACCCAAACGGTGTTCCATAAACACCAGCCTGAACACTCACAAACTTCCAAATGAGAAAACCTTACACGTGGAACACAAATACACGGTCTGCCATCAATCACACTGCATTTGAACTTCATTTTGGATTCCCTCACCTTTGGATCAGGAGGCAGGGAGTGTGTCAAAAGGAGGACCCTTTCTCCGAGTCCTCGCTGCAGGAGGGACAGAATTAAAGGCAGTGCAGTGAACACGTAGTTTCCACTGTGGTCCATGAGCTCATTGAGAAGGTCGAGTTTCTTACAGGAGCCCTGGAGCCTCGCGAGGTTGCACAGCCTGAGAGAAAAAGAGAAGTGCGTTGCGGGCTCTGCAGTACACACAGCATCCTCTGGGAGCAGTGTGGAGCAGCGCTGAAGTGCCAGAGCCAAGATTTTGGAGGATTCTTGGAGTCTCACAAACTCCAGTGGGTACTGTTGGTATTGCACTTTATTTTGGAAAAATTTCCCACTGAAGTCCTTTCAAAACAAAAAAATCTGCCCCGGTGAAATCATTCAACTTTTGAGAGCACATCTATATTCTCAGGATATTATTTTCTCATTCTTTCACATTGAGGCATGCAATGTATATGCTCCATCAAACACATTTGCTTTACTGAACAACCTATACACGAGACTGAGAAGCTCTCATAACACTCCATGAAACCAATAAGCTGAGGCCGCCTCCATTTCTTAAACATGTCAATGGCTGGAGAGCAAACTCACTGGAAAACGTGGTCGTAGGTCCTGATTAGGGGTTTTGGGGTCATGAGCAGGGCCAGGAATCCGTCCAGTGTAGGATCGTCCCAGAACTGCAGGGACAGCACGGCCTCATGTTGAACCTGGGAGATGGAGAGTCGTCCAATCAGAGCGCTTAAAAACAAACCGAGCGACACAACCTCCTGCCCAGTACAGCTCAGCCCAGCACACTGACCTGTTTGTAGGTGTGAAACGTCATGTCTGCACACAGGTTCAGGTGTCCAGATGGGTCCACAAAGACCACCTGGAAAGCACTGTGGAACTCTGAGAGGGAGGGCTGGAGGGAGGGATGGAGAGAGGGATATCAGTGCCACAAGAGAAAGAGAGCAAAAGCAAGAGTGTTCAGAAATCAGAGGCGGAGTTAGACCCTGTCACTCACCGCAGTGGAGTCCTGATCCTTGGCAAGAGTGATACCATTCTCAGTCAGGTCTGTCAAGGCTATGGGTGAAAACATGAGGCAAAAATTCTGATCCTGAATTGAACTGAATCTGCCGCAAATTAATATACATTTATCATTCCACCTCAACAGGCAACACTTTCTTGTTCCTGTAAACCTTCACAATCACTAACATGTACTGCCTGCCTTTTCAAATTTAAACACAACCATTAACGTCCTAAAAAAAAAAAAAAAAAAAAGGCACTTCAAAATTGTTAAACGCATACAATCTTGATTCAATATGTCAGAAGAAATAAAAAAATGACTAAAGACAGAGGAAATGAAGAACTGCACGCCCCAGGCCCCTCCCCCATCCTCACCTAGGAAGTGTAGGCAGTTCCTCAGCAGCTGATAGGCTGTCATGGTGCCGCTCACTCTGTGAGAGCTGAGAAGGTAGGCCAGCAGCATGGAGCCTATAAACCCACTGAAACAGCCTGAGCCCTGGGGAGGGAGGGAGAGACATTTGAGATTAAAAACACACTTTATTTACCTTGTGATGTCACCACAACACATCTACCGCATCAAAAACAAACAAAAAGCAAAAAAGAAAGAAAATTAAAGCTAATCCAGGTATATAATCAAAAATGAATCATTAGTATCCCTTCCTGTACAGAGCATAACACTTCCCCAACCATGAACATGTAAAACTACCCATCTTATTGGTAAGCTTATAGTATTCAAATTCAACTCTTAGGCGTGCAGACATCAGACCTTTGAACATAAACAAAGGGTCAACTGATCCAACACCTTTGAGACAATTCTTCCTACTTTTCCAAATTGAAAGCTTTGCTGTTCCCACAATGATGTTAACCAGAAGATGAAGCACTTTATTCCTTGCCGAGTACTTTGAACCAGAAATAAACTTCTCAAAGGAAAAAGCCAAGCCTAATCCCTGAAACCAATTCCGAGGAAAGTTGAAAAGCCCTTCCAGTTGAGCACACTGGATAAACAGATGTTCCAAATTCTCCCTCTGACCACAAAAAGGACAACCCTCCCCTGTGCTCGGATCAATACGTGCCAGATAGCAGTTTGTGGCCACAGCCCCATGCAAGACCCTCCATTGGAGGTCACCTGTTCTTTTATCAACAGGTGGCTTGTATAGGGACCACCAGCAGCCTTTTGGGGAAAAGCTTGGACCAAAAAACCCGGCCCACCTCGACTCTCTCATTGCCGCCAAAGCCTGCATGTGTGTTACCTTCGTACAAGTGTAGTAGATGGCCTTCTTTGTAACTACCTGAAATGTCCCCAATACTGAGGTCTGGAAAAAAAAAAAAAAAAACAGGCCTCTCTCCTCCTCCCACTCCCCAACGGTGACGGAAAGCGCCATTCATGTTCTTAATACCATTGTTCCATGATGGTCCGGTCGAGTACAAATGTTCTGAGATGTCCCAGCAGGGATGAGAGGACTTCTGACACCACCTTCCTCAACAGCCTTGTTGAATGAATACCTGTAACTTCTGCTAACTGGTCCACAGGTCTCTTCATCAGGTGGTCCAGCTTCACACAGCCTGCCTCCCACAGTCTGACACGCAGGCTAGCAGAGGAGAGACTTTCTGCTGTCATGAAAAAAGATCCCAACAATGGCTCTTCAAACAACCACATTCCTGCTTATTCCTCTGGTTCTCGAAACACCCTAAAAGTTTTCCATGATACCAGAACTGAGCGATAGAAGCTGGTCAGTCCTGTGAGATCCAACATGTCCGGCTGGAGTAAGAACAGCTGCTTGTCCAATCCAAGGTGACTCGCCTTCTGCAGCAAAAGTCGGGCAGTGTCATGCCAGCTAAGGTCAGACTTAAACAACAGCCTCTGTGCTGCTTGAAGCCTAAAAGCCTTAATCCTTGAGGGAATGCCTATCAGTCCCTGCCTCCCTTCATGGATCGGCATGTAGAGCGCTCCAGCTTTGATCCAGTGCAGTCCTGACCAAAAAAAATCCACAATTGTGGATTGTGGTGGAGGCACCAGTGATTCGGTGCCATAGAGTCGAGGCAACCAGGTTATTGATAACCAAGACTCTCCCCCTATAGGACAGCTGATGTAGCAACCATTTCCATTTGGATAGTCTGGCACACACACCGTCTCCTGCACACCTTCCCCATTCTGTCTCTGATAATCATCTGTACCTAAAAATACTCCCAGCACCTTCGTCCCCCCTGTTCCCCTCTTCAGACCCCCTGGCAGACTGGGAACTGCTGCCTCCCCCCATTGTCCCGCCTCCAAGGCCCCACTCTTCTCCCAGTTGACCCTGGCAGATGAAGCTCTCTCATACAATCTCAACTTCTCCTGTAGCATGTCCACATAGTTGGCTTTTTATAAAAACATTTAAATCGTCAGCATACGCCAAGACAATTAATGGTGGACTTTGGGGCAGTCCCGGCAATGACAGTCCAGTTAATGTCCCCCTAAGACGGCATAATAGAGGTTCTAGAACAATAGAATAGAGCTGCCCAGAAATTGGACAGCCTTGCCTTATACCTCTTCTCACTGGAATAGGACAGCTTAAACCCCGGCCAACCTTAAGCATACAGGAAGCCCCCTTATACATTAATCCCACATATGCTAAAAATACCTCACCAAAACCAAAAGCCTTTAAGGTAGAAAACAAAAACTTATGGTCCACTCGGTCAATAGCCTTCTCTTGATCTAAAGATATAATTCCAATATTTAAACCGTACATTTTACACAATTCCCACACATCTCTCATCAGAAAAAGGTTGTCCATAATTGTCCACCCTGGAAGACTATACGACTGGTCCTTAGGAACCAGCAGCTCCAGATAGTTTAAGTCTGTTTGCCAGCACCTTCGAAAGCAGTTTTTAGATTACATTACATTGATTAATCTGGAGTTCTTGTTCAACGTAAATGACTGTTAATATGAGGTTAAGGGTCACGCACTTCAGATTCATTATTAATATTGTAGTGACTACACTGAGGCTTCAAGCACCAATCTTCTCAGTCCCTATCAAAAACTGAAGCACCAGCCACAGCCAGCCTCCATATATATATATATAGAGAGAGAGAGAGAGAGAGAGAGAGACTTAAGACCTCTTAGTGGCGATGCAAACACACACAGCTTTCAGAAGAATCGTACGCTTGCACAAGCTCTCATAACCTCACCAAGGAAAAACACATCCCTGTTATGCCTGTACCCAGTGGGCTCTTTTGCCCTTTCTCAATTCAGTTCAGTGAGCTCAACTGCCATACACGAGATGCGTATTGAAAAGCAGAGTGAAGAGATATGAATCAAGTCATGAAACAGTACAAATCAAGCATGAATGATGGTTAATACTTTGACAATGTAAATTAAATTAAATGATTAAATTAATAACTTCAGGTGCTTTGGTGACTCTTCCTGCCTCTTAGGTCATGACAAGCAGAAATAAATTGTAGTTCCAAGGACACGCCCCTCCCTTCTTCCCCTGAGAGAAAGGAAGGTTTCTCATCCCTCTCTCCCTCAGCACACGCGCACGCACACGCACACGCACACACCTCCAGCAAAGCGTACCTGGTCCAGCTCTCTCTGCCGCAGCCACACCTTGAGCAGGGCCACAGCATCGGTGAAGGCAGAACACTGAGCCTTAATAGCAGACAGGAACTGCAGGTGCACTCTGGGTAGGAGATCGCCCAGCAGCGTACTGTTGTAATGAGGTGTGGGTGGGTCACTGGCACCTTCAGTGGAACATCAAGCAGTCAGTCACACATAAGCACCTCCCACCATTTTCCCCACCATAATCTTCATCCTGACTACCCAACAAATCACTTCCATCTTCTCCTAGGTGCTGAGCATGACTCACCCAGACTCTTCTCCATACTCAGCTGAGAATAAGCAGAAGATGTTATCAACTCTGCACCAGGGACAACTGCGTAAAGATTTTCACAGATGGCTGAAGTCTTAACTCATACTTGAACGGAGGAAGTGGAGCAGTAATCATTCAAATGTCCACAGGTGCTGAAACTAGACTGTCACTTGGTTCAGGAGAACAGCGTTCAAATTTCACGGATGAAGTCTTTGCAATTCAATCATGACTAAAAGAAGTACTACAAATGGATAGACCTACATCACAAATAGTCATTTACTCAGACTTGCAGGCAGCCGTCAGGGCATTTACAGATCCCAGACCCAAGTCAGTGATTGTCAGATGCAGGAAATAACTTCAGAACTACAGAAATGAAACCACACAATCCTGTTGCAGAGGGTTCCAGCACACGTCGGAGTACACTACACTGAGCGCGTGAACAAGCGAGCGAAACAAGGAAGAGCCAAATCATCAGAGATCTCCACCGTTGAGCCAGCAGATGTCTGAGCGTTAATCACAAAGAAGGTGGAAAGTTCCATACCAAAGAAGTTTAAATACCGGCCTGCAATGAAGCTCAACAGTTCAAGGAAAATATACTCCACAATTGCCAGGCTGAGATGTAAACATACATTAGATTTAAGTTCCTGGAAGATGGACAAAGAATTAACCCCAATGCAACCAGTGTCAAAATGGAACTCTGACCCCCGAACATGCCTTTCCATGCTAAATCGGAAAGAAAGTTCAAAACTTTGGCTTCATGACTTTGGAAGAGGCACTCACAGCAGATCCGGTGGCGACCGCAAAATTTACTATCGAACAGCATGAGCGAGTCTAACTCATGGATACGACAGTCAGTCACAGTCCAGTAACAGCAGAAAGCATTTTCCCAAAATGGAAAAGGAACAGAAGTATAAAAAGGCACACCTACGAAATAAGATGTATCTATGCATTAAAATCCGTGGGAAAATATTGAATGGTTTTAACTCCCTGACCTGGAGACACAGCATGTTGGAGGGACGGACAGACAGAGGTATGAAAAGGCATATCTAGTACACAATAGGATGCATCTATGCATTAGATTTTGTGGAAAAATGCTGTCAAGAAGTTCTGGACCAGAAAAGAAGAGTGACAGACAGACAGACAGACAGAGGGACAGCACTCATTTCTATATCCCCCTTACATTTCCTGGTGGGGGATTATAAAAATGCCTGTTTTTCTATCCATATCAATAAGGATCTAGTGCAGCGTCCAAGCTCTTTTGGCAATGCATGCAGTGAAGGTGCCCATTTCAAATTCATTAATACCAAAAAATCCAAGGCATGTTGAGCATTCTCTCTTAGAACTAGCTTTATGTGCAACTGAGCAGCCCCAAGAGAATCTGCAGGCAGAAGCAATATCCAGGTCCTATATGCCCAGATGGCAGAAACACACACAAAACTGAAGCCTTCCATAACACAAACGAGATAGCACCCCATCCCAAGCGCAGAGACCGCCCTACTCTTACCCTGCTCAGACACTGCCATGCCCGTGTACCAGTCGGTGCGGACGTTGTTCCTCTGCGGATGGAAGCGGCTGGGCTTAAAGAAGCCTTGCGGAGGGCAGGCGTGGATCCTCAGCGTCAAACTGCTGGAGTCTTTGCCTGGAGGGAGGGGCAAAGAAGTCAGAGACAGCAATATGCATCATATGACGCCAACTACAGACTGCATGAAAGATGACACACATACACAACATTGCAATGTACATTAGTGCAAGTACATTTACAAAGTTAAAAACCTATCTGAGCAATTTAAGACACAAAAACAGAAATGTCCCCAGCCCATCAACAATGAAGGTTTGTTGTGGAAACATTTCACTAAAACAACTTTTTTATTGTAGACCATCCCACCTCTTTAATGCATTTAGTCCTCCATCTCAAACTTTCTACCACAACCCCTCTTCAGCTGAACTGCCCCCTTCATATTCAGCCTCTTTCCACCCAATCACATACCAGAGGGCGTGAGCAGCAGCAGTGGACGGAGCCTGTTGCCATGGAGACAGGAGTAACTCATGGTTCCAATGTCCGGAGAGGACGAGAGATGCTGGGCCAGCCCAGCCAGGTACAAAGCTCTCTTTCGGGGGTACCTCTGGTTTAGGGCGTCCTTTGGGTGCAGGACACTCTAGGTACAAGAGAGAAGAGTAAACAAATAAGGCGGGCGAAGCCTAAAACAACAACGTTAAATTCAAACTCCAAACATTTTGAATAGCACTTCAAACTTTCACTGACTTTCAAATAAATTAAAAGGTCCCATATTATGCTGTATTTAGTCATTTAAAATATGTACAATGGGTCTTAAAAATAATGCTAAGAATTCAGTTACAAAAAAAATTACATAGTGAATAAAATATGAGTTTATGAGATTTGCACATCAGTGTATTCTGTTTTTATTGACGTTTTACAAAACGCCCCAACTTCATTGGAATTGGGGTTGTAGTATAACACTGGGTGGAAACAGGCCAAAATGTCTCTGGTCAATCTTTCTCTTCCCATACATCTCTCTCAAGCCCGATTTCTCTCTTTTTTTTTTTTGGAATTTGGCATCTCCAATCCCACTTGAATTTGGATTGTGTGCAAGCATGCACATGAGACTCATGCAGTCATCTGGGGAGAGCGAGAAAGTCCACAATTTCTTTTCAAAGCATGCGCCTGTCAGGCAACGGTGCTTTACACTTGTAGATTCAGACCTTTCACACACGTAATGACGGTGAAGGAAACATGCTGTGAATGCAGCTGACAATGGACCGGACGACCAGCAGGAGGTGCCTGAGCAATGAACACTGCTAACCCACATCGGCTGCATCCCTCCCATTTCTCTGAGCAGCTCAAAGCCAATTGTGTGCGGCTCCTATTTCTAACCATAAAACTTCACCCATTTCCCTTGCCTTCACTTTAACCCCCCCCCCAATGCACACTTGCTCCAACAAAACCAGTGTTAAATAACAGTGTTATTGAAGAGCTCCTATCAATGTAGATTTCAATTCCTATCCTAAACAAAGTACACAATCTAAGGTTGCTGATAATTTGGCAGATCTTGCTGTAAAAAGTAAATTTGAAAACAGTCCAAACGAGCGGTTGATACCCAGGAACCCCCAGTGATTACCACTGAAAAAAACCAAATGTTGCCCCAAAACTCACAGCAGGGATGGTGACGACCAGATCCACAGAAACTCTGGGCTTAGTGCAAGTGCCCAGCGGGTAGCTGCCGATCAGGGAGACAGCAGCAGGGGGCGCCATGTGGAACTTGCCCTTTGCGGCCTTGGGCATGAGGAGGAAGGGCACCTTCACGTCCCCTGAGAGCCAGGACAGGTCACTCAGCTGCAGAGAGGGTTTCATTAGAGGATATACAACAAATGTGCTTACATCCAGCAGAAATTAAAATTCTACTAGCCATAACAACAATGGTGACTTTCAAACACCTCCTCATTGTCACAGGGGCCTGGAATCTTGGCAAGGCAACTGGAAAATGTGTTGTACACATTAATAATGGCAAATTAAGTCCAATATTCAAAGTCAAGAAAGAATTGTTTAAACACCTCTGATTAATAAATATTGTCAGCTAACAGCCCCTGTGGCACTCCCATCCCAGAACTAGAGCTGTGCGTACCTTGACCTCATCAGTCTCTGAGACACTGTGGAGCAGCTCTGTGACCTTCAGGACAAAGGAGTCCACCAGCCGCTTCTTGCGCTGGCTCAGGACCACCTCCTTCAGCAGCTCCTCCATCTGCAGGAGAAGCAGGCAGCCTGATTAAACCCCCTGCCATGGCGACTGCAAAGGCCATTCATTACCATGGAAAGCACTTTTTCCCCCATTTCAGTCTACGTGTACATAGCTTCACTGTATCCAATAGCCATGGGTTTAGCCAGGTACTGGTCTATTTGTGTTTTATAGAGTAGTATCTTAAGATTTAGATGGGTTTGACAAGTATGAGTTTTTGAATTACATGTCTAATTTGACTTTAACCCATCTATCCCCTTACACATTTTAAAATACCCCTCTTAAAGATGAGTAGGTTAGTTAATGAATCTCCCTTTGCCAGTTCAACATTTTAAACACGCAGTACGAAAGGCAGTAATTTTTGGGTATAGAAGGGCCCAATAGCTCTCATGCCCTACCCTTGCCCATGCCAGGCTATATTTTAAAAGCGAAATCTGAATGGGGCAAAGCCGAATTATGGCACAATAGGCTACATTACAAACAGACCTGAACTACAAAGCTGTTACCTGACTAAGAGCCTTCATTACCTCCACAGCCCTTCTCAACTCTCTCACCCAAGTAACACCAACGTTACTTTTTTCCCATTGAGCTCCATTTGCCAGCCAATCAGAGCACAGCTCATTATCGAAGCTAGAACACCAAATCAAAACAGCCTGTTCTTGAGAGAGAACTACTGGCAACAAATGGCCAAGATATAATGGACACACTGGGTACTTAGCAAAAAAAGGTTTACAAACCTCCCTCTTAGACAGCGAAGAATATACTAACTTGGAAATAAAACAGCATAATAAAGGACATTTACACGCGCACACTACTGGTCAATATCTCCCTCCCCCTAAGGGAGAAAATTATCACATTTTTCCTTCTTACACCAAAGTACAAAAGTGTGCAATTCTGATCTTGGAGAGAAAGAGTCACTCAGTGTTTATTGTTATTCTGCACTTATCAACTGGAGTGATGGTTTTTAGCCCTCAAGCACACTATGATAGGAATTTTCATTTACTCCAGGTGGAAAAAATACCTATTTACCGGGATCCAAGATAAATCCAACCAAAGACTATTCTGCATGGTACCCAATAAGGAACAATTTCACTTAAATCAATCTGGCGCATGGACCTGTTCATGAACTTCACATTCAGTGACAGGGGCACACAACTAATATGCTGTATGTGACACTAAAACCCATTAATTGCAGCAGAATACCACAAGAAAGGCCGATGCACTGAGCATGGGGACCACCAAGTTCTCTGGGACAACGGACCTGCATCTTCAATAAGCTGCAGTGGAACAAGCTCTCCGCCTCCTTCAGCTGATTCAGCTCCTCTGCGGTGGGCGGTTTGTAAAGCTCGCCCCGGGACAGCTTGACAGGGCGCAAGACCCCGTCCTCAGAGTCGCCATGCGTCATGCTTCTCTTCGTCCCCTTGCCTCCGCCGACTTCCGTCTCCTCATCCTCATCGTGAGAGGACGTGTCCTCATCCAGCTGCGAGACATCGAAAAGGGTGACGTAGGAGTTCGTTGGACATTTCAATCACGTGTCAGCCAATGATTAAATAATACAAATGTATACGCTCAATCAGATCATATAATATTCTCAACAAGCACTGCAAGCAAACTCCATGTACTAACACAAATCCAGGACTTATACATAGGACAGTTATGACTGCGAGCGACTTGCGTGGCAAGCAAACAGGACTTCGGTCATCGCAAAGATCTTTTCCGTTACCAGTCAATGAACTAAAGTTAAGCTATACATTTTAGCGGAGGAAGGTACGATGATGAATAAGTGACATGGACTGCTATAACGTTGATATAGCTTCCGCATTTCCTAAGAAATTCGAGTATATCTCAAATAAAATACCCCAGATGGCTAATCTGTCGGCATCACAAAACATTTGACTTGTTCAACATTCGTGCACTTTATTACGTCGTTCGGGACTAACCTCCCTCCCCTCATCAACGGCCGTTTCGTCTCTCTTTCTCTGCATAGTTATCCACAAATAATTAAAGAAATTTCGCTAATGTCATTCGCTAGCTCGTTACCAATCCTCAGGCACAAGGAGATCGAAGCTCCATCTCACATGGGCGCACAGGGTCAAACAAACACTCGTCCTCCTCGGTCTCTGATTGAAGAAACTGTCGACAACAAACGTTGTCATTGGTTGAGTAGTTTCCCAGAACCATACGTCCCGCCCCAAATGGTCAAGCTACTATGCACTGTGTGAAGGCTGGCATTCAGTACTGCGCACTGTAGCTACGTCAGGACAGTGAAGACTACCGTAAATCAATACCTAACTGTTAGCTCAAACGGTGCATGGCATCGAAATTTACCACGTTACTAGTTTATGCTTTCCGTAATTTCCACAGAAACCTGGAATTTACACTCTTGGTATTTTCTGATCATGCGATGGACGGCAGTCAACCACTCCAGAATAATATGGGATAAATTTGGGGGCCAATTCATTAAATGGACGCATCGAGCTCTGAAATGGACCCACGATTATCTGCTTGCATCCAGAATATCCAAAAGTTTTCGTGACATGGACTCAAAAGAGTTTTTAACGGTACTTGCGGAGTTTTGTCCATACTGAGGCATTATGATAAAGTTATTGATATGTTTGGGGAACCAGCTTGAGATGTGTTCTTTGTGAAATGTTAGCAGTATCCTGCTGAAAGTATCTATATTAAAAATAGTGAAGGCCAAAAAGGCTGCACAGATTATTCCATCATTTTGCAAAGTGGCAAGCTTCAAGTGATCCTTGATCATAGCATTTTATGTCTAAGCATAATATCCTCACCTTTTCAACACCAGTTCACCTGTATTTTTAACATTTCACCACTTTCCTAGACTTATATTGCCCCTCTCCCAACATTTTTGGAATGTATTGCAGTCATCAAATTCAGAATGAGAGCATATTTTAAAAAAATGAAAAATAAAAACAATTATTTAGAAACCACTGCTAATTTTATTTTTAATACCATCACAACCTTCTCAGAAATGTTTTTGTTATGATCCAGACAAGGAACCAAACAGAGACACAGGGTAGAACCTAAAGATGGGTATTTATTGATAGGAATGCAAAAATGGGTGCAATGAGGCCAAAGCCCAGTAAGTGACAGGGGTTGTCCAGCTTGGTGGTTGTTACCGAGAGAGCGTAGGGGGCGTGTCTGGGCCTGGCCACTGGCCTTCCCGGGGCAGAAGCCAGGTGTCAAATTCCCCCTACCGCTGCAGGACCACTTAAGGACCACTTAACAGCAAACCCGATGATCTTAACAGGAATGCAGTCCAAATCCTGGAGACTGATAAAAGTTTGGAGGTTTTCCTAATAAACAGGCCAAGAGGAACAGACTGGAATAGCCGATCAACTGAAATGGGGTCCCAATCCTGTAGACCGATATTAAAGCATGAGAGTTTGTTCCAATTAGTCAGACTCCGAAGAGTAATGCATTTTTCTCTACCAGAAAAGTACCAAAAAATACACAAAGGAGCTATGCTCAAATGCCTGACACGCTTTAGCGCAGGGGTGTCAAACTGACCCGTGAACAGGTTTTCACTCCAACAATACAAAAGCGCACCTGATACAACTAATCAGTTGTGCAGGCCTAGATCAGTTGATTAAATCAGTGCTTTCAGGTGAGCTTCTGCTTGGTAGGATTGAAGACCTGCAGCCTCTTAGCCCGTTTACGGGTCAGTTTGACACCCCTGCTTTAGCGGGACAAAGTATTACAATCCAGCATCCGTGCTAGACAAATCTGAGGCTTACATACCCCACAGAAACATTGAGGAAACAAGGCACATAATAGATAGCACCTGGGTGAGGGGAAGCATGTAGCACACAGAATGAAAAAAAAACAGACCATCTTTCAAAAAGACATGCAGGTTGCTGGAAAGGAGACAAGAAAAATCAAAGGTTGTGACAAGTTCCTGCTTTTTTTTAGTCTATGAACTGCCAAGTATGTAAAGAGAGAGTATCCTCTCAATTACCATAGGCATGATGAAGAAAATATTCAAACATTTTGAACAAACTGAAATGGCAGGTTTGTGCTCAGTAGAGGTCTAAGGTACAACCTATGCAAGTAAAACAGATTTCATTGCATGTTTTCAACTCATTTCCATTATGGTTAGTCAAGAAAACTCAAAAAACTTTGAAAACTTGATGCAATAAAATAAAGAAAAAGTTAAATAAAGACCTTGGCTTAAATCCACTGAACAAAAATATAAAAGCAACAGTTTAATCCTTTCAGTATTATGCAAAATTATTTCCAGGGGCAGATCCAGGGTAGTTTACATAGTTTTTGGAACTCACTCAAGCACCTGTGATTGGCTGGAAACACTTTCATTGTGTTGGAACTCACTCAAACCTCATTCTGATTCCCAATTCATGTCACAAACTACTCATGGAAACTACTCACTTCAAAACCTGGATCCACCCCTGATTTCTGTGGTGTGACTTCGTAGGGTTTAATTATGTGACTAAGCTTGTGTACTGCTGGTCTGTATGCATTTCTGTCACCTTCGCTATATCGTCGTCAATTTCATGCAGTATGACAAAACTAGCCCATCAGACAGGTGTAATTAGGTATGCTCAACCCAGGCACATGCTGTCCTCTGATCAATAAAAGGCCCACACAAAAGTCCCAATTCAGCCAAAGTGCAGCAGATGACTCAAAATCCCAGAGAGGGTACCACTGGCACGCTTAATGCAGGAAAGTCTCTCAGGACTGTCACAAGGGCTCTTAATGGCCATTTTTTCAAGAGTAAGTTGCCTAAGACACCATTTTGAAGAATTAGGCAGGACAGCAAACTGCCCACAAGCGCAACAACCATATGTAAAACCTCCCCCCACAGTCAGCAATATCCAGACTCTCCATCTCCGTATCCATCTGAGATCAGCAACTGCCACCGCAGATGAGACAGCTGGTCTGCACAAACACCGCATTTCTGCCCTAATCATGGGAAATCGTCTCCAGGAAGTCCATCTCCGTGCATGTCACCCTTTTCATGGATTGGACCACACCCCTGCTTGAGGAGGAAATCTGCTAAACTGGGTGCAGACATGTCTAATGGCCCATGGCACAATGGAAGACTGTACTCTTTACTGATGAGTCATGATTCCAGCTCCACAGACCGAATGGCTGGCAGCATGTCTGGCGCCACACAGGGAAACGTTATTCTGACATCAGCGAGGTGCGGAGGTGAGGTACAAGGTGGTGGAGGAGTGCTGGCTTGGGCGAGAATATTCCATGAACATCACACCCAACTGAAAGCACGGAGTTCCTTGAGGCAGAAAACATCAGAGTACTTGAATTGCCAGCTTATTCCCCAGATTGTCCCCCATCGAGCATCTTTGTCCTTCACCAACAAGTTCGCAATCGATTCCCACTTCAAACCAATGTCCGCCAACTCCGTGCAGCTCATGAAGAGGAATGGGAACATGTCCCCCAGCTAACTATGGACCATCTGGTGCGGTCCATACAGCGGAGATGTACCCGATATTGATTTGTGCAATTTGCACAATAGACTCCATCCCCTTCATCATCTACACCGTTGTGAGATTCTTGTTTGTCTGTTTCAGTCAGTGATTGAAATGTATTCATATGTATTCATAAAATGGCCATACACTTAGTCAACACTCAATGAAAGTACAGTGAGTTTCTCAAAATAGGAAGTGTTACATTCATATTGTTCAGTGGAATTGAATGATACTTTTCAACAACAAATGGAAGATCATCAAGAATCATGACATTAATAAGAGGCAGCTTGATGCAGGTGACAGACAGCTTTGTACGAGGCTTGGCACCTCAATCAACAGGGGCACTGCTAGTCTCCGAGCCACTCATCGATGGCTTTCTCGTAGAACTGTGGTCGACTCTGCCAGTCTAAGTGCCAGCGGAGGTTGGCAATGACACTGGCATAGTGGTCGCCCAGGCTCAGCCTCCAGCTCCGAAACTGTTGTTTGTTGTAGTGCTGTACTTCCTTCGATATAGCAGGATAGTCGACCACGCGCCGCAAAATGCTGTCCAGGTGCTGGCAGACTTTGGGGAACTGGGCGGCCACGTTCTTAACCTCCTCTGCATCGCTAGAGAGGTCTGGAAAACAAGCATGCTATCATTTCAGGCATACACTGGAGATCAACGTGCGGACTTCTTCCCAAAGCCCAAGGAAAAGCTGTGTTGCAAGTTAGGAGTTATGCCACGACAACTGAGCATGCTCAGAATTTACATTCCAAGAAAATGAATCTGCTCGACTGCAAGACTTAATTTGATTCAACCTTTGCCCATCCGTCTCAGTTTTGAGTCTTATTTGTTTATTTTAGTTAATCTGGTATTATGCTTTTTTATTAAGGAGCTTTCTATGAAAATTTGAGAATTCAAAGTGCTATTTTATGCTCTAGCCAAGGGATAAGAAGCATGTAAGCTGGTTTGCCATCACCAATAATCACAGAGGAAGAAAAATGCCTTCTAAATTCTTTCTTTTTTTTTTTATAATTTGGTATCTCCAATCCCACCCGAATCTGGAATGTCCAAAAACTATGTACAAAGCTTTTCACATATGCGGCCCCCTATTGCCAGCTCAGGAGAGTGAGACAGCTCGTGGCTCTCCTCCGAAGCACGCGCCCATCGCCACCGCTTCTTATACGCTCGTTGGTTGAAACCTCGCAAGCTCAGAACGCGGGCGGAGGATACCCGATAAACGAGCAAAGAATCTCTCTAACAAGCGCCCGTCTGGCCAACAGGAGGCGCCTGAGAACTTCTTATTTACAATACCCTATCCCAGCAAACCCTTACCAATTTGAATCCCTGTAGCGCATTGGCCGATTGCGTGCTACTCTGAAATGAGCTGCCGACCACTGCTGGCTGGTATCGAACCCCTGCCGCGATAGTCACTTCTGCTTCCCAACGCGATGCTTTAACTCATTCAAAGTTGCGAGCATGAGCAGTAATCTTGACACAGCTCCTTTAAGGCTTTGCAAATTAAAGGTCGTGACTCTATGAGACATCGCCTACTTAGAAGTAAGAGCAGCCAGATGATTGTTCAAAAATAGAGACGTAAAATAGACCTGACGTCTTTTTGTGTGCCTTTAATAAAGGTGACGGTAGGTGGATAGATGCTAAACACAACAGCCCATCTATCATATCATATCTATCATAATGCAATGGAGTACAAGGGCCATGGTTGCCAAGAATGAAGTGAGCTTGTGGTGTTGGTGTAGGAGTCCAGTAAATTCGAGACCGTTCACATAAGGTTTCATCAGAAAAAAGTTTGGGAAGTGGCAAGCCTGACATACAGTACACACTGCATAAACTAGGCTCAAGAGATCATGGGAAGGAGAAGTCCCAACTTAATTATAACTTTCATGCATTAATAAGATAAATAAACTTTGGGAGTGCACAGAGGAAATCGAAGTGCATACTGTATGCTTGAATAAACAATTGTGCAATAAAATATAGTCCTGACTGCTGGGTTGGCTTACTGTGTAAGAGCGCCGCTTGCTTTGCAAGAGTTACTTCCATGGCATTGGATCGAATCCAGCCGCTCCAGTTCCAACTATGACATAACTGGTTTTACTGGAGGGATACAGTTAGTTGGAGTGCGCTGCTCAAGCGCCTCCCACTGGCTATCCTGACGCTTTTCAGTTACATTCAGGCATATTTTTGAGTTTTAGAAATCCTCATTCTGTGCAGGCAAGTATTGTGGAGAAAAAATATAGCAGCAGCTGAGGATCACATGTTTCAGAGGAGAACAGCACACCGGCAGTACAGCCCCTCAATCTCTTTCTCCATTCAGAGTCATTCAGAAAATGCCTGAGACAGCTGGCCTCCAGGAGCCGGGGGCCCAACCAGAACACGGCGGCAGATAATACATCAAACCCACTGCACGGAGAAAATGGAACCAGGCTCCACAGCCAATAAAAATGACATTGCCAGGATGGAAAGTGTAGGTGTGCTTGGATGGCCTAGTATTGCTTAGAGAGACAGTGACCGTTTCTCAGAGCACAGGCTGCAGCTTACCTAGGCTGCAAAGACTGTTCCAAGCAAGCTGCCTTCAAACACAGCCGAGACATTAATCCTTCATCTCGCCTGATTTCAGATGGAACTGTCAACTCGCTACACGCCGTTTCCATTTTGACACTTCTGCCTGACATAAGGTGAGATGACGGCTTAATTTTTCGGTTGTGTTCGAAGGCCACACCACTTTGGAACAGTCGTCGATGATGTATCATGGCTGCAAACAGCCACCATCTCACTTAAGAGCAAAGTTCAGGGACCGGATACAGTGATGAATGAACGCAATCTCTGTGCAGCAAGGATCAGATGGAGAATTAGAGCACAATGGACAGAGCTTCCTCTCATATCCGAGGAATAGAGAAACACAAATAATAATAATGAAAAAAAAAAAATGAGTAGACCCACAAAATTTCACAATATTTTAATTCCATTTAACGTAATGCAATGTAATACAATATCTTAGCTCAACTGGCGCACCAGCTCCACATAATGCATGATGCACTGAAATGTTTTTTTTAATTGGACATAGTATGCTGATTGACCAGAGATTCCTCTGTTAAGTTAAATCACTGGCTACATCACTGGGCTGCTTGCAAATGAGAGCTATGAAAGCTATGGCTCTGAAATGCTTGGCCAATTTATCACGTATGATGTACAAAAATAACTGTGCCAGGAAAAGCTGGAGAGTGATGAGATATAAACTTCAAACTTGATATATCTTCTGCTGCGCTTCCCAGCCCATCTTGAGAAAATTTATAACTGCGCCCTTGCACTGATTTCACCAACTCTGGACTTCCGCATGAATGTTAAACATTCACAAATTTCCTATATTGAAGCTATTTTAAAATCCCCAACTAAACTAAGTGTGACAAATACTCATCACTTCTAGTGATACTTCCTTTTACAGATGGAAACTGAACTAGGAATAAACTATATTAAATCTGGCCCAAGAGCTGATGACTAAAATTAGATTCTCTCAGCATTCAAAAATCAAGTCAAGAGCATCACACAACATACTTGTGACTTTACACCAGACAGGGTTATCTGTCACAATGTCTCCAGGGTTTGTATGAAGGACTCACCGAAAAGCTGGGGTGGAACGCTTTGGCCATCAGCATAGGCAATGTACTTCCATTGGTTCTGTCGCAGCATGTAAGTGGAGGCGTTGGCATTGCAGCCGTGGTACTCGCTAAACACCCAGTCTGGGCGGGGCTGTGCCAGTGGTACGCCACTCGGGGTCAGCAGGGGTTTGAGCGAGTGACCGCTGAGCTCCTCCTTGGCGGGAACTCCTGCCAGATCTGCACACAGAAAAGATGGGGTTAATGGAGGAGCTCAACCCTGAGTTCAAAGTGGTGACAGGGTCTATGAACCCTACGGTAAAAACTTGTGTGTAGCCACATCAGGGGCGGCTCATGAACTTGCAACAGGGGAGGCTCAAACAATCCCTTAAATTGAATGATTGGTCATGACCTGCTTTCAATCATTAATTTAATTACTATTACAGAAACTCTGAAAACTCTCAACATTATCAGGTGCGGCCAGTTTTCATTTAGAGCACATATTGTCAACTCTCACACATTTGGTGTTAAGTGGCATATTTACGTTCCTCTGCTGTAGTCAGCAATTATTCAATCAACGTGTATGTAAGAGATTCTCGCGCGGAATTGAAGTCCTTGTGCATTGAGGGGTTGGAAGCAATGAAACTACATAAAGACGTTTCAAATGATCTTATTGCATTTGAACGACCATGAAACACATGCATTGCTTCCAACTCCTGAGTAAAGAAAAGCGTGAGAAGTCCGGAGTCATAATCGGTATGCGTTATGAATGAAAACTGGCCACACCTGATAATGTGGAGAGTTTTCGGATTTCTGAAATGGTCATTTAAATTAATTGTTGAAAACAGGTCATGACCCATCATTAATTATAAGGGATTGTTTTCAGCCTCCACTGTTGCCAGTTCATGAGCCGCCACTGAGTCACATCCCAGACTGCCAACATGTCTGGTCTGAGACTCGTCTCTGACTGTGTGGTTTTCACTTGCACGCAAACTGGACAGCAACTGTTCAGGTGATCATAAAGCTGGGGGATGCACTGTGGGTCCCTCGGCAAAAAATATCCCCAAAATTCTACACTGACACCAGAGTGCTCAGTGCTGCTCCTTCTTTCACTCTGTTATGGGGTATGTGATGCTCTGGGCTCTGACCTCCTCAAACCAATCACTGACAATTCCTTCTTAAAAATTATTGCAGGACAGATGTGGTGAGCTTAGTGCTCCAATAACCCAACACTGCTTCCCTCAAAGCTAACAGTGACACTTTTTTTTACCCAACAGAGTAGGATAGATGTGTTCAGTGCTGTAAACCTCTTACTCAGAGGCTTGTAATAGATGTGTTGAGCTCGATTACACTTATCCAGCAATGTAAGGTAGTTGTGTTGGACAATATACACCACTAACCCAGCAGAATGGGGTAGATTTGCTGGACTCCATCACCTTCTTTACACAGTAGTGTGGGGCAGATGTCCAGGGTTCTGCACTCCTTTAATGCAGCACCATGGAGTGGATGTTTTTGATTCTATTTCCTTCTTACCCAGCAGAGTTGGGTCAATGTATTGGGTTCTACGTCACTCTTGTGCTTAGTTCCCACTGCTGTGAGCGTCGTTACGAGCACCGCGATTGGCCATTCATAGCTGATCGTGGAACTTCTCTGAAGCTGCTTTCACACTGGACGCGAAACGAAATTTTCGCGCAACGGATTACATTCAAAGTCAACGCAAAGATGCATATATTCGCGTCTTTGCATTGACTTTGACTGGAATCCGTCGCGTGAAAAATTCGTCTCGCGTCCGGAGTGAAAGCAGCAAAAAATTTCAGGTTTGGACATGACGGTGATGCGACGATCGCGATTGACAATTAAGCGTGGTGATCGTAGGAAATTTTTGAACCGTCCAAAACTTTTCTACGATCGACGCCATAGCCAAGACTGACCTCAAGATCTGATAAGATCTGATAGGATCACCATGATTACTCCACAATTAAGACCACGATTTCAATCGTGCCGCGAATCGTGATTGAGGGAACCTAGCATTACCCAGAAGAGTGGGGTAGATGTCCACCAGAGAGACTGGTTGGGCGAGCTGGAGCCCCGCCTTAACCCCAGGACCGGCCACTAGCAGGGGGATGTGGGAGCTGCCTTCAAACATGGACATCTTGTAGAACTGTCGGTGCTCCATGGCCAGGTCACCATGGTCTGAGGTGAAGAGCAGGACGGTGCTGGAGAGCAGGCCGGAGTCTCGCAGGGCTGACACCACCTCACCTGCAGGAAGGACACACTGAACTGCGCTCACCTCTGCATTTCTGTGTGCTACTTCACTGCCAAGAGCAATACATTCCATGTAACATAACTGTGTTTCTGAAGCTACCTCACTCACAGGCGCAACACACTCACCTGTGCATTTCTGCACAGCATTTCGTTCTGGTAGATGGAAGCTTGGTGATATTCAGTATTCATTTTCCACAAATGATTTTAAAATGGCTGCAACTGTAACCATTCCGCAGCTCAAAATCTCCATTCTTTGTTGTTTTTTTTTTTTATCGCAAATACATAGATTCTGTTTATTCCATCATCAGCAAGAAGCCTTAGGCATTCCCCCCTACAACAGGCATTGTAGGGGGTCTCAAGCAAGATTTGATATGCAAGGTCTACATATACATTTAACTTTCTGATTTAAATAGCAGTCTTTTAAAACTTAAAATGAGTCCCCAGCAGTCCTTTGAGAATCTTAAAATTGTGAACCCTCTGACAATCTAACTCCATCAATGTCCATTCTGCTTACCCAACATGGCATCTGTCTCGGCACACATAGCATAGTAAAAGGCGCGGATGTCTCGGACTTCCTGTTCAGTGAAGTTACTGCTGCAGTTCTTGGTGTAGGTGGAGTAGTAGTCCACAGGATGCATCTCTGAAAAGGGCAGCCATTTTGGCACTGTGATGTTCTCATAAGACACCTGCAGGTAAAACAGAGCAGATACAACTCCTATTCCTGAAAGCTATTAGTCAAAACCCTCGTGTAAATGCCTTTTGTGTTTTGTGTGCATTAGAAGTGTCTCCATCGATTGGTCTGGTCTTGCGCGTTTGCCACTCCCCGACCGTGTCTCGTTTCATGTTTATTCTCTCACGACCATGTGATGGGTATTTAAGCCCTCTGCTTTGTGTTGCAATTTTGTGTGGCAAGTTTGCCTTTTGTGCGTAGAACAAGCCGGGATTCCTAGTGGAGACTCTTCATCTTTATTAAGTGCGACATGTACTCAAATTAAAGCTACTCCCGGAAACTTTCCTCTTTACTTAGTCAACTCGAACAAGCTTCCAAGCCTGATTAAGGTCCAGGATTGGGACCGCATTCAAGTTAACCCAGCTCAAGTTAGTTTGTCAGTCCAGTTTAACAGGAACAAGCTCCCCATCCTAATCAGGGTCCAGGATTGGGACTGCGTTCCTGTGAACCCGTCCAAGTGTGTTCCTTTGTTGAGTTTTTATGAACAAGCTCCCAATCCTTCGGTTATCGTGATTAGAACCTGGTTCCCCTCAAGCTATTCCATTCTCCCGTGGGACAGTTCCGTGCTGGTGAAGTGTACACTACGCCTGGCTGCTATCCTGAAAGCGACAGGCCAGCGATTGACTGATCAGTTTTGCCTACAACATCTGTACTGAACTGCGCCAACCTTACCCATGACTCCCCCCTTCCTCCTCAGGGGTTAGGTCCCCATATTACTGTATAAACTATTGATAAACTATCTACTGGATTGTACCTCGGCTCCACATTTGATTCTTGGTCTGGACCAAAACAGCAATCACACCATTTGTCCACATTCTGTTTGAGAAAAGAAATGACTACACTTGGGCTACTTTAATCAACCCATTGCTCGTATCGCAGGGAAGTTATTTGGGTGCCGATATAGAAAATAACGTTTTCTGTTTTATGATGATTCATAATGTAAATGTAAAAAAAAAAAAATCTGGTCTTTTGTAGTATTTTTCTGAATAACTTAATGTGCAAATTTAGCTAATTGCATTCATATCAGTCACAAATTTATGCGTTTATCAAATACATTTCTCAAGAATTTACCAAATGTCTGAATTCTTCCATTAATGGCAAACAAGTGCACTTGCCTTTTTCAACCAGTAGGGAGAGGTGCGGAAAGTTGACCCTCCAGCAGTGGGACCCAAGGAGTCTGTGCGGTAAGGGTGAGGCAGGTTTAAACCCAGGTAGAGGGCAAACGGCTGGGTGAGGGAAGGTGCTGTCTGGCGGATCCATTGAGTAACGATGTCGGTGGTTTTCCAATCCTTGGTCATGACCCTCAATGTAGATGCGTTTCCGGTCAGCTCTGTCACGGGGCGGCCTTCTTGTCTCAAAAGGAAAGGTACATCTCTTGTCCAAGCCTCCAGACGATTGCTGGAAAACCAAATAGAAGATAACTGACAAGCAGTACAGCTGCGGGCCAGCTAATTAAGATATTTGGTGACTGCACTTAGTCTGTGATAAAGACATAACTGTATAGGTCACTAGATTGCCAAGTACGGCTGTCTCAATAACAACTTCAAATATTTTAATTACAACCTATGTATTGCGTAGGCTACACCTACACAAAAAGCCATGTTTTTTTATGTAAAATTCTCAAAATGCAAAGACCCAAGGCTGAGCAAAGTACTGGCAAAACCAACTGACAATAATTACATCGATCAATTAGAACACCAAAAATTTCTGAGTTTCCATTGCCATACAATTCAATGTGTCCTCATGGGATCCAATATTTACAAATGTTACTCAATTCTGTGGACCATATTTTGACATTTTGCTGCAGATGCGCACATTCTGGTTCCAGCTGGAAATCCCTAATTGTGCAAATGGAGATGAAACTTAGAAACTAGTTAAACTTAATAAAAAATATTTGTAACGTGTAACAAATTTCATACTCAATCAATACCACTTAAAAGTAATTTCATAGAAAAATTTGAAGTTGGTGTTCAGTTCAACTACTTGCCACATCATAACTCAGTTGGAAAAAAAAAAGAGTTGTTTTTCAACAGAATTAAACCCATGCACATATCCAAAGACATGAGTGACATCAGTCACAAACTAAAGACCATATTTCAGCAGGGAAGAGGCAGCGTCACAATCCAGGACCACATTTATGCCCTGGCTGGTTACCTCAGTGAATGGCCCCCTGAAGTAAAGTCCAGTTTTCCCCAGCTCCTGGTGAGATATCCATTTTCCCGAAGAACATCCATCCATGTGGTGGCATTACCATCCAGACATTTGAAATTGTTCCAGGACTGAGTGAGGTGGACAAAACGACCACTCCACATAGCTATGGGAGATACAACTGATTAAAATTATGTTGCAATAATTAGATTTATGCACTTTATGGAAACCAGCAATCTGACACTAAAAATTAACTTCCATGCCAACAATCTCGTGAATGATCAGTTTTACTGTAGTTGTATTCATATGGATTATGATATGTGCACATCATAAACTACTACCAACAGCTTAAATTGGAAAAAAGAAAGTCAAATGAATCTGGTTCAGTTCAGATTTGCACAAGTATCCTACCTGCTCTTGATGGACAACAGATTGGAGAATTTGTGTAGGAGTTCAAGAAAACAGCTCCTTGTTCCCTCAGGTACTTTGTAAAAGGGAGCTGTACAAAGGCACTTCCAGGGTCGTAAGTCAGCCTTCCGTCCTTTTGGACAAAAGGATTATTTAACAGCTATATTTTAAATGGTGATCTACACTCTAAGAAATAGGGGTACAGCAGGAGTCCATTTCTGTTACCCAGGGTATTATGTACCCTTTAGGGCTAAATTTAGGACCTCAAGGTACCTGTGTGAACCTATTTAGGTTCCAAAAGGTACTTTTATGTTCCAAAACAGATAAAAACCCACTTCTAAGGTACAACAGCAGTAACTTTGAGGGTACTGCCCCAGTGACGACCAAGGCTTGTTCTTAAGAGTCCTACTTACGAAGTTTTTACGAAGATTGTGGCATTCATGAATGTTTTCTTATCCAACAAATCCTACGAACACTCAGGAGTACTCTTGCGTACATTTCAGTGTCGACATGTTGGCACATTGGTTGTGTTGCCTTCCTTTGCGCAGTTAATTAAAATGCGATATTACAGAGATATTTCCGTCATATTTATTTTCTTTTTGGTAATTTACAGAGCATTTTTTATTTTAAAATAAATTAAATGTACCAACACTTTACAAAAAAAGCTACGTGGGAATGCACCTCGAACAACGAGCAGCTAGTGACGCATGGCTCAATGGTACGTATCTTTTAATAATTATAATTTCCCACAAAAGTGTCTTTTGATTTGATCTTAATTTGATTTGTTTTATTAGGGGATCGAGGATATGCCCTGGCCCCCTGGTTAATGACACCACTGACCAAAACCCTCAGATTTCATATACAGGTACTACTCGGAAAATTAGAATATCGTGTAAAAGTCGGTTTATTTTGGCAATTCAACATAAAAGCTAAAACTAATATATTTTATTGACTCATTACATGCAAAGTGAGATATCTCAAGCAATTGTTTGTTGTAATTTTGATGATTATGATTTACAGCTCATTAAAACCTCAAATACAAAAACTCAGAAAATGAGAATATGGTGAATATAACCAATATTGTGTGTGAAACAACACACAGGCGGATGCTGGACATGGGCTTTAAATGTTGAATTTCTGTTGTCAAGCCACTCCTCAACAGCAAGCAACGCCAGAGGCACCTTCACTGGGCTAAAGAAAAGAAGAACTAGTCTGTTTCCCAGTGGTCCAAAGTCCTCTTTTCTAATGAGAGCAAATTTTGCATCTCATTTGGCAACAAAGGTCCAAGAGTCTGGAGGAAGACTGGAGAGGCACATAGTGGAAAATGCATGAAGTCCAGTGTTAAGTTTCCCCAGTCTCTAATGACTGAAGGAGCCATGTCAGCAGCTGGTTTTGGTTCCCTGTGCTTTCTCAAGTCCAGAGTAAACGCAGCAGTCTACCAGAACATTTTAGAGCACTTCATGCTTGCTTCAACGAACCAGCTTTATGGGGATGCAGACTTCATCTTCCAGCAGGACTTGGCACCTGCTCACACTGCCAAAAGTACCAAATCCTGGTTCAAGAAAAAAGGGGATTAGTGTGCTTGATTGGCCCGCAATCTCACCTGACCTGAACCGCATAGAAAATCTATGGGGCATTGTCAAGAGAAAGGTGAACAAAAAGAGACCAAACAATAAAGAAGAGTTCAAGGCCGTGATTGAAGCATGCTGGTCTTCGATAACAGCTGAGAAATGCCACAGGCTGGTAGCATTCATGCCACAACGGATTGAAGCAGTCATTCGTGCAAAAGGGGCCCCAACCAAGTACTAATTACAGATGCAAGATTTTCCTTTCAGAGGCCAGACATTTTTGTATTTAAAATCCTTTTTTATTTATTTATTTTAAATTGATTTCATGTGATATTCTAATTTTCTGAGTTTTTGAATTTGAGGTTTTCTTGAGCTGTAAGTCCTAATCAGCAAAGTCAAAACAAATAAAAGCTTGAAATATATTGATTTGCATGTTATTTGTCTATATAATATGTAGGTTTCACCTTTTAAGTTGAATTACAGAAATACATGAACTTTTTGCAAATATTCTAATTTTCTGGGTAGTACCTGTACATGTAGCTAAAAATGCCACCATCGGCATTTTAAAGGGACGTTGGATGTGTTTGGACACAGCCGGCGGCAAATTGCTGCACAAACCGGAGAAGGTATGTAAAGAGAACTGAAGATTTGTTTTATTCTTGTAAAAACCGCTTTGACTAAGGTCAAGTTAAATCAAACTCCTTGCATCTTCTAATTTATGACTCTCCCTCACCATTACAGGTCTGTAGGATAATCATGGCCGGCTGTGTCCCGCACAACATCGCTATGAAGCGTGGCGCGCCACTTTCCCCTCAGCCGCTACACCATGAGGATGTGCGTCCAGACGCAATGATGGGACCAGACTGCAGGCTTGTTGTTCAAGTTCGGGTGCAATTAATTACCCGTAATATTACAATTTGAATCGAACAGTCTGATTTTAACAACAAAAAAAAAAAAACTAAGTCTATCATTTCAAAAATGAGGACAGACCGGTGTCAGTGCACATCTTTTTTTTTTTTTTCTCAATGTATTTGAGTGTACTGGATATGGTTGCGAGTGTTGAGGCAATCTTATCGAGCGTGTCAGCTATCCTTTCTTGATTGTCCAACACCGCTTCCGAGATCAGGCGAGGAGAGGCACGGGACCGAGTACGCATGGAGATACTGCTGCAGGAGGGTTCTGGTTCTGTTACAGATTGGCTCTGCGGGACTTCATCTGTGAATAATAAATCGAGCCATTGTTGCGACCCTCAGTCCAATACTAAGACGTTATTTTATCTTACACGCACGATGGTAAACTACTGCCTTTAGGACACACGTTTGTATCCAGACACTCAGTCGATGGTACTCCTAAATACTAGGGTGGAGAATATTATAATATATATTAATAATATGTAAATATATATTAGATATATAAATATTATTATTAATATATATACTTTTTTTTCTGCAGGAGTGCCTCCTCCACTGAAATACCTAAGTTTCTTTTTTTCTCTTTACCGACTGCGCTCCAATTGATTTACTTTTTGCTTTGGATATTCTGTTGTTGCCGTTTTCTCTGTATGACATCTGCGCCGGCTCACGGCCCTGCAGTTTCATGCCCTTTTATGGGCAGTGATGGGCGGTTACCAATGCTAATCCTATGTCAATTGGGCTCAACCGGCAAGTGCTTTCAGTTTACGAGACGGGATTCATCAATTTAAGTACACAGCTGCGAACAATTCTGCAGTTTAACAACACGTTGATCAATCCGACTTAAGAGTTTTCTTAAGAACCTTCTTAAGAACACCGTAAGAAAGAATCTGAGAAGATTCTTAAGTCATTATTGAGGCCCATTTTGTGCATTACTTGCATGCAGCATGAATCAAATCGAGGATGGTCAGTCGGGAGACCTCTGCTGATTTAACATGGAATGACCCATATATTTTTCCCAAAAATAAGTTATTCAGATACTAAATTCAATAAACTCATTTGAAGAGAATGCATATTGAACAGAAATTCTTTCACATATCTTCCAACCAATGTTTGCATAACTCACAATAAAATGCAAAGTTTGAATTCACACTTACAAACGCATCGGACATCACCATCAAAAAGTTGGGTCTGAAGGTTGCATTGGTTTTAAAACCAAGAGTCAGCTCAGGCAGTACAGTACAAATGAAAATGGCAGCAAAAAGCATGTTCCTTAATGTCGAAATTAATGGTAACAGACGTTCCGGATGCATTTTTAGCGTATCCAAAATGTATTTCCGTAAATGATTTTTTCTCTTGTATCCTCCACCAAATGATTTATTGTTGCGACTTCATTCCTCTGGTCTTTCCATCGTTCTGAAAGGCAAGTTGCACCGAATTAACGATCTAGAACCTCATCCATAAAGTCTGCAGGTCTCTCGCCATATATTTGTATTTCGCGTGCAGTTGTCAGAAATCCAGTAAATTTGACAGCTTGCGCCTCAAGATTATCATTCCGTCCAGCTGTACCAGAGACGGAAGTCTACCATCTGCGGCGGTACTTAGTTGCACTGTTTTATGACATCTCATCAACTCCAATCTCCACCAACGACTCGCATAAGTTAACGTCATCAGCGACTTTCCTTCATACACGTAGCGGTGCCAGCCACGGATACCACAAGGTTTAGAGCCCTCTGATCCGCATTGTTTACTTTATGGTGGATGTTCAGCAGGCAACCCTGTTCTAGCTGAAAATAAACTAGGGCAAACTCATAGGCAGCTGTCAAAATCCACTGCCAAGATTGTGGTCATGACTTCCTCATCCATGTTCGACTACTTCTTCTTCTCCTTTCTGCAAAGCACGGTTATATACCCAGCTTAGTGGTGCATTACCGCCACCATCTAGACTGAAATGTGAATTAGGAATTGACTGCATGTCAGACTCAAGAAACATTCAACACGAACCTTGTTAACCAGGTTAAGCAATGATCGTGTGGGTGTGTGTGTGTGTGTGTGTGTGTGTGTGTGTGTGTGTGTGTGCGCGTGTGTGTGTGTGTGTGTGTTTCTGTCAGTCTGTCTGTCAGCCCGTGGCTGGGGCCAGGTCTGCTATCTCTGATTGCCTTGTTTTTTAGGGGAATAAAATAAGAGAAGCAATCAATTAAGATGATTAAGAATGCATGGAGGTATTAAAGATATGTCACAAATAATTCTCCATATGTATGCAATGGGGATCTAGATTGACGTAGTATTAATTAAAACAGTGTTGGACTGGCCGCACAGTGCTGTGCCATAATCCCCGTAACAAAAGTTGGAACGGTCTGGCTCTATGTCTAATCAGAGGGGATTTTAGAGGATCACCCACAACAGGGGTGCCAGTGTAAGAGGGAGACATACCACTAAAATCAGAGGGCAGCTGTAACTCACTGGGTGAATTTGAAGGGACTTGAGAGGAGGGAGAATTGGGTGTTCATATTTTCACATTTTGCATCAGTTTTAAAAAGCATGATACAGGAGCTTTTAATGGCAGGTAAGCTATGCTACATGAGGTACTGATAGCAATTAGCTGTTTTC
The DNA here is from genome assembly GCA_029721435.1 of Gymnothorax reevesii. Lineage (NCBI taxonomy): Eukaryota > Metazoa > Chordata > Actinopteri > Anguilliformes > Muraenidae > Gymnothorax > Gymnothorax reevesii. The sequence goes on along the minus strand of CM056580.1, from coordinate 31,148,742 downwards.
ACCGAAAGGAAGTGCAATTAAGATTTTTCCTTTGTTTTATAAAATGGATTGCACTAAACTTGGCTAAAACAATACAGTGTGATCGGGGTTATTTGGTCTCCTGATCCCTTCTGGTTTCTCCTCGAACCTGCAGGATATTTGTGATTTCTTGATGAGATGCATAAAATAATTCTCCATGTAGTAAAGCAAATTTTATGAGTAATTTTCAGAAAGAGATTTTGCAGATTTTCACTGATGGATCTCAGGATCCAGTATCTGGGATATCTGGGTTTGGAATGTATGTGGCCAATCAGGCCAATATTCAAATACAACAGAGCATCTATCTGATCATTTGTCTGTCTTTTCAGTGAAGCTCCTGGGAAAGTTGTGGGCCATGAAGTGGGTGGAGTGGGTCAAAAGTGTCATTTGTTCAGATTCAGCAGCTGCCTTGTTGGCTTTGAAAAATGGGACGTCGAGGACTCAACCTGACTTGCTCCAGGAGATTTTGCTGCATATTTAGAAGTGAGAAAAGGGGACAAAATGTTAAATTTTGGTGGATTGAGAGAAATGAAATTTCTGACAGACTGGCTAAGGAATCTCTGATAAATGAAACTGTTGATTTGAATGTTTTGCTCGGAAAATGAGAATGCTTTTGGAATTGTGAAGAAAAATGAGAGCTACTGTGGCAAGAAGGGTGGAAAAAAGAAGAATGGGGCAGGCATTATTTCTCTCTGCAGTCCTCTGTCAGAGGGAAGAAGGTGGTGTTGAATTCTGGGAGATGGGAGGATGTTGTTCTCATGAGACTGAGACGGGGTCACTGCTGTCTGGCCAGTCATCTTAATGTAGCAGGCCGAAGGAGGGCCCGGGCTGGGACTTGAACCTCCAGACTCACGGGTAAGAGTCATGCGTGCTGACCACATCACCAAAGAGCCGGGCTCGTTGGCAAGGTAGCCAGGGCATGTACTTATTAGGAGACACATCCCGTGACAGGACCCTTCAACTATCACATTAATGTTATCAGTGAACATCCAGATGGTCTTTGTAAGTGCGGGAGCTTAGAAACTCTACATCATGTTGTATTTTCAATAAACATGGAAATGAAAGAGAACAATTATACCAGGAATAACTACATCTGGGGCTTTCATCCTTCTCTTTCATATCGATATTCTCTTCTGAAATTCAGTTTCAACCTACTGGCAGAGTTATTTTAAGTTTTATTCATTCAACTGGTGTATTGCTGAAAATATAGGATGGGTAGGAAAGCTGTCAGGAGAGCATTACACTTCACAGTGTACCGTCTACCAAAAGTGATTAGAAGAAGAAGAGTCTTGGGTGGAAATATATATTGGACCCTTATGAGAGCAACTTTGGATTATGATTGTGTAAGTTACACATCAGCAGCAGAGAGTCTTCTTAAAAAACTTGACATGGAACAAGCACAAGCCCAAAGCACATGTAGTGGGGCTATCAATTATTTTATTTAATTTAAATATCTTTTTCAAGGGGGGAGAGGACAAGTTGCATTGCCAATTAGATTAGGGGGGGAGTTGAAAGAGCCAAGTTGGGAGGTTAGCCATGACACCGGGGAACCTCCTACTGTTGTCGAAGAGTGTCATAGGATCTTTAGTGACCAAAGTGAGTCAGAATCTTGGTTTAACATCTCATCTGAAGACAGCATCTCCTTCAATACAGTGTCCCCGTCACTGCACTGGGGATTATTCTACCAGAGGGAAGATTGTAACCTACTGACCCCATCAACACCTCTTCCAGCAACAACTTTGTTTTCCCAGGTGGTCTCCCATCCAAGTATTAATCAAGTCCACACCTGCTTAGGTTCATCCACATGGCTGGTATACATTGAGTCGTGGTATGGCTGCTGGACAAAACCTCCCTAGCAGCAGCCATGCAGGTTGAAATGGGAGAAAAGCCATTGTGTATTAGGAGAACACAACTACTGGTTACATATTGGACTAACCTGTAGGAACCTAGCAAATTGCACCTTGCAAAGGCCATCTTGTAGGAGCGTGGGAACACAACAAAACAAACTTTATAAGTTTTGGGTAGATTGGGAATGTGGGAGGCAATATGGGTTACCCTATATATAGTATTGTCCTACAGTCCCATATCCAATCATCCCTCCCTGCAGGCTTGTGATGCCATCTAATGATATGTTCATTCATAAGGAGATGATGGAGAGGTCAAAGCAGTTACCTGCTGGGTACACAGTCCAAAGATACATCGAACAGCACTTTGCAGATTAAATATTATTTATGGCTGGTTCAAAGGACCCTGAGACTGGACGCACAGGAGCTGCAGTTTTAATCCCGCAGTATGATAGGGCAATTAAAAATAGAACAGCTGGTTTGTTAGTATAAGTATAAGTATCAGTATAAATAGTAATGCTTGTGGCCATAAAACTTGCCCTGCAACGGATGGAAAAATATAACCGAAATTATGCATCAATTGTATCAGATTACGACCAAAAGAATACATCAATTGCATCAGATTGTCTGTCAGCATTCAAAAGCATTGAATCAGGGAAGTCATGCAGACAAGATATCATATATGAAATGTAACAAATGAATGTATTGTACAGGTTTGAATATTTGCTCTTTTTAGGTTCCTGCTCTTGCACGTGTGGACTGAAATGAGAATGTGGCTATATTAGACAAGCATTCGCTGGAATCTCAGACAGTAGAGGTTCAGATTTCATGAAGCACAGCAGAAGTCAAGACCACCATAAGTGGCCAAATGCACAAAATATGGCGGGAGTATTGAGACATTAATGATAGAGGAAGGCATCTCTATAAAATTCAATATCATGTAGGTACTGGAAAGTAGGTTGGTTGAAACAGAAGAAAAGAAATAGTCATTACACATCTTAGAATGAGGCATAAGGGACTTAATACATCCCTACATATAATTGACAAACATCCAACCAGACTATGTGAAAACTGTAATCAGCCAGAGTGGATTGAGTTAATGGCATGCAGCGTACATCAGGAGAAAAAATGGGGAGATTTAAGTGAAGTTCTTAAAGAATCAAAGCTTGACCTCACAGTAAGGAATCTTCTTGAAGAATTATCATGGCGAACATTTGCGTAACTTATGTCATTTCTGAATGACACAAGTTTGATGGAGAGAATTTCGTTTTTTTCTGCATATCTTCCGCTCCAAATCCAGTCTAGTGGGTGGCGGTATTGACCGTAGCTGCACTCTGTTAGATGAACTCAGAAGAAGAAGAAGAAGTTCACCGCTGAGCAGGACGGGATTGCCTAGTGGCAGTAGCCGAAGCTAAGGCGGCGTCATATTTAACTTGGCAGTAGCCGGTGTCACGTTAAGCTGAATTTCTTTCAAATGAATTGGTATATTTGATCAGCTTTTTCCTTGTGTGGTTTTAGAGTTAAACCCGGTGTCTGACATGTTGCTGTGAGCTGTGGTTTGCACTAGCGGAGGTGCCACTTTTGTAAACGTGTGTATTGCAAAGTAATATAGCTGGCGAGCTTATGTCAGGAAGCATAATTACCGGTAGCTATTTCTAAGCTAGTAGCTAGATAGCTCGCTGTCTGTCTATCGATGAAGAATTGTCGGACAGTCTCCAGGCAGCTGGTGTACATGACAGGTTACCTTGAGTTGCACTGTGGGAGTATACAGATTATCAATCAACAATTAGCGTTGTACAAGTGGACAGCTTACTGGAAGGGTTATTCCTTGCTACCTATTCAATTAATACTCCCAAACTACGTTAAGGTCGCAATCTATCTTGTATCTTTGGATGACACGTCAAATGGCTGGCTTTTCAGCTATGCCAGCAAACTGGAAAATCTGCATTCAATCCTTGTTATTTATTTAGTTAAGTTTTGCAATCATACCCTTAATCGTGCAAGGATTTTTTTTTCTCAGAACGTAGACTATTGCAGGGATCTCCAAACCTGTTCCCGCAGGCTTTTTCTCTAATCCTAATTCAGAACACCTGATTTGGTTAATTTGCAGTTCATTAAGATCTCTAACTGGGAAATTCGGCATGATTCATTTTGGATGGAGTGAAAAATATCCAGGATAGTAGCCCTCCAGGAACAGGGTTAGAGACCACTGGACTATTGCCAACGTTTTATGGTCAGGAACTGCCAGCAAACATTTGACCTACCTCTTCAGAGGATTCATTGAATAGTTTTGTATTATTGCTTCTCATGTGCTGTCACATTGCTGTCAGTTACTGCATTATTTTATTCGGGTTTACAGAGATGACGAGCAAAGAGGTGAAGTCTGCTTTGAAAAATGCAAGGGAGGCCATCAAAAGTAAAGAATACAAAGAAGCCTTAAAGCACTGCAAGGTGAGTGAGGAGATTCATTTAACTGACCTGCATACTATTTCCTCACCACTTCCCATATATGGTAATTCTAATATTGGTTTTGGTCCGATTAGTTTATTGGATCAAATGAATTACCCTCTAACCAACTGTGATATTTTACATACTACTGCCAAAATCCTAAAAAAAAAATATCTTGAAGCAAAGATGGGACCTCTCATATCAATAATGTGATATGTAACTCTTGTCATGTTAAATTATTGTAAAATTATTTTATTGTTCTTATAGTTGTTTTATCTCGGATATTTGTTGTTGTTATACTTTAGTCTCTCATAACTCTCATTAGAGTGGCTCACATTGCTTTTTATTGTTATGTTTCTCTATGTACTGTACTGTAGAATATCTTGAAAACATGTTCAAAAAATAAAAAAGGTGTAGCACATCTCAATTCTAACAAATTGGGGCCATTACACAATCCATCACTGATCATGTTTTCAAGATTATCAGGGAGGTTGCGCTTTGACAGTTGGATTCTCAGTGGAGTGCTAAACCCAAAATCCAGTGAGCATATTCAAAGGAAAAAAAAAAACTAAGGGTAGCACATCTCAATTCTTCAACTCAAGGAGAACAAAAATAGTCACATTTCACTTATTTATTTGGTTCACGTCACAAAAAACAAACGCTAAAAAAGCCAAATGCTAACGCGTTTCGGCACAAAGCCTTCATCAGAGCGTTTGCAGGCCTGTGCAGGTTCAATTAGAAGGTATATATACAAGGGCAGAGAAAACAAACAGCTGGGGACTATACCCAATTATTCCAGAACCAATCACTGCTCTTTTCCCATGTTTCAAAACATAGGGACTAATCACAAAAGACCCCATTACATAAAATATTTTCACATAACATTAATACTAACCATCGTACAATAAATCTTAATGTTAACCCAAAAAGCATTTTGAGTTAAAATCATCATTCAGTCCATTTGGTGGCAGTGTTGAGTGTGCATATCCAAAACATTTCTCTTCGGGGCAATCTCTTCAGAACATCTCCTCCACTGGTGGGTATCATGACTTTCTCAATCCCACAGAATTTCAATGAAGACGGTGACGGTTTTTAATTTTTTTGAATATGCTCACTGGATTTTGGGTTTAGCACTCCACTGAGAATCCAACTGTCGAAGCGCAACCTCCCTTACAACCTTGAAAATATGATCAGTGATGGAATGTGTTATGGCCCCAATTTTTTATGACATATCGGACAGCAAAGGATGACAGACAAAATTGTTAAACTTTAACAGATTTAATAAAACAAAGACTGACCAAGATTGAAATATAAAAAAATGAGATAGTTGCAGTCCCTTGGTAATTGAGATGGGGTTGCTTCGTTGCAATGTCCTGGGACAGGAAAATGCTCCAACACAGGCAAAAATCCACAAAAAGAGCTTCACAGGTCTGGTCAAATGTATCCTTCCGCTATTTCTCCTTGCAATTTCTCCAACCACTACCACTCAATTTTTCTCCTTATATACTCTTTTCCAGCCCCCTCCCACCTTCCAGACTTCTCTGAAATTCTCTGGGACATTCCCCTCCCAGACATTCCCAGGACATGCCCCTAAAACCTAGCTCCAAACTGGGTTTAACAAAAAAAATTTCAATACTGCCATCTAGTGGTTACAAATGGCTGTGGTAAAAATTTTGCAAGCTTCAAGCAGGACTGGTATTGCTCAGTTAAAGGCATCGCAGTTTATGCCTCTCCATTAGCTTTGCTGTATTGCAGGTCCCTAGTTAATGGATAACGTGAGTACCCACGGAGCGGTTGTGTTCTGCGGTACAGTGTTTCTCTGTGTGGTTTTACAGGCAGTGCTGAAGTTGGAGAAGAATAATTACAATGCCTGGGTCTTCATTGGAGTGGCAGCGAGCGAGCTGGAGCAGCCAGACCAAGCGCAGACGGCCTACAGAAAGGCATGTGACCTGGAGCCCGAGCAGCTCTTGGCCTGGCAGGTGAGTATTTGAGCTGCTTGGGTCTGTGGATGTTGGTTTAGTGCTGTGGTTTATGGTTTTGTTCTTATTCATGCCCATTTGTCACCTAAAGCTTGTAAGTTTGACTGGCAGTTTAGGCCCTGCAGCTGTTTCCCCAAAACTTGGAGCTAAAACTGTGGTCCTAAGGATGTTTATGCATGCTTCATCTCATCCAGATATTTATATTTATGTCTCCCCCTTCCTGGAGGGGAGGGGAGGGGGGAGACGTATTGTTTTTGCCAGAATTCCCGTTGGCGTCGGCGTTCCCATTTGTTTCCGGAGCATAACTCTGAAACTGTGTGGCTGATTCTCACCAAATTTCATATAGTGTCTCTCCATAACATGTAGATGTGCCTTTTGAGGGTTTGAACTGCTTTTGAATTTAAATGGCTCTCTAGCGCCACCAAGAAACATTTCATTTGCACTTAGACGGCCACCACGACCGGTAGGAAAGTCATAGAGAGATGGAACCAACACTATATTGTTCATCTCATCAAGGCCTAAAAATGAACAATCAACACCCATTACCTAAATCGAACAGGAAGTCCGCAATTTGCATATCAAAATTCCTTTTTCCCCTAAATTTTGCCAATATTTGCGCTCGAACAAACGCGAACTCCTTTAAGGGTGTTCATCGTATCGACCCCAAATGCTAATAGATGACAAAGCTCACTCTGCCGATGAAAACTACTGCACAACTTTTTCAAAAGTCGAACGGTTCAGATTTTATGAGGCGTCAAAGATGGGGTCCCCAGCCACTTTCACTGCCTTTTTTCGATGCTTAGGCAATTTCCAACCTTCATTTGACCCCTTAAACATGCTCGAAAACAAACCAAATTTTTCAGTAATTTCTACATGGCTTCAAATATTCTTACAATCTGAAAATTCTCCACCAATGACACAAAATGGGACTTTCTCTTTCACCACAGCCTGTTGCAATGTCATAAAATTCTGAAAAAAATCACTCATCATTGCTGTACCATGCCCTGTACTGTCACCTAATTTCATGGAAATCCAAATTGAGACTTTTTGAAACAAAAAATGTTTACGTACATAAAACACTGTACAGTAAGATATACATTCTTGCTGTGGACAAACCGTTCATCGTATCAAAATGTCCTTTGGCATAAGCCATGATCTCCATGTCGCCAAACAAACTGCCAAGTGTGGTACCATTACAATTGATATTTCTTGAGATATAAACATGTTATGAATATTCATATTTTGAAAAATATACAGTGTCGCACTTCTGAATTCACCATAAGTTTTGTCTTTCTTCAGTGAACATGCTCCTGAAATTTCAGCTTTCTAGGATTTACCTGGAAGAAGCATTTATTAATTTCTTGTTTAATTAATTAAATTAATTTAAAAAATGTAATATTTTTTTCTGTTTCCATGGCAACAATTTGGATTTAGGCATATCGAAGGGTGGGACTCGTTTGCGGACCATAACTCTAAAATGTGAAATGGGGGAATGGGGAGACATCTGTTTTTACGTGTAAAAACCATTTCTAGCTACAAAATTGCAATCAAGATCCATAAGAATTTAACCTGCGCTCAAGTTCAATTCAGTTCACTGGTGATGCAGCCGCCCCAATGCAACATACAACAAAGAGAAAAACATGGATGCGCACTCAAAATGCAAACCGTCGCAAAAGTTTTTCAATCAAGTTTTTTCATTGAGCATTGGCAAGAAATATTGATATTTTTATTTTATTAGACATGACAAAAGAGCCTTCCTCAGTGTCTACAAGAAATTCAAAATTTCACTAGGGAGAACTTGTAACACGAGCAAAGTTATTTATTTCTTGCTTTGTCCCCGTGGTCATGGTTACGTTGGCCGAACTCAAAATTAGACTAAGTGAATATAAAAGTTCAATTAGAAGAGGCGATCTAAATTCACCAGTGGCAAGATATCTTGTTGAAAATAGACATACGGTTCAATTTTTTGGATGCATCGGCATTGAACATGTAAAAACTGGAAGAAGGGGTGGTGATCTTAAAAAATGTATTTTTAAAAGAGAGGCATATTGGCAATTTATGCTAGACACAAGAAATTCTGGGATGAATGAAGGCTCTGAATTGTCATGTGATTTTTTTTTTTTTTTGTTTTTTTAATAAAACTTTAGATGGTTCATTAGACCCTGCACCACCTGCTGGCTTAATATTTAGTGCCATTATTAAACATCTTCTGCGATTAATTTTTATGAAATTGTCCGTGTCTCCCTAGTTGGATGTGTGCAAATCAGACATGATTATATTACACTTCAGTACACTGGGGCTGTTCCTCTTGATTGAAAAGCTGTCTTTGATTGATATGGTGATTTAATTGTTGGTAATCTAATAGCTTTAATGTTCTTCAATTTAATGGGCCATTGACATGGAATTGCTCTATCTCCTTAGTGGTGTCAACATTTTGGGGCTACTCGTTTTTATTAAGAAGTTGTTCTTGATTGATTTGGTGATGGGCACTTTAATTAATGGTCATTAGCGGACTTAATTGATTGCAGTGTTTCTTTAACCCTCAGCCCTCAAGGCTGACGGGGTATTGCTATCCTTCGTGCAGTTGGGCGGGCGGGTGGGTGGGCGTCTCCAAAAACTTCGAGATCGGGCTGAGGGGTATTCCGTGCATTGCACGCCTATTTTTCTCTTTGTTGTAAATTGCAATCAAGCAAAAAATGCTTGTAAATTTCCTTCACCCAACACAAGAACATTGGCCAAGCAGGAATATTTGTTATGTCATATTCATTTGTTGAGGGTCAATAAATCATTGAGTAAGATTCTGAAAAGGCTAACCAATCCTGCTCATGATGCTGTGTGACCGTTGTAATGTGTAGGGTTTTCTTTGCCTTTGCTATAATGCCAAAAAAATGCTGACATCCCCCCCACCCCCTCCTCCCATCTCCTTTGTAGGGGTTGGCAAATCTGTATGAAAAAAGCACCCAAACACATTTAAAAGCTGGGCTACCTGAAGTCTACCAGAAACTCATGGCACTATATGAAAGGTAAGGTTCCACTGCAACTCAGTCATCTCACCATGAAGTGTTTTGTGTTTGACTTATTCTGTAAAATTGCAGGTTGACATCCCGGTGCATATGGCTAATATGGCTCAGTCCTTCCTTATATTTGTATTTTTAATGGTTTTTCTTTATTCTTGTCTTTGGGCTGGTAGTTCAGACAAGACAAAATGCTTTGAAGTTGGAAGGAAGTTGGTCGACATCTATCAGGTGGAAAAGGATTACTTGCAGGTAATTGCTGTAGTACAAACTCATCAGTTGACCAGTTGTAAGCAGCAAAATCTGTTTCCATGAGACCAAAGCTGATTGTTGTCCATCTCTATTATTGGCTTGACTGGGAATTGTCCCGCTCTCAATGCGCTGCCAAAGCCGTGACATCACTCCGAGGTCAACCTGCCGCTGCTATTGCAACTGGTTCACGCCGAACGAACCAAACAATTTGCACAGCATGTTACACAGTGTTTATTGCCATGGCGCTCGTGTTTATATATGGAATTTAGGTTTATTTTCAGCGATCTTAAGCCCAAATTATGCCCATTGTAAAAGAACAGAGAGCATTTTTTACTATATTTTGATCGTCAAATATTACGGCATTTTGTGCTGTGTGTTAAGTGTACAAGTGAATGTGAAGCTATGTTATAAGCGTGAATCATTGTAAAGGAAGTGAGTGTTGACCCTAGTGAAAGTGACGTCGCACTTTTTACCCCTCAGCCCTCAAGGCTGACGGGGTATTGCTATCCTTCATGCGGTTGGGCGGACGTCTCCAAAAACTTCGACATCGGGCTGAGGGGTGTTCCGTGCATTGCAAGCCTATTTTTCAGCTCATTGTTATGATGTCTTTGTCATGTGTCCATTCCTCTGGAAATTGGAAATTTGGCCTGATGGGAAATGTAGTTCTCCTGTCCTTGCAGATGGCGCGACTGTGGTGCAGGCTGATTCAGCTGAGGGAGGATGCGCAGGAGGGAGGTGTGGGAAGGGCGGAGTTGCTGCAGCTGTGGCAGCAGATGACCCAACTCTTGGCTGACGGCGTAGAGGAGCAGGACAATGAGACCCAGCAGCACGTGAGTGGTTCTACAGTACTCTGGGGATTGTAGTTCTTTTCTCCTATCTATTTTAATTGTGCCTCACTTTTCCTTTGACTTTTTTGGGGCTTTGCCTTCTTTTTTTCAATATCCTGTTTTCATAACATCAGTCACACTAGAAACTTCATGTCAACACAATGGAAACATGAAGCTAATGATGAATTGATAGTATTTCCATGCCAAGCAAGGGCCAGGTGTACAGTTTTCTTTTTCAAATAAGCGTCTAACTTGTATACGTCAGTCACAATAGATTTACCCGAATGGTGAACTCTTTTCAACCCTGGCCTTTGTTATATTCATGGACTTGTCTGCTTATCTTTTATCTTCTTTCCCCCCCCAAGTCCTGCTGTAGTTATCTTTGAGGATGTAGATTCTTAAAAATATGGTTGACAAAAGTTTGTATGTAAAAGTGTAACATAAGATCAGCAGTGCGTAAGACTCAGGAACTAGAGGAACCAAATTCTGCTGCATGGTAGGAAACAAAATTCCGTCACTCACTGAAAAGCAAAACGCTATTTATTGTGGGAAGCACAAATGCTTTTCCGCAATGAGTCGTCATCAGCAGACGCATTCATGTTGGCCACAATAAATAGCGTTTTGCTTTTCGACTAGTGTCAGATTTTTGTTTTCTTTGTATAAGTGAAAGTGACATGACTGTGCATCATAATTGTATTCCAAGGATGGCACAAATCCCATCCCTAGTTCAGTTTTCTTTGTATCATTTTTTTATTTTCACAAGCAAAACAAGTTTTGTGGTCATTTTTGCCATTTTTTATATTGTCTTTATTAATATTGTCTTGGAATTGGAACTTCCAGCTGCAGAAGACATGACATAATGTACGCTCTCTTTGCAGGTGTTAAATGCTTTTGAAAAGGCGATGACCCTCATGGAGTGTATACCATCTGAGGTCCACAGGAAGCTCTCCACCGGTTACATTACATATCTATCGAAAGTAAGTTATGTGCATAATTAAATGTGAATTTATCATACTGCTCTGAGGTTTTCATTAGTATCTGGAGTTTTATTATACCCACTAATGCAGAAGTGAGTGTACCTCCACTGCCTGACCTTTCAGTTTACTTTCAGCTTACAGGGAGCTCCACTGTCACTGGCACTAAAAATGAAATTTAAAAAAAATGAATGATGGCGTCACAGAGAGAAACTCTGCAAATTATCTTCTAGTTCAGTAATGTTCTGGCGGAATCTACAAAAATCATACAGTCATTCCAAAAATAATAATATTCTCCAAAAGTAAGGTGTCAGAATTATTGGCGTCCCTTGATTGGTGCTGTGTGTGACCACCTCTGCCAAGGATAATGGCATGGAGTGTTTTCCCCATACTGTTGTACAAGGTTACCGTCCATATGGAGGGATTTTGAGCCACATTCCGAGGTTTCTTTTTTAACATTATTTTTTATAATTTTTTATTAGGAACAAAAATGGAATACACAGACATGGCCTCTAAACGGGATGGAAAAAAAATAAAAAAACAAATGAATAAGGCTGCATTAGTGTCAGAGTCTATGGATCTTTCATGTCCATGAGTGTCAAGCTTTGTTTCTTTGTTCTTCTACTCAGCCCACAGGTTTTTGATTGGATTGACTGGTGACTGTGAGATGGCCAGCCCAGAACACTGATATTGTTGTCCGAGAACTTTCTTTTCAGGGTTTTGAGGCATTTTTTTGAGTCATTGTCCTTTGGCTAAGCCTCCAGCCTTTTGGCAAAGGCAACCAGATTATCAGTCAAAATCTAATCTTTTGTGGAACATATTAATCTTCTGAGGGGCATAACTAGATTTATGAAGGTCTTGAGGCACGTGTCTCTTTTAAACTGCCTGTTCTTTTGTTTTCTTCATGGTGCTAGCTTGTTGACGATGGAATTTTTGCCTGCATTATTATAGCTTAATAAAAATGAGGATGCAATATGTTATGACACAATATAGTTCTTTGAAACCTAGTTGAATTTAAATAAATTGAATTTCATTCCTTGTTTATTTTTATCTTTTGTGAAACCTTGATTTGGTGGAAATGAATTTCAGATGAAATGATTGAATAATGTTTGTTGGTTCCTTGGAAACATTAGGAAAGTGCAGTATTCCTCACATGTTGGAATAATGTCAATGTTTATGTTTATAGCATTTCATGTCCCAGTCACTGGAGCCCTCTGGAGTTAGTGTTTCGTGTTTGTAACTCTTTTTTTGCAGTTGGTTTAAAGCATTTCAAACTTTTACTGATGCAGAGCTTGGAGGTGGAGATGAGTTCAGCATGCATGCTAATACAATATTGCGCCTTCCTTCCAGTTTAGAGGAAGCAGTACTTTAACCCTTGGAGCACTACATGCAGCTATTGTGGCTCAATGACGTCAGATATCAAAATGAAAGCTGTTCCAAAACCTATCATGAGGCAACTTGTTAAACAAGTTGCCACGATAGGTTTTCAACATTGCTAGATAGTTATGTTTTTATTTTTTAAGAAATAATTTCGGCGCTCGGAGGGTTAAATCAAGAATTCTGTACAGTGCTGCTGTTAGTGTGGCCTGCTGTGTTACTCCTGCAGCTCCCTCATGAGGAGGTGAAGATGAAGGAGGTGTGTGAGGCCATGCTGTCCCTCTATCCCACACGCAGCTTTCCCTTGGAGGTGCTGAGCACTCACTACCTACACTCTGGTGAGCGGGAGTCTGTGTGTCTGTCTGGAGTCTGTGTGTCATGCATGACTGAGTGAGGACCTAATGGCTGGCCTTGTGGCTGCGACTCGATCCAGGCGGAGGACACTGATTCGGATTAGTGATTAATAGTGTGCTGTGTTTGCAGTGTTTTCGAGGGGGGGTACTGTGGTTATGATGCAACTGATGGTGTGTCCCCTGGGGGTTATTTAGGACACATTGTGTGCGTAATGGGTGTGGTCCAATCAGGTGGTTTCCCCTGCGTTTTGATTTAGTCAAAAATGAAACTGGGTTACATTAAATCTTTTTGGAGTAGTATATGCATCCTAATAAGTCCTCTGAAATGTAGGACATTAGATACTGGCATTGAGATTAACACATTCACATCCACTGCTATGTTTGTCAAATGGCGATAGAAAATACCTGACATCATCAAAAGTATACCTTCCGGGAATATTTGAATTGCTTCAAATATTTTAGTGTAAATGGTGTGTGCTGTGTTCATGATTTAATGTCAATGGTATGTGCAGTGTTAGTGATTTACAGGGAGTGGTGTGTTTGATTCAGTGTATGCAGTGTTTGTGATTTAATTTGAATGATGTGTGCAGTGTTCGTGATTTAATGTGAACGGTGTGCTTGTGATATAATGTAAATGCAATGTGCTGTGTTTGTGACAAATATAAATGTAGTCTGCTGTGTTTGTGATATTATGACTGTAAATGCAGTGTGCTGTGTTTGTGATATAGTGTGAATGCAGTGCGCTGTGTTTGTGATATAATGAGAATGCAGGGTCATTTCTATGTCAATTCTCCAAATTTCTGAAAATCTTCCTGCATCACCACCTCAGATTTTCTTGAAAAAATTCATGTTGGTGGATTCACTTCTTATTAGAATAATCCCAAAATTGTTGACAATACTGACAGTAGTTTGGCCACAAAAAAAATCATTAAAAAGACAAAGATTTGAGCGATTTTTAGCCTTTTTTAATTTTTTTTAGCATTGCCTTCTGAAGTTCTAATTTTGAGCTGGAATATCTTATAGTACTTGAGTTAGGACCTCCAAAGTTTATTTGTCAAATATCTGGTGCTACATCTGAACATAATTTAAATTTCAGCAGTCTGGCTCATGTGTAACATGCAGTTATAGGCCCCTTGATTCTGTCGAAAATATCTATTTGCAAACTGTAGCAGCGCTTTTAAGGGCCTGTAAACTCATAATTTTTTATGACAGGGGGCTGATATTTTAGGGGGGGTCTTTTGGACTAGGTACATTTTTTTTTTTTTTTTTTTACATAAAAATTACCAATGTGAAGTAAATAGTATCTGAGATCTGAGCATCAAAAATGAAAAAAAACACATTTTCCTGCAAATTTGAAGCTATATTCCTGTTGAATGACACCAGGTATTAAATCCAAATTAAGTTCACCTTAAAGAGCAGGTTTTTGTAAATGATATAAACTTGATACAGATGGTCTTCTTTTTCTCTTTCCCAATATGAATTTTTAAATTATGTTTTATATTGGAATGCCAATTCTCGATTACGGCTTTGTAGTCTTGTGAACTGCTCTGTAATTATGTCAGAGATATCAAATTTTGTACACTCCCTCTCATAAACCATTTGACGTAAACTTTAAATAAAATTTTAACTGTTCAGGCCAGCCGAGTGTCTGGTGTAGGTGTATTCCTGGTTAGCTTTGAAAACAGGAGACTGGGCAGCAGTATGAGATGTCAGACATGATACCTGGCCTGTATGTTACATACAGTGTATGATAAGCAGTGGTGGGCAGGCAGCATTAGAAATACATCTGAGGAAGACCAAGATGTGCTGATGGTGTTCATGCACCCCCATGGACCAGCCAGGAGCTATTATTGGCCCCGAAGGGAAGATGTATGCTGGCTGCCAAAATGGCACATCATTCCAAAAGTGGAAGCTCCTTCTACCACCACAGGCCATAGATATGTGCTTAAACAGGAAGGTATTCGAGCTGCAGATGTTTTCATGAAGGACTTCAAATGACTCTAAGTTGGCAGAACATGTTCTGTCATATTCATTCTGTGTTATTCATTAGAACTGATAAGTTTTGTCTGTGCATTTGTATGCTGCAGAACATTTATCATTATCACAATATAGTTGAAAAGTATATGTGCATGAGTAGGTTAGCTGCAACAGTATGGTTATCTGCAACATTTATTTTCTTAGAACAAATTGCAGACTAGATGCTTCCTTACTTTGAAATCATTTTTACAATACCTTTTGTGCAACTGTGTACTGTCACATGCAAAATGCAGCGTGCTGTGTTTGTGACATAATGTAAATGCAGCGTGCTGTGTTTGTGACATAATGTAAATGCAGCGTGCTGTGTTTGTGACATAATGTAAATGCAGCGTGCTGTGTTTGTGACATAATGTAAATGCAGCGTGCTGTGTTTGTGACATAATGTAAATGCAGCGTGCTGTGTTTGTGACATAATGTAAATGCAGCGTGCTGTGTTTGTGACATAATGTAAATGCAGTGTGCTGTGTTTGTGACATAATGTAAATGCAGCGTGCTGTGTTTGTGACATAATGTAAATGCAGCGTGCTGTGTTTGTGACATAATGTAAATGCAGCGTGCTGTGTTTGTGACATAATGTAAATGCAGCGTGCTGTGTTTGTGACATAATGTAAATGCAGTGTGCTGTGTTTGCGGCAGGCGTCTGCAGTGAGGAGGCTGCTCAGTGCTTTGCTCGGCTCCTGGAGCTGGATGCAGACAGCGGGCTGGCCCACATCTGCCTTGGGGTGAAAGCCCTGGAGGAGGGGAAGTACGAGGAGGCTGTGAAGAGCTTGGCTGCTGGTGAGTGTGGGGAGAAATGTCCTTACCCAGATGAGATGCCAGGAGGACATCTTCAGTCATCCGAGTCACGGAATTCCGATCACTGTGGTTCTTGCAGTGAGGAGGGTTTTGTATCTGACAGTTTTTGTGCTCCCACAGGTCTGAAACGGTCTCGGTCCTGTTCGGTGGGGTGGCTCAGTCTGGCCAAAGCCCAGCTCAAACTGCACAGATACCCTGACAGCGCAGTCTCCTGCAAGCAAGGTACACCCCCACAGCCCTATCTGCGCCCTGCACTCTTATTATGCCTGCCAGTGTATTTCCTTTGTTTGTTGCTTTATATGAGTGTGACAGTGAATCACTGTTAATCAGGTCAGTAGGCTTGAATAATGAAATGGAGATTGCAGCAGTCCTTTAGGTAAAAGAAGGGTTACAGGCGATGAGGCTGGGATTTTGAACACAGGTACAGCAGCTCCACATGCCCTGCTCTGTGTTTGCTCATTGTGGCCAGAGAGTTTGGGCTCGGTTATGTTCAGACCTGCACTGCCTCTCTGGCAGGTCTGAAGGTGATTGGTGAGGATCCTGGAGGGATGGAGGGGAGGCGGAGCCTGCTGCGGCTGAAGGCTGAGGCTCTGGTGAGGGGAGGCGGAGAGCAGAACGCAGACGAGGCCTTGGAGACGCTCGCTCAGGTACACCACCTGTCTACTATGCCATCCCCATCCTCATGCTCGGCTCTGCAGAATTCTAGTACAGCACGCAAACCTCATCAAAATTAACACCCTGGTCCCAGGTCGCCAGGTCCCAGACAGCCCCTGTCTCCTGTAGTGTACCTCAAGGGTCTGTCCTTGGCCCATTACTATTTATTTTGTACATGCTGCCACTGGGTTGTGTCATTAGCAGGCATGGCATCTCATTCCACTGCTATGCTGATGACACACAGCTGTTTTTAAGGACAGATCCAAACCCCTCTTCCTCTTGGGCACCTTCCTCCTCTTCATTATCGCCCCCTGTTTCACTCACCACCCTCACTAACCACCTGGAGGAGATAAAGGCATGGATGAGTCGAAACTTTCTTGAATTAAACAGCTCCAAAACAGAAGCCATACTAGTCGACACCCCCCATCAGGTCCAATCATCCACCATCTCCTTTTCCGATCAAGACATCCCTTTTTCAACTACCATTACAAACCTTGGCGTGAGACTGGACCCTCACCTCACATTCAAAAATCACATCAGACACCTGTTTAATACTTGCTTCTTTCACCTCAGAAACATCTCCAGGCTCCCTTCCTCCCTCACCCTCACTGATGCTGAAAAACTCGTCCATGCCTTTGTCTCCTCCAGGCTTGATGGACTGTAATGCTCGCTCATTGGGATGTCTGGTAGAAACCTTCAAAGGCTCCAATACATCCAAAACAGTGCTGCTAGAATTTTCATGAGACTGCATAAACAGGAACGCATCACCCCTGCTGTCCATAACCTTCGCTGGCTCCCCATCAAGTACAGAATCCATTTTAAGATTGCTTTCATCACCCACCAATGCATCTATAGCAATGCCCCCGCTTACCTCAGACCTCCTCATTCCCCACACATCCTCTTGTTCCCTCCATTCATGCAATACTAATCTCCTCCGTCCCCCTCGCACAAAACTTTGCACCGTGGGAGACAGGGCCGTCTGTTCAGCTGCCCCTTGTATATGGAACTCCCTCCCTGATCACCTGAGAGCTCCACAAACTGTTAAAGCTTTCAAAAAAAACACACATACCTGTTTAGACAGGCGTTTTACAGCTCTCCCTAATTTTGAACTGCTAGCGTAGTCTCTTTATTCCATTTTATTATCTATTTTAGGATTTCTACCGTTGTATTTTATTATATTCTACTGACTGTGCTATATTCAGATCTTACCATTTTTAATCTCTTGTTGATCCTTGGTTTTGATTTTTTTTTTTTTTTTCCTGTATCGCTTTGAGATTTTTATTATTATTATTATTATTATTATTATGGTTATCATCACCCTTTGTGATGTTCTGACAGTCTCATGTAGTAAGTCTCACTCATGCACAAGTCCATTGTGCCCTCCGCAGTCTGGTTTTAAAACCTAAAAGGAGTGCACATTACAGCGAGAGTTACTGTGAGGCGACACAGTTCTGCTGCTGGTTGTCGTTACGTAACCTCATCACATATCAATTACTCTTCCAGTCCACATGCGATACACTTTTTAATGAACCCCAAGACGTAATTTTTTCCCCCTGCATTTCACCCACACTAGTTACTTAGGACCAGTGGGCAGCCACAGTGCAGCACCTGGGGACAAACTCCAGCTCTAAAGCCAGTTCCTTGGTCAAGGTTACTGGTAGGAATGTTCCTGCAGCGCATGTTTTTCTGGGTTAGGGAAACCGGTGTATTCGGAGGAAACCCAGGGAAATATGGGAAGAACATGCAAACTCCACGCAGAGCGGTCCTGGCCGGCCAGGACCCGAACCTGGAACCTCCTTATTGCAAGGCTTCAGTGCCAACCACAGTGCCACTGTGCTATTCGCTGGACATTGCATGCCATGCTGGGCCTTGTTCTAGTTGTAATTGCATTGCGTCAGTCCGTGTCTCATTGTGTCCATTCTGGGTCTAATTTAATCTCTTTTGTTTGTCCAGCTGGCCGATGCCGATAATGACCCTGAATTGGTGTCATTAAAAGGGAGAGCGTATTTGCAGAAGGGGCTGGTTGACCAAGCGCTTCAGGTAGGTCCTCCCTGTCAATCTCTGAATGGCTTTACCTTTCTAGCCAGCATGCTAAAATGCAGATGTTTGCCATATAATTACTTCAATGTTGGGAGCTGTGTGTTTCTCTGGTTACCCCCTCATTACTTGGGTATCACCCAAGTAGCTTAACTTCAGTTTACGCCCTCTCTGGCCTCTTCACTTGGTTCACTTGCTTGTTAATGCAAATAACTAGCTTTTCCAAGCAAAAAATCACATGTCTGTAGCACAGTATGTAAAGCATGTTTTGTTCAGCCAAAACATTAGGATGAGTAGGGTGAGTTATCCCAATGATTTTGGCCATGGCATGATTATTGGTGCCAGATGCGGTGGTTTCATCAGATCTAAAGCCGCTGCAGTTCTTATGCAGTCCAGCTGGAAATGAATAACACTCAGTGAGCAGCAGATTCAGCCTTGTGTCACAGGCGGTGTTACAATCAAGTGGGGAATGTCTCCACATTGGGGTTTGTATTAAGCAGCTCAACTTCAGTTTTATGCTGCCAGTGACTCCTAGTCTAATTTTGTGCAACGTTCCCCGGCTGGTGTGGAGTGCTGCTCACTTCATTCATCTTGTCTGTGCCGTCCGTCTGGAGCTGCTTCTTTCACATAATCGCCTCCCACTGAATTGAAGCTGCTCATCCTGCTGTCTTTTCATTTTGGGCAAATGAAATTGATTGACCGCAGAATCTTGCTGGGTTTTTCCTCTTCCAGCTGGGTTATTTCTCTCCCTGTTGGGTTATATCACTCCCTGCTCTCCGTGCCTCCTGCAGGTTTCCTCAGAGCTGCTGCAGGCTCACCCGGCGCAGCCGGAGGTCCTGGTCCTGAGGGGATTGGCACAGCTCGCCCAGGATCAGCTCCAGCAGGCGGAGGAGAGGTGGGCTAGAGTCGTCCTATCACCCCTCAAACCAGATACACCTCCCAGCATACCCCCTTCCCCAGAAATAAGGGGCTGCATCGGAAAAAGCTGCTGTATTCGTGTCACACAGTCCTCTGTGGTGAATGTAGGGTTCGCTGTTCAGTGTTGTCCTCATCAAAGTTATTTTTTTTTTATTTCAACCCTTTGACACTCAGCTTGTCCAAAACCAAACATGACTTTGCTGCCCAAGTCTATGAAGACCACCTGTTTCCAATTCAAATATGCTCAGAGTTTTTATTAAACTCTGAGTTAACTGGAGCATTTCATGGTATGAAATGGCAAAAATAAATGTTGCTTATTCATAACAGCACAATTTGGATTTATTAATATACAGCTATATGTAGCCGATTTTGCATGGCATGCGCAAATTTTCGGAGATTCATGATCAGTTTGAATTTTGCGCCATTAATCACTTGGTGCACCTACAGTTGTCTTTGAAACTTTGAAACGGCCCCAAATTGAAGCAATTATAGTATAACTCGTTAGGATATTTAATGTATATTTATCATCTACCATTAATGGGATAGAAATATTCAAGAGTCTTTGCCGAAGACCTTGATTAGTAGAAGGTGTGTAACTGCTTAGTTGTAATGAAAGCCTGCACCCACACCGGCCCTTTCTGGAAAAGGTTGAGGACCCCTGCACCAAAGCAATCAAAAAACATGGAAAAATCCATATTCGGGCAGAGGAGTCAATCGGCACAATAGACGTTTCCTTTCGCCGATACCAGTTGCTTTTAATTTACATTCATTAATGAGTTTTCATGGCTTTTCACAGGAGGTGAATGTGAGGTGATGACTGCCTGTAAATCTGTTATAAAAGATCAGCCTGTGAAAGGTGTGTGAAATCTCACTCTGTCCATATCACCTGTCCGGTACCTGCAGTTTCCGGAAGGCTCTGGAGCTCAGGCCTGCTTCAGCAGAGTGCCTCTTCCTGCTGGGACGCCTGTACTGGGACATGGGGGAGGAGACCCGTCAGGACAAGAGCAAGACTCACACCCACCTTCTAAAGGTCAGAGGTCATGCCCTTTCAGGCAGACCCGTATTCATTACACTACAGCACTGGTCTTCAGTGTCAGTCTCTCTGTAAGCGGTTTTTCATTCCTACCCCAATCCCAATTTTAAACGGCTGTTATTTTCTTAATTGGGTCCTTTTCATGTTTGAAGGGATTACTTACCCTGTACCCTTTTTTTTCCCCAGAAATGAACTTAGCTTAGTGTGCCATGTCGGGGGAAAAAAATTGTGCCTTGCTGCTAAAATTTGCTGATGACTGACTAAAGTCATGTTGACTAAGTTTATGTTGAATGAGGGGGGGTCTTAATTACATAGCTGAACTGCTGTGATGTTTGTTTTTACACAATACTGGTCATCATTTGGCTTATCATACAGTATGTCATTAACTACTAAATTGTTAGTTTTTCAGGGCTTGTGTACACACTTTTAACAGTGGGGAACCAACTGAGCGATATTATGCAATTAATCAAATGTTTTTCCTCTTTTAATGAAAGTTTTGACAATGCATTACAATTTATACTTTTTTTTCTTTTTATCCCGCCGGGACGAATGTCCACGGAGAACTATTGCCATACCCTCTGCGTCCGCGGGCAGCAAGGTTAAAGTTTTCTGGCGAGCTGTGTTGGCTTCTGACAACTCTTGTTTAATTCTGACATAGTGTGGCATAAATGGAGAATGCTCCCTCTCAGTCTGAAGCTCACCTGATTAAGAAAACTTAACATGAATAAACTGGTGAAAGTGTCTGAGTTTCTTACATGGTTAGAACCAACAACAGCATGTGGCAGGTTGGGACAAGTCCCCAAGACTCGATGTGTCTGGGCTTTCCTGCGTGATGCATGGCTGCCTTATGTCTTCCCCTCGACCAGCGGTCACTCCTCAACCAATTACACTATCTGGGCTGTTTGCTTGGAGACAAACTCTGCCTTCACAGCCTGAATCCAATAAATTAGATTTTAGATGTGAAGCATCAGAATTGTAAGCAGAATGTTTCTTACTGATTGTTTAAACTCTGATGCAACATTCCCCCTTTATTTTAAAGCAGTGGTGCTCTAGAGCACTGACTGAGATGTTAGGTGGAGAAAAAACACTTGAGAAAACACCCTCCTCAAAGGCTGTTAAAGTGAACGCGGTGGGTTTGAATGGTGGGGATGGAGGCCCTGTGGGACGAGTGACCGGTGTTACAGCACTGCCAGCTGCTTAATCCAGTGTGGGAGCAGCAGCTGTGAGATCAGTGTGCAGTGCAGTGTGGGGATGATTCCTTCAGGAAAACAATACTGAGACAGTATTTTCCTGGTGCGTTTGCATAATGCAGCGCTGGTGCATAGAGTTCAAGGTCCTTCCTTTGGAGACGCTACAACTGGAGCAGGTGCAGGGGTTACTGTCTGTCACAGCCTGAGGCTTTTTGATTGGTCAGGTGAGGAATTCTGCTAATTCACACTGATTGGAAGATTTGCTAGCTGTTGCTGCTCTTTCCTGCTGTGTGTACTATGCCTAATGCAAGCTCAGGACTTGACTCTAATGCAGGCATCTCTGAGACTCTCCTATGTGGCTTCTGTCCTCATTGGTTAAGTATTTCCAAGTTTAGTAAAGCAGATTGGTAGAGAGACCCACAGCTGCTGATGGTTCAGTTTTCATTGGTTTTTCAGGCCGCTAAGCTGGATCCTCACCTGGGCGCAGCGTTCCGCCACCTGGGGCACTACTACAGGGAGGTGGCACGAGACAGCGGACGTGCCAAAGGCTGCTACAAGCGGGCATTTGAGCTGGACGCCAATGATGCAGAGTCCGGCGCCGCCACCGTGGACCTCAGCACGGAGCAGGGAGACATGGTGTGTCCCTTTCCCATGATGCGCTTCTTCCTAACTCCTATATAAAGGGTATCTGTGCACACTAAAGCTGTATCACTGGAACCTAGAGGCAAGCTTATTTCTTTATAAAAAGACTAAATTTTGGAGTTAAAATCTAGATGTTTGGGCACTTGCCAGGTTAGCTTGCCTTTAAAAGTAAGCTTGGAAAATGCTTAATGTTCACCCAAATAGGGCTGTGCTGTGAAGATGCTACTCAAATTTATTTGTAATCATGGGCATTACTGATGCTATTTACCTATGGGTATGGGTTTGTATGTCTTTATGCATCTGTCTGCTTGCAACATGTTCGTATATGTAACTGTGTGTGCGTGCGTGTTTTCTCTTGCAGGATTCTGCTCTGGCCATCCTAACCTCAGTGACTGCAAAGGCCACTCCTGGCTCGGCTAAGTGGGCCTGGATGAGGCGAGGGCTGTACCACCTGAAGATTGGCCAGCACCCTCAGGCCATCGCAGAGTAAGAGCTTCTCTTTCACCCCAATGTGTTGCTGCTTCTTTGAATCCATCACCGCATGCATTGTAAGACACACTTTTACTTTAGATACTTCTGCAGCAGCTGGTGCGATGTATAAACACCTTCATCCAGTGACTGCCTGAGCTTTTCTTAGCTATTTTTTTTTTTTTAGACCAAGCAGCTCTTTAAACGCTTCTGTCCGTCTGTCCGTCCGTCTGTCTGTCCGTTCATCTGTGACAGCTTTTTCACCATGTTCCTGTCATCGTATCTTCATGAAATTTTCAGGAGGTATTGACCTTCACCAAAGTGATGCACAAGGTTGAGGTCAAAGGTCAAGTTCACAGAGGTCACGACCTTGTTTGCGGGTTTTCGCGCTGTAACTCCAGTTAGAATTCATGGATCGCTATGAAATTTAGGAAATAGCTTCTAGGCATAGAGGAGGTGTTCCCTATTGTTTTTCAAGGTCATCCGTCAAATCTCAAAGTCACACAGGTAAAAAAAAATTGTCAATTTTGCCCGATTAGACGGTTTTCGCACCGTAACTCAACTTTCATTCTATGAATGGCTATGAGATCTTACAACAAGCTTCTTGGTTTAGAGGAGGGGTTTCCTATAGATTTTCAAGGTCATGTGTTGAATCCGAAGGTCACACCGGTCAAAAAAGTGTCGATTTTGCCCCAATTTCACAGTTCTTGCACCGTAACTCAAGTTTAACTTGATGGATGGCTATTAAATCTTACAACAAGCTTCTTGGTACAGAGGAAGGGTTCCCTATTGATTTTCAAGGTCATTTGCCAATTTTGAGGTCTCACTTGTACAAAAAAACCACCAGTCATGGACACTTGGCCACATGACGGATGCTAGGCCAGGTCGCAGCTATTAGATCCCTCTGATCTACTTGTTTAGTCTCAATATGACCTGTAATCCACTGCAAGGCATGCTAACCATTACTGCGTTATCTCACAGTCTACCTCGCATTTAGACATACAGATAATCTTTAAATGGATTAATTTAGTGAAGCTTAGTATTAGCTTATGAATTTCCGCAGAGCCTCACTGATATCTAATGGCCTGTTTGTTTTCCCTCACCACAGACTGGTTTTTGTTCACTGCATCAGTTGTTCACTGATCGGCTCCTCTCTCTCCTGAAGCAGTACTGAATGGCTCCTCTCTCTCCTGAAGCAGTGCTGATTGGCTCCTCTCTCCCATAGTTTACAGGCAGCTCTGAGGGCTGACACTCAGGACTGGGTGTGCTGGGAGTGTCTGGGAGAGGCTTATCTGAAGAGGCGGAGCTTCACGGCAGCACTCAAGGCTTTTGACAGGGCCCACCAGCTCAACCCCGCCTCCATATACAGCCTGTACCAGATTGCCGCCATCAAGCAGACCCTGGGGAGGTTTACTGAGGCCGTGGGAGAGTACAGACAGATCATCAGCCTGGAGGAGTATGTTCCGGCTCTGAAGGGTACGAGAGGAGCCCAGAGGAAAGGCTGTGTGTTTATTTAGGGTTGGATCGGAGAGCCTGGTGCTGGGTGTGTTTACAGTGCCCTCAAGAATAGTTGGCACCCTGAGTGAATATGAGCAAAGCAGGCTGTGGAAAAAATATCTCTGCTGTTTGTCCTCTTGGTCTCTCACTCGAAATATTGACAAAATCCTACCTTTTCCTTGAAGTGAAATTATTGAAAGAAAAAAATTTTGAGATGATATGAATATTTTTCTCAAAACTATATGTGCCACAATTATTGCCACCCCTAGAAAATGCATTGATTAAAATCTGAGTCCAATTCTGCATTTTTAAGTTTATCTGTTTGATTAGGAACTCTCAAGGGGTCAAGCAGTATTTCACTGAAGTATTAAAATGGGGTGACACAGGTCAAATTTCCTTGGTCATTTATCACTGTGGGAAAGATTAGAGAACACAAGCGATGATGTGTGATAAAAAGATGATGAGCTTCACTAGTCAGAAAATGGAGAGAAGAAAATTTCGAAACAGTTTAAAAATACCCAAGTCCTCTATAAGAGCAAGAATAAAGAAGTCTAAAGGGACAAGATGTTGAGAATCAGCCAGAAAGCCGTTGCGGTTTTTAAACGCAAAATTTGAAATTTGCTTCTCCTCTACGACTCAACTGCTCCGGAAGTGCATGCCACCCGACTGTAATTCGAGCTGTGCTTAGTTCATACCTCACTTCATCATCCTGTACAAATCATATCTAGCTCAAACAATTTTTGCTAGTTGGCTCAAAATTCCCCTGTTTCGTGGTTCTTCACCAATTTTGTATATGACAGCTTTTCTATACCAGTTCTACACTGTGATAAAAAAAATACACTGCCAACAGCAATGTTTGCTTATATTGACTGTGGATAGCTATCTGCTCTTTGATCTTGGTACTTAATTGCACACCAATGTTGCAAGTTTCATGCATGGCATGTGTAAGGGAGAAACTGATTCTCAAATCTAGGTGGGCTGCGAGAGCCCATTTTTCTCAGGGTGGTTTTCAGTGGTGTACTAATCTCTCTTGGTTCCCTTCGCCTGAAGGTGTGCAGGGACACTGTGATGCTCTGTGCCACATTTGGAGAAAGTGCTGTAGGGACCACTTGTATTTGCTCATTGACTTTTGGCTGAGAGTGAATTGTGGATCTAGCGATCTGCTTCCCTTTATCTGTGTGTGTAGGTCTGGGAGAGTGCCACCTGGCTTTGGCCCATAGCGCAATGGAAGACTATTTGGATGGCCGAGCGGTGGACCTCATTCAGCTGGCTGTGGAATTTCTCTTCCGGTAAGGACTGCTGTTGTCCTTTTAAGGTCCCATTCTAGGGAGATGCTGTTTCTGTGTTCAAAGGCTGTGACTCAGATCCTCTTAGTGCATTTGTATATTGTGGAGTGTCCTCTCACTGAGGAAAGGGGGAAAATGTCCTCTGAAAAGCTGTTTTCAGGGCCATAATTTGCTAGAGCGTTCATATAAACTGACCCTCTTCAGTGATTGCGTCTGAGTGAGGCATAATAAAATTGCCAGGCCAGAATGGATTATGTACACCAGCAAATGCATTTGTGCCTTCATCTGTCTCTGTTTATTTTTTTTCCTATTTCCTTTCTTCATATATACAACCTTAACTCTTAGACAGTTGACACGTTATGGAAAATGGAAAAAAAAAAAAAAAGCCATTTGAAAAGCCTGTTCTCCATCTACTAAATTGGAAACGCAGTGGCAACAAATGCTTGTGAATTCAATTGTTTATTGAAAATATTTGCTAAGTTTAAATCTAATGAATGCAACAGTCTCAAAAAGGTTGATTCAGGGTCAATTTAGGCTTAATAATTCAGCAAATACAACAACAAGGTAGCTCTATAATAAAAGGGTGCTGAACTGGCCTACCTGCAGTTCATACATCACGCAGTGAATTAATTTGGCACGTTTTGAAATTGAGAAATCCTATATCAGTCAAAATGGGAAAACATTGTGCTTTGAAAACCTCAGCAGTTGGTCTCCTCACTTCCTGAGCACTTAGTTTTTTTTAAAGAAGAGGTTATGCAACACAGTGGTAAACATGCCCTGTCCCTAATTTTTTGTGGCATCAAATTCAAAATGAGCATATATTAAAAAAATTCTTCGTTTCAATATCTGATGTCTTGTTTGTTGTCTTGTACTGTATTCAATAAAATGCAGAGTGTGCATGATTTGCAAATCATCACAATCGGTTTTTTACATTTCACAAAGTGTCCCAACCTTTTTGGAACTGTTTTTATACTTGGCAAAGGTTTGCCGTAGGAGTCTTATGCCCATCTGGTTCCATCCCTTCCTCAAAAGTGACAACTCTTATTGCACTGCCGTCTCAGTGACCAGAGATCCTGGTAATTCAGCTTTGGCTTGCTTCCTGACCTTTTAAACACAGAAATGCCTTCAGCTTCCTTAAATCTTTCAGTGAGGTCATGCTCTGTGTAGGATGAAATATTTACATCTCCTCCCATCTTCCCTTTGTTTTTAAAGCAATCCTTGGCCCATCTGGAGGATGAGGCTTTTCCTGGATGCTGCTTTTGCACCAAATCCCATCATTTTTAAAAATTTGTATATCATTTTCTGTCCTAAATCTGTCCTAACTTTTTTTAAGAATGAGTTATAGGCCTGAATTGCAGGAATGGATGTGTATTTACATACTAGAGCTTCCAGGGAAGCAGAACTCAGCAGAGTTGGTCAATTCTTAGTATGTAGGAAACGTACAAAAACTGTCAGGTTAGCAAACGCGTTTAGTTTTTATCAGGACCAAATCCAAGACGGCAGCCTATGTCAGCCATCTTGATTCGTATCGGGCTGAAATCCAATCCCACCGTGGTCCTTGGTGTAATGATGCTGCATGTGAAGTTTTGTCAAAATCGCTTGAGTCTTGACGTCAAAAAGATAATAGACCAGGGACAAGGGACCACGCTAGACGCCGGATGGTTCAGCATGTCATGAACTCAACTGGACGGCAGTTGAGTTAATGGACAGTAGTCTTGTTGAGTTAATAAAATGATGTTGACTAGACAAAACATGAATTGTCTTGTATCCCTTTTGTATGAATGCAATGGAAGCCAAGGTAAATTTGGAGATCACTGCTGTCTGTTTTTTTTAGCGCATTGTCTATACGGTCCTAAATTTTCCCAAGTTGGAGTTACTTCAGTGTCAAGTTTTGGGTAACTAGAGCAGTTGTGTATCTGCAGAACAACTTTATTTGGTTCAGGTTGTGTTTCATTTGAATATTCAGGCAACTACAAACCGCAGTTCCTAAAAGGTTGAGACAGCATGTAGAATGTGGATAAAAACAGATGGCAACAAATGAAAAAGTGAGCACAGCTCACTAATACCCCAACCCTTGTGCACTGAAGAGATTATGGCATATTTTCATATATATTGGCACTGCACCTCTGCATGAAGTATAGAATGCATGACTGAAATTTGAAAGCAACCTGATAAGCTGTTTTTGTGAAATCAGTTGGACAATATTTGCAGTGGTAAATTTTCCAAGTTCAAAATATTGAAAACGAGTCGTTTTTGAAAAGGTCTTCACATTTTATGAAATTTGCCACTGCTCCTCTCCATGAAGTGTAGAATGCATGACTGCAGTTTTAAAACAATCTGATGAGCAGTTTTTAGGAAATCGGTCAGACAAACTGGTATGGATGGACGAACGGAAGAACGGACGTAATTCTTTGATATAAACTGTATACCCTCGCCCCTTGTGGGTTGGGGATATAATGATGATTGCGAATCCATTTTTACATGTCGAGGGTTTGGAGCGCAATGGTTATGTCCATTTTAGAGGTTTTGAAAAAAATTGATTTTTAGGCTTCCAAGTGTTCTATTAAATTAGGTATTTTATGTCTTTTTTTTTTTTTTTTTTTTTTTTAACTTGTCACTCTTTTGCTGCATGTTTCAGAAGTATATTGAACACAAAGTTTTCATAGGAGTGCAACCGCAACATCATGGTCAAAATTGCCAAAAATGGACAAGTCACCTCAGTGCTCCAACAATTCCAGCACATGATGTGACATAACACAATGGTGATTGGTTGAAGGCAAGTTTGTTTGCAATGGAAGACAGACTATTCTTTATTAAAATTCATGTTTATTCATGAAAATGTCAATGTTTAATTCATTGAAGCAGATATTGTTGGACATATCAAAAATTGAAAAATGTGAATTCTGATTTAAAAAATGAATTCAGATGGACAAAAAGTTATTGTGCTCCAAGGATTAGCTGATAGAAAGCTGTAACGGGGTAAAAATCTCAAAACCACAAACTTTGGACATATAACCATTTTGCTCCAAACCCTCGTTGTATTCCATAGAAAACTGTCGCTGAGCGACTTTGCTAGAACAGTGCGGGTGAAAAATTGAAGGGGTGTGTATCCACTCTGATCCAGTTTGCATGGTATGCATTTGTACCCTGTCAATTCAGGGCTTTACAGTTACGACCAGACCTCTGCTGCCTGTGGAAGCTCCTGGGGGACGTCTGCACTGCAGTCCAGGCCGTCTCTCCCAGTCGGGCCAGAGTCCTGGTGCCGGGCCTGTTGGCTGGAATGGGACCTCCAGATCAGAAGCACACCTTCAACCAGACCCAGATCCTCAAGCTTGGAGAAAGGTCACCTCCCCTTTTCTCTTCGCTGTGTGCACTATAGCTGGACATGTGGGGCTTGGGTAGAAAGCTGGTGCTGGTAAAATAGGTTTTAATTCAGTTTTGCCTCAATATCAGGGTTTATTCTGCCTCATGTATATTAAGTATGGAACTGTTTGATGCAAGGAAGATTTGCGCTTGAAAGTAGATGTGCGCTAAATGGTTATGCATATCGGTGTTACTGCTATTAATCTGGATGCATTAGTGCGCTCCATTATTTTTTAACTAAGATTTGGATTGTGGAAAAAATCTTCAAAAGAGGCCTTATAGTGACCTTTTGGTGGTCAAACGCGGGCTTGACTGTTCTGGGTTTTCTTTAGAGATGAGCGAAATGAGCTGGTCTGGGATGAACGGCTTCTTGTCATCAATTGCTGTTTTCTGTTCTGTTTGTGCTGCCTGTTTGCAGTTTCAAGTGAGCAACATGCTGTGTGGAGGTTACTGAATGAAAGAAATTGCTTTATATATGAGCAGAGTTTTTCTTCGGATTGAACTGAGTTGATATAACTGCAGTGAGGAACGGAAGTGTTACGTCTAAATGACTCATTGACCTGCATTTATAGTGTTTCTGTATACGCTATGGGCCAAGAGTTTTTGTACATCAGCGGTTTTCCAGATGTCAGATGAAAAAAATGAAGCTGCCAACGTTTATTGTTTTTTCAGAAACCATCCAGATCTTGAATTAATCAAGGTGGCTGCCTATTACCGTAATGCCTGCTGAGCACATTCAAGGATTTTATTTCTAAAAAGACAGTAATATACCTGAAACGGTTTACACAAAGTAATAATCCAGATTGTTTTTTAGCTCTTTGAAAATTGAAAGTGATTATTTTTGCAAACAGGATTTTTTTTGTGACTTAAATTTAGGTCACTATCCTAAATGTATATATTCTCTTTGGCTTCTCACTATTCACATCTTGCATTGAGTCATTTAATGGTCCTTAAATGACAAGAAACGGCTAATATTTCACTGATATGGAACAAAAACACAAGTAATTTGTTTTAATATTTTTGACTGGCAGTGTGCGAGCGCAGGTCTATGATCGGATTTCTCTTGTCTGTGTGTGATGAGTTGGATAGACTGATTCTACCTGAGTGCTTTAAGACATGTCTTATGAACATGGGCCTTTGTACTGTGCAGTGGTGTGATGCATTGTATGAGATTTTGTTTGCATGTCCGGCGCACTCATGAACCTGTAGGTGCTACGGCCGAGCTCTGAAATTCATGTCTGAAGCTCCAAATCTGTGGCACGACCTCGGCCTCAACTACTACCACCAGGCTCGACGCCTGATTGGACAAGAGGGGGAGAGGGAGGCTTGTCTGGAGAAATCACTGCAGGTATTGAGCACGTGCTCTAGAACATGCACGTCCGGTTACAGGCTGATTATTTAATCTTCTGTACTTGTGCTGTAATTTGCTCAATAAAACTTTTTGTTGATAGCAATATTTAGCATTGTGCTGTGCACAATGTGGAGCAGCCCAACTCTGATTCTGATTAAGATGTCACAAGAAATGCAGATAAAATCGAAGATTTGAAAAGTGCATTTACCCTTGAATATATTGGAATTGGCCCAACACCATATTATTTGATGTTCTAATCACAGATCAGTGGTTAAAATGTGAATTTATTCGCTAATTGAAAATGCACTGCCCGGCCAAAAAAAAAGTCACCATTTGGAAATTAACGAACAAATTCTATCATTGGATCATTATTGTGGTTATTAATATGTTTCAGCTGGCAACAATCATTTTACCCTGACTGATGAAGCGTGTCGCTACTCATTTCTTAAAAAATCATGTTGGAAGACACACCCCCTGATGGTGGAAAAGATGCTACAATATTTCAGAACGGGCAAATTATTGGCCTGTATTTAGCAAAGAAAACCATGAATGACAAAAACAAGTATGAGGAATCATTTTCACAAACAAATTTGCCACCACAAAATCCTGACCTTAAACGCATTTAAAGTTATTGGGATGTGCTGAGGAAAGACCAAGTGGTTCAACCATTATGTCGAGAAGACAAGATCTCGGCCAAAAATTATGGCATTTCTGATCTAAAATAAATGTTCTGGCATTGCATATAGATGTTAAAACAATGACAAGAGGAATATGCACTGTAATCAAAGCCATAGGGGTTCCAACTAAATATTTCAGTGTACGACTCTTTTTTTGGCCGGGCAGTGTATAAACGTGATGACTGCAGCTGAACTGAAGACTCCAGTTCTGGGGTATTCTATGTCAAGTCACGTGGAGAAACAAGTCATAGACAGTGGTTAATATGCATGGGCAAAGTTGGCCATTTTAGCTGCTGATGTTTTTTTTTAAACCGACAATAACTTTAAAATTGTCTGTCCCATTTGGACCAGCTTTGGCAGTATCGCTGATTGAGGAGGGAAAAATCTAAAACATCTGCCATACACCCCTTATTAGGCCTCTGAACCCCACAATTTGCAAATACATACTGGACTGTATACCGTACAAGAAATGCTGTTGTACTTCTGAAAATGTCTCCACCCTTGATAAATGTTCTCCTTGAAAATTGTGATGGGTTTTTTTTTTAATGTCCGCAGAATTAAATCTCCAATTTGATAACATTATACATATTGATATTATCATTGCAGCGCTAGCATAGTCTTCTAGATATTCCCACTGCATGCAGGTTCTGCATTTTCATGGCCACAATAATGAGATAAATTGGAACATTAAATCTCCTGACTGAAAAAAAAATGACAATCACAGTTTTCAATGAGAAGGATCTATCAAGTGTACAGAAATTAACTGTTGACATTCAGCCCCATATGTCTTGTACCACATGGTGCAATGTTGTTTTATACAGTCCACTTAAATACTCATATTGTGGGGCTCAGGGGCCTAATTAGGGGTGTTTGGTTTTTGTTTTGGCTGTCATGGTCAGTAATACTGCCGAAGCTGGTCCAAATTAGATAACTTGTTGCCCGCGGAAACATATTAATTACTGCAGTAATTGTCCAATGGAAGGCTCTCACCCATTTGCTCGGTTAAATCCAGGTGGTGACTTTTTATCTGGCCAGGCAGTGTATTTTGCTTCATAATGTGCCATATATTCTCAATCACAGACAAATCAAGCCAGCAGGCAGGCCGGTCTTACATATGAGCTCTGCTTATGCAGCTATGCGCTCGTAATCCGGGCAGAATGTGATTTTGCGTTGTCCTGCTGAACATGCAGGGACATCCCCAGCTTATTTTGCCCCAATATTCATGCGTGTTTTTATGCATTAATGGTTCCCTTGTAGCTTGAAACGTATCACATCATTATGAGTACAGAATTGCTCCCACGACAGCTTTTTGAGTCTGAAAAATGGAGATGAAGTTGTGCCACAACAGGTGGAATGCCACAGGGAGAGCCGACCACAAAAGGGAATATAGTGTGGTACTCTCCACACAGAGAATGGTCGCTCATCCAGATAGATATCTGAATCAGACGGAATGTAGATGATACCATTTATCATCAGGCAAACACTTAAAAACCGCTTACGAGTTTCGGCTAAATCTAGCCTTTGTCAGAGCGTGGATAGTCACCAGTTGGATAATCAAATAATGAGTTGTTTTGATTTCTGCTCAGTCGTGGGTAAATGGACTGGTAAAATTAATTTAATTGCACTGTTCATAATTTGGGCCTGCCATTTAAAACCAGACACAGAAAACCAAAGTTCTGAAAGTTCTCCCGATTGTTTTATTCCGACCACTTTCTCTTGCTAATTTGGGCAGTTGTTCATTGATAAGGTAGAACTAATGAGTCATATCAGCCGGCTGAGTTGATGGGTGGAAGTAATGCATTACTGGAGTTATACTTTCTGCCTGCTGGGTTCTCCTCCTCTGTATAGTAGTGAAGACAGGATGCAGTGGGCATGTGGATGCAGCTGACTGAAGTTAACTCATGTTCTGGCTTCCCTCCTGTGCAGTGCCTGAAGAAGGCGGTGATGCTGGACAGCTCCAAACACAGCTTCTGGAACGCCCTGGGGGTGGTGGCCATGAGCCGAGGTACTGCTCGGTCCCCAGCTGGGACTCGTCACTCCACCTCCTCACTGACCCAGACAGGGACTAGAATACCTGTCCTTGCATGCCCATCGCCTGAGAAATCTGACTGTGTGTTACGTTGGCATTGAAGTGTCAAGTGAGGATATACACATGCGGACACAGCAAAAATCTGATCCACTACATCAGATCCCTAAAGTCGCTTTGACGAGGGTAACCAGGGGCTATTTTGGCGCATGAAGCCATGGCGGGCTGAGGCGCAGCAATCAACATTTTGCATTGATTTCTGTCTTGTTTAATGATGTTTTAATTTGGTGTGGGTGGTAGTAGTTATGCACTGTATATTTTCTGTAAGGACTCTTTTCTACATTGATACACAAACTGAGTCCAAGGTGCTTTGTCTCATATGTCTGATGAACAAGAGCTGGTTTAATCCTGCTCTTTAGCATCAAGTAGTTATCTACTGTTGTACTTACGTGGATTCTGAGTAAAATAGCTGTCAAATGAAGTGTCACACGGCCGTTCACAGACAGAAGTTTGTGTTTGATTATCTTTTGTAGCTGAAAGGGCGGGATGCTTATTGTCTGGTGAAGTTGTGATGCTCATGTCATAATTTCATTCTTCACAGGCATTGAAAACTTCGCTCTCGCCCAGCACTCCTTTATTAAGTCTTTGAACATGGAGGCCAATGTAAGTAGACTGAAGCTGTGTGCAGTATTTGTGAGATTTCTTTATTTCTCTGAAGAGTCACGAGTGGATTTTGCCTTTTTACAGAATGTTGTAGCTTGGACAAACCTAGGTGCATTGTACCTGAAGAAGGACAATATTGAGGTGAGCTCCCTCCGGTTTTAACGGAAATTTCCTTCAGTTACACTCTGTCGAAGAACTGGTACCAATAGTGTTAAATATGTTCAGTCTTTTTTATTGTTTTAAAATAAAGAGCAGTTAATGGGCCAGTAAAATAATTAAAGAAGGATGCTCTTATTTGCTCTGCTCCTCTGCACTAAGATTTGGTTGTTTTTTTTTTTTTTTGTATTTCTTTATTTGTTTATTTTTGAATCACCCAGCTTTCTCATGAAGCCTTCAAGATCGCCCAATCCCTGGAGCCTTTATACGTCAACTGCTGGATTGGACAGGTGATTTTTTGCTCTGCTAACTTGGCTGCATTTATGATCCGGCTCATTTATTCCTGGCCTAATTTCCTTGGTGTCGTTGATGCATGACATTTCATGAAGCCCATTTAGTTTTTCAGCATTTTTGGCCCTGCTTCCATATCACAGTAATTGACTACTCTGCCCAAATATTGACTTTTCTGTTTTTTTATTGCTTTTGGGTCCTCAGTCTTTTCCAGAATTGGCTGGTGTGGGTGCAGGCTTTCATTCCAACTAAGCAGTTACACACCTGATTTTACTAATCAAGGTCTTCAGCCAACATTCAAATTCAAACTGATCATATGTCTGAATATTTTAGCTTGATATGTACAATCTGCTATATTTAGCTGTAAATATTTATGCATCCAACTTGTGCTGAAATGTTTGCGCAACATTTAATTTTACCGTAAAATACCATGAAATGCTATGGTCAACTCAGAATTTAATAAAAACTTTGAGCTTATCGGATATCTGGTCTTAATTAACTTCGGCAGAGCAATCATGTTTGGTCTTGTAAAAGCCGGGTGTCGAAGGGTTAACTGACAGTGTTAGGTTAACAGTATCTGCTGTTAGCCTATAATAGCCACTAGCTTTGTGTTTTCAAGGGCTGTGATTGAACTGTTAAAAAATTACCTCCTGTCATCTAATTACTCACCATACGTCCATAACCTTGATCGAGAACATTTGAGGTTAAGGAAAGATTGTGAAGGAAAATTTATAAGGACTCCGCAAAAGACTACCGTAGTGCCAAGAGAATGCGACTGCATCAATACTAGGGGATGTCATCATGCGTCTCTTGCCAGTCATGTTCAAAGGTTTTTGTGAGTGGCTGGATGGATGATGCGTCACTTTAAATATTGCTGTCGCAGGGAATTGTGGGATGGTGTCATCATCTTTCTTATTTTAAAGAATGGTTATGCATACCCTGTGCTGAAGGAGATAAGTAGGCAAGCATTGAAGCACTTCTCTTTAGCATTAAGAGAAATTGAACAGCACTTATCATGGCTGTCATGTAAATATTTCCAGGTATTTTCCAAGGAGACAGGAACCTTCCAAAGCAAAACAGACTATTGAAATTCAGGAAAGATGTTGAATGTTCTGTCTGTTAGCTTAGATATGCTAATTGGTGCTTAACCCGTCCTGCGTCTGCCTCTCTGTTCAGGCGCTGATAGCAGAGTCGGTGGGCAGTTATGAAACGATGGATCTGTTCAGACACACCACCGAACTGAGCACCCACGTGAGTGTTGGCGCCCCCTGCTGGGAGCATGCAGCGATGCTTGTATCCTCCACCCTTTGTCTTTCACCTTATACTTCCATTCCTCTATCCTGTTGTTATTCTTGGTTATTTCTTTCACCATGTACTCCTCTTTTACGCTCCCTCCCTTTTCTCCTGTCTTTGTCATGGCCATGATTCCACCCATCCCTCTTCCTCTCGGACCCTGTGCTCACCGTTCCCCTCTGCCTGTCCCAGACGGAGGGTGTGAAAGGCTATGCTTTCTGGGTTTGCTCTACGCTGCTTGATAAGAGTAACAGGGACTCTGAGCTCTACCGCTATAACATCGTCCAGATGAACGCCGTGTCGGCAGCACAAGTGGCCTTGTGCAAGTACACAGGTCAGTGTTCCCAACACCTATTCCTAACACCTTCCCCCTGCCTTTCCAACAACAAAAACATTTCTTAAATGTGCAATATATAAATAACTAGCTGCTACCCACTACCCAGAGTGAAATTGCCTTTTTTTTTTTTAGCGTGCATGACCGTTTTTCAAAAATCGGGCGACGTCAAGTCCTTCCTGGTGTCCCAGTGGATATTCACACCAAATTTGGTGATAATCGGTTGAGAAATGTAGGAGAGAAACGTGTACATACACACAGACAGACAGTCAACGACCTCAAATATATTATAGAAGATTGATTAAATTTAACCTTCATTGACGGTAACACAAATGCCCCTTCGCCATAAACACTGCAGTTTATGGCACTGATTATCCTCTCGTTTTCCCTCCAGAGAGGATACAGACTGACTCCAGTGCCTTCACCATGCTGGGGTACCTGAATGAACACCTGCAGCTCAAACGCCTGGCCACTCAGGCCTACTTGAGGTAAACACCACCTCACCCCAGCCCTCTTCCCCACCCTGTCATGTTTAAGACCAGTTTCCTGTAGAATTACCTGTATCGCGCTGCAGTGACAGCAGTCAGTCAGTTGTTTTTTTTGTTCTGACAAGAACTCATGACATCCTTTTGCTCATGTGTAGTGGCCTGAGTTAGTGTCCGCAGTAAGTGTGCTCTCACTGTA
Source organism: Gymnothorax reevesii (assembly GCA_029721435.1). Classification (NCBI taxonomy): domain Eukaryota; kingdom Metazoa; phylum Chordata; class Actinopteri; order Anguilliformes; family Muraenidae; genus Gymnothorax; species Gymnothorax reevesii. The sequence goes on along the minus strand of CM056580.1, from coordinate 31,112,261 downwards.
ACTCTCTCACACCTCTCTGTCTCAGAGCTGTGGAGCTGCTCCAGCCTGTGGGGCCCTCAGACGAGCTGACCTTTGCCCTCAGGAACTACGGCCGCGCCCTCTGGTAACACAACTCCCACCCAGCCATGTGCCGTGATGGTGCTCTCATTGGCAGAGCAGCCACTATGTTCCCTGCAGGCGGTCTCCTCTATCTATACCCTCTGTCTTTAACCTGCAGAACCCCTCATTTATCACTCCCATGATCCTTTGTTCTTTGCATAACAATCATAGTGCTGGGATCCAAAGTTTAAAATGATTCATTTTCATTCTGTTTGCTTGGTTTCTAAAATTTGAGCAGTTTCTTTACACGTATGTATGCATTTTGTTCAACAAGGTTTTAATACTGATACAGGTCTGAATCAAATAATCGAAGTCTCAGAGCTGCTTTGATCTTCTATTTAATTCATCCTCTTGTTTAGTTCACAACGCTGTCTGAGATGAGTTTACTTTGTTTACCGTAGTAATGCTGGCCAGTGGGAGCAGGCGGTGCGCATTTATTCCTCCATGCCACAGGAGGAGCTGTACGATATTACGGGGTTGGCTCTGGCCTGCTTCAGAGCAGGACTCCTGCAGGACAGCGTGAGCGGTCAGTGCTGTGTGTGTTATACTTTGTTATAACGTTATGTGTGTTATGTTTGCTGTGTTGATACTGTTCAGCGGAGCTCAGTTTTGTTTGATTATGCGAGAGTGCCATTCAGATTAATGCTTTTTTAATGTCCTTAATGCATGGCTGCATTTTTGTGAGGGTGAAAGGAGTAGGTGCATATCTCGGTCTTTCTGTGTAAATAGATTGTGTGTCTGTGTGTGTTTTTGAGGATGTGAGTTTCGATGATGTGTGTGCATCCGCACTCTTGTTTATATTCCTGATCCTGAACCTGGCCCCGCCTCCCTGTGCCACAGCGTATGAGAAGGCTCTGGGCGTGGCCTCCAGTGAGAAGGAGAGGGCCTACATCCTCACGGCACTGGCCCTGCTCCAACACAGGATGGGCAACATGGACGCCGCCAAGACTCTGCTCTTTAAGTGGTGCGTGCCACACACCCATGATCTGCGCCATATTCTCCTCATACTCCTTCCTCCCTGCTCTTCCTCCGTCCTGTGGAGTCTCTGTGTCCTTCTCCTTCAGTGACCCAGCCTATCCCTCATGCATTACCTTTGCTGCTTCTCAGCCCCCCTGGTCCACTAGGGCTGCCCAGCGGAGTTAATATGAGCTGCACCAAGCAAATGAAGGTCTTGAGAACCTTTGCTCGTGCTGGATGAAATGTTCTTCTGATTTTTGTTATTTGCTGAGCTTTTTGTTCCTCAGAATGAATTACTAGCAGATCAGTTGAGAGGGTGGGCCTTTCATTTTCTTTTATTTTCCTATTGCCATTGGTGATTGATGAGTTGGCTGGTTGATCCAACATTGCTCCCTCACTCTTGCTCAGCATGAGAAAAGACAGGAGTGTTAAGTGCCATTTATCAGCTCCCTGATGTGAAACTGAAGGGGGCAAAAATCCGCTCAGACCTGCCTCCTTCCTGACAGGCCGATTAGGTAACTCCGTTCGGTGATTTACCACAGTGAAAAAAAACGGTAATTCTGTGTCAGATCACCCAGGCCTGACTCCTGCCACATCAGATATTACCCAGACTCCATCAGATGGTGTTCACTGATGAGAGATGTATTTCGTTTTACATTTCCTCACAAAAAATGTTTATTTGTGTGAAAACTTATAGTTAAATTTTGTGTGCCAGTCAGCCATTTTGACTTCTGATGTTTTTTTTTTTTTTGTTTTTTTTACTTTCAATAACTTTAAAATTGTGACTCAGATTTGGACCAGCTTTGCTACCATTACTGATGAAAGTATGAGGAATAGAAAACAACAACAGACCGCTCCTCATTCAGCCTCTGAACACCGCTATGTCAATATTTGACTGGACTGTATACGAATGCATGATGCTGATCAAGACATATGGAGCCAAACTTCTGAAATGAATTTCTGCACACTGGATAGATTTTTTTTCTCATTAAAAAAAAGAAATGGCTGTGTTTTTCTGTCATGAGAATTGAATTTCCAAATTTATCACATTACATTTTATGTCCATACTGCACTTCGCTGGGACTGTAATGATAATGGCCATACTTATGCAATAAATTTGGAAATTTAATTCTCCTGAAAGACAAACATTACCATCACAATTTTTAATGATAAAAGTCCATCAAGTGTACAGAAATTAATTTGAGAAGTTCAGCTTCGTGTGTCTTGTACCATTTAGTGCAGTTGTATAGTGTGCTGTGCAGTTGAACATTTAAATTGTGGGGTTCACAGGCTTAATGAGGGCTGCTCATTTGTCGTTTGGGATTTCTTGAACTTTCATCAGTAATACTGGCAAATTAGGTCCAAATCGGAGTCATAATTTTAAAGCTATTGAGAGTTCAAAATATCTGAACTCAAAATGGCTGACTCGGCCCAAGTAAATCAACTATTATTTATGAAACTAGTTAACATTTTTACCAAAAATTATTTAAAGTACACTTGTTTCAACAGTGCGCAACATCTGAGATGATGGGTATCAAAACCTCAATTCTTCAGGCGGACTTGACCGAACACTCCCAAATGTAGTGATGATTGGAGGCACCATGTTTTGGTCCACTTTTGTCTCTTTTTTTTCAAGCTATACCTTATGTGACAGTAATATTTTAGTCTTTAGACACCATGTGAATGGAATCCAAGGGGAAAAATGTCAATTGAGCAAAAAGGCAACCAATTAACACTCATGTTGCTTCTTTGTGATTGATGTAAGCATGTCATGGGTGAGCTTTATGGCCTTTTTGGGGAAGGATTCCACACTGCCTTTGAGATTGGATGTTTACTACTGTATCAATTTATCATTAATATAAAGAATTAAAAACAGTGGCACGCTTCAGTACCAGTCGTGCTGTGCTGTGCTGCCCTACACTGATTGGCTGAGTATTTCCTGTGTGTGTCCGCAGCTCAGTGCTAAAGGAGCCCGTCTCGGAGAGCCTGCTGTCTCTGTGTGCGCTGGGCCTGGTGCACAGGGACCCCACCCTGGCTAGCGCTGCCCTGGCGGAGCTGCTGAAGCAGGGAAGTGCAGTGGGGGTGGTGGAAGAGCGCTGCCTGCTCACCTGCGCCCTGCTGGCCTTACAGGGGAACTACAGCGCAGTGCAGAGGGAGGCGGCCCGCGCAGTGCACAGGTATCTGCCCTCCGTACTGGAGATACTGTTCGGAGATACAATACTGGAGATCTACAGGCCAATAGCATTTCACTCCAAACATAACAAATCTCTCACATTCTGCTGCTAAAACAGGGGCTGGGCTGCCGTGATACTGGAGATCCAATTTGCTATAGAATTTCTCCCCAAATCTTATGAATCACTCCACATTTAGTCACTAAACCTGGAGCTGCCAAACCTGCAGACTGAAGACCTGCTGTCCTTCAGAATTTCACTTTCTTATAAAGCTCACCACATTAAATTGCTAAACTAGGGGCTGCCCAACCCTGGCGTTGGAGATCTACTGCCCCATAAAATTTTACTCCAACTCCAACAAAGCAACCAGGGGCTGCCCTACCCTGATACTGGAGATCTGCTGTCCTTTAGTGCTTTAACTCTGGCAAAGCCATTATGCGTTCAAGGTCTTCAGCCATCAGTTTCAGTTTTTGTCAACCTTCAAATTATTGAAATAATTAGTGCTAAATAAGGCTGAAATGAAATCTGATGGGAATGGATATCTACTGTATCTAGGCTTTGCAGGTCTGAGTTTTTTAAAGGGTTCTCTTAATCTTAATTTCCTGATAGGGTGTATATATGTTAATCATACAGCATTCCAATATATGTTAATCATACAGCATTCCAGTTATGTACATAAGTTTAGTGTTTAGAAAGTCCAGCGGTGACCTCTTTGTTCTGACCGCGATACTACATTTCCTTTGTGATTGAAATGAGTGTGGCAGCACAACACAATGCTCTGGAAGCTAATGCCAGAAAATTTCGTTGTTGCTGTTTTTGACTGATCAGCCAATGGGGAAAGTCTGTTGGGAAAACTTATGCCCACATTTTGTATTAAAAGAAAAAAAAAAAAGTATGACTTTTTTTATTTGGATGAGGTTGAGGAACTGCTGCAAATCGGAACATTTCTATTTAGCAATGTTTTGTTCCATTGTACAGTCTCAGAGCAATGAGTCAATAAGCCAGGCGAGTACAAGCCACCATTAATGCTGTAGCATTTTTCATGTTTATTGCCAGGTCCTAGCACTGCTCTCCTGTTGTAATTCAAATGTACAGATGGAAATCCCTTGACCTTTACCCAAAATGCACCCTCACCAATCCACAGCTTAATGTTTCTGTATTTTCATCAATAACAGTAGAAGTGTGAAGCAGCCTGTTTGGAACGTTTGTCTATTTTGTCTGCAGTAACCCGGGCAACCCCAGATTGTGGGCCCTACTGTCTTGTCTGGTGCCGCAGTACTACCCCCGCAAGGCTGCTGTAAGTTTCCCAGACTCAAGTGCGCCCTCCAAGGTCTGAGGTCGCAAGTATGCGATTCATAGGATCTTAACTTTATAATTCTCATGTGTTTGTCATGACTTGCAATTGAAAGTAGTGGATCTCTAATCTCACTGGCTTGGAATTCTGAAAACTCTCATTTCAAAAGCCCTCTCCAAATGTTTGAGGAACCATAAGCCATATTTTGTACTGGGAAGTCGTAACAGTTTTTTTTTTCTTCCTGTTAACCCTTAAAGTGCTAACAGTCACGCAAGGTGCAAAATATATGAATCTAAATGTTAATTTCAGCCTTCAAAAAGTCATTTGTCAACTACATAATGAATGATAAACTTTTGAAGGGATAGGATGACTAAAAATTAAGCACCTTAAGGGTTAAGATCACTTGCGGGTGAGCCAGTTATGGATATTGATGTTTGAGTGCTGTAGTGACCGAGGAACTTGTGAGTTAGGAGTTGCAGTCCATAATTATGAACTGTCACAACTGCGCTGGCAAATCTCATGGGCGAATAAATGTATTTAAGTGATGAATCTGCCTGTCCCCTGCTTGCTAACACAGTATGAAGTTGATACGGTAAATCAGTCTGTCAGTACGCTTTGAGATGTGTTTATGTATTGCATGAATTTCATATAGATGCAAATTCACATATTGGCGCTGCTTGCAGGGTGGTGCAGTAGCTGGAGGCGTGGCTTGTCACTCCAGCATGACTCAGGGAAAGGTAATGTGTGACATGCATGCAAACATACACACACACACACTCACTGACAGACAGACAGACAGACAGACAGACAGACTCACTCACTCACAGACAGACAGACAGACAGACAGACAGACAGACAGACACACACACACACACGCACATAGGCGTGCATCCAAATGATTGAGCCCTCTTGGCTGTTTTCCCGAGTGCATGGAGTTCAGCTAGCAGAGATGTTAATGTCTATAAATGGCAATAAAACATGGCATTGCATAATATTGAGTTGGAAGAATAAGCTCAGGGATGCGGATTTTCAGACTTATAATCCATTAGTTTGAGAACATTTTGCAAAGACAAATCATTTGGATGTTGGATATTTTACATTGTAAATTCTACCCAAACACTTAGGATGCTGATTTGCAGACTCATAAATAAGCTTATACTCCATCACATTGAGAGCAACATTCTGCAAAAACAAATCAGTTGGATGTTGGGCATTTTACTTTGTAAATTCTACCCAAACACTCGGTTTACTCAAGAATGAAATTGTGTCTTGTTGTGCTGCATCAATCCTGGCCTTGAAAATTCCCAGGGTTGTTGCCCGTGTTGAGCTTTACTCATGACTTACTTCCATTTATGATCCCTGTTTCTGCAAACAGAACTTCACCTAAATTATCCAGCAGAGTTATCTTTGATACCTTTCATGCATTTAAAGTCTGCATCAGATTCCTTGTAAAGTCCTCTTTTGCTACAACAGAAGAGATTAAGGTTCTTCAGTCTACCCTCATTTCTTTAAATTTTAACCTTGGAATTTTTTTCCAAAACCTTTAATTCTTTCTTGTAATAAATTCCCCTAAACTGCTCAAAATATTCCATCGTGTCGTCTGACAAACATGATATACAATCCCAATTGCAGGAAAAAAAAATTGCCAATCTTGCGGAAATGCAAAAAATAGGTGTGCAATGCATGGAATAACCCCTCAGCCCGATGTCAAAGTTTTTGGAGACGCCCACCTGCCCAACTGCACGAAGGATAGCAATACCCCGTCAGCCTTGAGGGCTGAGGGGTAATAAAATTATGAATGGAATTAAAGTCCATGCTCCCTGCCCAGTGTAAGGACTCCTTGATGTGAATATTGTCTGCACATGGACTGTTTACCGCTGGTTTACATCACCGTGTCTTTTAATCGCTCTCCTTAAGCGTTTTGGCAGTGAAGACACCAGTTGGTCAAGTCTAGCAACCAGAGCTTTTGGGCATCATTGATGTATGGCTTTGGCTTTGCATAGTGAAGTTTTAACTTGCATCCGTGAACAGATCAGGGATTGATGCAGCTGACAAAGGTTTAACCCGCTAAATGCAGCTATTGTTGATCAATCATGGAAGATATCAAAAATCACAGCTTTTGAAAACCTATCATGTGGCAACTTGTTTAAAAGACCTCCCGCAGGGGAGCTCTTTCAATCAAGTCGCCTCATGATGGGTTTCAACAGCACAAGATAAAAGTTTGTAAAATATGAACCTAATTATTTCAGAGCTCTAAGGGTTAATTTAGTATTTCCAAGCTCATTGTATGACATTACTTCCAGTCGCATGACAGCTCTAATGACTGTTACGTCTGAGGATAGAGGATTATTATCATTATCTGGCTTACAGTCATCTGATATTTCTTCTGTTCCTCAAGACTGCCTTCAGTGGCAGCCGGGGGTTTCAAGATCACCTCTCGTATGTCTTTATGTCCCCTTAGGAATATGCCAGTTAGGCCCTGCTGCCTTAATTTGCTTATGCAGTACTGTATTTCTAGTATTATATTGTTGCCTAGTGTTGTACTTCAATATTCTCGAAACGCCTTCTGGTTTGTTCGAAATGTGTTCTCGGGTGAAATTCTCAAGAAGTTGGTTATTTAAGTCATCAGTAGTTTCTGTATTTTCATGTAGCAATGAGCCATCTGCGTTCTCAATAAGTGCCTATGACGTGGAATTTTAATTCATAAAATGTACAGTTTTAAAGTCATTATTCCAAAGTTTAAGATGTTTAGAGTTAAAATGGGCAATTTTACTCGCCATAAAAGTTGTGCCATTTTACCCTTAAAAATCACATTGAAATTGCGTGGCCAAAATGCCACGCGATAACTGCTGACATCATTTTGGCGATAGATCAATCCAGTTTTGCTGGTAGTAAGCAGAATAACTGTTGTTGGTGCCCCTTACCGGCCAAGTTGTCAGACTGTCATTCGCACCAGGTATTAGAATGTATAAGTTCCCAAAGGATCTGATTATGAGAGGAATATAGGTCAAATTTGTCTGCAGGCACAGACACGATTTTGACCTTCTCCACCTGAGACTTTCAGTCAAGTGCCATTAGAGGTACGGAAGCCCTTCAGTAACCCCTTCTTAAAATGCGTGATGACTTCAAACCAATATGGATTTTCTTTTCCTAATTAAGAGAGAGAGAGACTGCGTTCTAGTGTGAGAATAGGGCAGTTGCTCACTTGTAGCCACAATACAATTATGATTCATTTTTTAAATTTCATGCCGTTTCAACCCAAGTCTTCAGGGTTTTGAATCATCCTTCGATGCCCCGAAGTAGAGGTTTGTGGAAACGTTGGTAATTTTCTAAATTAATTATTATTGGGTCGTGGCTACGAGTGTGCGATTTCCCTTCTTCCCTTCTAACAACCAAACATTAATTTACTCATTTTCAAAGTCTTATTATTTGAATGACTATTCACTTTGCTTTTAGATGGTATTATTGACTGTTCTTTGTATCGCAAACTTATCAGGCGTTTTTCTATCCGCATCGATGATGACGTAAAATGTTGGCTTTTGAAGATTTTAAATTCCTGTTGCTCATAAAACTGTACATAAAGGCTTATACAGGATGCGGTTTTGCCCCAGTGTTCAATACATTTAAGACGTTTTGCATATTAAATGCACTCTTTCTAACATTGAAAACGTTTTTTAATAAACTAAGCTACCTTAAAATAAATTACACTGCTGAAAAAATGCTATGACAGGAGTTGGAATTTAGTGCAAGTTTAGGATTAATTAAAAATTAGTATTATTGCCATCCTTGTATTATGTGCATTCCATGTATGTTGTCAGTGTAACCTGTCTGTGGTGATTTGTCCTAATTAATAATGTCTTATTAGGCTTACTGTAGGTCTCGGTCTGTATTATTCAGTAAATAAATTGATTCAGTAGGCTGAAGAAGACTTGCGTTGAAACTGTTAGTAATTTAATACATTATCATCGCATCGTGGCTATGAATTTGAGATTGTCCTGCTTCGAAACTGGTGTGCACTCTCTCTCTTAATCAGGAGAAGTAAATCTTAACCGGTTTGGAGTTGCTCATTTTAAGGAGAGGCTTTCGAACCTCCAGAAGCACATCACTTAAAATCCTGGGTGGATGTGCCCTGTGTCTGTGTCTGTGGACCAACTGTACCCTTTTTTTTTCCTCAAATCCAATCCTTCGGGGGCTTATGCAGTCTAATACCAGGCATGAAACGAGCTGCTTTCACACCGGCCGCGAAGCAAATTTTTCGCACGACAGATTACATTGAAAGTCAATGCAAAGGCCTGAATACACGCGTTTCGCAGGGACGGGGACCAGGGGGCCAGGGGGAGACGTACGTTTTTACAAGTAAAAACAGACTCTGGTTATGTACTCCAAACTGTACATTCTGTAAATGCATGAAAACAATTTCATTTTATAGGCACTTAAACATCTTCTTTAACTTTCCTTTTCTACTACAGTATTGGAAACTGGATTATTTCTTGCATCTCTATCAATTCGCCTTCCAGAGAGTTCTCTAGTTACCCTCAGTCCTGGTGAATTTCTGTTAACCCTCATGGGCACAAAGATGGCTGTTTTGCTGAACCAGAGGCTGTTCCAGTGCTGATGCCAGCACTGCCACTGTGTGAACCCATTTGTTTTGGCACTAGGTGATAATGTTAAATTCAGTTACATATATTAGAGAGCAGCTTGCAGTGTCAGCATCTTAGGCCTGTAAAGCTGTGCTTCCCAGCCCATCTTCATGAGATCTCTCAGTCCACCTCTGCTACCTCCCAGCACAACCAGGGTCCGATATTGCAAAGCAGGGTTACTCTTTGAGCTAGACTACTGAGTAAAATGCGGAGTAACTCTTCAGTCCATGTTCCAGATGTGGGGAAAGTTGTCTTTTTTTTTTTTTTTTTTTTTTAAGTTTAGTAATCCAACTAACTGAGTAATCCTGTTTCATAAAATGGGAAACATTTCGAACTGTTGAATATGATGTGGCTTGTAATGTTGGAATGAACCTACTGGATGGGACAAGTTTTGGAACCACTGGAGTTGAGCAAAAACATTTAAAAATTGAGAGCAAATGGACCCAACAGGCCACCAAATGGAAGGAGAGCTATCCATCTCTAGATTACACATGGGGCTCAGCCATCTCTGTGGGGTTAATGAAGGGTGGTTGGGGAGAGAACAGCTGCTGTAATTCTCAATGAGGTGATAACGGTTGTCACTGTGATAAATCTATTCACAAACCCCTACCACACAAACAGAGCAGAGATCTTTTTTGGGTATCTGGAGACCAGTTAATGGTGATGTTTTTCTTAAGATGGAGGTGTTCCTTCTAGCTCCTCTTGCAGCTGAGTTCATTTCCCAATTATCATTAATTTTACTGGGTGCAATCCCTAGCTTGTCTGGTTGATCTTGATTGTATCATTGATTGAGGATTTATATGTACTTCAGTTTGCTGTCTCTGCTCTGTCCTGTAGAAGGCACTGTTGTACAGTGGAGTGAACCAGCTGGCATGTGGCCGGCACACGGGAGAAGACCCCCACAAGAACGCTCTTAAGACCATACAGAAAGCGGCAATGCTCTGCCCAGGTCGGACGCTGCAGAACATACATGCTCTTGTTCCTCACATACATGTGCACTTGTTAGGGTTGCTTGATTGAGTGAATCACGTTTAAAGGAGAATTCCAGTGTGAAATTGACTTGGGGTGTATTGAAACATGATGACGAGTACTAACTTTTGTCGAATACCCCACCTCCGTACGCACGCAACATTTCCAAATTCATGGCTTTTAAGCCAAAGCTCCCAACAGGCTTACTATGGTAGTGAACTGGGCATAGCGTTGCCATGCAAAGAAATCACAATTTTTTCATGATTAACAAGACTCAAAGTAGCCCCACACTTCATTGGTAGAATTCTGAGGGCCCTGACATTTAAAACCATTGATGGTTCAAAGATGATAATTCTGCAGACCTTAACATAGGGCCTCTCTGATTTCACTGGTAAGTACTGATATCAATTTTTTTTTTTCCTGAAAGCATTTGGCTGCTGTTTAAGACCACATCAGGTATAATTAATGAAAAAGAAATGTAGCAAGCTTGCCTGTTCACTCAGTGTCAGCAGTTATTCTTATTATGCTTTAAATAATCGTGATTCAATTAATCATGCAGCTCTGGCTCATGTTGACCAATACACCTCTTGTGTAAACAGCGTGCATAAACACATGTATGTGCACGCAGGCACGCAATCTCACTCATGCTCTCCCGCTTGAATGCACACAACAAGTAAAGAGCGCACACTACACATGCATTAAGTGCCGTGAAACTTATGTCCCCTTCCCGGTTTCCTCTATTCTTGCTATTTTTTGTCATGCTTTAATGTTTCAGATAATCAAACTAATTTTAATGCTGGACAAAGATGACCTGAGTAAATGCAAAGAAAAGATCTTGCACAAGTGGGCGTGTCAAATGAAAGTTATGAAACGAGTTGAGAACATTTTGCGTTTGTTATGCGCTTTAATGAGTAACAAACCCAAAATTACCCAATGAGTTTCAGAACTTTCATATGATATGACCAAGAGTTTAAGATTCTGTTTATAAAATAACTGAATCGCGTAAATTAATAGAAAAAAAACGTAATTTCCGTTAGTGCTGTAATGTTAATTCCCATTGTGTTGGCGCACTCACTCTCTCACACTCATCCATGCGCCCACAAAGTCATACATGAGTTTTCAGTTTGTGTTGGATCAGTGCCCCTGTACGTCCTCTGTAAACCCATCACTCCGTCACGCCCACAGATGACCCGGGGGTGTGGGCTGCCCTGATGGCTGCCTGTCACACAGAGAACACCGCCTGCGTCCTCTCCGGCTCCGCCCCTCGCCGCCAGGGCCTGGAGGACATGCTGATGACCCAGGTGTCGGAGAAAGGTCAGTACCAGCAGCACCACAGCTGCATTCACCTGGGCATCTGTAACTCCCTCAAACGTCATGACAGCCCGCAAGTGTAATAAACCACACGCATGATACAAATCTGCTGCTTATGATGTAACAATCCCATAAATGTAATAAATTTCCCACAAGTGGAATACATTTCCCATGAATGTAATCGCAGTTGCAAACGCAGTACAAAATTTACCACAAATATAATGGCTATTACATGCGCAGGGATTCGTTACATTTGTGAGAAGGTAAAAATAAAAAAATTTAAAAGCTGCAGATTTGTATTACTTTTGCGGTTTGTTGCCCACAATCGCAATATTAGTCCCACAACCGCATTACAGCATCTGCAGCAGTGTGACCAATATGCGAAACATTCATCCTCCTGTCCTCCACCTCTTCTACAAACACAGAACCGTGGAGGAGGATACTAGTGGACTGAATGAGGATGTATTTTTGTCAAGTGTTGAGATGTTTCCTGGGTAGGTAGTTTTCTTGTGAATATCTCTGCAGATGTTCACATCATTATGGATATGAGGTCATTCTCTGGTTTTTTTTGTGGAACTGGAGTGGTTTTCCATCCCATTAATTTCCCTCAGTGATGTCACTAATGCATTTACAGGCGTAATGGTTTGTGAACCTGCGAGCATGAGACTTTTTGCCTTATGGGGGGAAAAAAAACACACAATAAGGAGTCTAAGGCATGCCTTGATCCATTCTGCTAAAAAAAAAAAATCGCTGATAGTAGAAACCCTTTGGTAATGTTGAGTATGATCGTAAGGCAGTAGGATTTGAAGCCAATTCTTTTATATGTACCAAGGAAATGCCAAGCTGATGCCTCCTGCCGGACGTTTTTTCAAATGCTTCACGTGGCTGTAGAAAGTGCTCTGCTTTTATTGTCTGAATGAAGCAAACCAGGCTTTTTAAAGTCAAGTTCTGGGGCACCTCTCTGAGTGCTCCCTGAGGAGCAGGAGCAGGGAGCAGCTGGCGACTGTTCGATGAAACGGCGGAGGGAAAAGGCCTGGGCTGCTACGCTGTCACTTCCGTCACGCTGACCTTCAGGAAAAACACATTTCTGGGTTGAGGGGTTTGATTAATGAGCCCAGCTAAATGGCTGTCAGTGGTTTGAAAAACGCGCTGAAGTTAGTACATTGTAGTTATACTGCGTATTTGTGTGTGCGTGTGCGTGTGCGTGTGCTTGTGCGTGCGTGTGTGTGTGTGTGTGAGAGAGAGAGAGAGAAGGAGAGACATTGCTCTCAGATGCTACAGGCTAGATTGCTGAAGGTTAGTACCTAAAGTAACTATTCCCTGAATCGGACATCCATTTGTTGCTCTGTACCTGAGTTGGACACATCTGACTGGATACCCTGGGCATAAGTGGAAATAATTTATACTGTACATGCTTAAAGGGGACAAATGGGAAAACTCACTTTTTTCAGTTCTTGTGCTCACACATTTTGTTTATGAGAGTACCTGCCAACACAGTCACTGTGATTTAAGCCAACCCAGTCAGTATTTTGTGGGCTGCCTTGTTCAGAAAACTTGGCATTCAGCATGCTGCTCAGATTTGGCTCCCCTTCCTAGATCACATGCAGGTTCATTAGATTTATTCCGCCCCTCAGCTAAATGTCTCCTCCCACGGCTTGAGAACTACTTTTGATGAGGCAGACACGGTCGCATTAAGTTCAAGAAAAATATGAAGCACAGAAACTGCTCTGTTGTTCGCCGTTAAGACCAGCACACATTACTCCATTTGCTCCCAACCTCAGTGGGCAGAGGCACCCAGTGCATAAATTTTATTTTTGATGGAAAAATTTCAGCATCAATCAGCAAAAACCTATACTTGTGTGCTCTCCACTTCTTCTATGACTGCTTTATTGACCTCAGTCGGTACGATGCTGGACTGGCTAAGAAATTTAAATAACTGGGAGGGATCAGTACCACTGGTCAGTGCCAAAACTGCAGAGGAGGGAGATGAAGGAATTTAAAAAATAATTTATCATGTGTTCTTTAGCTGTTTGGCTTTCGCTAACAATAAGAGCTTTGTTGAGTATTAGATGTGATGTGATTTTCGAGCCAGAGTGTTATTGGCATTACTTGCAGCTGGAAATGCTAAAACACAGTTAGTTTGTCAATTAAATTTCTGTAAAAGATGAAAATTTTATATAAATTTATAAAATACATTTTACATAAATAACGTGGGAGTAAAATAAGAGAATAGGTGTGGATGATTCCAATGTGTTTCTTGCTGCAGATTTAATTGAGATTCAGATGAAGTTTTTACTTGCTATGAATCAATGAGGTAATTTCACTCTTGTTCTTTGTCCCGTATTTATCAGGTTTGCTGTCAAAGTTACAGTTGTGTTCCACTCTGGTTATCAGGGGTTAGCTGGTGATGTTACCATGTTGTGGTGAGGGAAAATGTGCTCTAGGTCCATCAGTATTTTGGCATATGGACATGCTTAGTAGTGTGTAGGTATGTATGTTAGAGTGTGTTTGTGTCCCTGCTACAATGAGCAGTCCTGACATCAGTGCAAACGGAGTGTTGCTTATCGGCAGCAATGTCATTGCTCATTTATTTCACCATTGAGGCATATCTTGCCTGCTGTGCCACCTGTTGAGCCGTGCGTGCAGGCTTCTGGGCCAGAATGAAAAGAAGTTGCAACTCCTAAAATCATGAGGCAGCTTGGTCATTAGTATTGTTAATACTGCCATTCTTGCTTCGCCCAAGTGTTCACTTATGAAGCTGTTGGTCATGGGCAGGTATAATGCCTATGATTTTTACTGGGACAAAAGTTGAAATAGACTTTCAGGAACATTTGACTGTACCAACTGGGCAAAGCTCACACTGCCCCAATAACTGATCTGTGAAAACAGTAACATTTATATGGAATAACTTTCTTAAAATGTTTTGAGATTGATTTGCTTTTACTTCATGTTTTAGGCATAGGTTTGCTAGGATTATGATCTGTCAGATGAATAACCAGGTCATATCTTCATTTTGGTAAAAATATGTTGTGTGTTAAGAAAGAGCACAATTCCAATCATCAAGAAAAAAAATGTTGACTTCCAAAAAGAAGCAGAGATCCGAAATGCAGTATAACGTACACACTCTGGGTTCAGCTAAAAAAAAAAAAATGCGGGCCGCAACTAAAAGAGTCTGAGCTTGAGTTTTACTCGTGTAATGGGAATATTGTAATTGTGTTTTGCATTGCTTGTATTTACTTAGCTTTAAATGCAAGAAACCTAACTTTAGCTTTTGATGACCGATAGCTACCTAGCTGAACACAGTATGGATGCACTCCAGTCACTAGTAGTGGGCTGTCTGCAACACAGCTAGCAAGACTGTAGCTATGATTTTACTCAACATGAAAACACACAAAAAGAACCGTCGAAGTAATATAAAGTTTACTTGTTACAACAGGACGTTCCTGAATGGTTATCATTGATCGTCAGACTTGTTTGAGAGCCTTTTCTTACTCTGGGAATGACTCTTCAGTACCTCTCCTAGGGCTCACGCTCAACTGTTGCCTAGTTATATGAAGCCATACTGGTATTGGCTCACCAAGCAGAAGAGTAGAGTAGAGTGGGGTTATCAGTGGTGTATCACCTTTTAAAGGAACTGGCACTCATACCAGCAGTTCTGAAAATGGCTAGTTAGAAAGGGTGAGAAGGGTGCTGCTTTGCTTGATCATTGTATTATTTTAACAAATATCTTGGCCATTTCATTAAGACTGCAAGGAATTGTGTTAACTAGTGGAAAAGGGTATAGTTTGTTACCTTTAAGAGTCTATCTGTCTAATAACGTTTGAATGCATGTACATTTATGCATGTAATGTGAATTATTGTATGAAAATGATTTTGATGAGAGAAACAACAGCGGCAACGGTCAGCGTTTGTTTAATCTTATAAATAAACAAAGCAGTTAAAGTGCAGTGACAAAGTCAACAGTCTTGTAACTTAATGATTGACACTCAAATGTAATAAAATGCATGTATTATGCTTTCATGGAAGTGAGATCAAAAACTGCTGTTTAAATGGGTTTCTGGATTTCAATGGCTCATTTTTTGCGCTTTACAGTCTGAGTGTAACACTTGCTTTCACAGTGTCAAATAAAATCTTACCGAAATTCATGCTACATGCATGAACACAGCCAAAATTATTAAAAAAAAAAAAAACAGAAGGCGGCTGCCCTAACTATAAAGCGCTGCGGGAAACCGTGAACGAGTAAGAATGCTTCAGGCCGGATATGTGCAACTCGGAGAATCAAATGCATCATGTTTTTAGGATGTCAGTGTATGTGCTGGGTGTATTTATTTTGAGGGTATGTGTTGGGTGTATGTTTTTTTAGGGTGTATGTTTTTTTAGGGTGTGTGTGTGTGTGTGTGTGTGTGTGTGTGTGTGTGTGCGTGTGTGCGTGTGTGCGTGTGTGCGTGTGTGCGTGTGTGCGTGTGTGCGTGTGTGCGTGTGTGCGTGTGTGTGTGTGTGTATTTTGGGTGTGTGTGTGTGTGTATTTTGGGTGTGCATGTCTTTTGAGGGTATGCATGTGCATTTGTTTAAAGGCTGTGTTACTGTGTTGGCTCTGTATTGAGGTGTACGTATATGTGTCAGCTGTATTTATGTTTGGAGGTTGTGTGTGGGGGAGCTGGATGAGTATCTGTGTGTGTATGGTACGTGACTGCACTGCTCTCTCTGCAGTTAAAGCTCTTGGTGACGCCGAGAAGCTCCAGTCTGGGGCTCTGCAGAGCTGGGTTCTCCAGCAGGCTGCGACTGCACTCAGCCAGGCCGGGCAGCACTCCGAGGCCGAGGCCCTCTGTACCCAGGTGTGCTAAATCTCTCGCCCTGCCTCTTTCCCTCAAAAACTACCAGTCTGTCGCTTAATCAGTATCACTCTGTCGCTCACTCGCCCTGTCACTTCCCGATTGTTCCGTCATTCACTTGCTCATTCGCTCATTTAACGCTCTGATGCAGGCAGTCAGCCCTTCATTTGACCTGTGCATCCTGTCTGTCTGAGCAGCAGAGTTGTGATGTCATTTTATGCCCCATTCAGTGCTATTCTCAGCTCAATAAAGACCGGTGCTCATACTGATATTGATACTGTCACTGAAACAGCACCTGTGCAGCCTCTTCAGTTGAGGCAGCGCCAGCACAACAAAGCATGCGATCTTTCAACAGGGATCGAGCTATTTTTATTCCTGTCTCACTGTATCTTTTCCTTTTCTCTTTCTGTCCCCTGACTTCTGTTCACTGATAAGAGACAACACCGTCCTACCTTAGCAACAAACCAGTTTAGTAATTAAAGGTGCTTTCCTACTCCTTTCTCTTTGTCCTTCTTTCTTCTTATTCTCTTGCTCTCTCTCTCTCTCAATTTCAATTTTCAATTCAATAAGCTTTATTGGCCTGACTGTATTAAATACAATACTGCCAAAGCATTTTTTCTCTCTCTCTCTCTCTCTCTCCCCCCTCTCTCTCTTTCTTTCTTGCTCTCTCTCTCTCTCTCTCTCTCTCACTATGGAGGCTGGCTTTGGCTGGTGCTTCAGTTTCTGATAGGGACTGAGAAGATTGGTGCTTGAAGCCTCAGTTTAGTCACAACAATATTAATAATGAATCTGTGGAGCGTGACCCTTAACCTCATATTAGCAGTCGTTTACGTTGGATAAAAGCTTCCGATTAATCACTATAATGTAATGTAATCTCTCCCTCCCTCCCTCCCTCTCAGGTGCTGAGTGTTTCTGCAGAAGACCCAGCCGTGTTCCTCTTACTGAGACAGGTCCAGTGTGAGGCGCTGCTGCAGTCGGGCTCTGGTGCCAGCTTGCCTGCCTCTGTTCTGGACCAGCTCAGCTCTGCGGTTCTGGCCAATCACAGCTCAGTATCTGCCTGGCATGTGAGCCCCTCCCCCTCAGCTGTTAGACTGCCATCACCCCATTCGCGTGCTCTGTAGTCCTTAGTTTACACAATCATCGTCAGTAAACATTCTGCAAACAGTCTGCACATTCTATCTGCCCTATAATGCTGGGAATCTCAGATTGATGGGTTACCTTTTAGCAAATGAATTAAGCTCTCACGAAATTTGAAGCGGAAAGTGTATCATGTTGCCAATTTTTATTATAAATTCCCCGAACAGCTTGACTCCACTCTTGAAAATGAGTCGTGCTAGCCTCAGAATATAATGTTCCAGCAAATATACCACAACTGTCATGCTCATTTAACGCTCTGTGGCAGATGTATTGAATGTGCCAGGTTGTGTATATCTTTTTATTTCACTGTGAGTTTTCCTAGTGCAGGCTTTCAGGAGCATTTCAAGTAAACAAGTGTTTCTCTTGTGTAAGAATTCCACAAAGACTTAACACCACGCAAACACTGTTCAACCGCTCTGCATGCTATCGTTATTGCATTGACGACCGCTTTACGAAAGAACTGGTGCTGATTGGGATATCGTCAGATACCGCTCCTTAATCATCAGTGAGCACAGTTTACAAATGCTGTACTGTCTCCTGTTTTTACTTTTGAATGTGACATTTTGAGATGAGTCTTCGGTGGCTGCTTCATGTGCGAGGGCCATGCTGAGTTTCACCCTCCCTGCTGCATCAGAGGGGCTTCAATGGGCCGCGTGGCTCCATCTTAATCACCTGAACTCCTTTTTGGTCTTGTTCATGCATCTCTGAATGCCCAGACAGAGCTAAAGGCTGTGTGTTTGATCAAGTCGATTAATGACTGGTTCAACAGTGCCAGCTGGAAGCCTGCCTATCGTTTAGCAAAGCCATTATTTTAATGAAGTGGACAAGTAATGGAACTAAAAGGAACAGTTGTGTGAGAAATGAGATCAGTTTCATAATCATCATGTCAACTTCTGTTGTATCTCTTTGAAATGCATGTCTTGATTCGTGGAATTTGAATGTTTTGAGTTGCTGACTTTGTTTTTGGTTGCATAGAATGTGGAAGTATTTGCTGTTCTGACCAGTGAAATAACTCACTAAAGTTCAATCAGAAAATAAAATAATGGGTGTGGGATTGATGCCGTCTTTGTCTTCAGTCAATTCTTGTACGGCTCTTCGGCAGCGTCTTTCTCATCACAAGTATTTCCATGGTCATGACCTTCCTCACTCAGAGTGGATGTTAGACAGTACCCCCTGTCAGAATACAGCTGTGAATGGCAATTGGTCATAATTTTGTCCATAAGACTTGTTCTGAGCTTCATTTCCTCATTAATGTGCTTAATTTAAGTCAGTGCTGTCCTTCAGTTTAGAAGAGCGATGTTTTTAACACAGATTTCTGTCGCTCTTTCTCTTTGCTCCCGCCCTCTCTCTCTCTCTCTCTCTCTCTCTCTCTCTCTCTCTCTTTTTTGCCCCCTTCTCCCTCCCTCTCTCTGTTTGTTCCCCTCCCTCACGCTTTACCACCTTTTACCCCCCCCCTCTCTCTCAGTGGCTGGCGGAGGTGTACGGGACACAGGGCCTGCTGGTTCAGGCTGTGATGGCGTACAGGCGGAGTCTGCAGCTGGCCTCCCAGCAGGGTCTGTTCAGCGGGCAGCTCTCCAGTCTGCTGAGGCTGGCGCTGCTGGCCCTCGGCCCCTGCATGGTGGGTCACTGGCTAATCATCTCAGCACAGGGACCCGGTGATTTTGCATTGTTCTGTGTAGTCCTTTAGCCCGCTAGCATCACTACTGCTGGCTCATGTCCATTTCTGTTATACTAGTGAATATGCCAGTATGGTGGCAATATTGCAATTGTATGTTAGCATGAGTGTCCTGATCTAGGGATGGTATTGGTGTTGGCTTAAGCATCAAGCTCAGCGGGAATGTTTGAGTTACTTTCCAACAACATATGCCACTGTCCAATGAATTATGGTGCTCATTGTACCTCAAGTCTTGTTTTGTGGGAATTGCTGAAGAAAAGCAGGGATGCTCCACTGGTCCAGCCAGACTCATTAGCCAATCTGAACAAAAGCTTTGGGCAATTTTGGTCCTGGAGAGGCGATGTGTCTGCGGGTTTATCTTTTCACCATGTATTCTGACTAAATGAGCTAACTGGCTGTGCACAAAAACATGGGTTTACTAATAGATGAGGCCACAGAAAAAGGGCTCATTTTGGGATATGAACAGTCTTTGGCGGGCCTTTATGAACCTCTCAAGGAATTCTGCCAAAAGGCCAGATTTCATTAGTGGTTAAGCTAATAAGTCCCCTACCGGAAACGGAGGGGACTATAGGATTGCACTCCGTCCGTCCGCCAGTCCATCCGTCCGCATTCGTGTCCGCTCCATAACTTCAATACCGGATGACCTCGGAACATCAAAGTTGGTGTGTGGATGCATCTTGGGGAGCGGGTGTGTCATGTACCCTATTCAGGTCACTTTGACCTACTTTTTCGGAAATATAATATGCATACACCAGTAAGGGACTAGTATTGTGCAGCAATACGACATTCGCCGATAGGCGGTGCACTTGTTAATTAAAGGCCAGAAGTTGGCCTGAAAGCCAGGAACAGATATGACCCCCATTTCTCATCTCTACATTACAGCATTAACACCCATATACCACAAAAGTGCTATCAGATAAAAATGCTAATAATACTCATGCTAATAACTACAGAGACTGATCTACTCCCATGATTCACACAACACACTGGACAACAACTGTCTTATCTGTCTCTGGGTTATTTCTGCCAGCCTCTGCACAATACTCCACCTTGCAACTGCGGCTCCATATGAAACGATGCTTTTCGAGATGTTGAATGTTTGAACATTCCCTGACTTGGTAAAGTGGCTGCAGTTGTAAGCAGGGATCACAGCCTGTTCTCTCAGGACCATAAGCCAATGTGGTTCTGCTTCTGGTGTACCCCTGTGCAGCTGAACCCCCCCTCTCTTATCTATGTACCCTCTGGTAAACAACTTCAGACACTCTGTGAGAAGTTCCGGCCTTTGGCTAGTCCAGGCCTGCTAGTCCATCCTGGGACTGTCAGATCCAAATTAAATTAAGCAAATTTGGACTGAGGGCTGAGAAGCTTTTTTGGCCCCTGCAGTGGTCTTGATTTATCAGGGGACTCCTACCTCAAGCCATTTTTATTCGTCTAGTTTTTATCGTGAAGTCTTTTCCCTGCCCACACCATTTCAAGCTGTTTTTTTTTTCTGCTCCTCACCCTTTGCGGTTGTTTCCTTTGATATACATCCTGAAGTGTTTCTATGTGAACTGATGAATGTTCCCATCGGTTGAAGTTTTCTCCTGCTCTTATCAAACAAGTAAAGCAAGTGAACACGTGAACCATGATTCCTGGGCATGTCCAGAGTGTGAGCCCTACATTGTGGTGACGTACTTCACCACGCTCCCCTCCTCAGCACCCACCATGGGCACTGATGAGCAGGACCCTCTTCCCTCCTCTCAGGCTAAAGTTGGAGGGAGCGAGTGGAAGGACCTGGTTTCGGAGGCCACCTCGGAGGCGCTGAAGCTCTACCCCTGTCCCGTAGCCCGGCTTCTGCAGGCCCTGCTGCAGTACTCCATAAAGATGGGAGCCAGGTGGGTGACCTGTAATGCATGACTCGCTGACCAGTGTTTGGCCTCAAGGAAGTGCTAATATAAAAATGGAATGCTATGAAATCCCACTGTTCTGTTTCTGAAGCATTTCTGGCATTTCTATTTCCTATTCCATTCCCTACCCCACTAGTACACACACACATCTTAAGTCTCCATTTCTGTTTCACTTGTTCACTTCTGCTAAAAAGATCATTTTGTTTGGAAATAACTTTGTTTATTGCGTAACATAACATTAGCGGCAAGAACAGGCTATTCAGCCCAACTTGGCTTGCCATTTCCCTATGGATAGTGAATCTAACACTCTCGTACTCAATGACTAAATGGTATCTTGCATGAAATCAAGCCTGGTCTTGAAAACTCCTGAGGTTTCTGCCTCTACAATATGGCCTGGCAAGCTATTCCACACTGAGATTAGCCTCTGCGTGAAAACTTAGACTGTATAAAGAGATGGACGCAGCACTCAGCTCTCAAAACTGAGGCCGATGCGGAAATCTCTAAAATTTGCATTCTATTAGTGGCCAGCAGATGGCAACATCGGTGGTTGCAGAAAGAAGTTCAATGCTATAGAAATTGATGAGTAAATGACCCTACTTTCCCACCTGATTTATTATTTCAATAATGATTTTCCACATTATTTTATGGTATCTATTGCAAGGTTCAGGTCTCCTTCGATGTATTGTAATGTTCATTTTTGGTCCCAAGTAGACTAGAATATAGCGTAAAGCCAGAATATGCTTTAGGGGTGTGGCTATCCTCTGATCCTGGTCAGATCCACCCCTCACTCCTCCGTGGACCTTCAATTCACGCTCTCATCCAATAGGTATCACATACGGTTTCAAAATGACAAAATGGCGCTGTATAATTGCCAAAATCGAGGCTTCCTAAATAGTGTGCTGAAACCAATGGGTGACGTCACAGTTGCTTTGTTCATCTTTTTATATAGTCTATGCGTGAAAAAGGATTTCCTCATTCAGTGCTAAATATCCCCTTGGCTAATTTCTATTTGTGTCCTTGAGTTATGCTAACAGAATTTGGCCTAAGTAATTCTGCATAGGTAACTTTTTTTATCCCTTTAAGATATTGAAAGACTTCTATCAGATCAGCCCAAAGTCTCTCTTTCCAAAAACTGATTAAGAATCTTCAGACTCTGCTCATAGCTTTCATCTTTTATTCCAGGAATCAACTTTGTGGCTCTTAGAACTTTTTCTAAAGCCTCTATATATCTTTCTTGAAGCACAGTCCCCAGAATTGTACGCAATACTCAAATGTGGTCTGACGGATGGGTTGTACAAGAGTGGTATAATCGTTTTAGATTTACACTCAATACTTTTGGCCATATATCCCAGCATCCTGTTGGCCTTTTTAACTGGTAAAGCGCGATGGCTTGAAACTGTCAACAATCAGAGTGGTAAGAAACTGTAATGTCGATGAGTAAGAGGAGGGGTCCCAACACCGATCCCTAAGGGATTCCACTACCTACAATTCCTAGCTCAGATGATATCCCTCTTACCTCAACACTCTGTTCTGTCCCGTAACCAGTTCTGAATCCATTCCAGAATCCCTCCTATGATTCCAACGGTCCTCGTTTAAAAATTAGTCTTTCATATGGCACAGTAACAAATTCTTTCTGAAAATCCAAGTATATAATTTCATAGGCCTTGCTCTGATCATAAGTCCTGGTGGCCTCTTCAAAGAATTCCAGGTTTGTCAGGCATGACCTACCCATATTGAAACCATGTTGGCTATCCTTCAAGATGTTATTACGTTCAAGAAGTAATTCCAGCTTTTCTTTCATGATAGATTCCAGGGTTTTGCATACAATGCAAGTTTAAATGACGAGCCTGCAATTTTCTGGCTCAATACGGTCCCCTTCTATGTATCGGTATTATATTGCCCTACTTCCAATTATTTCGTATTTCTTCAGTCACTAAAGAAGGCATCAAAATAACTGCCACTGGTTTAGAGATGATGTCACTAACTTCCCTGAGAACACTTGGGTTTATGCCATCAGGCCCAATTGCCTTGTTTGTCTTTAGTTCATGCAGTTTGTCTAATACTTCTTTATCTTCAATCTCAATTTCTGCTAAATAATTTTGAGCATAGGAAATTGGTCAGTGGTCTAGTAGGCTTGACTTGAGATTGCAAGGTCCTGAGTTCAAGCCCTGGCCACGGCCTTCGCGGTGTGTTCTTGGTCAAAACACCTAACTCCCACACTCCACGCCTCACTCCACCCACGTGTATAAATGGGTAACAGCAAATGGGCAGGGAAACTTGTCTCAGAGCTGGGGGGAGTACCTGCGATGGACTGGCATCCCATCCAGGGGGAGTAGCAATACTCCTAGTCGCTTCATGCCATGGAAACCGGGGTTAAGCACCGGCCTGATGGGCCACTAGGCTCGCACAGGCTTACTTCTTCTTCTTCAAATAAAAATCTACTTTGTGGTAAAATTCTCAACAAAGTAGCGATTTAATGCAGGGATATCCTTATTCTCATACAGCAGTGATCCATCCTTATTCTTTGTACACTTAACCTCCTCCTTGACTTTCCTTTTTCTACAACAGTACTGAGAAAATGTGTAGGATTAGTTCTTGCCTCTTCCACAATTTGCCTTTCGTTCGATCTTCTTGCGCTCCTCAGTTATTTGGCCTTAGCATGCATTTTACAATATTCAGCCTTTGTACTCTCGTTACTGTTTTTTATGCATGTCTTATAAAGAATCCTCTTTTCGCCCAAACTCTCTGTTATGCAGATACACAGAGGCTCAATATTATTGAGACGCCCCTATCTTGCCCCATATTGACAAACCGTCTTAAAGCTTTGAAATTTCGGATTGAGACTGCCAAGTCCTGTTAAGTAGAGCACCATTTTATGTTTGTATCACAATATTATGTGCATGGCAAAACTCTTGATCCATCTAACTAAACACATCGTTTCATAACAGAACAAAACACCACATATTACATTTCACACAATTTTTCTTTCTACGCAAATTAGTATTTACTTTCGTGTGTTTGCAGGATAAACTCCTGAACTTGAAAGTGTTTGTCAAAATAGGACAAGATAGAGGTTTCCCAAAATAGTGAAACCCAGTGTAAGTGTTGTGATGTTTATTATCTGGATAAAACTCTATAATGCCCCCAGCATCGCTCTTTTATGCTATTTAGTGCCATTTCAGTACTTCAGGCTATTACTAAACCTAAGCACGATTACTAAACAAAAGCACTATTACTAAACCAGAGCAATATTACTAAACCAAAGCACTATTACTAAACAAAAGCAATGTCTTTTCTGAATTAGTGGGTCCCTGTTTGTGTGTGGGTCCCATTGTATGCACCCCTCCAGGTGCCATCTGATCTTGATGCCCTCTCTCTGTGATTTTCTTTTTTTAGATATGTTCTCCTTTTCCTCCTGTTTCTTTTGTTGTTTTAATTTGGAAGAAGCTTTGAAAGTTACGTAAGACGAATGCATATAATCTGGTTGTTAACACTGGACTGCTTCCCACTGAGCTGTTGGAACAGAACAAACACCTGCTGGAGTTCTTTACACAATCGGTTCATGAATACGCCTGAAAATGAAATGCATGCTGGGAGTGTGGAGATCAGCCAGCAGCCAAACCCTGGTAAACTTTGTCTTGCTTTGGCAGGCCAGCACCCATCACTGGAGTTCCTTCTCCTTTCAGAACATCTGGCTGCTGGGTAAAATGGTGAATGCATTCGTGATGCACCAGCCACTGTGGCCTGTGGGCATAAAAGTTGGTTGTTTTTCCGCAGAAACGGGGCACTGCATGAGGGCCATTTAAGGAAATGAGTTTGGAGAAATGGGATGTGCACAGCACGCTCCGCTATCCCTACTGTGCATTCATAAGGACGAACCAGTGCACCGAAATTGTTTCTGTGTGTGTTCTTTAGGGAAACACGCCGTCTGTTGGAAAGAATAGTCTATCCTTCCGGTCCCGGATGCCCGGAAACGGTGGCGTCGGTGGCTCGCTGGTACCTCCTGCGCCATCTTCACGCCAAGGATGACCTGGAGCTGATGGATGTAAGCTTCTTACTAAATGTCACCCTGGGGGGGGTGTTCTGAGGGTTTATGGGCATGTCCTCAGCTTGCCTGCTGAGGGAGGGGGAAGGCAAGTGTGTACTCATCTCATCTTCAAAGTGGAGATCCGGTGGGCTGCGTGTGGTTAATAGTGTATAAATGATGTAATGAATCACAGAGGATTTGTTAATAGAACAGGCTAATGCATGGAAAACTGGTGTGGGCAGCAGAACATTAATTATTCAGTATACCTGCGATAGATACGTTTTCTTTTTGTCTGAAGTGTTAAGGTATAAATCATTAATTCCCTTAGCCTGTGGTCAGCCTTGGACAAACATCATTGACGGTGATGTTTTTGGCTGAATTGCAGCCCTTTGTTCGCCTAGTTGAAGTTTTTCTGTCATCTCTCTAGACCCTGATGGACCAGGCCCGAGTCATCAACGACCAAAGACTCCTAGAGTTTCACAAGAGACTCTGCTCTTAACATGACCCTTCTGTGGGAGGGTATCAGGGATGATGGCATCAATAACCGCGCAGCCATTTACCAGCTAACTTTGAGTCTATCAGTGTTTGTCCGTCTATAGCCTTTACAGTTGGGTAAGGAGAATCATGCAGAAGCTTAAGTAGCATGGACACTTCAACAATCATGGGAGCATCGTGCATTGTAGCTTTGGAGAATATGGCGAAACACTTGTGTTCTCAGTGGACTTCTTCAGATGGTCTTAATGTTTGATACATTAGTCAGCAGCTTTTTCTCTCACGCAAGACTGCTTTTTTTTGCCAAAGAATCCCATTGCTCTGTGCTTAATTTTCAAGTTAACCTTACAGGATGTTTACAAAAATATGGGGCTTGGGGTGGGGCACAGAGGATGATTTTAGAGAACCAGTGTATGAATTTACCCTCACTGGGTACTGCCTGAAATTCAAAGACTGATGAAATTAAATGAAAATGAAGTGGAAAGACACCAACGACAATCTGTTGTGTTTTGTGACGTGCAAACTCAAAAGCATTTACTGAAAGTGAATAACCTTGAGGAAGACGAATGCAAGAAAGCATAAGTTGATACAATGGTGTTTTTAACAGTGTGAATCATCGATTACTCAGTGCTTCTCAGTGTGACTAACTCCTGCTTCTGCAGGTTCAAGTCCACAAACACTTCAAACCCAATTACCTGGGATTACATGCGCTGATGTACAATAGATGGATAAAGATCACGTGGCTGTATGGCTGTTCATAAGACCTGAACTGCTGGACCATTTCAGGAAATGGAACTGTTCTGGAACTGTGTACGTCAAGTCTAAACACCTCATCCGGTGGTTGTTCAAAAATATGAAGCTTTTTGCTAGAATCCAGCGTGGTGTTGATTATGTAACTCTCAGTTATCAGATCGTCTCTTCAGGGAAGAGCAACGACACATTTGTTTTTGTGCTTCACACAATGACTAATGTGATCATGTGTTGAAAGGTTGTTGCACAAGGTGATGTACTTCTGCTTCGAATACTTCCAAGCAGTAGTCAAGCAGTAAATTCTTTGAGGTTTACCTTGAAAGGAGCAGTATTGATTGTACTCGGTAAAATTCCGGACAGTGATTTGAGTTTTGTGAATCATTCAGTTTAATATTCAAAACTTTATCCCTTATTATACTCGTTTATCTAAAGAATGTGGAATCCTACTCCACTGCTGCTACACAAATATTGCTCAGCCAGCTACATTTCCTTGCCAAAAGTATCTGGACACTGCCCTTCCTGTCACAGTTTTACAGGACTTTGGCATGGCCCATAAGTTCCTCTTATAAACCGATGCCATGCTTCCGACTTTCTGGCAACGGGCTGATGATGGCACTGTGACCTCTGCACAGAGCAAAATCCATGCAGAAATTGTTGGTGTGGAGGAGACCGATTACTCTTCACACATGCCTGACTGACCTCAATCCAAGCTAGCACTGTCTGGATCAGTTGGAGTGCAGACTAGCCATCGTTATACATCCTCATTAATGCTTTTGTAGTTGACCAAAAGCTGTTTTAGGAGCAAAGCAACTCTTCTGATCAATACTTAAAATTGTGGAATGAGGTGCTGGATACCTCATGTACTTTTGGCTACATTGTAAAATTTGAAAATCAAGTTCTGTCAAACGGTCAAAAATACATCAAAGAAGATATTTTAATGGCAAAAAATACTTCCTTTTTCAGGTTCAGTGTTCGCTTAGCATGTCATTAGTGCTTCTACCTCGTTGGTCTGTCCTGCAGCTGGAAAGTACATTTGACTGGAAAACACTGCAGTTACTTTTGCAGGAAGGAGTGACCAAATGAATTGTGAGCGGCGCACTCATGCATCGTGGAGGGCCAGCATTTTCCTCTGGATTCGCTTGATGTCCTTCTGAACCTGCTCCTTGTCTATCTGGGCCTTCGTGTCCCCAATCTCCCGCAGGGAGCCGACGGCGTCATGGATGGATTTAAAGCCTGGCGAGGGGGTGAAGAATGGAGACGGTCAGTAAAAATGTGCCCTTCGTTCCCTCTATCGAAGCAGGGCTTCCTCTTGTAATCCCTGGAAAGACCACTAGGGAGTGATATTGTGATCCGTAAGTGGTCCCTACTTGTCCCCAGAGACTTTCCTGTGCTCTTTTTACCAGGGAAATTTGTCTACAAATAAGGGCCAAAGCTGCTGTGTCAGGATGCTGTCGGCCTCGTACCTACTACCTCTGGGTTGCTGATGAAAACTGTTTGACGTTCCACTCTAGGGACTCTAAACCACACGTCTTTACTGCTACTCCAGGCTATGACCATTCAGGAGATGCTCCTATTGCCTGTTCTATACCAGCAATATCCCTTGAGCTATTTAGCAGTTTGGTAAGTAGTACAATGGAAAGCACCCTTAGTAGAGTCATAAGTGTTCTGAGCTCTATTGTTTTAACCAGTCGTGATTGTTACATCCCGATTGGAATGCAGAATTAAGGACAAAATTTTATCAAGTCTAAATCTCATCATTAATTTCAGTTTCTGCTTTGAGACTAATGCTCTTTTTTATATAATTTTAATACTTGTTCTCTTGTACACATTTATTTGGCAGGAAAATTGAACCTTAGCAGCTTGTCAAGGTGTCCTAACAAGAACTGCATTCCTGCCACTGAAGCAGTTGGAAGGCCCAACAGCAAATGGAGTGACTGCAACTCACAATTGATTAGGAAAGGGGCAAAAACCTTACTCCTGCAGAACTCAGCCCCTTGGGCAAAGTGGACAGACAACCCAGACCGGAGATGTCAGTTTCCATTTCCCATCTCCTCTCAAACGCGGCTAATCAAGACCTTTCTACAGATCGATCCTTACCACACACGCAATGCAGCGCAAGCCTTTAACAAAGTTCGACAGTGCGCCATAAAACTTTGCGCAGAGAGCCTAATGAGACGGTAGGAGCCCACGGTGTAGGATTTTTAAGTGATTCTGACAAGCGTCAAACTTCCCCTCATGCCAAGCTGCTATATGAAATATTTTGTTGCACTCAGAAAATTGATTGGTGGTATTTTACAAAACAAGGATTAGGAGGTGGCTGGACAATTGTCATAAGGGTTTCAAATAAATACTCTGGCTTTCGTTCGGCAGTTTCCACTAATGTGAAAGCTTTTCAGAAGTTGGCTGGTCTCCTCTTTTCCTTATTTCTGGAGGTGAACTTTTTGTTCCAGCATTATGAGCCATTAACCCTTTTGCGCAGAAGCTTAATTTGGCTATTTATGCGATACTCTATTTAAGGCTAAATAATAACATTGTATTTCTGTTTCTTTTGATAATTTTGGTTCACAGTAAGGGCCAGAAACAAAATCTTCATGAAAATCCAACAATGAAATTATATTTCAAAAAGTGAGAATTGAAAAATTGGGAGTTAAATTATTTATTACTTGCTGGAATCTCTGATTCCGCAAGTATATTACTCTGTTCGTTTGTTTGTGGGTTGGTTTGTTTGTTTGTTTGCACTGTGGTGTCCACGGTTTCAGCTCAATTTAGCTCCTATATCATGATCAACATAGGACAGGCACTGCACTATTTTGGTGAATCTTGGTCGAAGGTTAAGGTCACACATAAGGTCAAAAACACATAAGAAGCCATATCTTTGGTTCTAATCCTCATAGACACTTTAAACCAAGTGCATATTGTTGGTAAATGAAAGGTATATCTTACTTGACCTAGGAATCTAGGTCAAAGGTCAAGGTCACACAAAATGTCAAAAACACATACGTGGCCATAGCTTTGCTTCTAATCGGTTTACACACTTCAAACCAAGTGCATAATTTGTTGATAAATTCAAGGCCTGCGTTACCTGACCCAAGCACTGCTCTCTTTTGTAAATCTCGGTCAAAGGTCAAGGTCACCTAAGCAGCGCTCTATTTTGGTGTAATTTTTTTTGTCTGTCTCTGTTTGTGTGCACTCTACAGGCCACAATTTTCACATTATCTTCACCAAACTTGTTGACAACATTGACTAGCCTTGTGGCTAGAGACTGGTCTCTTTTAGAGGTCAAAGGTCAAGCTCACCAGAAACGTCAAAAAACATTTTTGTTCATAACTTCGCAACTATTACAGCTAGAGACTTGAAACCAGCTCCATTCCATTCATTCTGTTTCAGAGATCTGTGCATGATTCTAGCAAGTCGTTATTCTATGAATGACCTTTCATTTTATTATTTATCTACTTTTTATGTGCCAAATTAGATAGCTCTCCAAGTGGCTCCCCAAGCCATCCTAGCCCTCAAAATTACACATTGTCAAATCTTGAACACAAATCAACCTTTGAATCATGAAGTTCAATACGAATGAATTAATTTTTTGTGGAATTTGGACATCAATAGTCACCAATGTAACCTCTCCAAATAAAAAACATGCCTTTTCTTCATGATAAAATTTGTAGTTTTGTCCATTTCTCCACAAAGCCATATCAGCCAGCCAATGTTCATCCTGCAAAGGAAAAGCTTGCCATTTACAATGCTGATCATCCAAACCAAACCCAAGCTTGTAGAAACGATTTCTCACCCTATAAGGAGCAAGTATAACTCAATCACACAGTCATATTGAAAATATACCTAATTTTAACAAAAGAGATATTCCACGTGTCAGGAAAAAAGCAGGCAATATGCTACACAAGATTGAACAGAATTCTTGCAATGAATGTGGCAGGGAATTTACCAAAGAAAACCTCCACATTCAATTTTGTTAAATGTGCTATAAATCCTAAAACGTCACTACATTGAGCAGTATTCCATTATATACAGTATGAATGGCAAAGGCTAATGGTTACTTGTATTTATCATGAGGCATACAAGCTCTGTGATCATCATGGCTATGGTAAACAGAAAATAAAAAACAGCTAGCTAGCTAGCCATAAGCACTCCATACTACTCTGTTGTACTCATCGTGAAAAAAAAACTCCATCACTGAAGTTTTCCTCCCGAGAAAAAGAGCAATAAAGCTTTCCGGTACAAAGAAGCATCCAGTGCTGTTCCATTTGGAGTATCTCCCATTACCCATGTCCGTATCACATTGCCATCGCACAAATATAACTCTCGTACTTCTGGGTTGGTTTTGGAAGTCTTTTTTTTTTTGTACTCGTATCATTCAGCTGTGCTTAGTTGAGAGAATACAACCTAACTTGCTGTTACGCAAGGGTTTCAATCCTTTTTTGAGGGTCCAATCAAAGTCTTTCAATTACTTTCAAAAGTTTATACTGTAGTGTTTCTCAAACCTCTCCCGGAGGCTCACCTGTCCTGCATGTTTTAGATTTCTCCCTGCTCCTGCACAGGGGATTCAAATGATCAGCTCATTTATCACCCTCTAAAGCTGATTGATGACAATCTGATCATTTGAATCACCTGTGCTGGAGCAGGGAGAGATCTAAAACAAGCAGGACAGGTGGTACTCCAGGAGAGGTTTGAGAAGCACTACTGTAGACAATTACCAGGTTATAGTTCATTTGGGCATGAATTACAACTGTGCTATATGCAGATGGGCCTGAGCAAGCCTCAGAGTTATTGCATTTTAAAGAGAGATCGTATGAGGATGTAAGAAACCACTGAATTTGTCAAGGGATGAGTCTACGCATAAATCAGTGGTAGGGAATCACCTGTTTTTAATATCTGATAACTGCAATTGATTGAAGAATGATATAGTATCAATGTCATTTTGAATTTTTGCTTCCAAAAGCTGTTTTTTCTTTTTCCTCAACTTTTTTCAGATAAATTTGGCCTATTATAGCCGAGGTGGTTGCAACAAAGGGCAACTATTTTTTTCTGACGCAAGAGATCATTTTTTTTAACTGCTGAATAGATACTACCGGCAAGTAAATTTGGCATTTTGAAATTCAGAAGGTGCTGTGGGTAGCACTGCAGCCTCTCTGCAAGAAAGTTGTGAGTTTGAACCCAACCTGGAGCCTTTCTGTGCGAAGTTTGCATGTTCTTGCCGTGTTTGCGTGGGTTTCCTCCAGGTACTCAGGTTTCCTCCCACAGTCCAAAGACAAACATCAGGCTAATTGATGATACTAAACTGCCAATAGGTATGAGTGTGAGAGCGAATGGTGCCTGAATGGTGTGTGCACCTTGCGATTGATTGGCGAGCTGTCCAGGGTGGATCCCTGCCTTTTGCCCACTGCTGCGATAGGCTCCAGCTCCCCTGCGACCCTAGCGAGTTAGAAGGGCTATAGAGAATGGATTGATAGATGGTGTTTCTGTGTATGACTGGGCTGCACTGACCGGAGTAGTACTCATTCCTGATCTGGTCCAGCTCTGCCCTCAAGCTCTTCTCCAAAGCAGTAATGCGTGCGGCCATCTTGTCCTCAGACTGCTTCACCCTGTTAGCCTTTCGTTCTTTTTCCAGATGCCCCTCTGCTTTCTCCATCCGAGCAGATAGCAGCTCCACATGCTTCTGCTGCCTCCTCTCCAGCTCTTCCTGCAGGCATATCCCCAGCATGCACTACTGCATCATACTAATCATCCTCTGGCTGTCGTGACCCATACAAACATGTTCAATGTACAGTAGAGTACTGCTGGATGTTGAACGCCATTGTTTATTGTGTCTGTTTTGGCACTCAGTCCTAACATACGATTCTGGAAATGGCATCAACCCAGCTGCGTGATGGTAACTTTTCTAAAATATTGAATTCTAGTGAACAGTCAATCAGTCAAACCTGTAGAGCTACAAAATCTAGTCCATCATTTTGATGCATTAGATGGGACGCTAAGCACAATACTATGTAGTTGGTTATTGAATGCACGCAATGCAACCAGAGCTAACTGCACGTGTGTACAACCCTAATTCCAAAAAAGTTGGGCTGCAGTGTAAATTGTGAATAAAATCAATGCACTGATTTGCAAATCTCATAAACCCAAATTTTATTCACAATGGAACATAGACAACATATCAGATGTTGAAAGTGCGACATTTTACGATTTTATGAAAAAAATATTAGCTCATGTTGAATTTGATGGCAGCATCACATCAAAAAAGTCGGGAGCGGGGCAACAAAAGGCTGGAAAAGTAAATGATACTAATAAAAACAGCTGGAGGAGCATGTGGAAAATAATTAGGTTAATTGGCCACAGGTCAGTAACATGACTTGGTATAAAAAGAGCAATGTAGGGAGGCAGAGTCTCTCAGAAGTACAGATGGAATGAGATTCGCCAATCTGCAAAAAAATGCATCTAAAAATTGTGGAACAATTTCAGAAAAATGTTCCTCAATGTAAAATTGCAAAGACTTTGAATCTACAGTCTGTAATATCATCAAAAGATTCAGAGATTCTGGAGAAATCTCTGTGCGCAAGGGACAAAGCTGAAGGTCAATGTTGGATGCTGGTGATCTTCGGGCCCTCTGGCGGCACTGCATCAAAAACAGGCATGATTCTACACTGGAATACACTGCATGGGCTCAGGAACACTTCTGGAAATCATTGTACTGCGAACTGTGTTCACAGACAATCTACAAATGCAAGCTAAAGCTGAATCATGCAGAGAAGAAGCCATATGTGAACATGATCCAGAAACGCCGCTGTCTTCTCTGGGCCAAAGTTCATTTAAAATTGACTGAGATAAAATGGAAAACTGTTTTGTGGTCAAATGAATCAAAATTTGAAATTCTTTTGGAAACCACGGATGCTGTGTCATGCGTTCTAAAGAGGAAAGGGACTATCCAGCTTATCAGTGCACAGTTCAAAAGCCTACATCATGATGGTATTGGGTTGCATTTGAGCCTATGACTTGGGGAGCTTACACATCTGGAAAGGCCTTATCAATGCTGAAAAGTACATAGAGATTTTACAACAACATGCTCCCATCCAGAAAACGTCTCTTTCAGGGAAGGCCTTGCCTACTTCAATGCACATACTGCATCCACCACAACAGCATGGCTTCACAGTAGAGAAGGGTCTGTTTGCTGAACTGGCCTACCTGCAGTCCAGACTGTTCACTAATAGAAACCAGTTGATGCATCATAAAATGAAAAATCTGGCAAAGAAGACCCAGGACTGTTGAGCAGCTAGAATCCCACATCTGACAAGAGTAGGGCAACATTCCTCTCGCAAAACTACAGTAATTGGTCTCCTCTCTTCCCAGACATTTAGACTGTAGTCAAAAGATGAGGTGATACTAAACAATGGTAAAATTGGCCCTATCCCACTTTTTTGAGATGTTCAAATCAATTCAAAATTTGGTAATATTTTGCATGAAATGGTAAAATGTCTCACTTTCAACATCTGATAT
The DNA here is from genome assembly GCA_029721435.1 of Gymnothorax reevesii. Lineage (NCBI taxonomy): Eukaryota > Metazoa > Chordata > Actinopteri > Anguilliformes > Muraenidae > Gymnothorax > Gymnothorax reevesii. Next base: position 31,078,515 of record CM056580.1, on the reverse strand, counting down.
GTTGTCAATGTTCTATCGTGAATAAACTGTGGGTTATGAGATTTGCTAATCATTGCCTTCTGTTTTTATTTACAATTTACACAGAATCCCAAGTTTTTTACATTTGGGTAGTAGTTGGGCTGACTTGTCTGTGCTCACCATTCTGTTCTGCAGCTGGGAGCGTAGCTGCTCACTTTCCTGATCATGCATCTGCGCAGTGCTGCGCAGCTGCTGCTCCATCCACTCCTTCAGCCTCTCGACCTTGTTATCCAGATCTTTCAGTCCACCAGAAGTCCTATGTATGTGGGGAAAAGTGCATCGTCGCTCGTAAACTCTCCCAATGCCTGGTGGCCGTGCTGCACAATCTTACCCTCCCATTGACTGGGCTGGTGGGATGACATCTCTGTGCTCAAAGCTCGAGAAACCTACTGTATGCCTGCGTCGTGTTCTTATTTTTTATTGTTAATTCAGGATTCATATAATATTTATCAAAATGGAACCTCAGTGAAAAAGAGTTGGTTGTTCCTCGGACCTGTGTGCTCAATACAGTCAGTTCATATCATTGAAAACCTTTGGATTTCAGAGCCAAAATGCCTGTCTTCCATGACTTTAAGTTCTAGTTGAGATATTATTCCCAAACACAGTTGTTTCTGAAGGTCATTCGAGGGCGCAGTGAATTCGAGGAGATAATGTTGTAAAAATACTTTGTTGCAAAATCATGACCTGTTTTAGCAACACCGTCGTCCTGGCCTTTATGCAGATACCTCAAAGGTTAGAACTTCACTGTGAATTAACTCTGACTATTACAACCACCTCTCTTCGCTTGAACATATCCCGCAATAAACAACAACAAAAAAAAAAAAGCTAGCATGAAATGAAAAAAATTGAGAAGAGGCTGATTTTCTATTTAACAGGATACTCAAAGCATAACTGCATCTGTGAGATCTGCAATGCTGTGTCATTTCACAATGAAGAAACAAGCAGCCTTATCTCTCAGAGCCCTGCATCAGGAGGCCCAATAAAGAAATGGATTCTTCTTCCTCCTCAGTGGTACAGAGGTGGGGTTTTTCACCTTGCAACTCACCTCTCTACGCAAACACAATCATGCATTGCGGTACTTCGCAGTGAAGTGCTATAATCTGGAAGGCCCAAAATGATATGGAAACATTGCCTGAGGTCACTCCCCCAGCATTTGCACCATGGTGAACGGCCTGCCCTATTTCTGTCGTGGTGCCTGCCCCTTGTTCCTGGAGATCTACTGTCCAGTAGGTTTTTATGTCAACCCAAACTGAGCACGAGGGATTTAATTATGAGCAAAAAGATCTCCAACTGCCCTAAGAAGAGTGCTTTGTTGGGATTGGATTGAAGACTTACAGGATAATGCACTGCCCGGCCAAAAAAAAAAGTCGCAGACTCAAATATTTAGTTGGAACCCCTGTAGCTTTGATTACAGTGCATATTCCTCTTGCCATTGTTTTGACAACTATATGCAATGCCAGAACATTTATTTTCGATCAGAAATGCCATCATTTTTGGCTGAGATCTTGTCTTCTCGAAATAGTGGTTGAACCACTCGGTAGTCTTTCTTGTGCACATCCCAGTAACTTTTAATGCGTTTAAGGTCAGGAATTTGTGGTGGCCAATTTGTTTGTGAAAATGATTCCTCATACTTATTTTTGTCTTTCATGGTTTTCTTTGCTAAATACAGGCCAATAACTTGCCCGTTCTGAAATTATGTAACATCTTTTCCATCATCAAAGGATGTGTCTTCCGACATGATTTTTTAAGAAATAACTAGCGTCGTGCTTCATCATTCAGGGTTAAAATGATTATTGCCAGCTGAAACATATTAATAACCGCAATAATTATCCAATTATAGACTTTGTTCAATAATTTCCAAACGGTGACTTTTTTTTTGGCCAGGCAGTGTAGATCACCAGGTGGGTTTGGGCTCCACTCCTCTGTGGTCACCCATCTGTCTTCCTGCCTCCTCTCTGCCATCTGTGATGTACTTTCTCGATGTGTCTGTTTGACATTGAAAGATAACTCAGAAATTTCAAACCAAAGACCATGCATTGACTCAATAAACAGAAAAAGGCTGACTTGGTGTGTCAATTTCTTACAATAATTTCAACTTAAAAAGGGGAGAAGAAATCACACCTGTGAATTCTTCGTCTTTTTTAATGAATAACAGTATGGTAAGGTGGACAACGTTTCACCCTTTTTGGGCTTCACAAAGTCCTGTTCGGAACCGAAAGGGGGCAAAAAATTTGTCCTCCTGTCCATGCTGCTTCTTGTTTCTTAAAAGAAAAGAACAGAGGACATGAGTGCTATTCCTTTCCCCTTTGGTAGATTATTAAGAAAGTCATGCCCCATATATTTATAATTAATTTCTCTAAGACCTAAATATTATTATACATGAAAGTATGTGAACCAACGTGAGGCCGAGGAGTTGTGTTTCCTTCTGCAGGTCTCCGTGCGTTTTCTTCAGCCTGCCATTGTACTCCTCCAGCAGGGCCTCCAGCCTCCTCTCCACCTGAGTCAGCTGCACAGAGGGTGCGTGAGGGCACAGGACAGGGGCATAACAGGGGAGGGTGAAGGAGGGGTGGAGGGAGATGGTCATGTTGTGTAGAGAGGAGGAAAGAAGAAAGACTGGGTGACAGGAGAGGTGAGCGGTGCAGAGAGAAGACTGAGAGGGATAAAATGAGTCTACAAGTGCCACAACATCCGAACTAGAGGCACTCTGAGAGTGCAAACCCCTGCCAAGTCAGCACAGTCGAAATCTTACTGAGTGAACATGGCTCATGAGAAATGTAAGGATAGGTTCCGTCCCTGATGTGAGACCAATTAACCCACAAAATTTGAGTGATATCACTGGGAGCGAAGTGCAGTTATTGCATGTCATAGGATTTCAAGAATGCGGCCATATTGTTTGACCAATCACGGTCAAAATCAATAGGGTCCATCTCTGATGTAATTGCAACCCACCCACAAAATTTCAGAGATATCCATGCATAACTTCTTGAGTTATCTTGTACACAGTCAGACAGACGGACAGACAGACAGACAAACCAATTCTGGCAAAAGCATAACCTCCTGGAGCAAGTAACTAGGATTTTAGATGTTTTCGACCTGTAAGTTAAGGGTAAACAGTTCTACAGAAATGAGAGAACCCTTGTGCCTGGAATTGATGACTTAAGGTTTTTCCTGGAGTTATTCCCACTCCTTATTCTGCTTCTGAGGTAATCAAAGACAAGTATGTTTTAATATGAGTTGGGATGAGTGGTTATGGGATGGAATGGAATCAGATCAGGCTAGTTTGGAACTGGGTGAGATGTGATAAAATTTCGGATAAGATGGGACATTTTCCTCTCAAATAAGCTCAACTTTATCTCCTCAGAAAAAGTGACTGCTTTGAGAACATTATGATTTGGTTACAATTACCAATCATTAATTATTTACAAACCAGTTGTGACACTCACAACCAAAGTAAGAATTTGAATGCTGATTTTTTGTGAAAAGGGTAGATTTAAAAATAAAAAAAAAACAACGCACACAAGTTTATCTCAGAACAAATAACATAAATCTATAAAAGTTATGTACTCTTATCCAATTACATGTTTTACCCTTAATGTGGATTTTTAGTCATGTAGATTTTAATAATAAAAAAAACACTAAAAGAAACAACAGCTGAGGAAGCAAATGGTGCCAGCAAGAATTTACCATTGGTTTTGTCGCAAAATCTGGACTGTCATATGAGGAGAAAATGTTCACAAGCCCAAAGAACAGGGATGTGGCTTCATTTGCATGATTGCAATGACCCATAAATTAAAAACGACGGGGGAGAGTTGGTGTCATTACAGTATTCCACAGGTGTTGTTTTAATGAAGGCCAACGAGAAGTGCCGAAGTGTACAGTAGGTGAATTTCTGCTACATAGGATTGATGTGGTGAAATTTGGCTTGTTTTCCTCAATGGCAATAATGTTGTCAAGCTTCACAGCTCATCAAATAAAACCTGTCTGCATACTGAAGTGAGACTTTTCATATTTTCTTGTAATGATGTTCTAAAATTTGGAGTGTTTGTATTGTTCACAACAAATGGCACAGTTGGAGCATACTTATTTTTCTTTTTTAAATTTTAAACATTTTTTAAATGTTTTAAATTCAATGTATATTCCTAAAATCTATAACACATTCATTGTACTAAAAATAATCAACTACCTCAAGTAATGTCACATCACACAATTCCTTGCATCAATTCAGGGATACTCACTCTTTTCCAGAATGGGCCGATGTGGGCGCAGGTTTTCATTCTAACCAACCAGTCACACACCTGATTCTACGAATCAACCCTTAAAGCTTTTGCCATAGACCCCTTATGAGCAGAATCAGGTGTGAAACTGCATGGTTAGAATAAAAGCCTGCACCCTCACCGGCTCTCTCTGGAAAAGAGTGAGTATAGTAGCATTAATTCATTGCATATAATGCAAACGCGCATGTCAATGTATAAAGAACATGTATCCTCTGAATGTGATGGGAAGGGAGGGGTTGAATTTTGTAAATGAGAACAGAATTTGAAGGGACGGGATGACTCTAACTTAATCACAGAGGTTTTCCACCCTGTTCCTGGAGCTCTACTGTCCTGCGGGGTTTCAACCATAATTCCAACCAGCTTTCAAACCTGCCTGTACTTACAGTGTTGGCAGCGCGGTGGGATTATTCCCCTCTGAGAGAGTTGTTCTGCCCCCTCAGAGATGCAGAGCTTTCCCACCCTGACTCCCCAGTGGTAGAATTACACCTCCCTCCCCCTGTCCCATTCTGCTCAGACTCCCTTAGCTAGCCCAGACATTGCTGCGCTCAAAACCCCCATCAACTGTACAATGATGTACTCTTGTTTTAATAATGTCTCAATTTATCAATCAGGGGTGCATTTCCCAAAAGTGTAGTTGCTAACTCTCAGTCAATGGGTCCAACTAAGTTAGCATCTGTGACTTTGGGAAATGCACCCCAGAATTGCAGTTAATCTGACCTCTATTATGAAGCTGTTCCTATGCTCTGGGTTGGGAAGCATCATGCTATCATTTGTCAGGTTTTCACAGGCCTGGTTTGGTAGGACCTCTAACCTGCAGCTCTGTGTCTTTCAGCTTGACCTCCAAACCTGCCCGGACCTCCAGAATTTCTTGGTGGAGTTTTTGGGTCTCTGTGGCCCCAGCGTTCATGTCCCCGGACAGTTTGGCAATACTGGCGTCACACCTGAATGTGGAGGACCGAAATTGAAATTGTCAGAAATTGTCGTGCTGTGTTAAGCAAACTTCCTGGAGGCATTTTTAATTCTTGAAAATGAAGTATTGCTTTTAAAGTTACTATTTACTATGATAATTGTGTGGTTGGAATGTTCTCTATGAAATACTAAAGGAATAAGCCCCGAGGAGCAGTGGGTTACAGTGATTTTATAACTGCGGAGGGGCGTTCTAAGGCACGACGTGCAGCGAAGTGCCTTTGTGCCCCTCCGCCGTTATAAAATCACTTTAACCCACTACATCTAGGTGTTTATTACTTTTATAAAATGGATAGCCTATATATCACTCATTAAACAAACACACAAGAAAAAGATCAACAATTTATTGGTAATAATGCCACAATAAAATTGAGAACTATTTGTTCTTCCAGCAAGCGAGATCGAGTAGACAGAATGGTTGGCAAGCAACACAGACACTGAGATTGCTTTTTCATCTAGCGCCATTATCATGTCACATCAGGAAATTTGGGCTCGTTAATGTAGATTTACGATGAAAGCAGACAATTTGGAATGTCTCCTTCAGTCTCCCAAAGGCGTCATTAAATAATTTTACGTTCGTTTCAGGAAAATATGTTGAATTGTGCATTAGTTTGCTAGCCAGCTTGTCAGCATGAGTAGTTAGCGCTCACTGCAATGGATGTGGTTACCCTACACATCGCCCATAAAATAAACTCACAACAAAAAAAAATCAATAATTTATCGCTAATTTTGAAACAGCAAGCTAGTTAGCAATGTAGCTAGCAAGCTAAAATGATATCGAACTCTGTAATGCAATAGCTAGCTAGGCAGATAGCCAACTGGTTAGCGGGTTAAAAGGCTAAACTTTGCTAACACTGAAATAGCAAGATAAAAGTCTTGAAACAGACGTAGCCTAACGAGTCAGTTCAGCGCCAAGTAGTTGGTTGCGCGCAGGGATATTTTGTGCTGCGGTCTGCCTCAGAATGCAGTGGGTTACAGTGACTTTATACCAGCATGGAAGGCGGCTCAGCCAATCACATTTAAGGATGGGAAGCACCCGTTTTATAATCTAATATTGATTTAATGATTACAGTTAATTCTAAGTTTTGGAGCACTGACTTTGAGTTCTGAAATGGCATAAAATTTGAAACACCAGCCCATAAATGCACTGGGGCATATTGATGGTTTTCACTTGAATGTGCAATTATGAATAACAGGAATAAATGTGAAAAAGAACACTAGAATGTACAATAATTAATATGTGGTGTTATGGCCCCAATTTGTTATTACTTTAAAACAACACAACAGCAACAGCAAGGGATGACACACAGTTTTTAAAACTTAAACACATTTAATTTAACAGACAAAGACAATAACAACTAACTAACAACTAATGAACCTAAAGACCAAGATTGATTAGGAAAAAAAAAAAAGAAATATTTACAGTCCCTTTTTGTGGGGTGGCTTGGTGATGTCCTGGATAATGAAAATGCTCAATCACAGGCAAAGAAATCCACAAAAGAAATGTCACAGGTCTTGAACAGAATGGCAGGTCTGGTCATCTTCTTGCAATTTCTCCTACTACTTTACTGTCTCAATTCTTTTCCTTATATACTCTTTTGCAGACCCCACCCACATTTAGACCTCTTTTTTTTTTACTTTCTGAGACTTGCCCCAGACATGTCCAGGACATGTCTAAACATGACTCCAGTCTGAGCTTTACAAAAAAAAGGTAAATACTGCCATCTAGTGGCCTATATTCACATTACACCTCCATTCCAAAAGGGAAAAATTTTGACTCATAAAGGCAAAATTTTTCTTTTCAATACAAAATGGTTAAGTGAACACTTGTCTATATATACATATCATACAATATTCAAACACATGATATATATATACACATTCAAACACGGGATAAGCAATCAGCAATTACATTGTCTGTACCCTTCACATGCTTAATTTCCAAGTCAAACTCCTGTAAAATCAAACTCCAATTCAACAATCTCCGATTCTTGTTTTTCATCTTACTCAAAAACATTAACGGATTGTGGTCTGTGTATACAACCATTGGCTTTTGCCCCGTACAAACATAAACCTCAAAGTGTTGTAAAGAAAGAACCAGAGCCAACAGTTCCTTCTCTATTGTGGAATAGTTCCTTTGGTGGCGATTGAACTTCCTGGAGAAGTATGCCACGGGATGCTCAATGTCATCCGAGTCACTTCTCTGTAGGAGCACAGATCCACAAGCTTGGTCGCTAGCATCGACCGCGATGGAGAACGGTTTGTTGAAGTCAGGAGATTTGAGCACAGGGAAGTGACACAGCAGAGACTTCAGGTGATCGAAGGCTCTCTGGCATGCATCATCCCAGGTGAACTTTACGCCTTTCTTCAGTTGGTTAGTTAGACTGAGAGCAATCTCAGCAAAGTTCTTGCAGAACTTGCGGTAGTACCCGATCATTCCAAGGAAGCGGCGCAAAGCTTTTTTGTTGTCAGGAACTGGAAAGTCCATGATGGCTTGGACTTTAGCATTTATGGGTGCCACCTTACCCTGGCCTATGACGTAGCCAAGATAGGTGACAGTAGCACAACCAAAGTCACTCTTGCTCAGGTTAACAGTCAGGTTAGCCTGGGTCAGGCGCTGGAACAACGTCTCTACATCTTTTAGATGTTCTTCCCAGGAGTCACTCCGTGTGATCAGGTCATCGATGTACGCACCCGTGTGTGGCAATCCGGCGATTGTAGACTGTATCATCCTTTGGAACGTGGCTGGGGCATTTTTCATGCCAAAGGGTAGGACTTCATACTGGTACAATCCAGATGGTGTGGCAAAAGCAGAGATGCTCTTGGCCCTCTCAGTTAAAGGCACACACCAATAACCCTTCAATAAATCAATCTTGGTCAGAAACTTTGCTTGCCCTACACTATCAATACAATCATCAATCCTAGGTATTGGAAACACATCAGTTCTAGTTACAGCATTGACTTTGCGATAATCTGTACAGAATCTAGTACTTCCATCAGGTTTTGGAACTAGCACACAGGGTGAACTCCAATCGGAGTTGGAGGGTCTGATAATATCATGTTTTAACATGTACTCAACCTCTTTCTCAGCAATCTTTCTCTTTTCAGGATTCATCCGGTATGGATGCTGTTTTATTGGTTTGGCATCACCAACATCTACATCATGAGAGGCTATAGTAACTCTCTTTGGAACATCAGGAAACAAATCCTCATATTTCTTGATCAACCTTTCAAACTGATCTCTCTGTGAGGGTTCTAAGTGCTGGAGTTTTACATCAAGATTTTGCAACACTTCAGTGTTTGACAATTTACATGAAAGAACTTCAGCTTTAATTCTTGGTTCATCATCTTGAAACTCCCCCTCATCTTCACACGTTTCGACCATTGGAGAATCTGAAGTGACAGCTGCAACCCTAGCATTTCTGTCATGATAAGGCTTTAGCATGTTTATATGACACAATTGTTTTGGTTTTCTCCTATCTGGAGTCCTCACAATGTAATTGAGATCATTGAGTTTTGTCAGAATTTCATAAGGACCATGAAATCTAGCCTGCAATGGATTGGACTGCAAGGGAAACAACACAAGGACCCTGTCTCCTGGTTTAAACTCACGGCTTCTAGCCTTATGATCATACCAAGTTTTCATTTTTCCCTGACTTGATTTCAAGTTCTCTTTGGCAAGGTCACAAGCTGCACGCAATTTTTCCTTGAACTTGCTAACATAGTCTAACAGACTGATATGCGGCTCTTTCTCTTGCCATTGTTCACTCAATAATAGCAAAGGTCCTCTCACTTCATGACCAAACACTAGCTCAAATGGACTGAATCCAGTAGACTCTTGCACTGCTTCTCTAGCTGCAAACAACAGCAAATGAACCCCTTCATCCCAGTCTTTCTCATGGTCATAACAATAAGTCCTCATCATTGTCTTGAGAGTGGAATGAAACCGCTCTAAGGCACCCTGACTTTCTGGATGATAGGCACTAGAAAGAATCTGCTTTGCACCTAGTTCATACACAACCTGCTGAAACAATCCAGAAGTGAAATTGCTACCTTGGTCTGACTGAATTTCCCTGGGAAGACCAAACAACGTGAAGAACTTTATCAAAGCCTTCGAGATTGCAGTTGCCTTGATGTTACGTAGAGGTATGGCTTCGGGGAATCTGGTAGATGCACACATGATTGTCAACAAGTACTGATTTCCAGATCTAGTCTTGGGTAATGGACCAACGCAATCAACAATGACCCTAGAGAATGGCTCCCCAAATGCTGGGATAGGCTGCAATGGAGCTACAGGTGGGTCTAACTGGTGTTTTCCAACTACCTGACAAGTGTGACAGGTTTTGCAAAAGTTGGAAACGTCTTTCCGAAGCCCAGGCCAAAAGAAGTGTTTCATGATCTTATCAACAGTCTTGTTAACACCAAGATGACCTCCTAAAGGTAAACTATGAGCCATTGTTAAGATCTCATTCCTATAGACCTTCGGAACAACAATTTGCCTGACCACTGCCCAATCTGCATTGGCAGGGATATCAGGAGGGCGCCACTTCCGCATCAACACACCATCCTTAAGATAATACCCAACTGGAACTGCATCTATTTCTTTTTCAGGAAGGGCTCTCCTCTTTAGTACACCAATTTCAGGATCATTAGTTTGCTCCTCAATCAACCGCTTTCTGGACAGAGACAAGTCTCCAGACACATCAGAATCACCAGACCCATCCGGCTGGCTGAATAGAGAACTGATAAAAGTATCTGATAAGCCCTCAAACGGAGAAACCATAGTAGGCCAATCAGAGTCATGAGGCGAACCACCTGAGTCCTGACTATTCAATGTACTGGACGGCACCACAACATCATCTTCTTTAGCCTTCTTGGCCATAGCACGAGTCACTGCGCAAGAAGGATACAGAGATGGGTCCTCATCCCCATTTTCAGTGCTCGGCTGTGAAGTAAGATGTACAGGGGGAACTACTTTGCCCCCAGCCAGGTCATTGCCTAGCAACAGAGAAACACCCTTTATAGGTAGACTTGACATAAGTCCCACCTTTACCTGTCCTGTAACTAAATCTGACTTCAAGAATATAGAGCGCAGGGGTACAGATACAGTCCTCCCTTCAATACCTTGTACAAGTATGAAATCCCCTGAAGCGGTCTCATCACGTAACTCCAAGGAGTCCATCAACAAAAGTGACTGAGAAGCTCCGGTATCCCTTAGGATATATATGGGGACAGGAGTAGTATGCTCATTCAGAGCCACAAATCCCTCTGACACAAATGGAAGAAATTCCTCCCTCACGAAGTCAGCTGTATCAGGCTTTTTAGCCCCACATGAAGCAGGCAATTTAGCAGATCGGTTATCTACTACAGGGGTTTCTAACCTTGTTTTCACAAAGGCATTTGGTTTGGTATCCTTTTCTTTTTCTTTCTTAGCTTTAAGGAACCAACAGTTAGTTGTAACATGACCAGATTTCTTGCAATAACTGCAAACTAGACCACTTTTGTCACTGTCAGCTTTCACACTTTGATCAGACCTGTTACTGGATTTCTGAGCACCATCACCAGATTTGTCTTTGTCTTTGGGTGAGGAATCTTGGGTATCACCGTAACCCTTTTTCTGAAATTGGGACCATTTATTGTTACTGCTAGACTGAAATTTGGACTTATGTGTGAGAACATATTCATCTGCAAATTTGGCAGCTGATTGCAAGTTCAGTGCTTGCTTCTCATTAAGGTAGGTCTTAAGATCATCCTTAACACAGTTCTTGAATTCTTCAACTAACACCATCTCTTTTAGTGAGTTGAAATCATCCTTGACCTCCATAGAAGTACACCAGCGCTCAAAGCAAACCTGCTTCTCATTAGCAAATTCAACATAAGTCTGATTTTCAGATTTCTTCAGACCTCTGAATTTCTGTCGGTAAGCCTCTGGAACCAACTCATAAGCTCTCAAAATAACCTTTTTGACAACCTCATAATCAGAGGAATCATCTGCAGACAAAGCCGAATAGGCTTGTTGAGCTTTACCCTTGAGGACAGTTTGCAACATCAGAGGCCAGTGTTCCTTTGGCCACTGGCAACTCTTTGCTACCTTTTCAAAACACTGGAAATAGTTGTCAACATCCTTTTCCGAAAATGGAGGCACCAGCTTTACCTCCTGACTGGCACAAAATTTATTTTTAGTTTCAATTTTAATTTTTAGTTGCTCCATTTGGAGTCTTTCTTCTCTATCGAATTTCTCTAATTCAAAATCTCTCTGTCTCTGTCTCTCTCTTTCTGCTCTTTCCTCTTTCTCTCTCTCAAATTCTCTTTGTTTTTCTTCTCTTGCTAATTTTTCTAACTCAAACTGCCTTTGTTTTTCTTTTTCTTCCCTCTCAAATTCTCTTTGTTTCTCTTTTTCCTCCCTTTCTTTTTTCTCTTCTCTTGCTAATTTTTCCAACTCAAACTGCCTTTGTTTTTCTTTTTCCTCCCTTTCTTTTTCTCTTTCCTCCCTTTCAATCTCTAGCATTTTTAATTTAAGTTCCATTTCTATATTTGGATTTTCCACTGGAAACTGTTCCAGATCTCCTGGTGCAAACACATTTTCATCAATGTAATATTCAACTATCTCTCTAGCCAGTCTTGCTTTTCGCATGGCTGGTTTCACCTCTGTCAGCTCTAAATGTCTGCAAATTTCTAGCAGTTCTGTCTTTTTAAAAGACTTCAAAACCCCTACGGTTGGTGATGCCAAGAAATCATCCATTGCTGTTGTCAATATATATGTATTCAATTAAAGAAAAAATTTTTTTACAATTTGAAATGTTAGATTTTTAATAAATGACTCACAAAATGGTCTATCCCGGACCTTGAGCCCCCAATTTGTTATGGCCCCAATTTGTTATTACTTTAAAACAACACAACAGCAACAGCAAGGGATGACACACAGTTTTTAAAACTTAAACACATTTAATTTAACAGACAAAGACAATAACAACTAACTAACAACTAATGAACCTAAAGACCAAGATTGATTAGGAAAAAAAAAAAAAGAAATATTTACCGTCCCTTTTTGTGGGGTGGCTTGGTGATGTCCTGGATAATGAAAATGCTCAATCACAGGCAAAGAAATCCACAAAAGAAATGTCACAGGTCTTGAACAGAATGGCAGGTCTGGTCATCTTCTTGCAATTTCTCCTACTACTTTACTGTCTCAATTCTTTTCCTTATATACTCTTTTGCAGACCCCACCCACATTTAGACCTCTTTTTTTTTTACTTTCTGAGACTTGCCCCAGACATGTCCAGGACATGTCTAAACATGACTCCAGTCTGAGCTTTACAAAAAAAAGGTAAATACTGCCATCTAGTGGCCTATATTCACATTACAGTGGACATCTAACTAAAATGGAAGGAGTCTCTGTATGTCTGTACTGAGATTTTCTCGACAAGCATTCATCCGATTTAATTCTCACTTAGCGGGTGTGTTGCTGAGAACCCAAGGAAGGGCAATGTTGAGTGTGATGTTTTGGATGAGTGGTTATTAAGAAATCTTGAGAAAGCTGTGAGCACCAATACCATGTAAGCAGCAATACCAGAGGGCATACTGTCGGCTGATTCCGAACTAACATGTTTTGTGCAGGCGCTGCACTAGCTTACTAAATGTGGCATTTGATTTCAATTGCAGAGCATCGCAGAAAGCATTTAATTATTTTCTGTTTGTACAATTACCCTGGCTTTAGTGCCTCTGAAGGCAATTTTGTGAATTGAATTCATGGAATAACTGAGTTTTTAATCACTGTGCTGGTCAATCGCCGATTTGCTCTGAATATTTATTTCTGAGCTGGAGTCTGTACTTTACCCTCATATTCACTGTTTTCAAATCCTGAGTTGAAGTACAGAGGCAAGTGAGTCCAAAAACTTATAGACTATATTATAATTTAATTGAAGACAACAAAAAAATTATTAATATTGGTGATTAATGTTGTACATATACTGTAACAGTTGCTTGAGTTTTTTTTTTTTTTTTGTGGATAGGCAGCATTTTTAGAAGAAAAGTTGCTTGGCAGTATGTTGATAATAATGAATGAATCATTCTGCAGAGCAGTGGTCGTGGGTGTCTTTACTGAATGGAAAATCAGTCCAGTGATTCAGTAACTGCTGCAGTATGTACCCTGGGCTTACACTCCTGTGCCTTACTCATGCTCAGGTAACTGCTGCAGTATGTACCCTGGGCTTACACTCCTGTGCCTTACTCATGCTCAGGTAACTGCTGCAGTATGTACCCTGGGCTTACACTCCTGTGCCTTACTCATGCTCAGGTAACTGCTGCAGTATGTACCCTGGGCTTACACTCCTGTGCCTTACTCATGCTCAGGTAACTGCTGCAGTATGTAGCCTGGGCTTACACTCCTGTGCCTTACTCATGCTCAGGTAACTGCTGCAGTATGTACCCTGGGCTTACACTCCTGTGCCCTACTCATGCTCAGGTAACTGCTGCAGTATGTACCCTGGGCTTCCGCTCCTGTGCCTTACTCATGCTCAGGTAACTGCTGCAGTATGTACCCTGGGCTTCCGCTCCTGTGCCCTACTCATGCTCAGGTAACTGCTGCAGTATGTACCCTGGGCTTACACTCCTGTGCCTTACTCATGCTCAGGTAACTGCTGCAGTATGTACCCTGGGCTTACACTCCTGTGCCTTACTCATGCTCAGGTAACTGCTGCAGTATGTACCCTGGGCTTACACTCCTGTGCCTTACTCATGCTCAGGTAACTGCTGCAGTATGTACCCTGGGCTTCCGCTCCTGTGCCTTACTCATGCTCAGGTAACTGCTGCAGTATGTACCCTGGGCTTCCGCTCCTGTGCCTTACTCATGCTCAGGTAACTGCTGCAGTATGTAGCCTGGGCTTCCGCTCCTGTGCCTTACTCATGCTCAGGTAACTGCTGCAGTATGTAGCCTGGGCTTCCGCTCCTGTGCCTTACTCATGCTCAGGTAACTGCTGCAGTATGTACCCTGGGCTTCCGCTCCTGTGCCTTACTCATGCTCAGGTAACTGCTGCAGTATGTACCCTGGGCTTCCGCTCCTGTGCCCTACTCATGCTCAGGTAACTGCTGCAGTATGTAGCCTGGGCTTCCGCTCCTGTGCCTTACTCATGCTCAGGTATCTGTTGCAGTATGTAGCCTGGGCTTCCGCTCCTGTGCCTTACTCATGCTCAGGTAACTGCTGCAGTATGTACCCTGGGCTTCCGCTCCTGTGCCTTACTCATGCTCAGGTGACTGCTGCAGTATGTACCCTGGGCTTCCGCTCCTGTGCCTTACTCATGCTCAGGTAACTGCTGCAGTATGTAGCCTGGGCTTCCGCTCCTGTGCCTTACTCATGCTCAGGTAACTGCTACAGTATGTACCCTGGGCTTCCGCTCCTGTGCCCTACTCATGCTCAGGTAACTGCTGCAGTATGTAGCCTGGGCTTTCGCTCCTGTGCCTTACTCATGCTCAGGTAACTGTTGCAGTATGTAGCCTGGGCTTCCGCTCCTGTGCCTTACTCATGCTCAGGTAACTGCTACAGTATGTACCCTGGGCTTCCGCTCCTGTGCCCTACTCATGCTCAGGTAACTGCTACAGTATGTACCCTGGGCTTCCGCTCCTGTGCCCTACTCATGCTCAGGTAACTGCTGCAGTATGTAGCCTGGGCTTTCGCTCCTGTGCCTTACTCATGCTCAGGTAACTGCTGCAGTATGTACCCTGGGCTTCCGCTCCTGTGCCCTACTCATGCTCAGGTAACTGCTGCAGTATGTAGCCTGGGCTTTCGCTCCTGTGCCTTACTCATGCTCAGGTAACTGTTGCAGTATGTAGCCTGGGCTTCCGCTCCTGTGCCTTACTCATGCTCAGGTAACTGCTGCAGTATGTACCCTGGGCTTCCGCTCCTGTGCCTTACTCATGCTCAGGTAACTGCTGCAGTATGTAGCCTGGGCTTCCGCTCCTGTGCCTTACTCATGCTCAGGTAACTGCTGCAGTATGTAGCCGGGGCTTCCGCTCCTGTGCCTTACTCATGCTCAGGTAACTGCTGCAGTATGTACCCTGGGCTTCCGCTCCTGTGCCCTACTCATGCTCAGGTAACTGCTGCAGTATGTAGCCTGGGCTTTCGCTCCTGTGCCTTACTCATGCTCAGGTAACTGCTGCAGTATGTACCCTGGGCTTCCGCTCCTGTGCCCTACTCATGCTCAGGTAACTGCTGCAGTATGTAGCCTGGGCTTTCGCTCCTGTGCCTTACTCATGCTCAGGTAACTGTTGCAGTATGTAGCCTGGGCTTCCGCTCCTGTGCCTTACTCATGCTCAGGTAACTGCTGCAGTATGTACCCTCGGCTTCCGCTCCTGTGCCTTACTCATGCTCAGGTAACTGCTGCAGTATGTAGCCTGGGCTTCCGCTCCTGTGCCTTACTCATGCTCAGGTAACTGCTGCAGTATGTACCCTGGGCTTCCGCTCCTGTGCCTTACTCATGCTCAGGTAACTGCTGCAGTATGTAGCCTGGGCTTCCGCTCCTGTGCCTTACTCATGCTCAGGTAACTGCTGCAGTATGTACCCTGGGCTTCCGCTCCTGTGCCCTACTCATGCTCAGGTAACTGCTGCAGTATGTAGCCTGGGCTTTCGCTCCTGTGCCTTACTCATGCTCAGGTAACTGCTGCAGTATGTAGCCTGGGCTTTCGCTCCTGTGCCTTACTCATGCTCAGGTAACTGTTGCAGTATGTAGCCTGGGCTTCCGCTCCTGTGCCTTACTCATGCTCAGGTAACTGCTGCAGTATGTACCCTGGGCTTCCGCTCCTGTGCCTTACTCATGCTCAGGTAACTGCTGCAGTATGTAGCCTGGGCTTCCGCTCCTGTGCCCTACTCATGCTCAGGTAACTGCTGCAGTATGTAGCCTGGGCTTTCGCTCCTGTGCCTTACTCATGCTCAGGTAACTGTTGCAGTATGTAGCCTGGGCTTCCGCTCCTGTGCCTTACTCATGCTCAGGTAACTGCTGCAGTATGTACCCTGGGCTTCCGCTCCTGTGCCTTACTCATGCTCAGGTAACTGCTGCAGTATGTAGCCTGGGCTTCCGCTCCTGTGCCTTACTCATGCTCAGGTAACTGCTGCAGTATGTAGCCTGGGCTTCCGCTCCTGTGCCTTACTCATGCTCAGGTAATTGTTGCAGTATGTAGCCTGGGCTTCCGCTCCTGTGCCTTACTCATGCTCAGGTAACTGCTGCAGTATGTACCTTGGGTTGCTGCTCCTGAATATTGGAGCAATCCATCTACCGAGCCTAACAGACGGGGGAAATAAATGAATCTGAACCAGCACAATCTCCTAACCCTGTGGACTGTGCTGGGTATGGACCCGTGAAGGATCATGCCTGTCTCAGGAAATGTACTATAATGTCATTTACTTGATAGATAACAAATAAAAGTGATTTTGACAAAAGTCTAAAAGAGTAAAATGACTGGATAGCTGATGATGGCTCCCCTTCTTATGACAACTAAACTGGGTTGGAAACAATAACTTACTGCTGCTGAACAATTAGAATCAGTTGGAGATGGCTCAGTTCTGAGCTTTAGTCGCTGCGAACACATTCATGACATTTATTTCGTTTGCGCTGCTTTATTGCTCATCACTTGTGGATATGATGTCGTTTTGAACCCATGCACACTCCACCATGAATAAGGAATGCAAATTTGAACTTAAGTATAAAAATTCCCCCTCCGTGGTTATATAACTCAAGTTATAAAATGTTTGCTAGCATAATTGATCATCAGCTGTTTGCTGAGGACAATGAAATCCCCTGAGATGGGTCTCTGCTGGTTGGCAGAAACCGATTGATGGTCAATGAATGAGAACTATCGTACAGGAAAATAATAACCAGTCAAACAATGGGCCCTTTTTTTATAGAGTATTCTTGGAAGGTGATTACTGTGATACCTGGCAACCCTTCCCCGGAGATCCCCTATCCCTGCCAGGTTTTTGTGATCCAGGCTCTGCACAGCAAAACTGGTCCCTGAGGCGAGGCTGTCTCTCTGAATGATCTGACCCTGCAATATCTGTGGGGAGGGGGTTCAAGAAATTAAGCCAAGTAAGGGCCTTGGAAAAGTATTTGACCCCTTCTTGGTTTCTTATATGACTGCATAATTGTCATACTTAATTGTTTCATATCTTCAAACAATTTGATATATGGACATAAAACAAAGATGGCAAACAGTACACGTTATTCCATTTAAAATGATCCAATACCAACTGGCCCTGTGCAAAAAAAATGCAATTGATGATTGGGTTAAATTAGACTATATACTCTTGGGCTTGATCACTGCCAGATCTTTTGCATTTAAACATCACCAATATAGGACATTTCCAGCAATGCTATATAATTTGGTAAAGGGTTGCAACAAGTCCCATTTTATACGCTGAGCCAATTTGGTAGAGTGTGACGGCCACATAACTTGCACTTCTTTAAAGGCACCTTAAATTTTGGGGCAACATATGCTGCCTTCAAGATGACATCTTTTCCAAAGACACCCAAGCATGTTTCAGCACTGCATTCTGGGCGCATTACAAAGACATGGCTGTATGCGGATGCTGGACTGGCCTGCCAGGAGTCCTGCCTTGTCTTGCATGAAAGAATGTGTGGCACATTTTGAAATGCAAAATGCGACATCAAAGACCCCAAACTGATCCACATATTAAGACGTTTGCTGGAAAAGTAGGACAAAAATGGACACCTGAAAAACTTAGTAACTTGATATAAGCCAGCACCCATACCACTATTCAATCTGCTCCAGCTGTGTGGCTCAAGCTAAGCTGGAGTAGGCTTGGTTAGTACTTAGATGGGAGACCACTTGAGAAAACCATTCCTGCTGGAAGAGGTGTTGGTGGGCCAGAAGGTTGCAATCTTCCCTCTGGTTGAATAATCCCCAGTGCAGTGATAGGGACACTGTACTGAAGGAGACGCTGCCTGTCAGATGAGACTTTAAATGGAGGTCCTGACTCCCTGTGGTCACTAAAGTTCCTATGACTCTCTTCGACAAGAGTAGGGCATTCCCCTGTGTCATGGCTAAATTCCCAACCGGCCCTGTCAACCTGCCACCTAATCGTCCTCTGATCTAACTGGCTATTCAACTTGTCCTCTCCCTCTCCACTTCAACCCCAGGGCTCCCTTGAATCAGTGATGTCAATCTCAATGGAACTTCCCTGGTTAAATAAAGCTTAAATAAATTTTCAACCTCTGAACATAAACTAAGTGTTGTGAAGAGTACTACCAACACTACAAAGTAGAAACTACTTTACTGTCCTAATGTTTTAGAAATATATGGCAATAGTTAAGATTGGAATGAGTTTTGTTTTGGGGAATCAATCAAATTCGTGTTGTGAAACATCTATCAATGTGCTGTTGTGCTTTCAACACAATATAGTTCATAGAGAATTTACAAATCACTGTTTTCAGTTTTCATTTTGATTTCACATATCCCACTTTATCCCTGATTAGGGAATTCATTTGGTTGTACAATAAGCATTATTTATGAAACATATCACTGTTACAATCTGATGTATAAATAATGTTTTCCACATTCTGTAGCCATAAACTGTGTAAAGAGATGGTTGAAGCAACTGTGACGTCACCCATTGATTTCAGGATATCATTTAGGAAGCCTTGATTTTGGCAAATTGAACAGCGCCATTTTGTCTCACTGAAACTAGATGTGATTCCTATTGGACAAGAGCATGAATTGAAGATCCAGGGAGGAGCAAGGGGTGGATGTACAGTTGGATCTTACCATATTTGACGAGCACGAGAGGATAGCCAAGCCCGTAAAGCCTCCACTTTGCATCGGGTGGTTATTTGCCTCCGCGTCGTGCATTAACACCGTGGAATGCACACCTTCTCGTTAATTATCCCTTACTAAATCTAGTGCCACAAGCTGCCTTTCAGAATTAACTTTTACAGTTGTGTCTTACTCGCTCACTTGTTTCAAACGAGGAGTGCATCACACTCCAGTCACACTCAATGGGTCTGCTCCCTTCTTGCCAGAACCATGATTCCCTAAGGGCCAAGTCACATGATCCATAATGTGTCAAAGATAGGTGGAGCGTCTATTTTTGGGAAAGAATTTCAGAGGCATTTAGCAGTTTTGCCAACATGCATTGGCTTGGTTACCGATCAACAGTTGGATATAATGGACTGCACTGCACCACGATTTAGAAATTTACATTATCGGCTTGCTAGCATTCACATGTAACGCCAATCTGTTTTCATGGAAGTGGCGTTTATTGGTTTTTGCATTTGCACTCTTCAAATATTGATTTTAAAAGCAAGACAGGTTTTTGTCCAAATTTTGCAAATGTTCGGGTTTTTTTGATCATTTGTGACTGGAATTTAGAAATACTGTTTATATGTATAAGTGTTGCTCAATTATAGAGGCTTTGTTTGTCTTGTTTCTTGCAATATAAATCTGCCAGGTTCTGCTCATTTCATTACGCTGTCTCATATCACTTTGCCAATGGCCATTTTAGCAAACAAGGTAATTGCCATCGATTCACTTAATTAAGTCCGTTTATATAGACCATTCCTATATTACATATTTATTCATCTAAATGGTTCTTTTGGCATCCATTCTCAAAGCTGCCAGCCATTTATAAGGCCTGGAAAAATGTGTGTATCACTTATATTAAACAAACAGGATCACTGTGAGATATTACAGGGACTGGTCAGTTTTGCACCCATTTTTTAGAGCTGAGAAGCTGTTGGAGACCGAGGCTAGTGAGGCTTAGAGACCTACCTCTATGTCTTTGCTGAGTTGCTTCACAATTTGGGTGATGGTCTGGATGTGATTCTCCAGCAGCCTGTGAGACAAAGCCCCTGCCTGGACGGAGTCCTGGGTGGTACGCAGGCTGGCGATAACCTCCTCTTTAATGCGGAAAGCCTGTTCCAACAGGGTGCCCATGGTGCGCTCCTGGTTGGTTAGTCTGCCCTCCAGGAAATCTGCTCTTTCTCACAGAAAATTATGGCATTTTGAAGTTGAAAATATCCATTACAAAAATTCTGGCTGGTCATTTTTGAGTGCAAAATCTGAATCTTTTCAACTTAGGCAGTACCTGATCAAGAGGCCCCCCTCCCTGCTCTGTAGTGTTTTTTTTCCATTGGCTTTGTGCCCTCTGTACTACCCCGGGGCGCATTTCCCGAAAGCGTAGTTGCTAACTAAGTTACCAACTTATGTAGTTCTTCCACTCGCAGTCAGTGGTTCCAACTTTGTAAGTTAGCATCTGTGCTGTTGGGAAACGCACTAGCTTAACTAGAGTTTTCTGATGGCGAGTGGAAAGAAAATTTTCGAATGACGCACGGGTCATTCAATAAATTATTTGGATTAACGAAAGAAGCTATTAGCCCCCAAAATATGACTGTTTCAGCACCAATACCATTGAAGATGAGGATTGCTTATGTTCTGTACAAACTTGCAAGTAGTGCAGAGTACAGTGTTGTTGCTTGTTGCAGTTTGGTGTTCACAAGTGCTCAAGACTTCCGGGTCAAAGCCCTGCACAATGACCAGTGGAGCATACGCAGAGCACATGGTCCCGTTTGGTCCGATTCAAGCGTATACATGGAGGAATAATGTGACTCGTTACTGCATTATTTGGGTGTGTTAGTCTAACTGTGAGAAATGATGATTATGTATGTATGTATTCAAGTCAGACCAACATGTTTCCATGGATTAAGTCTGGTTTCATTCAGATAAATACAATACATTTTTTTTTAACGTCATGTAATCACACTCAATGACAATTCGATGCCCTTGTTTTACGTTGCTTTGGAAAGAAGCATCTGCAAAGTAAATGTAATATTCTATAATGACACTGAAATATGCCTAATACATGTCTTTTGGAACATAACAATTATGAAGTGCTCCTACAAGGTGAATCAGGAAATGCAACTGTTTATATTCTTTGAGTCTGCCTGTGGATTCCCGACAAATAAAAACCTGTGCTGCAAACCAGGCATTGGAGTGAACTACCATTAAACATTGCCCCTTAGGCAGACGGAGAAAATTTGTAAATTTAGTTAATTTACTCAGGGTTTAATATAACTTTAAGATGGCCTTTTGGTCCTTCCTTCAAACTAAGAATGCAGTCTGCATCCTCACTTTCTTGCCCCTCTGGTATTAGCGGCTTTTGTTTGCAGCCTATCAAGGAATTTCCAAAACAGTATTCTGAATTGATCATCTGGCCTTGCAGTTTGTCATCCTGTAAAACATTTTTGCAAACAAATGACAACTGACAAGGCAAAATAAATCATGAGCCTGCTGATGGTGTTCAGGGCTGCTGTATCTTAAGGTTGAGGATGTGGAAAAAAGATTCATCAACAGAACTGTACATTTGCAGGGAAATTTACATTAATAGATTTAATTGATTGTTTGAGCTATGGGTGAGATTATTGCTTTAGACATACCTGTCTGAATGAGGTTTACTCAGTTGCATCATTGCCTCCTCTGACATTTTTCCTCTGGGAAGCAAATCCTTCTGTAAGATGGATGACAGTTAATCAAATTCTTCAAATCATTGGTCTCTAATTTCTGGAAGATTACAACAGTTGCAACTATTTTTGTGAAAAAAAATGGACTATATTATATATCACTTAGTTAAAGTGTTCAAGTGAGGTTAAAGTTTTATACAGGCTGATATTTCAAGCTGTTATACCTTTTCTCATTTGAGTAACAAGAAGAAATACTGAGTGCTCACGTTTGTAAAATGGAGAACTCCAGAGGAGTGCTCGATGCTCTCAAAGTTGAGCAATAGTAAACTGTAGAAAAAGGGAAGCCAGAGGGCTTATTTCAGGCCTACTCACACCGAGTCAAGGGTGTGATGGCATATTCTCAACAAAAAAAGTTAAGGACCTCTTAGTCTTTTCTTTATTATTTTCTCTAATTCTGAAGTTCCCAAGATGCTGTCAAGCTGTGGTGAGGGCACGTGGTGGTCACACAAGATATTGAAATGACTTTCGACATTGTTCGACGTCTTTGATTTAATGGTCCGGGCCTGGTATGATTCTAATCTCTCTGATGCATACCCTGTCGTCTGGTCGAATGTTTTGATCCACCTTGCGGCTTGGATTAACCCCAATGACGTGAACAACACGTGGAATTTCCAGTCAGCTTTTACACTTCACATATTTGGGTCAAAATCGAGTGTTGCTTCATTTTTTTAGTTGAGTATAGACTCTTCAGTGCATCCTTAAATGGGAGCGAATTTGCCTCATGTATTTCCTGTGGCTGCCATTTTATCACCTTTTCCATGTGGTTCTGTGTCACTCAGCCCTTATGAAGTATTTAAGAATCATACCAAATGAAGAGGGCATCAATCTAGCTATCAGTAGTTTTTTTTTTTAATAAAGTCTAATTCTCCCTCCATACTAAAATATTTAAATTGCTTTATAACGCGTAATTTAAGTTTTATAAGAAAGGTAAATCCTTAGCGAATGCTGAGACTTGACTTGACACTCTATAATAAGCATTGCAGGCACCTTCCAAAGTTGCACCAAAGTGTAAGAACTTCCCCCTTCAAGCAATCACCAATCACCATTGTTCATCTAAACATCAAAAACCACCCAAAATGGAAAAAAAAAAACAAAGTTTCCCCCCTCATTGTTGTACTTACAAATAGTGTCAGTGGCTGCTCCCGTGACGGTACTCTGTAAAGAGTTTGTTTTGCCTCGTCACCTGGTTACCTCTAGGTTGGGTGTGTCTGACACCACACACCTGACAACCTGATATCCTCAGAAAATGACATTACTTAAACCAGTCCATAAATTCACAGAAAAATGAGAGAGGAAGTAAGGGAGGGGTGAATGAGAGATTTGGAAGAATGGAGAGAAACTGAGAAAGCGATAGAAATGAATGGGCGATTTATTTTGAGAAACTTTGAGTGAGAAGCAGAGAGACGCACAGTAGGGAATTGGGACGTAGAACGCGCCTGGATGATTGTGGTATGAGTAATAGTGCTGCCTGTGCTAATCATTCTTCCCAACTATGTGTTGTCTGAAACATTGTTCTCACTCATTCTATCGCTCAGGAAGAGGGAGAGACCTGGGAGTCATTCAGAGTGACAGAAACTCTGGGGACATCATGATAGGGTAAGGCGCACTTGCACCTGCTCAAATTGTCTTGTCAGGTGTCACGACATCCATGTGTCCTCATAAAAAGTGTAATTTTTATGGAAGAGCAGGCCACGATGGCTGCCAGTGTGAGGTATAATAGCTTGTGAGGAACAGTGTGTTCACCTGTGGAGCTGAAATGGAGAGAGAAGAGTGAGGACTGACTGAATGGAGTGGGTTCGCCTTTCAATAACAAGGTACAACTCTTTGGCTAGAAATAAACAAATAAGTTCATAAATACTTTGACGTCAGACACGCTCAGTGTGGAAGTCACTTACAACAACCAAAACTATTTTTGTTGTGTTTCAGGTGAAAAAGACCTTCATATGCACTTTTACTTGTCAAATTACAAATTACTGTTGAATTACAACCACTTGTGTATTGCCACCATTTAAATGCACGACATAGAAATAGAAAAAGTAATCATAGTTTTATTATCATAACCATACAACCACATTGCCATTTTTTAAAGTTGGTTTTAATGAAGGCATGTTGATGGGTTTCTTTTGTTTTCAAGTCAATGTATTTAAATAACCTCGATGCTACCAATTTTTCCCCTTTGAGATGAAAGATTGATTGATTAAGTTTTATTATTGTGTCATGCATAAACAATATGCCCAAACCCCACCCCCCCCTTTTTTACATGAGCTTACAAGACGCCATTGTCTTTACAGAAAAACCAGAACCAAAAATACACTCAGTAATATAGTAGACTAGTTAAACAAACCATCCTGATGCTTTTTCCAGGCTTTTGCAACAAAAGAGGCTCACTAAATACATAATAAAAGTAAACAACCATTCCATCCTGTCATCATCATTGCTCCAGAATATTTCAAGATTTTTTTACAGACATTTAAATCATCAAAGGTAATCTTAGATCCTCATAGAAAGGATAGTACAAAAGAAAATTAGATTCATTCTCGACTTCACCTAAATCACAGAGTTCACACCGTCTCTATTCCTAAGGGATGTTTATAAACCTGCCAACTTCGAGCGCCAGTGGGAGGATTCCTGTTTTTAACCGGGAAATCAATGTTTATTTCAATACTTATCTTTAAACTGCTGTGCATATTATTTTCAATAATATGACTCAAACACAAGCACGAAATGAGGTACAGTTAATAACATGTAAAAATGTTTTTCAACTTTTCATATGCTCTAATATAGCACTAATACTCTGAGCCTTTTGATATTTCAATATAAATAATGTGCCGTGTTCTTGAAAATTAAATTGTGTTTTGAGCCATTAAAGTCAATTATTTTGGTCAGAGGCTGGGGGTGCAAACAACGTCTTTCTTGTGTGAAACATCAGTTCATTGATTTGCCTTTTAAAGGCTGCAAAGGTTCAATATAGTGAATTAGTAGGCGAGTCTGTGGTCCCTGGGGAACATTCGGACGTCAGACAGATGCAGTGAAATGGCGCTTCATCTAATGCATGTCCTACCTTTTCCATAATCTCTTGACAGAACTCCTGAAGGCCTGACAACAGGCTAATTTACTTTACATCTGCTTCATGCAAATGGGAAAAAAGAAGTAGCCCCTGAGTCTTCATGAAGACTATGAATATTTATAATTTGAACTGTCTGCTCCAAAGTTACTCTCAAGTGATCGAGCCCACTTTTCTAACATCCAACAAAACCAAAAGACAAAGTGTTTAAAAATTCATGACTAAGCGCACTACTGATGTGTGATGTTTTTTTTTTCCTATCATGCGTTTCAGAAGCTTTTCCGCCTTCTTACCCCCAAAAGAGAATAGTCCTACCCGCATCAATTTCAAATTGCTTAAATTTTCAAAAAGCACAAAAATAGAACACCCGAAATGGTCCTCCAATTCAATCAACACAAAAGCTTGAATCTAGTAAAAATATTGACCGTAAAAGTTTAAACTTTCATTGCAATTTATTCTCCTTGTTTTAAATGTCTTTTAAATCAACATATTAAAATTTGTCTTTGATGTGAACTGCTTGAATTTTGACAAAATATTGACCCTACACAGGGAAAGTAAGCACCATATTTTTTCCTTTTGTTTGAAGCTTGAGTCCCCCAAATATGAGTGCAGCTGTAAAATGAAAAATGGGGGCTGTACCTTTAAGGGCTGAAGCTGCACTAAAAGAAGGGGCTCGATGAGAGTGATGGATGGGCACCGCAGTAGCAAACATGGATGAAACTGTGCTGTGCTAATCAAAGACTCCATATAAGACTGTCAGCGTTTCACACCTAACAGAAATGAGCAGTGTGCAACTATAGGCAAACAATGCAAGTTAAACACCAGCAATGAAGTTCAAGCAACTTAGTTGAACTACACATTCTGGTGTTACTCAGCTGCTAGGAGAGCATTGAAAAATATTGGTTATACTGTATAAAAGTATGTTTGTATGTGCGCAATGAATTGTGCTTGTTTTTGAATCCATTCGGCATGTAAACTCAAAAATTTATGCGGTTG
The DNA here is from genome assembly GCA_029721435.1 of Gymnothorax reevesii. Lineage (NCBI taxonomy): Eukaryota > Metazoa > Chordata > Actinopteri > Anguilliformes > Muraenidae > Gymnothorax > Gymnothorax reevesii. The sequence goes on along the minus strand of CM056580.1, from coordinate 31,052,674 downwards.
TGAATCACGTTTATTTTGGTTGAGTATATGAATGAGCAGATGTTTTATCATGGTAAATAAATAATATGTAAATAATAACATTAAACCTAGTATATCTCACAGGAGCGTGTAAGACGCTGTGCAATCTTTGGCAGGTGCATGCATGAATAATCAACTCTTTCCTGAAGCTTTTCTTTAGTTTTATACTACCTCAAATCCAGAAGAAAAGTAAAAAATGTTTACTTAAATAACACTATTTCAAAATTTGATGTCTGAAACATGTTCCAATAAAGCTGGGAAAGGCACGTGGTCACCATTGTGTGACATCACCTTTCCTTTTGACAACACACAGTAGTGGTTTTTGAACTGAAGAGATTGATGTTGGTATTTCAATAGTGGAATTTGGTTCCTTTCTTGCCTGATACAGGACTTAAGTTGGTCAACGTTCCGAGGTATTCAGAGCTTAAACAATTTATTAGACCACCTGTCATATAAAAATGGAAAAACACAAATAGTTAAGAAATTTGTCAAAAACCTGTTGTTTCTTTGGCAAATAACAAACTGAAACTGCTAAATAGTTCTTATTCACCCATTAAAAAACAAAAAACAAACAAACAAAAAAACTATAGTTTGTATGGCCTCCTTTGGCCTTGATAACAGCTCGCATTCTTGCATTCAACAACTAAAACTAATTTTTATCTTCAGGAATGCAAGAAAATAACTGTAATTTGGCAGTTAATCAAAAAATAATAATGTGCTTAACTATTTTTTCTGCTTTTTTCAAAAACTGTAAATTTCAAAAATTCATGGATAACAACAATAATTATATTTTGGCATTAAAAATATTGTTTCGGTTAAAGAGCTTGCGCATACTGGCACATTACAGAAACATAAACATTATATTGGTAATTACTAACACTGTTAATTTAGGGCAGCTGTGGCATAAACCTTACAATGGGTGGTGGTCTAATAAATGTGTTAAGCGCTGTATGTTCTTGTATTTTGTGCTTGATCTTACACCTCATGTTCTCAGTGGGAGACAGGTTGGGGCCGCAGGCAGTACACTCTCTCTTAGTCTACGAAGCCACACTGTTGTAATACGTGAAAAATATGGCTTGGCGCTATCTTGCTGGAACTAGCAGGGGGAGGCACATACAGTATGTTTTTCAAAAATGTGCGTGCACCCTTCCACGTCAATTATGCCTTTGCAGATGTTGCCCGTGCCGAATGCATTAACACAGCCTTAGGCCATGACAGACACTGATTTTTTAATATTTTGCTGATACCTGTCAGGGTGGTCTTTCTCCTTTTCTGATCATGAGTACACAATGGCCATAGTTTCCAAACAGTTTTCAAGATTGACTCCTTTGACCACAGCGCTCCTTTCCACTCCCCATCAGTCCATTTCAGATGACCTTGAGCTCGGAGTAGTCAGAGATGCTTTGAATTGTGTTGATATATGGCTTCTTCTTGCGTAGTAGAGTCTAAACTTGATGATACTACAAGGAATTGTGTTCGCTGACAGGTCCTCTGAAGTATTTATGAGCCCATGTGATTATGTCCCTAGCAGAAGCATCTCAGTACGTGATGCAGTGCTGTCTGAGGACCCGAAGATCACCCGCAACCAATATTGTTATTTGGCCTCATCTTTAATGCAGAGATTGGTCCAGTTGTTCCAAATTTCAAGATCTTTTCACTGTATTGTGACTGTCAGTGGTGAGATCCCTAAATTTTGTGCAATCACACACTGAGAAACAATGATCTACTGTTTCACTATTGGTCACCACTTTGCCAATAGCTGTGTGAACAAATCTACCAATCTTCTTGCTGGTAAATGACTGCCTTTTTATGACCAATCTTATCGTTCCTAATCATTATTAAAGTATCTGTTACCTGTTTATCTGTTTACCAGCAGAATGTTCCAGATGGTTCTTTATCTAAAGATTCCATTACTTTCCCAATCTTTCCATTCCTCTGTCCCAGTTGTTTTGGAATATGTTGCCGGGATCACATTTAGAATTTGTGAATATTTCGAAAAATCTATATCGCTGATATTTTTCTTTGTGCTGTTATCTACTAAATGTAGGTGAGAGAGAATTATAATTCTGTTTTTAAGGGCATTTTACTTACTGCTCCAGTTGAATCCTTGTTGTAATTGTGTTGGAGTTGTTCTGATTTGAACAGAAATGTTAAATGGTAATTCCTAATAGTAATCACATGAAGGAAAAGTCAAGCTGGCATTTACTGGACAGATCAGAAGGATGACCTCTCATTTTACAAAATGCTAAGACAAGGATCATCACTTACCTTCAGCAAAGCAGACCTGAATCACCTTAATAATTTCACTTGGCTCCATATCCATCAGTATCATTGGGTAATGTATTGTTTTTAAAAAATGAGACTATGAAGGATACTATGATGATAATAAATAATTTAAAGAATCGATATAGCGTGCCACCATTATGTCAAACACTGATTTTGCAATGCCTACTCAGTCATTCAGAAGCACTGTGTCAGCACAGCTTTTGTGCTCATTGGGGAGCTGCCAGGTTTCTGTCCTTCAATGTGTGTGGTGGATGTATAGTGCTTTAAATGCGACTGCACCCTACTTCTTAGCTGGCTACAAACATTGCAGTGATGCCAAGCGAGTGATGCTCAAAAAAGTACTGGAGAAGTGATCTTGGCTATGTAAATGGGTCTCTGTCCCTGCTAGTCAGTCAGATGGAAACTTGTGTTTGCATTCTATCAAATCCTTTGAAGTATTTACACTTTGATGAGGACGTTTGAGCTAAAATTTCTGTGGGCCTCCTTTGCATAAAATGGACATCAATGTCTCTAGGTGTATATTATTTGACGAAAACTTATTTCCCTTCCCCTTACTTATTAGATAAATTGTATTTAGTTGAACCAAGTCAATGTTTCCATGGAAATCTAGTCTCCCACCAATTTGGAAAAAAAAAATGGCTGGAGGTCAAATTCAAGAGGTCCTGGATGAAATTCTGATTTTTTTTTGTGTGTGTTTGTTTCAACTAATGAATACACAATTGGCCGCCTGTTTCAAATGATTTTGAGTCTTAAAACTAAGACAAAAGAACATAAAATTGTCCGTGTAAATGGTGGCAGGTGCCGCATGTCATTGTGGATTCTGGACTGATAAAGTTGTTGTCCTTCCTCCTGGAGATACATACCTGGCCGAATCGCACTTCAAGCTTCTTCCAAGCTCTGACTGTTCAAACCTCTCTGTGCTGAGACAAGTCCACCACAGCGGTGAGCAATACCTTGAAGCAGAAGCTCAAATATTACCTTTCCCTCAGGAATGTGAACAATAGGAGTTGTTTAACAATATTTTACTGTATTTGAGAACAGTCTGTGCAACATTGTATGTACTGCCAGTCTTTCTTCAAACATCACATGCATCGTATAATTCCTGTTTTACTATGAATTTTGCATTTTCACATTTTCAGCCCCTGGCATGTTGAATGTGATGTAATTTTGAAATGGTTTCAATTTTTTTTTCTGTTGTCCTCTCATGAGAGGAAATATTTTTCGTCGTTCACATGCACTCATCAGACTGACATTTGGTTTCTACAACTGATTTTTTTTTTTTGTCAGGCTTTTATGGAATTTTAATATCTCATAGTATGATGCAAAAATAAAATATCTCCATTCATGTCTCAAAACGGACCAAGTTTAGCAAGTCATCCTTTTGCTGCTGTTTGGTCCAAATTATCAGCCATTGTTCCTCTTTTTAATTTTCACAGACGTTTGGAGCAAACATCTCTGTTACACAGCACTGTCAGTCACATTTGCAGTGTCAAGCAGGGGCCACATTTTATTGCACAAGTATCATGTTCAATACCATGTTCAAGCTTTGTAATTTTCTTTGTAATTCATGTCCAGAAGATGGCCAGGTCATCAATTATCCAGCTGAGAGAGTAATACCAGAGGGCAGATGGTAATTTCTTGCAATGAAATCAGCCACAGGAGAAGAGACTGCTTATAAGCCCATAGAGCGCTTGTCAGAAATTTCCTAACCAAGCTTTGAGAGATCAGTTATTCTGCTGTTTAGATGTAGTGACTAGCTGAAGTTCTTGATCCAAGTTGGCTCCACTAAAGCTACTGAAGAGTGTTGTTCCAGGGAAATATGAATATTTTAGAGATAATCCACAACATTTTTTTTCTAGCTAATTTAATATGCCAGCCTTTTTCTCATTTCTTGGTTTCCTGTCTGTGAAAGCCTATGGCAGTACAATGAGGACACAATAAATCAGCAAAATTACTTCACACAGAATTGCTTGTGCATCATTGAAAAAAATGTAACAACGATAAAGGGCTGACCTCTGCTCAGCTCACAATGTCTTGGAAAGCAAAAAATAATTCATGCAAAAGCTGTTTTGCTCGGATCTGCTCCAGAATTGAATAGGTTCTTCTTTGGCCCATACCACACCCTTCCATCGAGTCTCATTAAGATCAGGCTGGTATATTTCCATAATCCTGCAGACAAACAGATTAACAAACAAAGTTGTATAGACAGGGAGCTCACCAAGACTTATTGCAAAAAAGAAAAAAAAAGAAAAGATTTTTGAGCTCTGGGCTATCTGTGTTGGACTTTGTTCCTCTTTCATGAAAGACAGTAGTTTTCTATTCTGGACCGAGGTCTGCTTGTGTTGGAAGCTCGTTGAGGAGTGGTATTGAACTGAAAACTATCGACAAGATACAAGCAAGTGAGCAAGCAAAGGAACTCATTCAAATGACTTGACAAATTCAAATAGTAAATCTTAATAAATGAATCACTGACATTTTGTTTATTTAAACAGCTAGAAGCTAGACTAGAATAAACCTTCTGATTCTGTGTCTGACTAAGTTTAACTAGTGACCATAAAAAGGAAGAATTGCTTTTTGAACCATTCCTGGATCATTACTGCACTTTGGTGTTTTAGTCTGAGGCTGAGGACATAAATATCAAATATTGACATACTCTCTTCTGATACATTGCTGTTTACTAGGCTTCCCAGTGCGACTTGCTTGCACCGATGCTGTGGCTCCTAGGGGCTCATGTCATGTCTGGTGTTAAGAGCATGAGCTCATATGATTGGTAGGATATTACCTTGAGTTATGAGATCTGAAGCAGTCGAGCATTCTACCTCAGAGCCAAAGGCAGGCTCTTTCACTGCAAGGCCACGAGACACTGCAGTACAATGATTCATCCACACAGATAACATGGCATTTGCAATGTCACCATGCAATAATTTCAGAATTTGTTCACAAGCTGTTCTTTCATATTTTAATCCAGATGAATTCTCATAAAATATATATACGGTTTGTATTCAGGATATGTGACTGATAATATATCTCATGTTTGCATAGGATGAAAAAAAAAAACTCATATTTGCATTTGACAAAATATATATTATTACTCATGCTCCCAGCTGAGAATAAATCATTTATAAATCAATAAATCAGTGTCAGTACTTGATTACGGTGACATTATCTATATGCATGCTGCACAAACAACCTTAAAAAAGCTTGATTCAGTCTATCATGCAGCTCTTCATTTTATTACTGGGGATCATTTCAGAACTCATCATTGTTTGCTGTATAAAGCTGTGGGTTGGTCATCCTTAGCCACTAGGAGAACACACCATTTGTTGACTTTTATTTAAAAAGCACTCCTACATAGATTACCGAATTATCTTAGATCTCTTATCACTTGGTGTTCAAATCCTTATCAGGAAAGGTCTCAGGACTGGTTGGTCCTTGAGATCCCCTGAATAAAAACTGAGCTTGGAAAAACTCCTTTTTCCTACTGTGCTCCTAGGGCTTGGAACTGGTTTCAAGAAACTTCAAAACTGAATAAAAATTAATTTCCTTGGAGAAATTAAAAAAAGTGTTGAAGAATCTGGAGGTTGTGGTTTGCTGATGATTTGAATAATGTTACCTTAACTTTCTGATTTTTACATATTGAATTTATTATTGTATGATTATTTTTCACTTTTCTTTTTTAATGATCTGTAATGTGTGTAGTATGGTAAACAGGGCACGATGGCAAAGGAGACCTAGGTGTCTCCAATGTGGAGACCTAGTCTCCAATGTGTCTTTCTGTATAGATAAAGGATTCAATTCAATCAACAAAAGAGTGGCGGAGGTTACTCGCAATGTAATTGGGTGTTTTAGGGCATTAATTGGAATCCTACAGACATTTGAATCTGCTTCAAACACTCCTTAAATCGATTCCCTGTTTTTGGTTGATCTCCAGAAAAAAAACCCTTATGAAAATATGGCATTTTATTCAGACAAGCAGAAAATAGTCATTCGTCTGGATAAGAAGTGGATTTCAAGGATGCACAATAACAGTGCGCATAACCGCGTATGCGAACCAGTTTGAAACGTTGAAATATGAGGCAAAAGATTATCGGATACATCAGCTATTTGCACTAAGTATAACCACTGACAACTCGGCCGCCGTTCACGAGAATAACATAATATTTCCTGTCGTTGCAACAATGGACCAAAGGGAGGCGCGCCACAGCGTCCAAAAACAGGTCACATTTCCAAAGACAGCCTGCGAAGTAAAGTAAGTGAAAGCGCGCTCCTTCGCATGAACTCCGTGCCCAGCACGATTTCACTCTGCATCGCGTGAAACCTTGGCGCGCAGTGGGTTCATAATAACGCCACTGATGTACGGAAAATGATGCGCTGTGGGTACAGTGTAATCACGCAGACACCCTACAGAAGCACTTTGGTTTTTATTGCTGGTTCAGATAGGCTATCCGGTACCAAGGATTTCGCTGCAAAATTATATTGCATTGAACCATATTGTGGCATGTTATCCATAAAACGCATTATTTATGACAAAAAAGTACTTCGAGGCGCGCACCACCATATATGTTTTATATCGTTTCTAACGGTACCATGCTAATGCTATAGGTGAAATTAACATTCTCCTTGGTTCTTCAAATTGTGGCTCACGCCGGACGCACAGGAATAGACACCCCCTCCTTTCGTCTTGAACTACTTCTTGGCGGCGCTGGTAATCGATCGGCGCGCTGGTCCGTTTCATAGTGTCATTCCCTCAGCTGCGCGCATAACAGACTGGCTGGCTGCTGCTTGTGGACCATGGAGGAAAAACCGAAGGATGGCAGTAGTGCCGGAGAGCAAGACGCGCTCCCGTATCAGAGGAGGATGTGGAAAAATTTTCAAGAGAAAACCAAACCCTTTCTAAGCCCCAAGCTGGGATCCGAACGTCGGAGCGCGGACGGCAAACGGGAGACGGGAATATGGATGTTTAGAAAGAAAAAGAAGCAGGTTTTTGACCGAGTCTTTTCGTCGTCCCAGCCTAATCTCTGCTGCTCTGCCCCGGTGCCTCTTGACGGTGACAAGTCCCTTTGCGGTAAACCGGACCCTCGTACCAATCAAGGGCAGGCGGTGCAGCCGCTCGGAACCGCTGCACAGGAGACGACAGTAAAATCGCAGCTGCCGAGACATGGAAGCCCAAAGCATATTGTGTCCCATCTGGTGTTGTCCCACCAAAAAAGCTCGTCACTGGGGTCGGCTTGCTTTGAGAAACTGGTAGTGGGTGACCCTGGGGCCGGCAGCGCGGAGGAGCAGCTGCGCAAGAACGCCAGCGACTCTGTGAGTACAGATGGCCCATATCAGCTCTAATTAAAAGCCATTGGAAAAAGCACAAAGATCTGAACCGTAGTTGTAAGTGCTGTATCCGAGATTGCATGATGAAGTGACACTCGTGATGAAATTGTCCGAATAATGACAGTGCCTTCGATCTCGGTTCTCAAATATAGCGAGCCTGTTACATTTCCGCATTTCATTTCAACATAATGCAAATCGTTGACTTTGCACTGTGGACCAAACAAACAGCATGCATTTATTTTTTTACTCCATAGCATGTGCCCCTATCTGCTTGTCGCAATGTCACAGTGCAACCTACGCCGAAACTTCAGGTGCAGCACTGAAGTTCTAACTTTGGCTGAGTGTTGTAGGCAGTGATCCTGACCAAGTATTTCATTTAGTTTTGCCCTTGCGTCTCATCGTCGATCGGCCAACTGGTCCGAGTGAGATCATTTTTATACTGAGTGAGCCCCCGCCAGAGGGCCAGGTGCTGTATGTGTGCAATAGCTAATCGATAAAATAAAAAAAAATAAAAAAAACTTGAATCCGCCTTTCTTTACCTTAGGTGATTTCATGCATCAGTCACCATGCATAGGCTATTTGTTACTTGAACGTTGGGTTTGAATTTAATTGGATAATGTCAGTGATTTGAAATTAGTTTGATTTGTGACCTCCAAAGGTGCACTGTTTATCTATTAATTTTGTAAATGTGGCTGAGGAGGTGTACATTTGTAAAGCATCATGAATGACTTCATTTTGATTTCGTTTTGTGGTAAACCTGACATTTTCTCTTAATCATTTTATAATTTGTGGTAATTTGTAGTCCCCCCCCACCCCCAAATGGCTTGCTTGACAATGATCCGAATTGCTAAGGGGTAAAAGCTGTAATGTCGGGGGCACGTTGTTATTTGTTTTATGATGGAGGGAGCTTGAATGGGATTACGTTGCAGTGGCCATGGCGTGGTGCTGATGCCACATCGCTGAAATTACACGGTAATGCCAGAGGCTGCATGCGGCTCCTAACTCTTCACCCCCTACTTATGCGTCCTACCTGGTCTTGCTTTGTGCCCACTGCTAAACTAAAGCAACACTACACTACCAGCAATCAGTTTTCCTTCCTAAATGATCGGCTGAGCATATTCAGAGTACTTCAGCCTTTTCCTCCATTGTACACACTCCAGGCAGAATCCGCCTTTTTTTTTTTTGGAAAACGGACCGTTCTTCTCTGACCCAAAGCTGTACTGAACCAAGAGGCGCCATCAGACGGGCTTTTAACCAGGACACACCGTAGTGCATCATGTTTCACTATATGAGATTGATACCCAGGTCCATATGCTGTCAGCGGCGCCAGTGTCCTGCGCTGTCCATTCAGATAATATTCCATGCATTCATCCAGCCCTCCATCTATCCGTCTGGCCTGTTTATTGAGGTTCAGCAATGATGGGAATCGAATCGCCAAAAAATAATAGAATGTTTATAGTTTCTTTACTGAAAAGTTTATCAACTTCCCTTCTGGATCTCCAAGAGTATTGTAACTTTTAAAATAGCAATGTGGGCCCCCTTTCATGCCCAGTGTTATCTTTGCAACTGAAATTACTTAGAGATAAGTAATATTCAGTCAGGTTAAAAGTTGTTTTTTTGTCTGATAATCTAAATCACTTGGGATTATACCCAGTTTTACTGGATCCTGCTTCCTGGAGAATTAAGCATGCGTAATTTGGGAGAAAGATTACTGTTTTTCGTTGGATTTTTTTTTTAAAGAATTACCCCAATAAGTGAACTGCTTGGTGAAATCTCTGTTCAACTCGATTAATTTTGCGGGCGCCCATGGTCTGTCTTATTGACACCACAGGTTAGCACTTGAGGACCTCTCAGCTCCTAAATACAACCCCTCGTCATCTTTCACTCTCTGCCTTAGCCTGCAGAGCGAAACAGAGTGTAATGTTTTAGTATGTGTTCTGTGTTTTACACAGTACATTTCATACTGAGCATGCTATTTATTTTGATATGAAGTTATTCATCATTATTGAAATTTCATTCCAGTTCATCAGTCTTTTTTTAATTGGAAATGGTATTTATTTGATTGTTGAGGTACGTTAATGCTGGAATCATAGTTCATTCTGCATAACTTGCATATTAAAATGAAAGCAAGTTATACAGTGGGGTGCAAAAATTTGGGCACCCCCGGTGTAACTGTCTGTTACCATTAATCTCCAAGTGATTGAAAGCATTCCCGAGCACTAAGTACTACAAAGTTAAACATGACACACTATCACATTTTAAAGAAAGAATAATTTTATTTGTAACTTTTTACGGTTTCGAATAATAAAACAAGGAAAAAGGCCTTGTGCAAAAGTTTGGGAACTCTGTCAGCTAATACTTTAACTCCTTCTCGGGCAGCTATAACAGTGCAAACGCTTCCTGTAGCCAGGTAAGAGTCATTCAGTTCTTGTCTTTGGAATTTTTCCCCATTCTTCCTGACCAAACACCTCTAGCTCAGAAATATTCTTCTGCCTTCTTGCATGCACAGCATTTTGAGGTCTCTCCACAGATTTTCAATAATATTCAAATCTGGGGACTGTGACGGCTGTTCCGAAACCTTCATCCATCATTTCTGGAGGTACAGTACTTCATGGTGGATTTTGAGGGAAGTTTCGGGTCTTTGTCTAGCTGGAATACCCAACGTCTCTTCAACTTCAGTTTCTGGACTGAGGTTTGAACATTAGCCTCAAGAATGTCTTGATATTTGGTGGAATCCATTATTCCCTCCACCCGCACAATATTGCCTGTGGCCCCCAGCTGCTACACAACCCCAAAGCATAATGGGTCCACCTCCATGCTTGACAGTTGTCAAGATGTTCTTCTCTACAAATGCTTCACCCTTTTTTCTCCAAACCTTCTTTGGCTGTGGCCAAAAAGTTCAATTTTGGTTTTGTCAGTCTAAAGCACATTGTTCCTATAGGCTTGAGGTTTCTCAAGGTTTCCTTATGCATATTTCAGATGCTTAATGTTGTGTTGAGGTCGTAGGAAAGGCTTCTTTCTTTCAACTCTGCCATGTAGGTCTTTGTTGTTTAAGGTACGCTGTATTGTTGTCCAGTGAACAACTAGTCCTATGTCTGATGCTCTTTTTTGCAGCTCTTCTGCAGTGATGTGGGGGTTCTCTTCTTTCTCACCAGATCACAGGCCATCCTACCTGAAATTTTTCTTGGTCCTCCAGATCTTGCCTTGACTTCAATTGTTCCATTTTCCATTTTCTTACGATGTTTCTGACAGTATGGGTCATTTGAAACATTGTGTGAGTTTTTTGTAGCCCTCATTTTGTTGGTGGAAGTGAATTATCTTGATTTTGACATCCTTGGACAACTGTATAGAGGAACACATGGTTTTTAACACAAGACACCACGGTCAGATACTTTAGAAGGCATGGAGTTACTTCAGAATATAAAGTTCAACCCTGGAATTATATTCACCTGACTCAGTGAAGCCCTAACGAGTAAATCACCTGGGTCTGGGCCTTAGTAATCATCTTCTTACAAGGTAACAAAGAGTTATCCAACAGGGTTCCCAAACTTTTGCGCAGGGCCCTTTTTCCTTTCTTATCATTTAAGAACTCAGAAAAATTCAGATAAAAAGAAACTTTGCTTTTAAATTTGCCGAAAAGTGTCAAGTTTAACTTTGTTGCATTTAGCGTTCAGGTTTGCTTTCAATCACTTGGAGATTAATTGTAACAGACATTTAAACCAGGGGTGCCCAAATGTTTGCACCCCTCTGTAGAGTGGGGTGTGAAAAATAATGTGGAAAATAATGTGGAAAATTATTTTTTTGTTTGGCATTGAATAGATCTGCTTTGGGCACTCAGTGCACATACTTATGCTCTATCCTGAATACATGGAGAAGTTATATCTACCTCATGAGCGAAAGACAACATTCCCCCAGGACACAAAGCAGATCTGACCAACAGATGGAAGCTCGGATGGTGGTGGGTGAGCAGCAAAACGCAACAACAGCATAAGGAGAAAAACCAGAACCAGCATTTGACAGTGATTTGGCACCCATGGCGAACAGCGTGCCGCAAGCAGAGCAGCGAGCACGAACTGCTGCATAGCATTGGCTTGATCAGCCATTTTTAAACAGTGTACTCCATTACTGATGTGATGTGTACGACTGTGATTGGGTGGTGAAAGGACTCGTGTTCTCTAAATTCATTGATGTAGCAGCTGCAAGAGTTCCCTGACTGAACTGCGGCTGGCTTTTCACGTGCGGCGCTTGTTTCTTCTCATTTCAATGGTCAGGTTGAGAATTTTGTGGTAAATGGCACTTTATTACATTTTTGTATTCACTTTAAATTTTGAATGATTATGCTGCTGGCGATGTGAAAGTTTCTGAAAGTAAAAAGCGGCTGCAGTATTGCATAATTGATTCATATTGTGGGCCATGTATATCTTCTTTGGAGGAGGAACGTATTTGTTTTGCATTATGAGCATGTTTTTAAGATGGCTATATTCATCAAAGCACAACCATACCAATGGTGTATTAGCAGTGTATTAGTTTTTTAGGAGGGAGAGGGTGGGTGTGGTATTGAAGTATCTGCAGATACTCAAGGTATCTGAGATGACAAAGTTAAATTGTGCCATTCATTATCTTTTACCACTTTTCCCACTTCCTGTTGCTGTCTGGCAAAGGTAACATAGAAGGCAGGGCGAGGGCAGGAATCTGTGACTGTCATGATGGTCCAGTTTTCTCATGATCATTGGTGCATGCACATGTTCGCCAGATGCAGCCAGAGAGTTTGCAAATCTGCACATGGTATGTTTTGGTTGACTTTTATCTCATTTACTGTTTTATCTTTTTGGGGGCTTTTTTTTTTCGGAGGTGATTTATAAGGGCGTCCACTTCTCGGCCAAGTTGCAGTCATGGTGAATTCTTTCCATTTATAAGTAATTTGGCTCTCATTGGACAGAGCATCCGATCATGTCCCATCTGATTCTGTTCACTTACTTGATTTAATGAATGTAGCTTAATTTGAACCTATACTAATTCCTTTTTATTTCCATTAGTTTTCTTACTATACATATGACTGCTAAACAAGTACAGTATATCGAGGGCTGACTGCAATAAACAGTTATTTCCAATATATAACATCTGTACATAACTGTTTATTGCAGTCAGCCCTCGATATGGAATTATTACTTGTTATTTCACATATAAACCTGGTTTTGACTGAGTAAGAAAGCTGTGGTAAAACTGAATTTTGAATTGCTCTAAAGGGGCTCACATATGTTTACGCAGCTCTGAATAAATAATATCCAAATGATCTAAGACCAATGGAAGCGTTGTCTGCACAGTTTGCTTTCTACTGTCTTGTTTGAAGCACGTATTTGGGTTTTCCAAACTGACTGTCCGTCCATTTGCTTGTCCGTTTGTCAAAATTTCTCGAATGCCATATCTTAAGAGTGCATGGACGGAATTTTTTCAGATTTGGTAGAAATGTCAACTTGGGCTCACGGATGAACTGATTAAATTTTGGTAGTTAAAGGTCAGAGTGACCTCACAGCCTGCCCACTTCTCCATCTCTGTAAACGTATTATAAGCCATCAATTAAAAGTGCTCATAATCATATATTTTTATAGCTAGAACCGTCAGACTCGCTGCGCAGGTTCATATTGGGTCAGGTTTTTCATTGTTCATATTTTCTTGACAATTTGCCTCTTCCATCTCCCTTTCTCAGCTTGCTAGACGTCCACATCCATTTATTTTTGAAAGCCTCTCCATTCCCACAATTTGATAACTTGAGCCTTGAAACGTTCCGTACAGCTTCAGACGTTCCCAATGGATGTTCATGTTCCTGTTGCCCTGCCCCCTCTGTACGTTCTCTTTCATCACTCCGTCCTCAATTAAACTCAATTCATTTAACTTTGTAGAACCCAACAACCCCCTTTGCGGTAACGCTGGCGTTGTGGGATTGTCAAATGACTCGCCGTGAGCCACTGACCCTAAGCCAGTCTTGCCACTTTCTCACTAGGCCCTTCAAACTTCCTTTACACTCAGTACTTTCCTGAAGGGAGGATGTCTCTGCCCCCACCATAAACATATGCAAGCAGCATTCTTTACCTTTTTTCATCACTCCATCCCACATAATAGTGTAATGGACAATCTTTGATCTATTTTTTTTTTTTTTTACTTTTGAACTGTTTGTCACAGAGAATTGGGAACTGGGTTGCTAGGTTCTGGTAAGGAGCGCATGTTAGTTGTTGAACCCTCGCCTGGGGTTTGGTTTTCGGACTCTGGAAAGGGTGATGTGTTAATTGACAAAACCTTTTATAATAGTTGATATTTGATCCTTCATAACTGTTAAACCATTTGTCAGAGAGAGTTGAGGGTTGGGATGTTGGATTCGAGAAAGGGTCAAATGTAAAGTTCTGCTCGGTATTTGTTGTTGGAATCAGAAAAGGAACACATGTTGATCGTCGAAGCCCTACCCTCTTTTTCCAATTGGCTGATTCTTCATAACTAATGGACTGTTCATCATAAGCGCATTTGCTGCACCAATTGGCTGTATAGACGTCTGTACAAGACTTGACACAGACACCTAGTGCGGAGTCCAGCCGTCAGTCATTGAGATGGACCATTTCCACATAGTGTGCTGCTTCAGTAGTTGTAGGACATTCACCATAGCAGGTCCCACTGCATTCGCTGCTCTTGTTGTAATTTACACTGCGCAACCAATCAGGCAGACTGCTTCCTTTAAAGTTGCTTGAAAGATCTGTATAAAAATTAGAGTATTTTACTCTGAACATCTCAAAAATGCTGGACAGCTTTGAAAAATTGAGAAGCTATGTTTGCAAATTAGGTTTTCAGGGTTGAAGTGCCTAACCAATGAAAGTGAGCCCACATGGTGAGCCACACTACCACAGTTGCTTCCGGGGAGTTGCGTTCCTGTGTGTATCTGACAGTTCAGAAGCACATATGATAATCACAAATATATCATGTGGGCAGACATCTGAGCCTGTCAAAATGGCTTACAGCCATTTCTCACCATTCACTGTAATTTACCCTTTTTCAAAATGAAGATAAATCAGAAACCAAGTACTATACAAGTATTTATTTCTTGTAATGTTGGATCATAGATGAAAACAAATAAACGGATAACAATATATAGTAAAAACAAAAAAAATTACGTCTTAAGTGAAAAAGTCAATATCTAGTGTGGCCACCCTTTGCTTTGATTGCATCATTTAATCTTTCAGGCATTGTTTTCACATATTTTTTATTTCCTCACTTTGTAAGCCATTCCCTATGGTTTGAAGTTCATTCCAAGGAGATTCTTTGAATTTACAACAGGGCCAGGTCACGCGGTAACGGAGTTGCAAAATTGGTGTATTTTGTATTTATTTATTTAGGATCCCCATTAGCAACACACCAGAGTGAGCGCTAGTCTTCCTGGGGTCCTGACAAACGGATACAAATTAGTAATCAAACCAATCAAGCAAAACAAACAAATTAATGATAGTTTCCAATAAGACATGTCAAAACAAAAACAAACTGGAAATTACTCAGAAAGGAAAGAAGATAAGTTACTTTAGAATTAAATGAAAATGCAAAGAATAGAATAAAAATGAAAGAAAGATGCGCACAACAAGTTTGAGAACTGTACTGTCATTCAGCCATTTTAACCAGATGTTTTTTCGCTTGCTTTTTAAAAATGTGCTTTCTATTAACACTTGACCTAATGAATATTGGTAAAGCATTCCATAATGAGATTGATCTATGAATAACAGCACCTTTCAGTGTGTTGGTCCTAGGTTTGGGTTGCATTAGGAGTCCACTGCATGCGCCTCTCGTATTATAACTATGCGTGTTGGACTTACCCGTTAGGCTATCTGCAAAACTGGCTGGAGTACCAGGGCTAATAACCGATCTCAGTAACATCAAGAGATTTAAATACATCTTTTTTGCTATTGTCAGCCAAGAGAGGCTTGAGTGCATTTGTTTGCTTCTAACAAAAATAGAGCAGTTCAGTACCAACCGAGCCGCTTTATTCTGAGCAACTTGAGGTTTTTGCAAGTCCTTATTGTTTGCTGATGACCAAATGACCTGACAGTACTCAAGCTGAGACAAGACCAGTGTTTCAACAACTTGCTTACGTAATGGAGAGGTGAGATAGGAAGAGCATTTTCTGACCATTCCGATCCCTCTGCCCATTTTGGATACTATGATGTCTATGTGACGGGACCAAGACAATGACTCTACCAATGATACCCAAAAGTTTTATATTCTGAACTTCCATTATTACATTGCCCATTACTAGGTTTAACTGCTTTTTTTTACCAGTATATGTCTAGGTCCAAACACAATGGACTTTGTCTTTGCAGAGTTAAGAGCAAGTTTATTACTCGCAACCCAATTGTACATTGTACATTAAAAAAACACGCTTTATGTCTGTACAGTGAGGTAATCCTTCAGCCAAGCAACTGCATTACTTGCAAACCCATAGCACTCAAGCTTTCCAATTAACAAATCACAAATCATAATATCAAATGCAGTGCTGAAATCCAGCATGAATGCTCCTACTAACTTACCAACATCAGTGCATTTCCTCCAGTCATCAGTCATTTCTTCAAGTGCTGTGCAAGTGGAATGACCATTTTTATAAGCATGCTTCGATCTAGTTATAAACTTGTGACTAGAGAAAAAATCCTGAATCTGTTTATAAACAATTTTTTCAATTAACTTACTCAGTACTGGCAAAATACTTACGGATCTATTATTAGGACCATTAAAAATGCTGTTTTTATCCTTAATGAGTGGAATGAATTTTGCTTCCTTCCAAAGAGCTGGATGAAGACCCTGACTTGGACATAAATTGAATCTATGTGCTATTGGAATATTACATATTTGGCGACTAGTTTAAGCAGTTTGCCATCAAGAATACTCCATCTGATTGAATAAATGAGGAGGACTTAGAACTTCTTCCCATTATAGTATTCAATGTTGTCCACAGTTTCCTTCCATCATTTCTTACTGTATTGATCTTTTGTTTGAAATATTCTTTTTTTCCTTTTATTTAAATTTGTCACATGATTCCTTAAATTACAATATTCTCGTCTAGCAAATGGACAACATTTTTTTTTTTAGCATTATCTCTTAAAATCATCAAGTCTTTCAGCTCTTTATCAATCCATAGTGCACTTTTAGCTTTTGTAGTAAATTTTTTCAGCGGAGCATGATCATTCACAATCTTCTTGAAAAAATTCATGAACATTGAAAGTGCAGCATTAGGATCATTCAATTTACACACGTCGGACCAAAGCGCCTGTTCTACATCTCTCAGAAATGTCTCTGTTTTTGTAAGGTCTCTGATATATAATCTTAATACCACCCTTGGGGATTTTAGACTTTCGAGACATTGCTATCAAGTTATGATTACTGAACCCAACTGAGAGAGAAACCGCCTTTGTGCACTGCAGAGGATTATTAGTAAAAATATGATCTATACAGGTCTTTGAAGTATTGCCAAGGTTATTAGTAAAAATTCTGGTTGGAAGTGACACAGCTTGAGTTAAGTTACAAGCTTGAGACAATGAATATAACTTGGATGTCAAAGGGCACACAGTGTCTAACCAATCAATATTCAGATCACCCAAAAAAATACAATTCACGGTTCTCATCAGAGGCTTTGTCTAACATGCTGCACATCTCATCTAGGTAACCAATATCAGCACTCGGAGGTCTGTAGCAGCAACCAATAAGAATGGGTTTTAAATGTGGAAGGTGAACTTCACCCGCAGTGCCTCTGTTATTGATCATATAGTATCATATCTCCAAAACTAAGTAAGACAGAGTTACAATTTAAATGGCTTCCTGTTGGTCTTCCCTAGTACTTCAAACTGCAAAAATTTTGTTCATTTGAATCATTTTGGGTGAAAACGGCAAAAAACTGGTCAATTGCGGAGTTACAAATAAGTTTGTCAAATTCAAAATTTTGATAAGGCAATTTTGTATGAGCATGAAATCCTGCGGTAAATATTTGGAAGCTTTTTTTTTTTTTACTGAGGATCCTAATGTGCTAGCATGAAAATTAATTGCAAAGTTTTTATTTCCTTTTTTTTTTAATCTCCACACCCATATCATAAATATGAATGGTAAATAAAAGAGGGGTCAAAATTTGTGCTTGCAGAACCGGTTTTTCAATGTCTAAGAAGTGGGGATGCTTTAGCATCCCTCAATATTGCAAAATATTTATTCTCAGCATTGATTACTTCTATTAGCGTTTACCCCAATTTCCTAAAAGAAGCATGTTTATCTACTATACTGTTAAAACAGTTGTTAAATGCCAGCACTGTACCAGGATCAGTAATGGAAGATATAAGTGATGTCACTGGAATCTAAATCCCTTAAAATGGCTCGAGCCACAATAATTTTATGATCTCTTTCATGTCCTGAAAAAGATCACTAACATTAACCTAACATGATGGGTTGGCCGCCATGCCCACAGTAACCTAATTGGAAACCATATTATTTGTGTCTGAATCATTTTAGCAATAGTCCCTCACTGCCAACCGTTACAACTGCTAAATATTAGAAAATGGGCCAAATAACCCCACCAACAATGTATCACAATGATGGGAAAGATAATTCAGTGTAATTCTAGTTGAATTTTTGTTGTGATTGTACTGATCTGTAGTCTGACGTATTTCCGTGATTCTCCTGCATTCTAGAGGGCATGCCCTAGACGCTTGGGTGCGGCGAATGGAGGGTGCGCCGCGCCAACGGGGTGTGTCCAGGCGTATGTGGCAATTTCGTGCCCGGCGTAGCCTGGCGCAAGTACTCCTCTGTCCCGCCTCTGCCCCGCCTTCCAGCGCAAGTTGGCAAAGAAGGCGTATTTGGGTATAACACAGCCGAGTCAAATATTGCTTATTGGCAAGAGAAACGATGGATAGCGTGTTCCTATTATTACTAACTGTTGCCGCTTAAAATTTTGGGATTAACATGAATGGACAACAATGCAAGATACGTTACACATTTATTTTCATTATGTGATCTTAATTCAGTGCGAGATCATAGCAATCAGGCTGTATTCCTTTCCCCCACTAAAGACGATAAAGCCTCAGTGACAATAATAGTAGCCTAGTATTAAGCCGCTTGCACACTGGACGCGAAACGAATTTTTCGCTCGAAAGATTGCGTCTTGTGTCCAAAAGTCTGACAGGGTTTTAATAAATCTCCGTGTCCTACAGTCGATTATTGTTTTTAATTTCTTCAAATCTGTTGACTCTTTTTGATATTAAACGTGAATGTTTTGATAAGAGGGCTCACTTCTTCTAGATGAGTACCGAGAATTTCAATCAATGTTTCTGCTTAAGCTGCTCAATAAAGTGAGTCGACATTGGCGCGAGACAATGTACAATGCCTCCGTGTCTGACAGCCAAAAAAAAAAGAGGACGATTAGAACAGATTGATAACGAAATAAAGAATAAAAAGAAACATTTTAACAACAGAGCATCCAATGAACACTGCGATTAATTTATTGGCGGGAAATGTGGAAATAAAGCGTGAATCTGTTCGATCCATCTGACTAATTTTCAAAAGAAAGACCGAATAAATACTGATGTCTATCTTCAACGGAAGAAAACAGATGAAGAGGCTAAAAAGACCAAGAAAAGTCGATAGCTATCAATTTGCATTCTGTGAGGGTTGAACACAAACATATACGTTTGCACGTCTAATAATTCCTGGAATACTCTGAAAAAGTAGAACTTTTGACTCTCGGACATGGAGCGATATTAAAACCCTGTCCGACTATCGCGTCTTTGCATTGACTTTGTCTGTAATCAGTCGTGCGAAAAATTCGTTTCGCGTCCAGTGTGCAAGCGGCTTTAATGAGCATAGAACGCAAGCATTCGAAATATATTATACAGTTTGTGGTTGGCTGAGAAAGATGTGAAGTCGTTAGTTTGCATCACAGATTCAGTTGCGTTGATTAAGCCAGGTTTCCATTACGCGTGGCAACCGCCTGACATCAGGACAATCGATATAGATACTATAATTTATGTCCTTATTCAGATAGTTACATTAAATAGTGCTTCCTGTAATTATTTCTTGCATTGAAATGTGCCTGACATTCTGTAAACCTGCCTGTGAGGTTTCGGTGACGTGCGCACTCTGCGCCGGTCAGCCAAATTACCACTGCACAGAAATTAAACCAGGTTGGAGCTGGCGAGTTTTCTGCGCAACTCCAGCGGAGACTTTTTCTACGAAATTGTCACTGCGTCTTGATGAATATGTGACACCTCCCCCTACTACGCCGCCACACCCATCTCGGCGCAATTTCGTCTACCGAAGGCTGCGCACCTCACGAAATTACCCGTACGCGGCTGCGCCGTACGAAATTACCACTGCGCGGGCTGCGCCTCGCTACGCCACCTGCGCTGCGCCAGGAAATTAGAGCCCACAATCTTGTTGATGTCTTTTTTGTAAAATAAGAGTTCATCTCAGGTCTGCTCAGTACATAGTTAACCTCTCTTACTAGTGGTGATACTTTCCTGGCTTTCAATGCTGATCTGAGCAATGAATACTCAAACATGCTGGAGAGAGACCACCCTCTGAGAAATTTGCTAGTCAGAATTCGATGACACGTATTATCCTCTGAGAACATATGTAATGCTTTGTCTGCTTGGTGACCTTTTGAGGTACGTGGACACCGGTGCAGTTTGAATCACGCCACTTGGATGGCGTTCAGCGGCTCTCATAGAAAAAGAGAAAAGAAAAAATAAAGAAAAAGAAGAAAAATAGTAGGTACATTTTTATTGCACCAATTAACTGAGGTCCTGGTTAACACCTGAGGTGGTATGACAGCTGATTCTAGTTCTGTCTGCCAGTCTAACTGGCATCTATCATTGAAATATACAAGAGTATTACTTGGTCCTGTGCTCGATCCAGTCTGGTACAGCCTTTCTGTGTCAGAGCAGCTGGTACTGTGACGGAGAGGAGCCGTAGAGCTCATGGCTGTATCTGGGTCACCGCTTTAATTAATACAATGGTGGCGGCTGTAACAGAAGCTCCTGGAAAACAAGTGCATGGACTCGAGGACTGAGGAAGCTCGGTACTCTATGGAACTCCTGAACCACAGGAAATTGCCTGTTCCGGCCCTCACATGGCATGATCAGCTCATTGAAAGTCTCTCTGCTTCGGTAATTGATTAGAAAAGGGCCTGCATTGCTCGCAGTCTGATTCCAACAACACGGGCCATCGATCGGCTTTTACCTCCAGGCGTCCGTCATGCAAAAATGCCTGACGAAGGTTTTCTTGTTTATTCTTGTGGGTAGCGGCAGTTTTCCTAGTCTGTGTAGCACAATGGTAGTCGTGTGATCTCCACCCACCATGGCGTTTAGCTGAGGAGCTTCTGTGGCGGCCTTTGTTGCCGAGAAGCGTTTTCTCCTGCCAAACGTTTGGGATGAGGCTTTCCTAGTGACGCCCACCAGCACGACTTCGCCCTGAAGGTTGTAACCTCGTAGGGTGAATCCAACTTCAAAGAAGGCTCCGTGATGCATAAGCTTCATATGAATTTGCTTGCGCATAATAGTGCAGGAATGGATGTCTCTTCAATAGGGAAGAACTGTGTGTTTCAGCAGAATGACTACAGTAATTTAGCAGGTGTAATGCACAGAATTATGACAATGAGGGTGTAGTATTATATTCATTCAGTGCATTGTGTGATTAAAAAAAAAAATCTACCTATTAAGACAGAGATGTCTGTACGCACAAGAAAGTGTGGAGCATCCTAATTTAAAGCATAGCGCATTTTACGCCTTGCCTTATTCGAACGACTTTTTCTGTTTTGTGGATATTTGATAATTTAATTTTAAAACAAAAGAGGAACGTGTTGTCGGACAATCTTTCATATTGTCATCTATGTGTCTACATTGTGTGCATTCTGCCTTCTTTTCTCTCTCAGTGCAGTACTGACACATCACAGACTCGGAAGTTCTCATCTTTTCAGAAGTGTCTGCTCCTCGTCACTCGCGCCTTGTTTCACACTTTCTGCCTCAAGATGAATAAGCTGCTGAACATGGAAAGACTAAAGAGAAACCCGCCGGCCAGCGGACATTGTGTTATATTCAGTGCTTTATGAATGATATTTGCTCTCGCGGATGATTTCCTCAGGCGTGAGCTGTAGGCTGCCCCGCAGCGCCTTTGGCTGGTTTCCAGAGCACATTCGGCTGTGTGCTGTTATTTTACGCTGCAGATTCCCTTTGAATGCTGTGTATTTGCTATGACCTGCTTTCAGTTTTGCTGCTTTCGGGGGCCAGTGAAGAGACACTGCAGTTTCCGTCAGCTGGTGGTGTAGATTGTTCAGTATTAGGGAAAAGATGATTGTGTCGGGCCAGAGATGTTTAAACTCTTTTTAAACTCTTCTTATTGTTTTTCATTTGACTGAATACTGATATCTTGGATGACACGCACACACACACACACACACATACACACACAAGTTATACAACGCCAATTCCAAAACAGTTGCGACAAAGTGTAAGTTATGAATAAAATCAAAACGCAATGACTTTCAAATCACATCAGCCAGTATTTTATTCACGACAGAGCAGAGATAACATAACAAATGTTGAATCTGAGGAATTTTACAATTTTGTCCACAAAATGAGCTCATTTCAAATTTGATAGCTACAGGTCTTAAAAAAGTTGGGACAGGGGCTTGTTTACCATGGTGTAGCATCTGCTGCTCTTTTTAACACAGAGTGGAGGCGTCTGGGCATTGAGGAGACAAGTTTCTTTAGTTTAGCCATTGGAATTTGATCCCACTCTTGTTTAATACAGGCTTCCAGCTGCTGGAGAGTTTTGGGGCTCCTTTGACGGACTTTTCATTAAATTTTGCGCCAAATATTCTCAATCAGTGAAAGATCAGGACTCCAGGCAGGCCAGTTCAGCACCTGGACTCTACTACGAAGCCATGCTGTTGTAATAGCTGCAGTATGTGGTCTTGCATTGTCCTGCTGAAATACACAAGGCTTGTCTGCAGGGGAGAATATGTTGCTCTAAAACCGTAATATACCTTTCAGCATTCATGGTGCTTTTTAAAACATGTTAGTGTCCCACACCATATGCACTAATGCAGGGGTGGCCAACCCTGGTCCAGGAGGGCTGCAGTGTCTGCTGATTTTTGGTGTTACTTTGCACTCGACTGATGGATTAAATTAGTTGATTACTCACTTAACTGATCTCACCTGGTGCCTCAGGCTTAATTTGGCAATCAAGCAATTAATTTGGTACTTGAGCCAATCAAGCAATTAGCAGGAACAACCCACAAGACTCCTAGAGCTAATTAAGCAGATTTGCAGGTTGTGATAGATTTGTCAATGTGGTTGGATATTTAGTGTAGTTGCAATGCAGGCAAAGTAGAAGTACAGAGTACAGATGAAAGTTTATAGAGCAGGGGTGGATAACGCTGGTCCTGTAGAGCCAGAGGGTGTGCTGAGTTAGGTTTTAATCGGGTGGAGAAAACCAAAGACACCAGGTGATATAAGTGAAGGGTGTAATCAACTGCTTTAATTTATCAATCAAGTAACACTAAAAACCAGCAGACACTGCGGCTCTCCAGGACCAGGGTTGGCCATCCCTGCACTAATGCATCCCCATACCATCAGAGATGCTGGCTTTTGAACTGAACGCTGATAACAGGAGGGGTGGCCTTTCTCCTCTTTAGCCTGGAGGACACAACGCCCATTATTTCCAACAAGAATGTCAAATTTGCACTCGTCTGACCACAGGACACTTTGCCACTATGCTACAGTCCATTTTAAATGAGCCTTGGCCCACAGAACATGGCGGCGCTTCTGGATCATGCTCAACAATGGCTTCCTTTTTGCATGATAGAGTTTTAGGTGGCATCTGTGGATGGCACGGCGGACTGTGTTTACAGACAGTGGTTTCTTGAAGTATTCCTGGGCCCATTTAGTAATGTCAATGACAGAATCGTGCCGGTGAGTGATGCACTGGAGTCTGGGGGCCCAAAGATCACAGGCATCCAGTAAAGGTCTTCAACCTTGTCCCTTACGCACAGAGATTTTTCTATTTTATCTGAATCTTTTGATGATGTTATGCAAAGTGATTGATGAGACCTTCAAAGCCTTAGCAATTTGACGTTGAACATTATTGTTTTTAAAGTATTCCACAATTTTTTTTTTTTTTTTTCTCAACCCTTCACAGGTTGGAGAGCCTCTGGCCATCTTTACTTCTGAGAGACTCAGCCTCTCTAAGACATCCCTTTTATAGCCAGTCATGTTACACACCTGATGCCAGTTAACTTAATTACTTGCTAAATTCTTTCAGCTTAGTCTCTTAATTAATTGCTTTTTCAGCCCTTTTTTGCCTGTTTCCCAACTTTTGCTGCCAGAAAATTTGATATGAGCTCATTTTATGGATGAAAATGTAAAATGTCTCAGTTTCAACATTTGAAATGTTATCTCTGTTCTATTGTAAATAACATATTGGTTCATGTGATGTGAAAGTCATTGCATTTTGATTTTATTCACAGTTTACACTTCATAACCAACTATTTCAGAATTAGGGTTGTATATTTTATTTATATATAGAAACAATGATTAACAAATTTATTAGACCACCTGACATAAAAAAAACAAGAAAACACAAATTTTTAAGAAATTTGCTAAAAACTAAAAATTTTTTTGTAATTTCTTTGGCAAATAATGAGTTGAAACCAATTTATAGTCCTTATTGACTCATAAAAACAAACAAACAAAAAAACTATATTTTGTAGGGCCTCCTCTTGTCATGGTTTGGAGGCGTTGAGAGCTTTCTTTGTTGCTCTCGTCCGGGACGATGTCGTTTTGCTCCCAATCGGATTCCTGGGCCAGCTGGCATTAATTGGGGGCGTCGCCCAGATTCTATTTAAGCTCTAGTGCCACCTCACTTCCTTTGCTAGAGTGTCAGTGTCATGTTTGCACTTTAGCCGGTAAGGTCTCTAGTAAGAGAGTTTAAGGGTTTAGTTGCATATTTGAGGGCAAGTTCTAGACAGCAAGGGAATCTTTCTTTTCTTTTCCCTTTCTTTTCGTCCTCTCGAGCTCGCCTTGCTTCCTTGCCTCGGACGACACATAGGTCCGTTGGAAGCGCGAGTCTCGCTTTCTTATTTTATTCGTGTCTCTCTCTCAACTGCTGTTTCCCCTTTTATTCTGGCCACTGCGTTTGACGTCTCTAACTCACCAGCCATCACACCTCTGGTCTTGATAACAGCTTGCGTTCTTGCATTCAACCACTAAAACTAATTTTTATGTTCAGGAATGTGAGAATATAACTTATTTGACATCTTAATAAAAGACAATAATGTGCTTAACTATTTTTTTCAGCTTTTTAAAAAAAATTGTAAATTTGAAAATTCATGGATAACAACAATAATTATATTTTAGCATTAAAAATATCTTTTCAGTTTTGTGCATACTGGTGCATACAGTATGCTTGTGCATACTGGTGGAATAACCATTACAGAAAATTATTTCAGTAATTACCAATGCTGTTAATTTAGGGCAGCTGTGGCATAAACCTTACATTGCATGGTGGTCTAATACATTTGTTAAGCGCTGTATTTTCATGCTCCTCACAGCAATAAGGTTGTGGGTTTGAATCCGGTCTTGGCCCTTTTTGTGTGGACTTAGCACTCCATTTGGGTTACCTATAGGAACACCGTTTCCTCCCTGAGTCCAAAGACATGCATGCTGTACTAGTTGGAGGCTGAGATTCACAAGTTTGAGTGCGATAGTGTATGGTGTGTGATTCTTGTGATGGAACTGTGCGGCATATATTCCTACCTCTTGCCCATTCTGTGCTGGAAGTGGCTTTTGTCTCCCAGAAACCCAAGCCAGGCCCAGGTCTGAGCGGGGTAGGTAATGGATGAATATGAAATCTTAAGACAAAACACTTGTGATACGAATGTATGATAGGGCATTTGGGGATAGCCTTGGATCAATGCCAGACTGGCAGACTGATATCATATTGGCTTTGTTCAATGGGGAAACTTCCTTAATTTCGAAACCTTGAGTCCAAACTGAGCTGGTTATGAGAAAATTGCTGTACAATTGCTTGTATTTGAAAATATCTTTGAAGTTCCTCCGTACATCAAATGTTTCATGGAATTGTATGGATTTTAAGTGGGATTTGAAACTGATGCTAGTCCAGTTCAGGTCTGGTGCTTGGGATGCAGTGCGTTTTTCATGCATGTTCAAACTGTCATGCAGGCTTTAAAAACAGACCTTCTCTGGTGCTGTTTGTTGGGTCATAACTCAGACAGCTGATGTATAGTAAATCCGCAGATCTTCTAGAGGTTGGGTCTTAAATTCCTGCTTGTGGGGAAAAGCAATTAGAAAATGGAAATAGACCAAAGAAATCTGGACAGTGGTGGGACTGCAGTCTATAAATCGCCCTTCCCTTAATTAAACAGAGCGGGAGTGCTGGTGTGTTGTGAGAGAGATGTTTATCCCTATGCATGAGGGCTGGGGTGATTCAGGAGGACACTGAACCCATGTCTCAGCGTGTGCATAATTCAGTCTCTCAGGATGAGCGCCACCTGCAAATGTCTACAGGCTTTGTGAATTATTTTTTTCCTGTGGTGTGAGGCTTTTTTAATATGTGAAATTAAATGTGTCTGTCTGGCATTAGCCACAGTGTATGGAAGGTCTGGCTTGACAGCTTGAGAATCAAATTTACTAACAGCCTCTTCAACTATTGCCTGGTCGGCAATTTTCATAAGGCTGCTTTAGAAAAACTGCAAGTATTTAATAATGAGGTTTGTAGGACGGCCCATATCAAACTGAGTGGTAGAAATGTATTTTCATCTGAAATAAAACAAGCAATTTGGACCTGTGTGGATTAGT
Source organism: Gymnothorax reevesii (assembly GCA_029721435.1). NCBI lineage: Eukaryota > Metazoa > Chordata > Actinopteri > Anguilliformes > Muraenidae > Gymnothorax > Gymnothorax reevesii. The sequence continues at coordinate 31,026,170 of CM056580.1, read as the reverse complement.
TGGTGAAACTGCTTGTTCTCGGGGCTCTGATATCAATTAAAACTGGTCCTGTCAGTGCTTATAGCAAACTTATACAGTGCTGTATTTATTTATTAATGTGTGATGCTACTCAAGTGGTCCATCCATAAAATCTTGGTGGAAAGCATGAAAGAAAATGGACAAACTTGCCTGAGGGACTGTGCTTCAAATGAGAAGGGAACGCTTTATTAGAGCCCACTGGAAAGATGTGCTCTATAATAGTACAAAAATATTTGGGCAATTCCATATGAGAGTTGCTAAAACAGCAATTTTTAAAAAGTTTTTTATATTAGAAATATCTAGGTTTTTATGCAGATGACTCCTTACCAAATCTGACGCTGAAAGCCGTTTTAAAATATCTTTGACGGTCTTCTCAAAATTTAGATTTGAATTTAGTAATTTTTTTTTTTTTGCTCCAGGACAAGGATCAAAGGTTATTTTTCCAAAGCTGACAACTCCTAAAAGATATTTAGCTATTTCCTGGTTTTGATGGTATTTCCATACATTGGCAGCCAAAGTATTTGAGACTGTAAGTCATTGCAGGAAATTGAAACACACAATTCCAGTGGCTCATTGTGAATTTTGTCATTTTTCAACGTAATCCGTTACTAAAATTGCAGTATAGTCCTCTTCATCATCTTATTTCTGCATTTATTTTATTGTTATTAAGAATTCTCTTCCTTCTTATGTGTATACTGAATTTTAGACATTAACCTCTCTAATACGTAGCTGTAATCCTGGAAAATTTGTGGTAAAGGAGTTACATAGTAACAGAATTACACCAGTAATGGAATTACAGAATTATTCTGAAAGCCAGTGAAAAACAGAAGATGGCCCAAGGTGGCACGAGGACTTTTTGGAGCATAGTGGTTCATTGTTTAGGACATCTATAGTTGAGTGTTTCTTCCTGTTAGTTCAGTTTCCGTAACTATTCATTGAAGGATTAACAGGAATCTATTGTATGGTTTGGTTAAGGAGTAGCATCTGCTGGGGAAGGGTATGAATGAATGTTTGTTTTGTAGTATAGGGTCTTCTTCACCATCACTTTTACCAGCATCCTGTTCCTCCAGGAATTGTGCTTGACTAAGACGGCATCTCTTTGTATAACATGTATAATGTGCGAATGTTATTAGGGGTTTCAGATTGGGAAAGCATGGTTTGTGGCCCTTGCGGTCAGTTACTTAGTGAAGCTTGTTGAGTCTAGATGTGCCAAAACGATGATAGTCTTTGCTCAGAAGATGTCATGGTATTATTCCCGCCGATGCCAAAAGCAATCCGGCAGGCACTTAGACCATGGGCCAATAAAAAAAGGAGAATCTCGAATGCCAGGAGTAAAGAAACTGAATTTAATTAAAACAAAATCCAAAAACTGCAGGTTTTAAAATAACATGGAGCAGCAAACAAACTAGGAGAAAAGAAAGAAAAAATGTGGCAGCAACAGGGCAGGCAGCTATATGCTCTGCTGACACCTCCACCCTAATGGGTTCCATTAAGGTGGAGGTGAAAGAATTAGAAAGGGGAGGGGCTGTAAGGACCAAACCTTTACAACACATCCCATGTCCGACATTTGTTCATGGTCAATATCAGAAGCCAGCAATCTTCTAGCTAGTAGGTATGTTTCTCGCTTTTTCATTTCTGAATAAAACTGATATAAAAGTTTTGATATTAGTTGAGCAAATTAAAATAGTCTTTAAGATGGTTGATATATACATTAATCTCACCTGTTACATCAGAACCACCTGATCCGGGAGGCTTCCTCGGTTGCCTCAGCTGACAATTTAATTATGTTAAGCACATTGAGCGGCATCCCATACTGCATATTGTGCTATTTTAGAAGCATTATATATACCTGTATTTACTGTTCTTGTAAAAAAAATCAATATCATGTATTGCCTTTCTTTTGCCCAGACTTGTTGAAAATTTGCTCAAAATTTTAGTTCAACAGATGGTCAGCAATACAAACATCATTTATGATACCAATTTTCAATTGCTTTGTTGTTTTGAGTAAAAAAAATTTTGTAGATTCACAGAAAATGTAATTCCGTTACCATTTTGTAATTCCGTTACCGATGTCTCTTTCTCATAAATGACATCATACAAAATATCTGTGAATATTCCAGTCAATATAAACATACCACGGCCTGGTCAACATCCTAGGCCACCAATGTAAGCTTAAACCTACTGCCCATCATCGCCAGATTTCAGAGAAATACCTGTCAAAGTTAAGGCAAAAATAATGGCATTTTTTCTGCCGTAATTCCATTACTGACACTTTCACCATCGTATAGACTTCTACAAAATAGATTACCCCAGACTTTGCGTTATACAGCTCAGTAGGCATGCCTGTGGAACTGATAAAAGCACAGGCAAGTAGCTACTGCATTAGAGTAATAGATGGCGGGTAAAAATGACTCTTGATCGTAATTCCGTTACCGTGGAATTGCCCATGTGCCATAAGGGAGACATAAAAAGTTAATCAGCTAACATTTATACCTTGCCACTTTGACACTGCACTTTGCAGTCCTCAGGTGAATGTTGCACTGTCTGTAATATTACAAGTTATCAGAGTGGTATCAAACTGTCCCCTCGAGTACCCCCAGCCATGTCCAGGTGGTTGATGTGTTGCTCTTCCAGCGTTCTTGATGTTTGTTTTAGTTTTGCCTGTTAGCAAATATTACACCTTGCACTATGGTTTGGTAATTACTGCTGTCAGCTGAGTGGTAATATTCCACTTCTTGAGATTCCCTCGCATATTTGGAGATGATTAATCAGTGACTGCATGGCCTTATAGGCACTTCTGAGGTTTCTTGTAATGAATAAATAAAAGACATAGAGTTTGACGCACGAGCCTGTTTGATCCGAGGACGGGCACTGGGAGGTGTAGAGAGGGTGTGGCTCTTTCAGTTACTGGCTGTTAATTCTAGTGCATTCAAAAGGTTGTGATGGATTTGGGACAGTAGGCAGTGGCGACCTCATTGACAAGGACATGCCGTAGTATGAATAATAATCAGCCCAGGTCTGCCACACCACCTTTATTAGGCTATGAATGCGCATTAGCCCTGGGATAGTGTTTTGCTTTCATAAGACAGTGAATGGTAATTAGGCTACGGTAGGTGTGTCACATTAGCTTTATCAGGCCAGACCCCGAGGCCCAGCTGGCTGCTTGTCTTTTATGTAGTGTTGTCTCCTTTCTAAAAGTGTCTTTCTTTGCCCTCCTTTTCTACTCACCAGCTGTTACGGAGTCCGCGGCCAAAATTTGCCTCAGCCTCATTCTTGGGTTCCTGGGTTCCTGCTAGCTTGTGCCTCTGCTAGTGCGTGCCTTGGTGTGGAATTCCAACCATCTCATTTTAATATTTGCAGTATCTGAGTTTATGATTATTTAGACTCAATCCTTTTCATAAAAGAAGCATTTGAGCCCTCCTGAATACCATTGGTTTTCCATGCTCTTTTATGAGAAGTGTATTTCCCCAGCCAGAAATTCATTATTTCAATATGCAGGCTGTTGTGTCACATCCTGTACAATCATATGGTCTCTTGTTGTGCAAACCAACCTTGGAGAAACAGAGTCCATGTTTTTAAAAGTTGTGTTTTGACATCAGTCATTCTCTGAAGCTCCCCAGTTCTCTAACTGAAAATAAAATGCACCGTCTTCCTTGTTCTTCCTTGTTTCACTTCAGTCCTGTGGGGAATATAGCAAATATATAGTGAATAGTGAATATATATTCGTATGTGTGGGGTAAGAGGTAATATTACAGCATCAATCCATGAACCTTTAGAATGGACCTGCTATGATGTAAATGAGATGGGGCTTTAAATTACAGTCTTTTGTAAAAGGTCTCTTATTCTTTAGCGGGAGCTGCTTAAACACGAGTGGAACAATAACCTGTAATTAAAGTGTCTTGATGCGCGAGGTACGTTCATCGTCGTGCGCTTTGTGCAGCTGAAATAATCACAAAGTCTAAGGTTTACTTTTGCTGCCCATACATTGTGTTTGTTTTTAAGAGGCGGTGAGAGTGCTGAAGTCTGACCCTGGCTCTGTTCTCTGTGACTTTCTAACTGTGGAGTACTGGAATAGAATTAATCTTTTCACTGTATTTAAGGGGTTAGATTTTCATATTTTCTTGCCCTGCATGATTGGACCATGCATATTTGAATTGAAGGTAACTACGATCATTCTAAATTTAGATTTTTGTTCAATTCCAGGTTATTATTTGATGTGACGTGGATATTCCCCAGGTTTTATTGTAATTAATGTGTTCGTTTAAATGCACTTTTTAAAGCGCAATGGACAGTGTTTTGCTCTGGTGACATGTTTTATTAACTATAGGGGTCTTATGGTACTTTGGCAGGAGATCAAGAACTGTGTAAAAGCGTTCACTGAGGCAGATATGGCACCACCTGGTGGAATAGAGGAGCTGTATGGAGTCCAAACAGGAAAGGGCCTTTCATAATCTATCTTTGCGTATCAGGCTCCAGGCCAGCTTGGTTAAGCCAGTCAGTGGCCCTTAAATCAAGCATTGATCCCATAATCCAGTTACTAATCCCAGTGTGTAATGCCCAAATTTATAATGCATTTAATTTATCTGAAGTAATGTAATTCTCTACTTCATCTTCCTGCTGTTGGAAATGTATCAGTGCCCTTGTTGTTCAGTAACAAAGATTCAATCAAAAAAAATATCCTCAATTGGAGTCTGGGCGCCTCATGATCTAATTCCTGTGCATACAGCCAGTACATGATTTTGCATTTTGTTGTTCCCATACATCAGGTCATTTTTCATGTGCAATTCCTTTATATGGGGCGGCATGGCTCAGGAGGTAGAGCGGGTGACCTAGGAATCAGAAGGTTCCTGGTTCGATCCCCGACACAGAGAATGTGTCGCAGTGTCCTTGAGCAAGACACTGAACTCTACGGTTCAGCTCCTGGTGTGCAGGTTGGTACCTTGCATGGCACCCTCCGCCATCAGGATGAATGTGCGGCTTAGTTGTTAAGGGCTTTGGGGTCATGTCACGTGATTAGAAAGCGCTATATAAATGCAGTTCACTTACCATCTATAGTTCATTCATTACCTTGCCTGCAACAGAGTCAGCTATAGAGGTCATTGACATTTGACGTTTCATTGGAAATGTCAAAATGGTTTTTTGCGATGACTTCCTTCAAGTTCATCACATTGACTTCAACCTAAAAGCGTAATGTGCCTCCAACCATATGCTGCATGATGGGGTAGCTCTGATATTCTCCAGAGAGGTCGGAGTAAAATGTCAGGGGGTCAAGGTCATTGAAGAAAATCACATATTTATTTATAACTCGAAATGGTTGCAGAAAGACATGTTTACTGTTATGACCATATAGAAACTCCAGTATAGACTTTTATTTGACAGCATGACATTTGACCTTGAGTGACCTTGAAAGGTCAAAATGAAGGTCACGGATTTTCAAAGGACTATAAGTTGAAAACAGAAGAGGTCACACTTGTAAAATTAAGTCAGTATGTAAAGCACTTAAATATGTGCTGGCAGGAGAGGTTTTCTTTGCCATGCCACACTTGTTAAAATTTAGCTTACTTTCCTTCAACATGTTTGTTTGATATTAATGATATTTCCTTAAATGACCTCTGCACCCCTGTGCAGCCTTATTTAATGTGCAGACTTGCATCATAGATTTTGTGCCCCCCAAAGGTTTGTAACACTGTACAACTGTTAGGATCAGCACATGTAAATAGTATAATTTTATAATATGACACATTATTACAGCCTGGTTTCATAGGGTGCTTATTCAGCTGGCCTGGGGCACCATGTAGGGGTTCATATTGAGAGACTAAAACCATTTTTTGAACAAGGCTGCAGAATTAGGCTTTTTTAAAGGGCATCTGAAGTCGATTCTCAGACGGGACATTGAACGTCCAATGTTTACCAGCAAATCACTTGCTTTTGTTGACATCTTGCATTGTCACATGACCAATTTCATTCATATAAACCAATGTTTTGTGTACATGCGTAGATAATCCTTCTATTTCAGTTTGTTTGTGCCGGTGAGGCTCGCTGATTGGCCAATCAACAAAAACAATGGGAATTGACTTTAGATGCCCTTTAACATGGGGGTCAATGGAGATTGACTCACTTTTGCAGCCAGCCTCAAGTGGCAATTCGAGGAACTGCAGTTTTTGGCATGACAACTCTCCGTTGCTGGCTCTATTCTCTGGCTGGTAAAACAGAGCTCATTCCTTAGAGAGAATGTCCTCACAAAACAGACAGTTTTTCAGAGGCTTAGGAATGACAGGAATGTAACTTTCTAGAAATTGAAATTTTTGTTTTTTATTTTTTGCTTACAAGTTTATTAACCTCCCTTTTAAACATCCACGAATATTATAACTTGGGGGTAAAAAAACAACATAATAGGTTTCTCTTAAATTAAAATGTGCGGTGTATTGCGGTACTGATTTCCAATGCTACAAAAGGACTGAATGGAAATGAAACTGTCTCATTTACTGACATGAACAAATAAACATTGTTACTGATAACTTGGTATCAATGCATGTATGCATAAGTTAATAACAACACATTTCCATATCAATATTTTGAGCATGGTCCTAGTGCCAGTGTCAATATTGCCTCGCATTGTAAACTGCTAAAAAGTTTCCATGTTCATGGAGGAGCAAAAAACAGTAATGCTGGCTTATGAAGTAAATTTAAACAAATATCTGCCATAAATTCAACCCCTTTATTTCACTCATGCTTATGCCCACAGGCAATTTAGTCAATGCGACTCACATGCATTTCATTGGACTGAATGAAGAGACCTTGAAGAGACCTCGTTTAACCAATCATGCATCACACAGCCTCAATTTTGAAAAAAAAAAAAACAAACAAAAAAACTGGCACATTATGGAAAAAAATGAAATTTGAAGAATAAAATTGGATTTATTTGAAAAGTCCCTTCCGTCTTTATATAGTGAAAACAGTATAACAATAAATTATTTTATGTTTTAACATAGATGTAATTTTTTATTGAAAATTATACAATGTGATGACTACAATAGAGCCCAAAAAAGTTGGCCCCGAAAACAGATTACCACTGTTACATAATTCTGTTTACCATTCATTAAGTGTTTGGGCTCCGAAGACATCAGAGGGTTAAGTCTATCAAGTGTAGTCTATCAAGTGGAACTTTCCCCCGTTCCCTCATTATGCAGGTGTTCAGCTACACATTAGCACAGAGCCTTTAGTGCTTCATAATGCGCTATACATGATCAATCAGAGACACGTGGACTGGTTAATCTAGTCTGCAGGGATGTCCCACGGAAAAGACTGTGTCTAGATGGCAGCAAACTTTGTTCCAAAATTTGTCCATATCTCTTGCCATTGGTGCCCTGACAAATGCGCAAGTCATCCATGCCGAGTGCGCGGACACACCCCCATACCATGACAGATGCTGGCTTTTGGACCTTGTCATTGAGAGCTACTTGGGTGGTCTGGAGAACACTGCAGCTATTTTATTTTCCCCGAAAATACCTCAAGTGGTTATTTCGTCGGTCTGAAATGCCTGCTTCCACTGCACTATGTGACTGTCCATATCAGGTGACACCAAGCTCACAGAAGTTGGTGGCGTTTTTGCAAAGTGTTGATCTTCGGCTTTGCATAGAAAAGTTTCAACTAGCATTTGTGGATGCAGCGGGGAATGGTGTTGAGTGGGAAAGATTTTCTAAAGTATTTCCAAGCCCATGTCCTGATATCTATTTCAGTCTGATGATGGTCCTAAAGACAGTAACATCTGAGGGTGTGATGGCGTTGGTGTTAAGACGCCAAGAGCAGTGGCCAGAAAAAGTTAAATCCAGCAACGTGCTGAGAGGCGAAGACAAATGGAAATCACCAGGTTCGCGCTACCAACGGACCTGACGCCGTCCGTGGTAGCCAAAAGGCGAGCTCAACAAAATACAAAAGAAAAGGGAAATAAACCAAAAGAATCCCTCACTCACTAACACTACTCCTCTTATGCAGCTAAGATCCTGCCAATACTCTCACTTCTCAAATACCTTACTGGCTAAAGCGTCAAGCGCAAAATGACACTCCAGCAACACAAACGAGGAAGGACAGGAGCTTAAATAGAGTCCGGGCGACGCCCCCAATCAATGCCAGCTGGCTGAGGAATCCGACGGTGAGCAAAATGATATCGTCCCGGACGAGAGTAACAAAAAGGATCTAACAAAGCTCCCAAACCATTACAGAGGGATCAGAGATCATGTGCATTCAGAAGCGGTTTTCGGCCTTGCCCTTTATGTTTCAAGATTAGACAAGATTTCATCCATCTTTATATTACGTACTAAAGAGGGTGAAATTCCCAAAACCCTACTGATTTTGCTTTGGGCAACATTATTCTCAAATTGATGGGTAATGAGATTACGCATCTGTTGGCATATTAGTGAGTCTTGGCTCATCTTTGTACTTTTTTGGAAGCTCCTTGTTTACTGTAACATGATTTGCTCACCTGTTTAACATCACCTTATTATTGTAACTGTGCCAATTTTTTTTGGAGTCTGTTGGAGTTCATCAGATTTGAAATAAGGGTTTATTTTCAATAAACAATTTGTTTCACATGCCAAAGGACCAAAGAATGTGTTGTTGTTGTGCAGTATATTTGAAGGTAAATGGTCTTTTCACATCACTTGTTTTAGATTTTCTTTGCATTTTCCATAATGTGCTAACTTTTTTGGAAGTGGGGTAAATTAATTTAGATTTATTGGCCAATGACAGCTTAAAGCTGTTTGCCGATAAAATAGGATCATGCATTGCTTGCTTTGCTATGATACTAGCCAATACTTCTCATATTATTTATGCATTTGTCTCATCAATCAGGTAAAGTGCCTGGGTTAGGAAAAGCCGCAAAAAGTGTACTTATTTTTTAAGATGTCTCTTATTTTGATAGCTATACAGTGGAGAGTGAGAGGAAGTTTGGGGGAAGACATGCAGCAAATGACCTAAACTGGAATCCAACCCAGGTCGCCGTGGGAAGGACATACCCTTATATGGTGCGCGCCCTTAGAACCGATGAGCCACCGAATGCATTTATTGTACTAAACTGAAAAAAGGCTACATCGATGTCTGCTTATGATGAGAGCATGTAGAAACTAGGGGGCATAATGGTCATACTTCAGCTTAAGCATTAATTAATAATCCTAATGAAATGCTTGTAATATGAATAGGCCCTTTTACCATTGGAGTTGACTCAGTTCTGCTGGGTACAGTCCTCTTGTTTTTATTTCTGGAAGCCTGGTGAATGTAATTCGGAGCACTTGGACGGGGTCCAATGACTCTGGTCTGTCAGAGTTGCTTGTGATTTTCCCTTGATGAAAGAAGGGATGTGCAGTTAGTGGTGCTCAGCTGCTGTCATGTGGAGACTGACAGCGCTCGGCTTGTGCGTTACATTCTGTGTACAGATGCTATGCGCTAATAGGCCCTGTCATTTTTTCCGATACTTGTTGTCCTGTGACTCTCAGCAAGAAGGTTGTGGGCTTGAATCTGGCCCGGGGCCTTTTTGTGTGTAGCTTGCATGTTCACCCCGTGTTTGGGTGGGGTTCCTCCCACAGTCCATAGACATGCATGTTAGGCGGAGAAAATTTTCCCATACTTAAGGTACGCGTGTGCGAGCGAATGGTGTGTGTGAATTGTGTGTGCGTCCTGCGATGGATTGGTATGCTGTCCAGGGTGTGTCCCTGCCTTTCACCCACGGTCAGCTGGGATAGGGTGTAGCTCCCTTGCGATCATACTGAGGAAGAAGCGGTTTAGATAACGGTTGGATAGTTCTGTGACCTGAAGACCTAGTACTAACGATAAACCTTGTGATTGAGTGATAGCTGTTTAATTTTAATTGATTTTTGTTGTAAAAATTGAAAAAAAAAATTGCTTTAAAAAGCAGAAGACTTGCTCCCCACTTGTCCATCAGTTTTACATTTTGGAATGGGGACCCTTACTGAATAGACAAGGCCTCCGTCTAGTATTGGCATTTGGCAGACTGAAATATTGTAAGCTGCTGTGCTGTTGTTCTGTGCACTTCAGCCTGCCCAGACTCTTTATTAAAGTACATTAGCCTCAGATCTGCCTCAGGGCTTATGTGAAATTGCTATGACCTCATGCTGTCAATCGCCTGAGCCTGGCGGTGCTTGTGGCCTTCTGTTCTGCTGCCTTGTGATGATATTCAGGGTTTTGGTGAGTGATTGCTTATTGAACTCTTAAACGGGACCACTAAGAGGCAGTCCTGAAATGTCAAACTGTTGATATTCATACCTGTTAGACATTTGTATAACCACATGAATTAGCTAATGCATTCGACCCAGTCATTGAACAAATTTTTGCCTTTATTTTTCTTGAGGAAAATCTGAATGGAACTGTTCGTAGAGCTGATAACAGATCTATTTCAAGCGTGGAATGAAGAATTCATAGTATTATAGTCCCTTCAAAATAAACTTAGATGTATAACCGTTACCTATTGTATGAAATGTCTGTGTTTATGTACCCATATGGAAAAGATATAGATAAATTTTATAAAGTTTTTATCTCTTTTATCTGAAACGTTTAAGTTAAAAAAAACTGGGTTTTGACATATACAAGAGCTTAAAAACCTAACCCCTTAACTTTGGATAAATAACTCAGAAAATACAGTTGTGCTGCTGCAACTCAATCAACATTATCCACCTGGAAGTAAATTCTTTTAATGTTATGATGTCACACTGATTGGCTTTACTCATTATGGGGAAATTGTTATAAGTGAACGGGTCTTGGCCCCGCTTAGTTTTGCCCATGTTCATACAGTAGTAGAATAATAGAATTTCCACAGTAGAGCTACCAGTAAAAACTCAGTTTTGTTAACTGTAAAGAAATAGGGTTGAAAAATCTGAGAAATTTACATACTCTGACTGAATATTTGCATTATTTCACTGTACTTGTAACATTTGTAATACATTTTTATATATTTTAAACTCTATTTTAGCCCCAATCCCGAAATAGTTGGGACGTAGTGTAAATCGTGAATAAAATCAAAATGCAATGACTTTCAGATCACATGAGCCAATATGTTATGAGCAATAGAACACATATATAACATTTTAAATGTTGAAACTGAGACATTTTACATTTTTATCCACAAGATGAGCTTATTTCAAATTTTATGGCCGCAATAGGTCTCCAAAAAGTTGGGACACAGGCAAAAAAAGGACTGATTAGCAATTAATATAAAAGAGAATCAGCTGAAATAACATTTAGCAAGTAATTAAGTTAACTGGCATCAGGTGTGTAACATGATTGGCTATAAAAGGGATGTCTTAGAGAGGCTGAGTCTCTCAGAAATAAAGATGCCCAGAGGCTCTCCAACCTGTGAAGGCTTGTGTAAAAAAAAAACGTGAAATACTTTAAAAACTATGTTCCTCTACGGCAAATTTCAAAGGCTTTGAAGGTCTCATCATCGAAAGTGCATGACATCATCAAAATATTCACAGAAACCGAAAAAAACTCTCTTTGTAAGGGACAAACCCGAAGACCATTACAGGATGCCCGTAATCTTCGGGCCCTCAGACGCCGCTGCATCACTCACCGGCATGATTCTGTCATTGAAATTACTAAATGGGCCCAGGAATACTTCAAGAAACCACTGTCTGTAAACACAGTCTGCCGCGCCATGCACAAATGCCACCTAAAACTCGATCATGCAAAAAGGAAGCCATTGTTGAGCATGATCCAGAAGTGTCACTGTGTTCTGTGGGCCAAGCCTCATTTGAAATGGACTGTAGCAAAGTGGCAAAGTGTCCTGTGGTCAGACGAGTCCAAATTTGACATCTTTGTTGGTAATCATGGACGTCGTGTCCTCTGGGCTAAAGAGGAGAAAGACCACCCCACCTGTCATCAGCATTCAGTTCTAAAGCCAGTATCCCTAATGGTAAGGTCAATGTATCTTTATTATCCCCTATGGGGCAATTTGTTGTACAGCCAGCAGAGAGAAGCGCCACATCATACAATACAATAAAATAAGTAAATAAGTAATAAATAAATAAATAAGTAAGTAATGGTATGGGGATGCATTAGTGCATATGGTGTGGGACACTTTCACGTTTTAAAAAGGGCCATTAATGCTGAAACGTATATAAATGTTTTAGAGCAACAATCTAATAGATGACATCTGTTCCAGGGAAGGCCTTGTGTATTTCAGCAGGACAATTCAAAAACATATACTGCAGCCATTACGAAAGCATGGCTTTGTAGTAGAAAAGTCCATGTGCTGAACTGGCCTGCCTGCAGTCCTGATATTTCTCCGATTGAGAACATTTGGAGCATAATTCAACGAAAAGTCAGTCAAAGGAGACCCAAAACTCTCCAGCAGCTGGAAGCCTGTATTAAACAAGAGTGGAATCAAATTCCAATGGCAACATGCAAGACACCTGTCTCCTCAATGCCCAGACGCCTCCACCCTGTGTTAAAAAGAAGATGGGATGCAACACCATGGTAAACAGGCCCCTGTCCCAACTTTTTTGAGATCTGTAGCAGCCATCAAATTTGAAATGATCTCATTTTGTGGATAAATTTGTAAAATTTCTCAGTTTCAACATTTGCTTCTTCATCTCTGCTCTATTGTGACTAAAATACTGGCTGATGTGATTTGAAAGTCATTGCATTTTTATTTTTTTCATAATTTACACTTTATCCCAACTTTTTTTGGAATTAGGTTGTGCATTTTTACAGATGCCACTTTCCAGTGAAGAGAGGGGTGCACGTTTCATTGCAACGATCAGGGCAGATGTGGCTGCTAGAGAGGAGAGACTAGAAAAGAGAAGGGAAAGGTATGAATGTCAAAGTGATGGTAGTAATGTCCGTATACATGTCAGTTATGTCAGTACAGTCTGCATTCTCTTTAAGCCTGAATTATAGTCTTTATCATCAACACTAGTATAAAGTGTCTTCAATGACTTGCAGTAAATAGAAATATGAATAAATGAACTATTAATGCGTATATTTTATTCATGTATCAGATTAATGTTATGAATATTAACAAATAAATAGTTTTATCATTTTCTGTTGGAAAATACATTTTAATGTCATTATAAGGTTCACTTTGACAGCCCTGATTGTCTTTGGCATTTTTCAGAAGTAGCCATCTTCAACTTATTACACTTGTGTGTTATGGTCTAATGCAGTTGCGCCATGTCATGCAGTAAAACAAAATATGTCATGCGGTAAAGCGCTTAATTTTGAAAAAAATAATAAATATACAAAATACTGTATTAAGGTAAATTGTGCATGAACACAATCAAGAAGAGCTAATAAATCTGGCATATATTTAGATTTTTAAAGCAGTTTTGCGTCTCTAATTGAAAAAAGATGTAACAAATGTTGACAAATTACATGCTGCTGTCTTTTAAGACAAAATATCTAATATTTGAAATTCTAGTGTTGACATTCTGCAACTGGGTATAGAATCTGTGTAGATCAATTTTGATTATTTGTAACAGAGCCACTAACAGTCATTTTAATATTATATTGAAAATAAATTAGTTTTGCCGCATGACATTTTTAAGGGGTGTATGCAGTCAAATGCATTAAAATGTCATATTGTTATCTTTTGCGAGGGGCACTCACAAAAATCAAAAAATACACGTGTGCATTTACACAGGTAAAGCTGAACCTGACTTACAACTTCATTTTTATTTTTTTGCTGGTTTGAAACTCAGAAATGTCACTGACCCAGAGAGGCTTGCACCGAACTTGATGAAGTACACAAGAAATAGTATCATTAATAGCATTATGCATTATGTTGTTGCCGATGTCGTACTTTTAGCTTATTTGATCATTTATTTATATTGCCTGTAATTTCAGATTCAGAGCTAATGCAGCCTTTTACACTGTGGACGAGGAGGATATAATTGAGTGTGCTACAACAAGGAGTGTAATGCTGAGATGTTATCAATATTTACCCTCAAATATAAACATCCAGTAGGGGTAATGTTTCATCCTTGTCCTGAACATATTTTATCAAAATTTCCCTGGATTATACAATAATTTTCTGTTTTAGGGCTTAAAAGTTCCCTCTACATGCATGTATTGTTAGGTTTGGATATAATTTTATTTTCCAAAGAGGCAACACTCCTATGACAAGCCATTCCACCATCAGAGACATTTTTCATACTTTTTTGAAACTGTAGGAACTGTTAAATGCATCCTCTCGTGTAATCACACATTAGTAAATGCATCTATGAAATGGTTTCCTGTTGGTTAAGCTTTACTGGGGTGAATTTAGAAGATGTTAACCTCTCCCCTCCCCGCTAGTATTTGTCACAGGAAGTAGCCCCTCACCAACCCCCCACCTTTTGATACCCTGTTGAGGTGAATCAAGAGAAAAATTAGGATGATTTTTAATTGAATGTTTGGCTTATTGGCTCTGCCCTGGAGAGGTCAGTAAAGGGCCGTGCGCTCCGCCCTCGTTGGTCGCGTGTCTACTTTCAACACTTGAACCTGCGTGGCTCAGATAACAGTCGCCCTCTCTGAGTTGCCACACATCTGCCTTTCTGTCTTCACTTCCTGAGCAGCTTCTTGTCACTGAGCAAGCACGCTTTGATGTGTGTGCACCGTCAGGACTGCAGTCTCCGATCAGCTGTGTTTTTATCTGGCTACGTGTTTGGAGAGCATTAAAGTTTATCTGCTGCACCATCTGGTCTATTTGACCTTCTATTTGAGCGCACCCTGAATTTCGGTGAGTGTTGTTTTAAATGTTTTCATTCCAGTCCTACAGTCGCTTTTAATTCTGAATTAGCATAATGCTCACTCAAGTTCAGGTTTATGGTAGTTACAATCCTGCACTGCAGGTCATCAGACAGGTTACATTTTCTTGCCTTTTCCTTGTTTCTTTCACAATCTGTCATGCTTCTCCTTTTTTGGTTGGTTTAATTGCTGAGCTGATTAAAATACGGTAGTTCATACGTAGTTCTCTTAAAAAGCCCAGTAAACCTTCATTTTCTTGTGCTTTGGGGGTAATTGTGTGCTAGCATCTTGTCGCATTAGATTTTATGCTGCCTGTGGGGATAGGTTAACATTAGAGCACATTCAGTGCACGATGGAATGTTTGCTGCCCACTAGTGGTACTCTGTGGTACTCCGTCATTGCAGTGACTTCAGTCTTGTGGGATCTGTTACTCGTAATTTCCAGCCATCACCAAAGCAAAGATGTTGCAGGTGCCTGCTGGTTGCCGCCAGTATTCAGGCAGGTCTCTACATTTGACTAGAGCACAGCACAATTGTCAGCATTGATTTAATTTTAATTCCAACATAAAATATTTTCAGATTAATTTTACTCTGACAGACCGCAATGTATTGGCTTTATAATTGCACACTGCATGATTTTATTTTTTTGTTTTAATTTTTTAAGTTTTATATTTTGTTTACCCAAGGGACTTCAGTAATAGAACATGTCAATTCAACAATTTCACAAGTTATCCGACCTAGCATTGCTATGAGACGCCTTTATTTCCTGCCTCTCAGAGTTATTTGGTTTATCCCTTCAAATACTGCTGCTATCTGCTTCTGGAACTCTGTCCTTCATTGGTAATATCGGGAGGGTAGAGTTATGCTGCTCTGGCTTCTATTCAAAGCGAGTTTATCATTATCGTTGATTAATTTTATTTGTATTATCTGCTGAGGGGCCACCATCTAAAATAAAATGAGACTTTAATAGAGCAATGAGGAAAACCACCAGCAAAGTGAAGTCATTTATTTATTTTGCTGATCCCTTGGCGAGCCACCTCTTCCTTTGTTGTTAAATCGGCTTAACTATAGGAGTCATAACAGCATCCGCCCTTTGAGTTTGTGCGGGTTAAGCCCCGTGTGGATGTTCCCCTTGGACATTGTCTCCTTAAATCACAAGGTTTGGGCACTGAATGTTTAATAATAGAATGTCCAGCATGGGTTTAGCGGTCTGGTGTCTGCTGAGGGGGACCTGGTGGCTCTTTAAGGAGTTTCTGCTCCTTACATCAACTTAAAACCGGGAACAGCCCGCCCCAGATCTTATTTTCAGTACATTTGTTCAATAAGTCAGGTGTAGCTTTCTCCATGGGCAGTCATGGATCAAGGCTGCCACGACTGTGTGGGGCTGTAGGTGTTTTTTCTGTTGTCGTGACCGTGGGCAGCGGGACATGGTCGGCTGCCTGAGAGGCTTTTGATGAGGACTGAAAGCCCTGGTTGTTGACGGCGGCGGACGACTACCGAGCCCAACAGGTGCGTTCTATTTGTGACGCTCTGAACAATAGTGCGGTGCTGTAGTGTAAATCATCGGACTAGGAACAAAGCGCGACAAAAAATAACCTCTCTCCCCCCAAACCCCCCACCCTCCCACCATCACATCCATCCGCCTCTCCCCTCACCTCTTCTTTCCTTTGCTCCACTCAACCATCTCCCTCCTCCCTTCATCATGACCCTATTCCTTTGCTTGTCTTTGCCCCCTGTTTGCTGGAAGCTCCTCTCCTCTCCATCGCCCGAAATGAAATCCCCCTCAGGGAGCCACCTGGCTTCTGTGCCACTGGCTTCGCTCACCAGCACTACTCCGATGTACAGTGTCTCAGGTATGGAATTCTGGGATTGAGATCCTCTGCTAAGCTTAATGCTCCCGGGATATTCCACTATTTTTCTGCTATTACTGCCACCTACTCACTTTGTCCCAGGAGTGCATTTAACAGTGAGACCCAATGTGCTACCATGTCAGTTAATCCCCCACCCCCCACCGCTGCTTTCCACCACTCCAACTACATTCCAGTGACAGACACCAGCGAGAGGTGCCTGTCCTGTCTGTCCGGGAGACAGGGCTGCATGGCTGCTGTGCTTTCCCATGCCCTGAGTTAGAATGGGGCCGCTCTGCTGCCCTCTGTGCAGCGTATGTGACGTGACGCCGTTGATGCGGTCCTCGCCCCTCTTTTACGGATGTGTGATCATCCAACGGTGAGCCCATGTCCTTTTTAATAGAGTGGCTGTGTGAACTGTGAGTCTTTGCTTGTGCTTCGACAGGTGGTTTTGTTGTGAATTCGAATGAATTGTTTTGTGACCGGCGTGGCTGTAGTGTTCTCAGTTGCCCGAGCATGCTTTCTTCTCGGTAGTGACGTGTGCCTTTCCATTGGTGATGAGAATTTAGCTAACATACTGCATCACAGAGTGATGTTTAGTCACTTAGATGTTTCATGTTTAGTCAGATTTTGTCTCTCGTAAAGCAGTGCGTGGAGCTGTCCGTTGTATTATTGTGTTGCGGCAGAATCCTGGCTAAGTAGCACGTCCAAAAAAAGCTTCACATTCACACCCAAAGATGTTCAGCTCAGTAAAATTTCCAGTGTGAACATGATTGGTCTAATGGGTTGTCGGAGGGCATGTAACTCATTTACCGCGGTATACTTTGCAGACTTCAGTCTGAGTCAGATTTCAACCCTATAACGTTCATTCTATAAAGCAGTCTCATGATACGGTGACATCATGGCCTGAAGAAATATCAAAGGCTGGTGCATCAGCTTATAACCTCTTGCTTTCATTGTAAGCTGCTTGTCACAAGAGCCTGCAGACAGAGGTGGCTCTGTAAAATAGCCTTTATTGCTGAATCTGAGTTATTTGCATGTTTAGGTGGACAGTGATCAGATTATGATTAATTTAACTGGTTTGAGTGTTTAACAGTTCTCAACTTTTGGTTTTCACTGTTGTCTTGTCTGGGTTTTACCAACTTTGCTGAATTATAACTGTTTGAGTGGCTTTATTTCAAACCCTGAGTAGAAATTCTGGGAAATGGCTCTGACTGAAGTACTGTCAGCGATACCTTGGAGCAAGACATTATCCTCACATTCTGTGACAACAAAATTGTTCTAGTTTTAGGAGATTGAATTGTCAGTCAGAAAAGTTTATATTTTTATCTGAGGTGACTTACAATTGACTGCACAATTATAGAATCACACACACACTCAAGCAACCACACACACACTCACAGACCACACTTAGAGAATTCTAGATGTGACACGACCGTGATGAATTCAAGCTGAAAAATACATTTCCAGAAATCTAATCCACTGCATTAAGCTGCTTGTTACTTTCAGGGCTTCTGGTCCCAAACTGTCAGTTATGCTATTATGATCAAGACCACCTCCTCGCTGTTAGTCAAAGGCTTGGATTAGATATGGCTGTGCTGCTTGAGCTGGAAACTAGCCTGTGATTTATTTTTATTTTTTCATGAATTTGACTGGCACAAACATATGGATTCTGTTTGTCTGGAGGTGGTTGCAGTATCTCAGCAGAATGATTAGAAATTTCTTCAAAAATGGAAGTATGTATATTGAAAAAAAACCTCAAGGGCTGTGTTGCATAGCTGTGCGAAATAGTTATATGCTATATTTGCTGTGAAGGCATTCACGGTATAAGTACTGTGAAAAGGCATATGTCAACACTCAAAAAGGCCTGTGATCGATTGCACAATATCACTATCAGTGATATCAATGTCCGAGGTGTTCCTGATTCTTAATACCCCTGATACAAGAGATAAAATGATCCAGGAGTGCTAGCAGTTTGAGAAGGGCATCCTCTGGACAGGGATTGTATCTTGAGAGCAATAGTGCTGAAAAGTCATGATAATCCGTTGTTAATTTAGGCCTATAGGCCTATATGTCACATACATCCTGCTTGCGTGGACCTCTGGCGTTGTTGCCCTGATGGTCATTTTCTGTTCATTTAGCGGGAGGCATTATCAAATGTCATTATGAAGATACAAATATATGAGTTTCTGATCGACAGAGTGACAGAGTGGCCCTTAATGTGACTCATCAGCACTCGTTCCCATGATGCACGGCTTTACGCGGTGCATTCTGCGTAACTGTAGACGGCGTGGAGCTGGAAACATGTTGAGAACGCGCTTGTTCTTGAGAAGAGGACATTATTGTTGAGTGTGCATGTGTATTTACTTGCTCTTGTGCATGCTTGTGCATATTTGGGTAGGAATAAGACGGAGAGACAGAGACTGTGTAGGAAAGAGTGATGATTTCAGTCATGCTAGAGGAGGACATTGTGCTGAGTAACTGCTGCTATATTTTGCCTCTGTTCCAAATATTTGGCCAGAGGCCAGTGTAAACCCAAAGGGGTATCTTAAATAGTCGACACATTGAGGTACTATATGTATCCTGAGTATGGATAGACTTTATGTGCGATGCACTTGAATGATATTTTACAAGTGAAAGCGCTGAGAAGGTGTACATTTTGGCTTGAGCACTGCAGCCCACATAAAGCATAACATCTGCCCACCTCTGTCACACCTACAAGGGTCAGGAAGGGTGAGGTGAACTAAAGTGGTGATATGTCTATTCGTATGGAGAGCCCTTGAAAAGAAGGTAGTTTTTTTTTTTTTTTTACCTGGGTAACACATTTCCTGGCTTGCCGAAATAACTCAGGCTATCTTTTGACACTTTTTAAAGTCTAACACTTTGGTCTGTTTATCGTTCTTTTTTCCTTTCTGGTATATAATTGAAGTATTTCTGTGATACATTTTACAGATATATATTCTTTGTAGCATAGCCGCGATGTTTCTGGGTTGGAGTAATAGAAAGAAAGCTAGTGATAGAAATGTGCGCATGTCCTATATGGTCATTTGATTACCTGTAAGCTGGCCAGAGCATAAATGGGGGGTTGGGGGGGAGGGGGGGGGGGGTCTCATATATACTTGCAATCCCCCTGCCCCCTACTCTTAGTCTTCATTCACAATCCCCCCTCCCCCATCATGCAGAGGGGCCTTGAAAATGAATTTGGGTCAAGGATGGAGCTGCCTGGAGGGCAGTCATTTTTGTGGACTAGTTTTATTTTGCTGCACAATATTGAATAATTCCTGTGTATAAGATGGCAAAGCTGCCTTCAGCTGGATGTTGGCTCTCACCTGCCTTCCTAAGGAAAAGTATGTCAGTGTAGAACAACGCGGTTCTGGCTTCTCGGTCACCCACGCACCCAGATTACTGTTGAAAGCCCAAACATGTTTTCCCACCATATCAATTCTCTATGGAATTGAAAATAATGTTTTTCTTCTCATGAAATCTATTTCTGCTTGTTGAAGCCTGAAAGAGGGTGGCATCTAACCTTAGCGCCTTTACATCCTCTGCCCAGCCTGTTATGCGCGAGTCGTGTCGCCATGTCTGTCATCCATGCTGCTCATCTCTTGCCGTCACCAAACTCATTTTATTCAGCTGTGGGAGGAGCAGTGGAGTGAGTGTCTTGCTATGGGCAGGTCAGAGAAAGTCAAAGCTGCTGGTGTCTCTCCTTAGCCAACAGGAACTCTGTACATTCAGCACTACTTAACTTCCTGTTATTTTCTTGTGATGAAAATCATCCCCTGGCAATACTCCATCAAAAGGTGAACTTTCCAGCTTCTTAGCTTTTAATGGCCGTGGAGACACACTGTCTTTTGTTTAATTCTATCCACTGAACTTCTGTCCACTTTCTCATTGCTGTTGTTATTAGGGAACGGGATGGCCTTTGCTACCCAAGAAGCAAACGCGGATGCCAATGCAAACATTTCCCAACATGTAGGTATTTGTTCAGTGTAATTGTTAACATCAAATATTTATTTTCTATGCTTGAAAACCTGCAGGACAGTGCAAAAGAGAATAGTTCTTACTGTAATTTCATGACTACTTTGGTCACATTGCTGGCTTATTTAAATATAATGTATAAAAGAAATACAGTTATTGTACTCCAGTGCCAACCATTTATTAAGGCAATTAGTATTGGGCTCTTGTCAGTTTGAGGGCTTACAGTATAATTGCGGGATAACCGTTTGGGTCTGAAGTTGTGAAATGATGACAAATTTATTTCAACTTCAGTTTCGGTTTTATTTTGATTGCACGCTTATAAAAAGCTCAGCTCATTTAAATGGAAATCTGATAAATTTAGTTGAAGGGTCGGTGAATTCAGTTTTAATTAATTTGTCAGCCACACATGAATCTGTTGTATTGCCCTGTTGACTAGATTGCATCCCGGTGTAATGCCATGATGGACCAATGACTGATGGCCATGGCTATGCACCTGACAACATTTACAAATTGATTATTCAGTGTGGGACTCTATCTTTCATATAAATGTGGGGGCTCAACTTTGGTGTCAAGAGAGTTAATGTGATTGTCATCGGTGTTATTTTCCATAATCCCTCTGCCCGTTTGGTCCCTACTGCCCTCGTGCTGTAAATAATGTGTGTGAGTGTGTGTGTGTGTGTGTGAGTGGCTTTGGGCAGATTGTTCTGTACGCGGAGGTGAAGCATGATGCAGACAGCCACGATTAATGTAGGTCCACAAGCCTTATGTAACAGAAGCGAGCTTTTGCCTGCAGATTCTGGCCTGTAGTCAATGGAAAAATTTTCAAGTTTTTTATCTCTGTACCTGTCATGGTTTGGGAGCTCTGTTAGCTCCTTTTGTTGCTCTCCTTCGGGACGATGTCGGTTTGCTCACCATCGGATTCCTTAGCCTGCTGGCATTGATTGGGGGCGTCGCCCGGACTCTATTTAAGCTCCTGTCCTTCCTAGTTCGTGTTGCTGAAGTGTCATTATGCTTTTGACGCTTGAGCCGGTAAGGTATTTGAGAAGTGAGAGTATTGGCAGGATCTTAGCTGCATTGAGTATTAAGTATCACAGTACCGCTGAGGTTTTTGATCACATTTTCAGAAATTAAATGAGCTCTTAATCTAAAGGCACCTTGCGTGCGGAGGTTATATTTCTGTATTACTGTCTGTTTGTATTGTTGTGGCATTCAGTGTTGAACAATTTCTAACACTGGCTCTGTCAGAGGGCAGGCAGTAGGGTCCGGCGTGGGATTTAAGTATATAGCATCCGGGCTGTTAGAACTTAAATTGCATCAAATGGCTCATCGGATCTGATGGGGGTTTCTCTTGAGGCTCAAGCGTCAGGTCATTATGGTCTGATACACTACCAAACTTTGCACGTTTTTCAAAGACAGGAGTGTGTGGCGACTGCCACCCAACCACGCTCCCACATCCATAACAGATATTCAAATTATCGTAGTTATTTATTATCTTTGAATGCGTAAACAACAGTGGAAGTGAAATAGGTTTTAAAAAAGTGTGGATATATGTTTAAAATAAGATTTTCCACCTTTCTCCTCTCCTTGGGGATTTTTGAATCGTTTTACTTCCCTTATCCAAGGCTCCCTCTTAATTAATATGGGAAAATAGCACACATTTAATAAAGTATATTTAATAACCCAATATTTATTGGAATAGCTTTGAAGTTCTTATTTTCAGACAAAAAAGGTTTTACCGTACCTTGACATGTTTCGACGGGATACTCCCGTCTTCTTCAGAAGAGTCACTGATGTTACGCGTGACGTGTCTCTTTCTCGCATTCTTTTTGGTGTTCTTTTTTACGTGTGTGAAAAGGTCTACCTGTTTCCTCAATGTATGTTTTATGGCAAGACCGGCATGGGATTTCGTATATGACTACAGTATAGTATCGTATAGTTACTACAGACAATATGAACCTTTTTGGACTATTTATTGGAATATTTGTTGGCAGTTAATCATATTTGCCACAGTATGTGAACCCTTTGAACGCTATTGGCAACTAAAGTTGCCCAATGATGTGAGATTCCAAAATCAGAATGCTGTTGAAAGCCTATTATACGGCCACTTGTTTAAAAGAGCTCCCACCGGGGAGATTTTCATGATAGATTTTCAACAGCTCAGGATAATGACGCTTTTAATTCCTTGAAAATGTATTCAGCGGTCTAAAGGTTCATTTCTTACCATCTTGCATGCTGATATCTTCTTTATGACGCACGTTTCTGTATTGTCTTTGTTGATTGCTGTGATATTCCGCCTTTGTTCTGTTAATGGAAATGTCAAGGGGAGAGGGGTATGCATAGAAACAATCTCCAATGAGTTCAGCTGTGGATAGAGCGTCTGATCTTTATGTAAGAAAAATAAAAGAATAATGGATGTGTACCTCAGTGTCAATGAAATGGCTTCTCGTAAGGAATATTCCTGACTTTGTGGCACCTGGGAGAAATTTGGAGCAAAATAGTGAAGATTGAGCGCAGGGGGTAAAGACTTTTGGGTATGTGCTCTGAGGTTGAGGGTAGCATGGTGAGTTATTTTTGTTGAAATACAGTGTGGTGCTTTGTGGTGGGTGTTTAATGAATTCTTATGCAGAGATGATTATTGCACTGCTCCTATGGGACTCATGACAAGAAATGAGACAAAAAAGACCAAAAATGAGCAGTGATTTACAGTGTACATTAAAAAAGTGATTTTTTCTTAAATGAGTACTTGAAAAAAGTGATTTTGAGACTATTAGATGTGATTTTTTTTTTCTTTAAATCGAAGGTACAGAAATTGCATTTTGAACATACAGTATGTGCTGCTTTTGATGTGAGTAATTTTGATGAATCTGCGTTGGTCGCCCTCTCTGAACTTAATCTGTTTGGTATGAAATTCCAATATTCATTCTAAATGTTATAAGGAGGGAGGATTTTGCATCATAAAAACAGATTCTGTTGCAATCTATGACAGTGTAACATAACATGAGTGGCGAGAACAGGCCTTTCAGCCTAACTATGCTCGCCAGTTTCTTTATACTATTGTGAATATATCCCTTCAGATACTGATTGACTCAATGGTATCTAGCTTTAAGTCAAGCCTGCTCTTGAAAACCCCCAAGGTCTCTGCCTCAACAATATGGTCAGGCAAGCTATTCCAGGTTGAAATTACTCTTTGGGTGAAGAAATATATCCGAATATCAGTGCTAAATTTACCTATGGTCAACTTCCATTTGTGACCCTGAGTTCTACTCACAACACTTGATCGAAGGAATCCTACATAATTCACTTTGTTAATCCCTTTAACATATTTAAAGACCTCAGTCAAATCACCCCTGAGTCTCCTTTTCCTAAGACTAAAGAGATTAAGGATCTTCAGCCTCTTCTCGTAGCTTTCATCTTTTATACCAGGAATAAGCTTAGTGGCTCTTCTCTGAACTTTCTCTAGAGCCTCTATATCTTTCTTAAAGTATGGTCCCCAGAACTGTGCACAATACTCCAGATGTGGTCTAACAAATGTGTTGTACAAAAGAAGCCTCACCTCCTTAGATTTGTACTCAATACTTTTGGCAATGTATCCCAGCATCCGATTAGCTTTAACTGCTACGGCAAAATGGCTAGAACCTGTGAGGGTTTGGTCAACAATCACTCCCAGATATTTCTCGTGTACAGCACATAACAGTTGTAAACCTCCCATGAAGTAATCCCGTCTAATGTTTTTATTACCTATATGTACAACTTCACATTTTGCTGCATTAAATTTCATTTGCCACAATTCTGCCCAATTCTGGATTCTATCCAAATCATCCTGAATCACTTTGGTGGACCCTAAACTGTTTGCCAAACCCCCCAATTTTGTATCATCTGCAAATTTAGCCAATCTGCTCTCAATATTCCTATCAAGGTCATTAATGTAAATGAGGAACAGCAGGGGTCCCAACACCGATCCCTGGGGCATGCCACTCTCCACCATATCTAGCTCAGATGAGATACCACTGACCACCACTCTTTGTGTTCTGTCCTGTAACCAGTTTTGAATCCACTTCAGAATACCTCCTGTAACTCCAATGGAGCTCATTTTAAAAATTAGTCTCTTATGCGGTACTGTATCGAATGCTTTCTGAAAATCCAAGTATATGATGTCATAAGCCCTGCTCTGGTCATAAGTCCTGGTGGCCTCTTCAAAAAATTCCAGAAGGTTTGTTAGGCATGACCTTCGTTTCCGAAAACCATGTTGGCTATCCCTCAAGATACTGTTACGTTCAAGAAATAAGCCCAGCTCATCTTTTATGATAGATTCCAATATTTTGTACGCAATGCAAGTTAAACTGACTGGCCTGTAGTTTCCTGGCTCGGTACGGTCCCCTTTCTTATATATTGGTATTATATTGCCCTGTTTCCAATCATTTGGTATTTCTCCAGTTTCTTATTATTTTTTTTTTTTAAATTTGGCATCTCCAATCCCACCCGAATCTGGAATGCCCAATTGGTGAACTATGTACAAAGCTTGCCCGTATGCGACCCCTTGCTGCCAACTCAGGATAGTGAGGACAGTTCACAGCTCTCCTCCGAAGCACGTGCCTGTCAACCACTGATTCTTACACACTCATTGGTTGAATCCTCGTAAGTTCAGAACGAGGGCGGAGGATACCCGGACATGAACAAACTCATAGTCTTCCTGACGAGCGCCCGTCAGGCCAACAGGAGGCGCTGGAGCAACGAACAAACCTATTATTGTATCCCCTAATCCGGCAGTCCCTTCCCAATTTGGAACCCTGTAGCGAGATGGCCAATTGTGCGCTACTCTGAAAAAGCTGCCGACCCCTGCCGGTGGGTACGCCGGGGCACGAACCCGGAACATGATAGTCACCTCTGCACTGCAGCGCAGTGCCTTAACCGGGTGAGCTATCCGGCAGCTATTTCTCCAGTTTCTAAAGACCATCTGAAGATGGCGGATAACGGCTTAAAGATGATCTCACCAACCTCCCTGAGCACTCTAGGATATAAGCCATCAAGACCCACTGCTTTTTCTGCCTTTAGTTTATGCAACTTGTCTAATACTTTGTTATCCCGAACCTCAATTTCCGTCAAATAATCTTGAGAATTTGACATGCCCTCTGGCCAAATAAAGACCCCCTCTGAGGTAAAATTTTCAACAAAGTAACTGTTTAAGGCATCCGCAATATGCTTGTTATCATATAGCAGCGATCCGTTTCTATTCTTTATGCACTTAACCTGCTCTTTAACTTTCCTTTTCCTGCTACAGTACTGAAAGAAGCGCTTAGGGTTAGTTTTTGCCCCCTCTGCAATTTGTCTTTCATACAGTCCTCTAGCATTCCTCAGCTCTTTATTGACCACAGCCCGCATTTTACAGTATTCAGTCTTAGTGTTCTCATTGTTATCCTTTATGTACATCTTATAAGGATTCCTCTTTTCCCTCAAAATCCTATGAATACTTTTGGTCATCCACTGAGGATTCTGCTTTTTCAGCTTACTTTTGGACACCTTTGGAATTAATCTGCTTTGTGATTTAAGTAAAACCCCCGTAAATCTTTCCCACATCTCATTTAAAGACTTACAGTCCAGGAGTGTCTCCCATTTTATTTCACCTAGATATGAGCGCATCCCGTCAAAGTTTGCTCGCTTAAAATTGAAAATTTTGGTTTTAGAATACACCCTTTTAACTTCCCATGAAACATCAAAATTAACGGCAGTGTAATCACTTGTCCCAAGTGGCTCCAGTACCTCAACATTGCTAATTCTATCAGGGTCATTACAGAGCACTAAGTCTAAAATTGCCTTCTGGCTGGTAAGTTTATTGACATACTGCACCAAGAAATGATCATTTATAACATCTAGATATTCTTCCTCCCCCCTACCCTGTCCTTTCACCATTTCCCAATTGAAGCCAGGATAATTTAAGTCTCCCATAGTAATAGTCCCACCACCTCTACAAGCTTGCGTAATCCTCCTAAAACGCATTTCATTGATTGTACTGTCCAAAGCTGGTGGTCGATAGCATACTCCTATGTTTAAACCTGTCTCGTGTTTGCCTATGAGCCTGACCCAGATATCTTTACAGGACAAGGAATATTCAATTTCGGGAATTTCCGGTACATTAATGTTTTTGTTCACGTAGAGTGCTACGCCCCCTCCTCACCTATTACATCTATCCTTCCTAAAGAGCGTACAACCTTGTAATATTCATCTCCATCCTCTTCACTTAGCCATGTCTCTGTAATCCCAACTATGTCATAGCCCTAACTAATCATTACAGCCTCAAGTTCTGGAAATTTATTTTTTATTTTTTATGCTTCTTGCATTTAAATAAAAATGTTTCAGGTTATTACTCATGCCCTTCCCTCTTGACTTCTCATGTGGCCGCTGCTTCGAGCCCCCCACTACGCTTTGTTGCTTTAAAAGTAAATCATCGAGAGTGCATGTAACGCCGTCAGCTTCCATCGGGGCAGTCTGCATTTCCCTGTGTGTAACAGTCACTACCCTCCCTGCCCCCCAAGTCCCTAGTTTAAATAATCCTGTGCTACCCTCAACATATGCTGGCCCAGTGCAAAGGTACCCCTCCGGTTCAGGTGCAGCCCTTCAGGCTTGAACAGGTCACCCCTGTCCCAGAAAAAGTTCCAGTGCCCCATAAACCTATACCCCTCTTTCCTACACCAGGTTCGTAGCCATGTGTTAAACCTCCAGATAAAATTCTGCTTTCCTCTGCTTGCACGTGGTACCAGTAGAATCCCGGAGAACACTACGGTTGAGGATCTGCTCCTAAGCTTCTCAGCTAATTCCACAAATTTGCCTTGCAGAACCTCAAACCTACCTATGTCATTTGTCCCAACATGGACCATAACAACTCGATCTTTCCCCACTCTTGCTAGGTTCTTGTCCGCACTCTCTAGGAGGTCTCCTACCTGGGCACCAGGCAGGCAACACACCGTACGTGTGCGATCATCCTGCAACCGTCACATAGTCTTGGCCACATTTTGAACTCCTTACCTAATGACCTTGCTCACCCTAGATAAAAGAAAATTACTAATGCCGAGACAGAAACTGAGGAACCACAATTTATTAATTTATGTATTAACCTAGGAAGCCCTAAGCAGCAGTCACAATTGAAACCCCGGGGAAACTATGTAAATAGATTATGAGCCTCTTTTAACAGGGGCTTAGTTTCAGTTAACAGAAATGAAATACCAATTGAGCCAAACTCTGTATGTAATAAGCACTCCTAATAAGCCGGCTTGAGTTTATCTAGTTCCAGTACTATTAATATACTAAACTAAAAATATCACAGGGCTTTGCTGAGAACCCAGATAAAACAGACTGGCTCTAACGCCCAGGAGAAACTGGAGGAGGCGGAGCACTCCGGTAGAAAACTTACCTTTTTAATTCCAACCTAACCTAACGGACGAGTCAAGTGACTGCTGCACTACTAACTAAAAGCTAAATCTCAGATCCCCAGCCAGGAATGCAAACAGTACTTATCTAGCTAGCTAGCCGAAAACACAACCAAGGGTAAGCGAGAAAAGAGTAAAGCCCCGGTTCCCTTTAATTAAAATGGACTGAATAAACAAGTCCTTTACTATGTGAGCGAATTATACACGGTACCTCCCGCAACAAGCTGTCCTAAGCACTCGAACAAGCTAAAGTTAAACTTTACTCAGCTGATCAAGGCACAGCAACCGGAGGAAAATACAAAGATAGGGTATTTACAATGTGTTTAATCAGAAGGGCCCCTTCTTGATAATAAAATGCGAGAAAGACAAAAACCCCGGTTCGCGTTAAAATTCAGCTTGGCAATCCGTTTATGCGGCAATGCAATCAGGATAGAGAACGAAGGGGACTAAAAACCCTGGTGAACGTCAATATTTATTGGCTAGAAGACTGTAAGAATGGCAGCAACCAAGTATGACCAAGCCGGGCTATAATTAGATATCTAGGTAATTTGATTATATTCTTGGCGTTGAGAGCTTGCAAGGGTTCGTCTGCTAAATCAGCTACAGAAAAAAAAAACAAAAAAAACAGGCGAGTTCCACAGTCCCTGAAAGACTGTTTTACGATGTATATCGCAAAATTCACTTAGTTCGACAATTAATTAGCATTTAATTTATTCTCTAAATTTAGCATTTAAATTTATTTTACTTTACCTTACTTTGCTTTGCTTTGCTCCCGGGAGACTGAAACCCCCCCGACAAATTAAGCGACTTAATTTGGCTGTTTGCTCACCGAGTTGTTACAGGGGGAAAAAGGGGGAAAATACAGGGGGAAGACTCTCCCTGTCCCTACTGCGACAAAGGTTACACCTCGGGAGCAAATCGTCTAATCTCTCTCATTGTTTGAGTCTTAACACACAAATTATTTTCAGAAATACCCCGTTAACACAAACGTGAATTCTCAGCTTCAATCCCACACGTCTTCCTCTCTCAACTCAAGTGGAATGATCACCAACGAACAGCGCTACAGCACAGCCAAGAGGTCAGCGTCAGCAACTGTCAGTGTACTGTTCGCTGAATTTGCAGTCGTCTCTGGGATTGCTAACAGACAACTTTTTGCGGAAGCATCACTCTTACATCAAAGGGCGGTTTTGCTCCTGATGCTTTAGAGCTTTGAGGCTTCCCTCAGTAAGAGTTATGAATACCTCCTTGCTCTTCAAGTTGATTAAATTGTACCTAAAGAACACTGTTCTACCCTTCAAAGTGCAGTTGGGCAACTTTCCTTACAGAACAAAAATGCTCCTCTTGTGTATCCTTATATCTGATAGAGTTTTGTGGCTGTGAGTAAAATGTTGGCCTCTCCCTCTTTCTGCTCTGAGATACTGAGCTGTATTACAATTCTTTCAATACTGTGTGGGAACCTGCAGGTGCCTGGAAAGGTTTACTTTCTGTGTTTTCCACTCTAGGGTAAGAGGGAACTCTTAAGTGCACATTTTGGTCATCCTGCTCAATTATGCCATTTGTAAGATTTCAAAGTGCTTTAGAGAGGCTCCATCCAGCTGGTGTGGATTATCAGGTCAGTATAATCAAAGCTCTCATTATAGGCCCTGCATTCTAGCCCTCAGGCCCTGATCTGTTTCACTTAGAGCACAGATGAGGCTTCTGCTTTGCTGATGATGTGTCTGTAGTCTCGCAGACACTTCTAAGAGCCTCTGATTCCAGCTGAAAGGGGATGATCTGGCTCTCTGTGTGCCACGAGGACACGGCCATCTGCTGCTATCTGTTCCTGGCAGAGTGCAGCTCTGGTATGGGGCTCTGGAGGTGCTGCGTTGTGTTCTTATCGCAGGGCACCAGATGGAGGAGGCTTGTGGCTCAGGGCCCCGCTGCCCTGGCATTGCTGCTACTGCAGTGCTGTGAGCCTGAACCCGGTTCTGGTGAAGTTCCTGGATATTAGTACCATGGAGTCTCAGTGCTCATCTGAACCGTGTCACCGTGTCACTGACCTGGATGTGTATTTCTGGTTTGGCTGTTGGAATTTTAAGAAGGAAATGGTTTCCTTATCCTTCTTTTTTTTGCTTCGCTTATGTAATTTCATCACCATGATTCATAAACATTGCTGTCCATTGAACTTTGTGTTTTTGAAATATCCAGTCAGACTTTAGATGAAGTGTTGCTCATAAAGGCTTTGTACAGCATGTATAATGCCTTCATAAATGAGACATAGTATCTGCATAAATCATACATAAGCAAATGTCATGCTTTGTAAAGGGTGAAATAACACATCCTTATTCAGTATGTGATGCCAGATGTGATATACGTACCTGACAATGTCACTTAGCTAATGGCTAAATGCTATAAAGGGCGACGTCGTCAATGACAAATCTGGCATCAGATGCTGAATAAGAATGTGATTTTCTCCCCTTTACAAAGCATGACATTTGCTTATGTATGATTTATGAAGGCATTATCTCTCATTTATGAAAGCATTATGCATGCTGTATAAAGCCTTTATGAGCAACACTTCATCTAAAGTGTGACCAAATATCCATTACAAAAACACAAGCAGCATACCTATTGGATATGATTGACCATCTCCATGGTGTGTGTGCTTCTAAGAACTTAGGTCTGCCTTTAGGTGGAGCGGAAGGTTCCAGGAGTCCCTGTAAAACAGGAAGGCACGCCGCCCATGAACACTTTGGCCGCTGCAGTTCTCCCTCTCGGCAGCCCACAATTCCGCTGCAGAGCGGGGTTAACGTTTCTCAGCTGACTGCTCTCTGATTGGATTAGCTGCTCTGAGCAGTGAATTTGAGACCCCTCCCCCCCTCCGTTCTGATGT
The DNA here is from genome assembly GCA_029721435.1 of Gymnothorax reevesii. Lineage (NCBI taxonomy): Eukaryota > Metazoa > Chordata > Actinopteri > Anguilliformes > Muraenidae > Gymnothorax > Gymnothorax reevesii. Next base: position 30,995,299 of record CM056580.1, on the reverse strand, counting down.
TATTTTATTGTGAGTCATCCATTGGGAATATACCTGACTCTGGTGTTTTATGGAGATTAATGTGTCCCCTCTCTCCTCGCTCAAACCCCTTAACGGGCTCCCTGTCCAAGCATTTATGGCACTTTCTTTGACTTCCCCATTCAGCCTGGTTCTGGTTTAGAGATGAGACGCAGTGTTTTGATTCTGTGCCTTTACACAGCTGTCCCTCTGTTACAATGAGGAAGGTGGTGAAGACCGTATGGGTATGGGGTGAGGGAACGTGGTCTGACTTCAGAGACGGTAGGAGGAAGTGGCATCTCATCAGTGGCTTGCCCCTGTGCCTGATGCTCAATTTGCTAGAATTAGAATTCTAGAATTTGATGTTGCCTCCAATTGCGGCATAGTTCAGTGTTTACCAATACAACTGCTAATGACACAACTGTCACTATGTCATTGCTACGCCTTCAGTTTCGGTGAGCTCAACACAGGCTTGCGCGTGCGCTATAAAGATTATGAAGCGTTAGATTCAATTGCTTTTGCCTCTGAACTCCTCTCCCAACAAAACCAATTTTCTCTGATAACTCCAAGTGCACAATATCCTTTCAGTGTATGTTCAATTCAGTCCACTATTACCATTTACACAAACACACATGCGTTGGAAATTGCCTCTGAAGGTTTCTAACTGTCATCGATGCACCTTTAGAAATGGCTGCACCACCAGACCGTGAGAAGCATTGAATCAACTTGAACCAAGAATTGCACGCCTGGGGCAAAAAAAAAGCAAAGTACAACAGAGGTATTTGCGGTTGTAGCATAGCCAGATCACATCACTGCATGGATTGTTAGTGGGCTGAGCTGTGGGAGGATTTGTTTGGACGAGGTTGCGGGTCATTATGGGAGGTAGTGGAGGCATTTGATGAGCTGCAGAACTTCCACTGAGAGAGGATGTGAATAGATTGTACCGCTCATCTCATATCAAGTTGATATTTATAGGAAAATGGTATTCACCGGCACCATTGCCTTTTGTTTTTTTTACTTTAGTGCTGGGCTACCGATGACTTTCCACCGCTGATTGTGTCTGATGAGCAGACAGATGGTGACGATGCTGGAGTCCCTGAATCGTGGGCATCCCTCTGAGAGTGCACCCTGAAAATTGAGTATGCGTGTGTGCGTGTGTGTCTGAGAGAGAGAGAGACTGTGTGTGTCACAATATGCTGGAGCAAGAACCCGATAAAGAGAGTGCCACTCGCTGTATTATTCACTACTTCCCCAGGCTTTCCCACTGCTAACTTAACCCTTTAAAGTGTGTGGTCTCATATATCTCCTTCTGGAATTTTCTTTAGTGAACTCTCGCTGTTCCCACCCAGATGCAACGGTGTTCCAAACTGATAACAATAACTTAGAATTTTGAAAAGCAATTACATGATTTCAGATGCAGTCCAAAGGGTAAAGCCTTCTCTCTTTAGAGTAGGTATTTAAGATCTATTGCTTTGGCTTTGCTTCCTGTACACATCAGAGGCTTTTATTCAACACAGAAGTTGTGGAATGTTTGTCTGTAGCATGGGTTTGAGACTCATAATGAGGGGAAATACAATGTATTACAGAGAGCTTTTCTGGTGACAAGCTGTAGTGCTGTAGTGCGTTTTGAAACGTTCCATTCCATACCTCTGCATAATAAACATTAGGATGGGATTAAACAAGCATTGTAGTCAAAAGCAAAAACCAAGAATTCAAAGCAATCAACAACAGGAACACGCTCTTTAAAATGACTAAATCTCGTTTTAGTCATTTTAATTATTTAAATAATTCTAAGGCACTAGAACTGCTGGAATACTGCCTATATTGAGTGCAATTGTTCAAAATTCTGCCGTTTAATGTAGCTTGGGGTCACTTAATTGAGATGGCGACATTCACTCAAGCCTAAAATATGTAAACAAGGCAAAAATAACGCTATTTATTTACTTGTAATGACCGAGAATTGAAGCACTGATTACTAAAACCCCACTAGTCAAGTCAAGTGTGACTTATGGTGTTTTAGTAATAGGTGCTTCAATTGTAGGTATGTTTCTCTGCAGCCTATTTGACAGAAGCATTTAAATTGCCCGCCAGCGACTTCCGGGAACTATTCGCTGTCTCCATGAACTACGTGACGATCGAGAACTTTGGACCTCCGTTGACGCGACTCTTTCTCTACATGGCTCTGGTCCTAACGGGAGAAATAAATGACGTTTTACACTGGTTGGGTGGACACTTGAAATTATGCACGCGCATACTCGGGTAGACACTTGGGAAATTGTAATTGAGATTCATGTTTGAAGATCCATTCTCGTTGGTTGACGTATGCACTTACTCGTTGGATGTAATGTAAGTGGCTGTTGGGTGATTAATAAAATCTTCCAAAAAAAAAAAAACCTTTTTTAGATTAAATTTAATTTAGGAGGAGAGGGTCTTAATTTTGGACTTATGAAGAATGCAAAAATATAAAAAATATGTGTGAGGGTGTTTTCACACATAGGGTGTTTAGGTCAACCTAACTGTCTAGGCCGGTCTAATTGGTGCGGTGCGGGTAGTGTGAACACAACTGGCCGCACCCGTGATTGACCTAAACAGCCGTACCGAGAGTGGCTGGAAGGCGTGGTCTCGGAGCGGCGCACCAAGCCCTTTAGCTCGGTGCGGCGCACCTAACCAGTGGTGTGAACGTGCAGCAAACCCGGGGTCGGCCCTAGCCTGGTGTACTCCACAAGTTTGGGTTACGTAGGCTACGTTTATGTCTAACGTTACAACTTACCTGGCTGTTCGCCAATATCTGCGTATAGTGAGGGGGGCCTGGTTTAACAGAATCAATCTGCGCCTTGTTCTGGTTTGTCTGGCAATTCGCATTCGCCATCTGCAGTGCAGGAAAGCATTGTTCTCCACATGCAGCCGTGCCTCGTTTTCAAATTCAAACGTTATAACTTCCTGACACTGAATGAGACAAACCATATAGATTGCCAAAAGCAGTAACGTTAGGCATATCAGACAGCACTGCTGTTGAGTCTCCATCGTTCACATGTGTTCTGCTCTCGAGGCTTCATTTCAACCTTCTTTTCCGGATGGAATGGTGCTACACACGTCATTTCCGTCTGGTTCCCATGGATACATGACGCTTCATTCTGTAGAACGGTGGACTTGGTACGGCGATAAAAAGCATATGTGAAACCGAGCCGCTTCAGTTGAAAATGATACATTGTATATTGGGTCGACCCAAATATGCGTGAAAACACCCTGAGAGTCTGAGAGGGCGCCTGATCCTATAAATTGGAATGAAACAGCGCTTAACCCCTTTCACGTTACCAAACTACACGCAGTAGTGACAATCAATGTTAATACTTACATGGAAACTTTTTATTTCTTGTTCCTTCCATTACCTCAATCGGACCTCTTTTTTTTTTTTTTTTTTTTGCCGACAACATCCCTAGTATTTGACGTCACAATGCTATGAACTGTGGGTAATTTCCTTTTGCAAAGTGAGCATCGGTGCTGACTTACAGTAAGGGGGCAGTAAGGACTCTTTCACGGACTCATTGACTTGGTGATCTGACAATGGAACAGCCCTCTCACACTCACAGACTTCCCGTGAACGCACCTCTTAAGTCAGTGAGTCCGTAAGGGGTCAGATTGAAATTGGGCCTAAGTCTGTTCATATTCGTTTATCCTCTGCCCTTGTTCTGACCTGGAGATGATTCAACCAATGAGTGTATAAGAAGCAGTGGCTGACAGGCACGTGCTTCGGAGGAGAGCCGAGAACTGTCTACACTCTCCTGAATTGGCAATAAGGGGTCGCATACGAGCAAGACTTGTACATAGTTCACCAAATGGGCATTCCAGATTTGGGTGAGATTGGAGATGCCAAATTAAAAAAAAAAAACAGCTAAAAGCAGCACTGTTGATACTATTGAGGATAGAGAGGTCCTATGATGGAGTTATGGAAAATTACATTAGTTTCTCAGCCAAGTCAAACAAAGTGAAAATAAATTCTAGATTGAATATTATCTGACTGATAAATAATAGTAGTACACTCAGTTTTACCAATTTCTTCAGTTTTTTTTTTTGCATTTTTTCCATTATTTTTCTTATATACAGCGTGATTTTAATGAAATCTTATCCCACCAATAATCCTAACCTGTTGCACCATTGCAAAATTACAGTAGTCCGATGGCATATCAAATAATCTGAGTTGAAGAATATTAGTTTCTTAATTTTGAACTGCTGCAATGCGGCTTTTTTTTTATTGAATTAAGCAAGTTTTAGACTGTGCATCTAAACACGCATGAGTGCACCCATTTTCACCATCTGGGCACACCATGTACACCCAGTCAAAAAATCCTAATTCGAGCCCTGTCCATATTGTCTTGCACACATACATACCCATATTAAGAACACACACATACAGAGGATTATTTTAAATGTCATTATTCACTGCACATATGCTCAGTGTGTCTCAATTACACATTCTTGTGAGAGCTAGCTAGAAAGAGAGTGAGATCAAGAGATGGACTGAAAGAGAGAGAAAGCACAAGAGAGAGAACAAGAGAGGGCAAGTCAGCTGCTTTCTTAGCCAGGATGTTTTCTGGCCTGTTTGTCTTCTTATCTTCCCAGCGAAGACCAGCCTTTATGTCGCTTTATTAAATATAAATGCATACATTCTTTGTCCTCATTTGTTATTCACCTCCAATATATTGTGTGCTTAAAAAACACTACACACTGGGCCTGACTGTAACAGCTTGAATGAAAAAAAAAAAAAAAACAAAAAACAGTAGTCTCTATCCCAGGCATTGGCAGATGAACAAGCATTTTGTGACTGTTGTTTTTTTTTTTTTAATAGTTATTTAGCTGATACTTGTATCCAAAGTAAAACTAGTGCTAGGTGGTTAATCTCCCCAGAGCAATGTGGGATGAAGGGGTTAGATGAAGAACCAAACAGCAGTTCTCATTTTATTGAGGCAACACTTTCACCACTAAACCTCAGGTCCCAGTCAAGGGCCTTAGTCACTAGGCTGTGGTCAGCCTCAGACTGGTGGCATTAACCGTCCTGTCTGATAGTGGAGGCCTGCTGTGCCCCAGTGACTGGCTCGTTAGCTTCATAAGGTTTTATAAAATGGCGTTAAGAACTGCACACTGAGGATTCGCCTCACAGCCGTACCTTATGAAGAAAATCTATTTCGGGATCTACTGCTGCAGTGAATGCAGGAGCTTGAAATTGATTTGATTGAAAAAATCACAGAAAAACACTATAACAATCAAATGTCATGAATATTATTTGAAAAGCTGCCCAAATCAAAGTATATAGGCAGTTACAATCACTTGACCATAAATAATTTTTGCATGCTACTGAACTTTTGCTCGTCGTCTTTCGGTATTTCTCTAACGAGATGCCACCCTACTGTTGTATTGTTCATGATTGTGTTTACAGTTCTGTTTGTTTGCTGGTAAGAGGTGTTAAAGCAGTATGTTCATGACTGCGAATAGAAGGCTTAACTTGCAGTTACCTATCTGCACAATGTATTTTGCAGTGACTCACCAAGATTCCATGCCTCTGAGACAAAGAGGTGCTTGAAATTGACCTCCCCATTCACTTGTATTGATCAAGCTGGTACAAAATCACTCTAAGATAAACAGCATGTTTCAAATCTGAAGTTTCCACCTTACCATGATATTAATACACTCAATAATAATAGGGTTTGTTTCTGTTAGTCATCTCTGTTCCTGGTTTAGGAGTAATTATCATTTTTAAAGCCTTCTAAACACGTCAGGTCTATAGAACAGGAATTCTTTTGAGATCTGGCATGACCCCAGTGCTCCACTAGACATCCTCCCATTGGTTGAACCACCTCGCGTGGGTGGATCTTTTTTGGAGTCAACAGATTTTTCGAGTGTTCTGGGCTGAGATTCTGTGGCTATAGTACAATATGTTTACACACCTTTGAGTAGCACATCTAAATAAAAGTGGGGAAAAAACTAATAATACACTCGCAATAATAATTTAATGGACCATTTTTACGAAAAAAAAACAACAAATACCTACTATTGGATAAGTTCTTTGGCGTATACAAATCATATAGTCTGAGATATTCGTAGGCGTGATGCTATTGAATGGGAAGGTAAATTTCAAACACATTTTGAAATGTTCAAAACATTTGAACACCACTGGTTCAAAATTCAAACAAATTTTGTTAGAGGACATGGAATCTTTGATTTAAAATGTATTGTGCATATTTGGTAACTGCATAAGCCTTATATTCAAAGTCACAAAAATATTGTTTTAAGTGATGCAATGCTTCCTTCCTTCTCACCTCCACGGCTGGTAGCTGCACAATGTTTGATCCCTGACACCCCGTAGTGAGCGTGCTTGGAGCTGAGCCAGTATCAAATGTAAAGTGAATTTAGGCTACAGCCAACTCGCCGCCTTTCCCATCCCCCTCACTTCCACTGTCTGTGTTTCGCACCCCCCCCCCCCCCCTCTCTGTGTCCCTCAAACTCACGATTACCGTTCTGTAATGGATGAGGGGCCCACAAATAGATTTTGTCTGCCTGTGGGTCATCGTGTGACCAGTGCAGTGTGGTAGAACCTGTTTTAGGGGAATGGCATCTTTTATGTATAAAATACGGATTGGAGATTAATGACTGAGGTATAATTTGAATTAATGCTCCTTAATCTATTGTTTAAGGAATGTATAATCAAGGGAGCCTCAGGATGGTGCAGCTGTTGGCCGGTCTCTTCCGTATGAAATCTTGAATTCATCAATTACACTTTCAAATTAGAGGATTGAGTAGCTTTTTCCTGTTTCCCTTTCCTCTGTTCAATGCCATGAGCCCTTTTACAGCATGGAATGGGCATTGAAATGCATGGTAATCAGTAAACACTTAGCGCTTATGCTGTGAGTGATATGTGACCCCTGACGCATGTTGTGTTTCTTGAAGTGAATGATGAAGAAAGGTGGTCTTTGTTGCAAAGATGAAGCTTGTCCAACAGCGACTATTAATTTATCAATAATCAATACATGAAGTGGCATATTTTATAATCATCCTGTACAGTATGTAAGCAGTGAAACCAGCAGTGTTGCTTTAAAAATGACCTTAATACATTTGTCAATCATTTACACACTTTCTACAGGATTGTATTACGTAAACTTTCTTTCGGTATTTACGTTAGGCTTAAGACATTCTCTCACGTTGATGACCTATTATAAAGGTCTTGTTTGGAACAACTGGAATCAAAATGGAGTCCATACAGCATGGAGGCAGGGCATTGGGAAAGAGGTTCGCCACTAATAGGTGATTGACAGACCCAGTTGGATCTATGGCCTTGAAAACAAATAGGAATTTTGAGCAGAAAAAGAGCAGGATTGACTGACAGGTGGAGGGATGAATGGATGGATGGACAGACAGAAAGACTGATACCCTGCTGTTCATAATTATGGGGAGACCATGACGGCAGGACAAAGAAAATGACAGGGGAGACATTTGGGTCAGGAGGACAACTGCAGAGCAAGAAAGAGGGGACAGACTGGATAAACAAATAGCAGTGGAGTGGGCAAGAATAATGCTGAGAAAGAGATTCTGAGGAGTTGATTATGCTCAGCAGGAGACAACTCCCTGGGCTGATCTTATTGGAGCGACACTGCGTGCTGAACATCTACCGTCTGTGATCCATTTAAATGCAAAAATAGGCTACAAGCTCCCCCTAAGAACCTACTTGCTAGGTTGCAGTGAGGATGCCAAGATCTGAGCAGCTCTGGATCTCGTGTCAATATTTAGGGGAATCAGACCTGTGGAAATGTAGATGACACCCGACCACTGGTATGAGAATCACTGGGCCATTTTATAAAATTTAGGACAAAGCACTGCTTGAAATTCTTCTTGAAACTCAAAGCTCTTCTTGAGATGTTTTCCTTGTCTTCGTCCCCATTGGGTTTGTGGTTGCAGCTGCTAAGGCTTCATTCTCTCTTCTTGCAATGTGATGGACATGCCTTACCTTATGTCTCAGGTTGCGCAGTGGGCAGTGCCTTTACCTCACTACAGGTCTGTTGTGGGTTTGATTTAAGCATTATTACACGCAAGGGTGTGCTTAACCGTCATTCTCGTCACAACAGTGATGCGGCCAGGAATGAGGCGCTTGCGCTTGCCGTTCCATCGCATATGGAGGGAAACTGTGTCTTCAGTTGCCAATTACGATAATTGGAAAACGTTTCAGTAATGGAAAATGATTGAGAACTAGCCAGGAATAATTGTCATAAAGGGACGTGTCTGCGCCCCCCCCAATTCCCGGGTCTAGAACCGCCACTACTTCTACCGCTGCTAGTGTCAAAACTTTCTTTTGTCTTACCTTGTGTCTGGTATCGGCGTAACAACGACATATTAAAGTTCTGTTCGGTACCAACCATTCATTATAACTCCCTCTCGTTCCGAAGAATAAGTCTAAAAAAGGCAAAACTTCACCCTTGAAATCTAACTTCCTGCCCGGAATCATTCATGGCAAAACTCCACGCAGCCGTGAGATTCTGACACGTGCGCTGATTGGCTGGGGCTCGAGAGGCTTGCCAGGTCAAGTGCCAGCCAATCAGTGCTCGTCACAATTTCATGGCTGTACCGTGAACGATTCTGGGCAAGTAGTTAGATTTCAGGGGTGTTTTGCCTTTTTCAGACTTATTCTGAATTACGATGAATTGTTGGTGCCGAACGAAACTTTGGTATCGGTGTAACAACGACATATTAAACACAATGTAAGACAAGATAACACGCTAGCAGTGGTAGAAGACAAGTGGTGTCTGGCGATTTCCATTTTTGCAGGTTTTGTCAATGGCACGGCATGTGACTCCACTGGGCCAGTGAATGTCAGAATGTTAAAACAAGCCCTCGGAGGCACGAATGGCGCAAGTGATTTCCAAAAACTGAATAAATGCCGCACAGAGCAACACAAAACTGCTTTGCTAGCTCAATCAAGTTGTAACTAGAATATCTGCCGGAAAAAAAATAATTTTTTCATGGACTGATAGTTATACTTCTGTCGACATCTCAGTCATTTTTAAGCTAACAGGTGCCGTGACGACGACTCAGCTGATCTTTAAGTTCTGTGCCTGGCCTAGCCATGTTGATTGATTTCTGTGTATAGCGACCACTGCCTGCCCCTTGACTATTCTTGGATTGTGTATTGTGTTTTGTTTATTTTTAGATTCTCGTGTTATTATTTTTCATGTCCTGTTTTATTATTTAGTCTTTGCCTCAGTTCCCTAGATTCCTGATCATGTTTATTCTGCCATGCCTCGGTTTGCACTTCGTTTACCCAGTCTTGTCTTGTGTAGGTCTTTGCTTACGGTCCCTAGTCTTACGTGCCACTCATTCGGGTGATTTATTGGTTTCCGGGTTTTCAATCTTCCTTCATTATCTTGTGTGCTTCCTTCCTCTCTCTTTTACTATCTACTAATCCATACTAACTGTTTGTTGTTTTCGATAATTGCTAACTAAGATTAACATTGTATATTTTTACTAACTTACTAACGTGCACTCGGGATTGTATAGCTGCACATACTAATTGACTAACGATCTCTCAATTCTAATCTACGCCTCCTTGCCTATCCCTAATTATCTCTGCTGCAGTTTTCCTCTTATATCTCATGCTTTCCTTTTCTTTAGACTATGCATTTTTAGTACTCCTTGACCGGAGCTGTTGTTTGTACATAGGTTTGTCTCGTGATCCCTGTCTGCGTTTTGGGCAGTTGCCAAATTCATATAATTAGATAATTCCTCATGTTTCCTGATGTTTGTATCATTGATTGCACCTGTTCGCCCTGGTCATGTGTTTCACCCGGATGTGTATATAAGATGTCTGTTTAGTCACTTCCAGTTGTCAGATCGTTCTACCTAGCTTCCTGTGCCACATTTGTTTTCGCCTCGATTCTTAGTGATTTATCTTTCTAACTGGACCGCCTGACTATCGAGCTTTGCCTATTCCCTGTATTGTACCGCATTCTTGTGTATCGACTTATTTTTGCCTGACTACGGATTTTGTTATTGGTGCCCTGGTTACGATTCTGGATTTCGCCCTTTGGATACTGTTTTTGGATTGCGGACATTATACTGTTGCCAGCTCTGTTGGGGGGTTTCCCCCTTCAGAAATAAAGCCTCCTTTTTGCATTCATCTGGTTTTCGCTATTGGTTTATTTCGTAAATCACAACCAGATGTTTCATTTCAGCTGGGGTTGTATCACTCCAATTTAACGTTAGCTCCGATTAATTTGGCCAAGCAGCAAAAGTAACAAAAATAACAGTTAAATAATTTTCAACCCCACCTTTTTGGGGCTATTGCTAATCACCTTTTCAGGTTATTATCAATTAATTTTCCTCTGAAATAAAGACTACAGTTTTCACAGATGTGTTGCTTTATTAAATGTTCATTTCTATGTACAAATGCAAACAAATTGAAACATTAAATCAATGGCCTAGGCAACTAAAATAGGCAGAGTAATATTTTCAGTGATGAGGCATTTTTCATTTAAGCACAGGCTACCCATAATGTCCATAGATATCTAAATATATATATGTCTATGGTACAGTCTTGCTCATTTGAGGACATTCTAAACGTCCAATTGACCAATCAGATTACACGGTCGGATCTACATGTTGTATAATCTGGGTTTAAACTTTTCTGTGAGAAGTTTGCATGCTCTTATGGTGTTTGCTTGGGTGACCTCCAGATTCCTCCCACAGTCCAAAAGACATGCATGTCAGGCTAAATGGACTCTGTAAATTGCCCATATGTATGGGTGGGTTGTGTGCCCTTCAGACTGGCACAAAATGACCTTGAAGTGTTGAAAGTGCCCTAAAACATAATGACGTTACTCAAACTTTTTGCACATTTTACACATTGCTTTTATACTTTTATTTCTGTTTTGTACATGTATCTCTTTGTGACAGCAACATTGCAATGCTCAGTTTTCTTATCAGACGCAGTATTTGTGATCACTTACTCCAATGGTTTATGAAATTGAGCACAGCGGTAGTTCAGGCAGGCCACGGAGTCACTCCCAGCTCACAAGCCTGCCTTCATTAATGATGGTACAGATCGCAAGCCAAGCCAACATCAGCTGACAGCCCAGCTGATTCCCTCCAGGCACTCGATTTGCAAAATTTAAACAAGGTGCCCTATTTAAAGATGCTTTGCCTGCCTACTATTGCCGCTTTCTCTGCTCATTCGCAACCCACTTCCATCCCCAGCTCATCCTTTACATGTTCATCTGAATTATTCAATGAGGACACAAGTCATTGTTGCTGCTCTGTTCTGCTGCTCTCTCCGCCAATGGCATTCACTCGTATGCATGGAAGGGAGGCAGGTGTTTGGCCCTGCCTACTGGCTTTTCTTGCGTACGTGTGGCGGGGCGGGGAGGCCCCAGAACAGAGCTATGCCGCCAAATTCAAATATTGCAAATAAATTTGCTGCAAATGATAATATAATTTTTTTTTATTTTGACAAAGTGGACCTGGCTAAAATTCAATATTTGTCTTTCTCTTTCGTAACCAGCACAAACCATTCATCCTCAAGCTGGAAAAGGCTGTGCATTTCTTTGCAGTTTCAGAGCTGTGATTTTGGCTTCATTCTATGCTGTAAAAATGAGCGTCTTTCTTACTTGAAAGTGAGTGTCGCCACGATCCTGCCTGCTTGACAATGCAGGCAGACTTAACCCTTGGATTAGGTGACGAATTGTGTTGTTGATGCAGATTGTCTGGCATCAGTGGAAGACTTGCTACCATGTTAGCCCCAGTGCCTTCTCTGCTGTGCGAGTGACTCTTAATAGTCTTCGCTGCACCGTACAGGGATGGTGCTCTCTGCCTGACAGCAGGCTCGGCCCCTGGGGTGGGAGAAGAGGAGCTGGTGATGGAGGGGAGGGGAGGGTGCAGAGAATCTCAGGTCTCACACTGATGTAGAGGGTGGAGTGAGCTCTGCTGAGTGTAATTTTTCGTTGAGTGTATGGTGCGGTGCTTTTTATTTTTTCGCTTCAGTACGCTTGCTGGATTTCAAAGTGAGGCTTCCATTCCTCCACTTTAAGAAAAGTGATTGAGTGTGTGTTGGGATGAGTTTGCATGTGTGCATGTACTTATCTGCACCACCATGCAAGAATTTTGACATGGGTACACTCAGATGGGGGGGGCCTGAGAAAGCTGGCTTCTTCAGTTACACTCTCTCCAGAACTTATTGATTGCTGGGTGTTGTGTGTGCTTGTGTGTCCGTGTGTGCATGTTTGTTTGTTTGTGTGTGTGTGTGTGCGTGTGCGTGGATGTGTGCGCGCATGAATATATGCGTGTGTGTTCGTGTCTGTGTGCGCATATGTGTGTTTGTATGTATTTATGCAAGTGTGGATGTGCGTGTGTGTGTTTGTGCATGCGTGCACATTTATGTGTTGAGCTGATGTGGGTGTGGGTGTGCGTGTGTGTGTGTGTGTGTGTGTGTGTGTGTGTGTGTGCATGCACACATGCTTCTGCAACCACGTCCATGTGTATGTGTGCTCATACCTGTGTGGGCGAATCCAGTTGTGTCTGTGTGAGACTGTTTGTGTGTGTGTGTGTGTGTGCGCGCGTGTGAGTCTCAGGCTTCCTTACTCAGAGGAGACTCACCCAGCTGTAGCGGCAGCAGCAGCAGCAGCTCTATAGCTCCGTATCTGCATGTCCGCACAGCCTCTCTCCTCTCTGGGACGCAGTCAGAACGTATGTATTCTGTCTCACTCACTCACTCACTCACTCACTCCACTTCTCTCCCATGTCCATCCCTCTCTCTCTCCTCTTTGCTGCTTGCTAAGGTAGGATTTTTTTACCTTTAAGTTTGTTTCATGATGCGTGGTTGCCTTTGGCCATCTTACACTGGATCTGAAGCCTTTTAGGTGAAGGGAGTTATTATCCTGTGTTCAGATAGACGTGTTGAAGATTTTATAGAAGACTTCAAATTTAATGCTGTATTATAAAATATCATCCCCTCAAGAGTACTTGCCCGTGACTAACTGTTGGCGTATCTCACCTGCGTATCTGTGAGCATTGTATTTTCCTTACTGCATTGATTTTACCAAATGGACTGAATTGACGTGGTCGCGTTGTCGGCAGGTTGTTTGCGTTTACCTGATTACCCCTGTCAGTTATGTGCTGTGGATGTTTTCTATCTTATTTTACTTTTAGTTTGTCTTTTTACACGTGTGTGCTGGTGAAAAGTAAAATCTAAATTCCTTTTATTGGAATCCAGTTTGAATCAGGGACTGGAACATGGTGAAGAAACTCACTGGCAGTGAATGCACTGGAATTTTGGGTATATTGGATTTGGGCAGTGAATGGGGAGAGGCGGCAAAGAAAACTAATTATGCAATTTTCAGGGTGATTGGGGGAAATGCAAATCAGACAGCTGCGATGGAGCATGACACTATGGCAGTGATGCAGCCTCAGTGCATGGTGTTAAGTGAACAGAAATGCGTTACTGAACACACATATAGCATCCAGGAGCAGCCAGTGCACTGTAAGAGGTTTGCGTGTGAGCCATTAGACGCACTGCCGATCGGTTTAAAGGGGAAGCCCTGGATAGCTGTGGCTTTTTAAAACTGAGAGAAATACTTTTTTGTCATATTCTGCAATGCAGGTTTCTCTGTCTACTCAGTTTTCATTTTCGAGCGCATTGCAGAATCAGAAAAAATGGAAACACATAGAAAACCTTCAACACGTAGAAAACCTTCAGTAATGAAGTAGTCTTTCACGCTAGACAGCTCAGTCCTTTGTTTACCTTTGCTAAAGTCCTGCAGAATTAAAAGTTCAATGACATGTTCTCCATGAGTTCCATGATACATGAAATACCAAATAATATGGTGATAGCCATTCCTTTGCCATTGTTTTCGGACTTCAATCGTACCTTAGTTTTGCTGTCATTTACCATGTGAAAGCGAATCTTTGCTATTCCGATGTAGCGCGTTTTCACTCCATATGCTCTTCTCTGGTTTATAATTGCACAATTTACTTATATTCGCATTGACTGCTGAGTTCACGCTGAATTTTGCTTAAATGACTCTGTACTCTTAAAGAATGCCCCAGTCTGCTCACTTAAAGTAGGATCCATAGTCCCTGGAAAATTTAAATTGTGCTTTTATGGAAATTGCTAATATTTCATATGAAATTAAAATATTTCAATCGAAACTTTGGGTTTAATTTAGCCTGCGGATTTGTCAGGACATGCCAGGCAGGAGGCACTGATTAGTGCAAGAAATGAATCAATTCTCTTTTTTGTTTAGAACAACACCAGGAACCTTATTGTTCACTGAATGGTCATCAACCATATCGGTCTGGAAAGATCTTCTATATGGAGTATTTAAACAGAGCAGCTTTCTCAGCACTGCATGTAAATACTGAGCATTGTGGTTTGGCCCTATCCTGGTCTACATAAAATAGCCTTTTAGATGGTAATGATACCTCATTTCACTTTCAAATCCGTTGTGTCGTGCTTCTGATCGGGGTGGTCTGGAGGCTGGCTCGCCCTGTATCCGTAGAAACCTGGGTGTGTGTGTTTCAGCTGAAGGACTCGTGAGTTCCGCACCCCTCAACCCTCACCTTAAATATCAAAAACTACTTGCCTTCCATGAGCTGTTGTTTATTTCTTTGCAGCTGGGTATCCATTTATTTTGCGGCTTACCCTCTCACTGTAGCTAGAGCTCAGGCAAAATTTAGCGGGGCTCAGAGAGCCATATAATGGAAGAGTTAAATCACTTTTTAAAAATTAAATTTCATGCTGTTACTTTTCTTCTGAAATTTCAAAATAGATCGTTCATCATCTGAATGGATTTATTTCATCAGAAAATATCTTTTGATATTATATTTTTTAAACTGACCTGCCCCTCATATCTTACCCTCACAAAAGTACCATACAATATGTGTGTGTTGCATGTGTGTGTTGAGCACTTGCGTGTGTGTTGCATGTGCGTATGTGTGCGTGTGTGCGCGATGTCTATAATATCCTCAGACACAATTCCTCAGATACATCTAATACGATTTGAAAACTGTTTGTTGGCTGTGCCAGCAAAATGCTGCAAGCAGTCATTTGCATTCTTGGGCATTGGCCCGTCTCTGGGCTGTGCGAACGGAGTTCCCTCTCGGCCCGATGCGGAGAGGGGAAGATTGTGGTGGCGACGGGAGTGTGGTTAGACACAGCAGATCTTTTGACAGTGTGCCCCGAGGAAACCCTCTGCGCCGTCAGCTGTACCAGACACTTCAAAGGTGACCTTCTGCACCCCCCTACCCCCACACAGGCCAGCCGCTGGCTCCCATGGTTCGGGACCCCTGCCAAAGCCTAACTCAGGCAGCCTTTCCTCCTACTTATGCGTCCACACATCACAACTGTGGAGGTGTACCGGGGCTCTGAAAGACCCTTTCCACCCATAGGAACGCCCCTGCATTCAGATTAGCACAGAGGTGGACGATCTAGGTTCAGAAAATCCACCCCAGTATTATATCCCAACCACCCGAATTAGCTATTGAGTACAACCTCTCATCCAGCAGGTTCAACTAAATGATGACATCTGCAGCTGGGTACATTTACAGAACTAAAACATGGCGGGACATTTATTGTTAACCTCGGAATGTTTAGTGTCACTTACCAGTGTGAATTAATATGGGCTCTAATTTCTTGGCGCAGCGCAGGGTGGCGCTGCCCACGCCGTGGTAATTTCGTCCGGTGCAGCCCGCGCAGTGGTTTCTTTGTGCGGTGCAACACCGTGCACAGCCACTTTGGCAATTTGGTAGACGGACCTGCGCCGAGATGGGTGGGGCGACATAGTAGGGGGAGGTGTCACATATTCATCAAGACGCAGTGACAATTTCGTCGAAAAAGTCTCCACTGAAGTTGCGCAGAAAACTCGCCAGCTCCAACCTGGTTTACTTTCTGTGCAGTGGTAATTTGGCTGACCGGCGCAGAGTGCGCACGTCACCGAAATCTCACAGGCAGGTTTCCAGAATGTCAAGCACATTTTAATGCTATAAATAATTACTGCATGCACTATTTAATGTAACTATCTGAATCAGCTCATGAATTATAGTGTCTATATCGATTGTCCTGATGACAGATTAAAGGCGGTTGCCACGCGTAATGGAAACTCGACCTGACCGAATCAACGCAGCTGAATCTGTGATACAAACTAACGACTTCACATCTTTCTCAGCCCACCACATACATAATGCTTGCGTTCTATGCTCAGTACAGCCGCTTGCATGCTGGTCGCGAAACAAATTTTTCGCACGACTGATTACAGTCAAAGTCAATGCAAAGACGTGAATACATGCGTCTGTTTATTCTTCTGTTTTCTTCCGTTGAAGATAGACTTCAGTCTTTTATTCAGTCTCTCTTTTGAAAATTAGTCAGATGGATCGAACAGATTCACACTTTATTTACACTCCAGAGATAAAATAGGCTTAAAATAAATAAATGAAAATAGTGCTTGTAGTCAGTGACCAAATCAATTCCATGACCATTGACATTGTGAATTAAATATCGCATGCACGATCAGGACTGTCCGGCGCGAAATGCTCCATGTCCAGCAGCCAGCTAAAAGTAAAAGTAGATATGAGAACAGATTTATAACGAAATAAAGAACAAAAATATACCACCAACAAACAGAATATCCAAAAAAGGTGGCCCGCAAATAAATAAATCACAGTGTTCATTGGATGTTCTGTTTCTTGTTAAAATGTTTCTTTTTTATTCTTTATTTTGTTATCAATCTATTCTAATCGTCCTCTTTTTTTTTGCTGTCAGACACGGAGTATTTTGCATTTAATACTCGACAGGCATTGTACATTGTCCCGTGCCAATGTCTACTCACTTTATTGAGCAGAGCTTAAACAGAAACATCGATTGAAATTCTCGGTACTCATCTTGAAGAACTAAGCCCTCTTATCAAAACTTTCACGTTTAATATCCAAAATATTCAGTAGATTTGAAGAAATTAAGAACAATCGACTGTCGGGCACGAAATTATATTGAAACTATACTGAGATATATTAAGACCCTGTCTGACTTTCGGACACGTAGACACTGCGTTCAATGCAGCAACGCAATCTGTCGTGTGAAAAATTTGTTTCGCGTCCAGTGTGCAAGCGGCTTAATACTACTATTATTGTCACTTAGGTTTTATTGTTTTTAGTAGGGGAAAGGAATACAGCCTGATTCCTATCATCTCGTACTGAGTTAAGATCACATATTGAAATTAAATGTGTTACGTATCTTTCATTGTTGTCCATGCATGTTAATGACAAAATTTTAAGCAGCAACAGGGTGTAATAACAGGAACACGCTATCCACCATTTCTCTTCCCAATGATGCAGGCAGAAAAAATAAATGAGCAACCGTCGTATTTCATTCCAACTTCATAAGTTCGAATGATCAAAATTCCTTTCAAGTACGCTAATGGTAACAATTCGAAAATGCCTCATATTCGTAATGCTTAATATAGACGTAAGCGGTTCAGAAAACAAGCCTGAAGCAGCAAAGTAAAATGCAACATTAACGCATCATGTAGATATTGGACAAAGGCTTCTTTATTTCAACACTTTAAAGGTGAGGAGAGGAGCTCATTTTATTGGTGAAGAGTTGACTCGGCTGTGTTAAACCCACTTAAGCCTTTTCTTCTCCCTCTTTGTTACTTGCGCCGGAATAAGGGACAGAGGTGGGACAGAGGAGTACTTGCGCCAGGCTACGCCGGGCACAAAATTGCAACATACGCCTGGACACACCCTGTTGGCGCGGCGCTCCCACTATTCGCCGTGCCTGCGCCACTCCTGCGCCTGGTCTACGAATTTAGGGCTCTATATCTGTAAGCTTATCACATTATCCACATTGCTGCATTGCCCTCTCTTTTCAGTATTTGCCCTAAAGTTTTTTTCAGCAGCGGTGCAACTGTGTCCGTCTCCATGAGGATGCGACGTCGACCTGTATTCATGCGCATGAAAATAGTTTCAAATTAAATGACCTTGGAATCCCTATAGACAGGATTAATTATAACATGTTTGTATTTTATCTCAATTTACAGCTTTTGACATTCATCTGAAGAAAATAAAAATAATTAATGTCACAACACAGAAATTTACTCACACCTTTTATTTATTTACAAACCAGAAAACTTAATTACACTACCTACATCCAGCCTGCGAACATTTAATTTTTCTGGGCTTTTGGTAAAAATGCTCCAGCGCTCGTCTACAGTTGAACTCAGCAGTAGGGGGGGCATTGATGCTCACACGCATCATTGCTCTTGACAAGTTGCAATGCTGCAACCTGATCTTAAACAGCCTCAACACAGGAGCAGCCAATAATTGCAATTTTATGTTATCCTTCAGAAACACCAAGAACAGCACTCATCATTATGACTTCCAGCAGTTATGACAATCAACCCCAGGCAACGTTGCCATAAAAACGATATTTATTGTCAGTGTATTTGTGACAAAACTACTCATAGCTTTTGGCTTTTTAAACATTAAATTTAAGCATAAAAAAATATATCAATTTCAATACCTGTTTATTACAAATCAGATCTCTCAAATGTAAGGCCTGTGTGCACTAGGATAAAATTAAAATTTATAACACTGTAAGGAAATCTATTCGCTTGTCTCGCAAACTTTTATAAGACGTACTCTGTTTATTGACACAGAATGACTCAGGCAGTTTATTCATTTGGCAATCATTTTTATCTTGCAAATGGAAGAGTAGTACAGTTAGAATAAGCTATGGTGAAAATGAGAGAGAAAAACAGAAGGCTTCACTTCTTAAAGGGGACCTAACATGCTGATCCTTCTTTTAATACATATTAATAATGTTATAATGTTGGTTGTCCATGCTCAACCTCTGAAAAGTTTCTAAACATAAGATACAGGAATTTTGCTGTAATCCAAGAACGTGATTTTGGGAGCGTGATTTCCTCTCTGAACAGCTCCTCCCGAGATCTGGGCAAAACCTGACGTCAGGTTGTGCCGTCCAATTAGTACAGACCTAGCCAGAGCCAACAGCTGCGCTGGACCTGCCCACACCTAAAGCTATTCTAGCAGGCACTAACAACGGCAGATCATACTATGCATTAGCAGCGTCTACACTTTTGGAAATACAAAAGAATTACCGCAGATCATTTGAGGTGCAATTTTGTTAGTATCTCTCCCAAAGCTACTTGTCCGTTTATTTTTGGATGTGGAGAAAAATAAATATTTCTCTTCCAAAAGACGATGCCACCAGAAATCAGTGGGTGGCTTTTTTTGTTTGCTGGCAGCAAACAGCCACGACCAAAGGGAACTTTAGCTGTTTGTGCTCAGCATTTCACCAAAGACAGCTTTGTCAATAAAGGATGATTCAACACAGGATAAGCATTTCAGCTACTTCTCAAACCTGAAGCAGTTGCATCAATCAAGCGCTCGGAGCCACAAGCTATAAGTAACCATATAACAGCAAATAATGTTAGTGAAGCTAACGTGTTGCGGGTAGCTAGCAGGACCGCTAGTGATAGTCAGCACTAACAATTGGCCTCAGACGCAGGCTTTGTAAAATATCTGAAGATAAAGCCTGTATCGGTCGCAATCTGTCCGTGACTCATAGAGACACAAAAGATGTAAGTTGTTTTTACTTCATAAGCCAACTGATGTGATAGCCAGTTGATTGTGGCTGTAGCACAGTGGCTAACGTAGCCAAGTTCCTGCTGCTAATGTTTGTGTCCTAAATATGCAAGAGTGATATCAAGGGAAATTCTACAGAAGGTTTGTGAACATAAACCTTATTTGAAGGTAACTTTTAATACTTGATTGTAATTTGGATGCTTGGTACAACTATTCAGTAACAGAACTTGCTATCTGTAAAACCCTGTATTGCAAGGTTTTGTCTCTGTGGTTATGACCGCTCGGTTACCAGCTACTGCATGTTAGTTTGCGTGTCGTGCTATTTAAAAATGCTCCTGGTTAACTTATATGCAGTAATTATGATCGGTATGCTTGTGTTACTTCGGTAAGCATCAATGTGGCAGTTTCATCATAACATTGCCCGATTGTAGCCACCGCAGTTAGTGATCGCTTTACTTATCCATGACCGGGATCAGCCGGATACTTCACAAATGTCTGAGCTAGCTCACTGGTGTTACCATGAAAGCAATGCGAAACGCAGAAGGACTACCTGTTTACAAATGATTTCTCTGCACTACCTTGACATAATTTCATCCCCCTTTAGAAATTGTCGTGGCTAATAAAAAGCTGAATAAGGCTGAGATTAAAGAGGTAATTCTTTCCTGTAGAAGTGATCAATTCGCTTGCTCCATATAAGCAACTTGTCCGCGCTAATGGAACTTACGGCCTGCAAAACCTGCAAAAAATTTTGTTTATAACATAACCAAGCTCTTTCTAGCTGTTGCGTACTATCCATAAAGCTGCTTTCACATCAGACATGAAACAAATTTTTGGCAGGACAGATTAGCCTACATTCAAAGTCAATGCAAAGACGCGAATACACGTTATGGGCACGTCAAGCCGCTTTCACACCGGACGCGAAACAAATTTTTCACGAGACAGATTAGCTGCATTCAAAGTCAATGCAAATATGTGAATACAGGCATTATGGGCGCGTTAAGCAGCTTTCACACCAGACTTGAAACAAATTTTTCACGCGACAGATTAGCTACTTTCAAAGTCAATGCAAAGACGCGAATACATGTTATAGGCATGTCAAGCTGCTTTCACACCGAATGCGAAACAAATTTTTCACGCGACAGGTTAGCTACATTCAAAGTCAATGCAAAGACTTGAATACTGGCGTTATGGGTGCGTTAAGCAGCTTTCACAGCAGACGCTAAACAAATTTTTCGCACAACAGATTACATTCAAAGTCATGACCGCTTATCAGCTACTGCATGTTAGTTCGCGTGCTCTGCAAATTAAAAATGTTTCTGGTTAACTTATATGCGGCCATTATGATCGGGATGCTTGTGTTACTTCGGTAAGCATCACTGTGACAGTTTCATCATAACGTTGCCTGATTGTAGCCACTACAGTTGAAGCTAAACGGAGAGGTGCTGTATGTGTCTGCCGAGTTGGGCTGCAGTTAGACCAGACGTAGATTTTGCAGAGCTTGGGGTGCGTTTTTGGGTGCTTATGAAATGATCGCTTTACTTATCCATTACCAGGGTCAGCCTGATACATCTCCAATGTCTGGGCAAGCTCTCTGATACTACCGGTGAAAGCAATAGGGAAGAGTACAGGCTATAATGTGTTCGGTATAACAAACGATTTCTTTGCTTTGTCATCGATTGAATATTATATTATTTGCGGTAAAAGTGATCGATTTGCTAGCTCCACATAAGCAACGGTTCACGCAGATGGAACTTATGGTCTGTAAAACCTGCATTATGTTCATGACATAACCAGAGCTCTCGCAGGCTATCTCGCAGGTAATGCGCCCATTTTCCGTGAGGAAAAGCTGGTCATTCTGAAGCAATAAGTAAACCATTACCACGGGAAATTTCCGAAAAGGCCATTTAGCTTGGAGCTTTCACCCCTCTATCATATACCAGCGCAGAAGCTGTTCGTTTCTCCATGCTAACACGCCACACCACAGCTATGCACACGAACCAGCAGGTCCTAATACACACCAAAGCAGTCCATAAGCTGTTGGTCCACTTTTAGCTGCTCCTCACTGTCCATGTTTCCCTCTAAACTCAGACCCACCGGATTTCTACGGTCTCCGGTCTACACTTGGGCATGTCGACCTGTTCTTCAAATGTGTCTATATGGGGTGGATTCTAGCTTTCCCAGCATCCTAGCTACGAGTAGAAAAACCGCTGTATTCACCAACTGTTGCCGTAGCAAACTGTAGCCGATAGCAAATTCGTGCTTGAGCTGCCAGACTTTTGCACTGCATCCTCCACTTTCGCCGTTGTGTTTATTAGAACAGGTTAATGCCATTAGATCTATACCCATGTACTGCGTTAGATTGCAGAATATGCCCTTCGATTCCTCTGGAGCCGGACCAGGAAAACTGCGTTCTGCTGCCTCATCCTGCCTAGATCCGCCCTCCACAGAGCTGGCCAGTCAGAAGAAAGTGGGCACGCGGGGAGTGGGGGCCATAGTGGAAGAGCCACCCCAATGAGGCGTTTCAGGCAGGGACTACTATGGACTACAAATGGGTTTTTTTTGAGGATGGCAGTGTGAGCGAAATAAGTACCCTTTGTTTACTCTGCGTGATCCGTTAGTACTCTAGGGGAGTCAAAGACCAAAATATAAACTTGGTAAAATCGCACATTAGGTCCCCTTTGATGACAGACACCTCTCGCAGTTTACCTCCCCGATTTTATAAAACAGTTACTCAGTCAGATTGGTGGAACGGACGAGGATCTAATTTATTTTTGAAAGCCTTGTTATAAATTGCACTATGAAAACATACAGCGTTTACTTCTGCACATCAATGACTACGGAAAATATCAATCACCTACGTCTTTAAAATTTCTGGATTTGCGTAAATTAGTTCGCGAGGTTCATTGAACAGTAAGCCATGAGAATCCGTTCTGTAGTCTAAATGTAGTGACAGCTAAAGTGCGTTGTTAGGTACGATGCATAACTGAGTGATAGCGAAAATAATTTCTGCGAAGTCAGCGAAAGTTTCAGATTTTTTTTAAGATTGTCATCCTTGCGGAATTACATCTATTACATCAACATAGCCAACAGGCAGTCGCTTTGTAATTACCATTTCTTAATCTTTATGTGTCATGCATTGATGGTGGTTGTTCAGTTTGTAAACTGTTTGATTGTTAATCAGGAAAACCTTATCGCAAACAGTTTAAGAGCAATTATGCAGGATGTGACTGAAGGTCTTCCTGACATCTGATGGCACGCCACTGCTAATATGGCATAAAACTGGGGGCTTGAGAAACTGTTGCATTTATTAAATGACAGACTATACATTTTCTGTCAACTTACTGCTAATCTTTCTGTATCGCTGCTGCTCCGTTTGCTATCACCGTCACTTTCTCCTCCCGCTAACTGCCCTAAGGAGTTGTGCTGTTGCGTTCACGTTACATTACCTGCGATACTCGCTATATAGACCGTGTATAAACTTGAATGTTGCATTTTACGTTGATGTCCTAAGAGGGTCCGACAGGATTTGACGCGCTGGTTGATGACTCAAAACAAGTCCAAAATAACGTTGTGTGTTGTTGTGCTCACACAGTGCGAGTGAACATCATTAGTAGCGCATTGATATTAATGATCATGTGAAATTTCCGCAGCGGCGCTCGTAATCCAGCAGCGGCGCTGCACCTCTGGACCCTCTCAGTTCATTATATACTTACTGTACACCAATGAGCCAAAATATTATGACCTCCTGCTCAATATGCTATTGGGTTGTGTGCCTCCAACACAGCACAGCCAAATTTACATCCACATGAATTTATGGACCCAGGGGGTTCTCCAGCAGAAGATGACCCCGAGCACCACGCTAACTCTACTGGCTTGTCTTCTACCCATTTTACATCCTGGCACCATCTCTTCCCCGCGTGAGAGGCACCCATGTACCCAGCCAATGTATGTGATGTAAAAGAATTTGGGACTCACCAGACCTGGCATCAATTACTCCAAGCTCTTGCACTGACACTCGCGTGCTCTTTGTCGGTGCTGTCAGTGGTGGGCAGGGAAGAGATTGGGCGCTCTGAGCAGTCTGCAACTAAAATGCCATATATGCACCCTGGTGCGATGCACGATGTGTTGGGACATATTCCTAATTATTATTTTTTTTTTACATGTGCCACTGTAACCCCTCTGTCTATTCAGAACAGTTTGGATAGCTTCACTATTACCTAACACCCCGTTGCTGATTTGTGGTTTGTCCCTCCTTAGACCACTGTCTTTAGGTTCTCACCAGTGCTGACTGTAAGCATCCCGCGAGTCCTGCCTCTTCAGAGATGTTTTGACTCATTTGTTTGGTCATGATGATTTGGCTCTTTTTATAGTCGCTCAGGATCCATATCTCCGGCATCCAATGCATGGACTACAAGACCTGACTGGACGCAGGCCTTAACATGCACTGTTGTTATTAGATATTCAAATTATTTGTGGAATTTGCGAGTGGTCATTATGTTTTGGCTTATTGGTGTATTGTACCGCTGTATACTCGTGCGCCGCACTCTCCACAAGTTGTTTGCTGAGAATAGGTCAGCACCATTAACATGGTGCTGTGTTCCCTGCAAACCTGTTATTATTACGCCTCTCCCAAGCCTTTCTTCTTATTTCTACAGAGGGTAGGTGTTGAGGGAGACTTTACTGTAAAGATTCTGCTGTCAGCTGTTTCACTTTGGGAAGACCTTTGTGATCAAGTGGCATTTATTTGGCACGAGTGAGGCACCAGAGATCACATTAAATGGACTCAAAGTGCTTTTGTCGCTGTCCAGAAACACTTACTGCAGGTAATCGCTTCAGAGTAACAGCCTCCGAGTTGGGGGGGGGACACGTTCCTCTGTGCTGGCGCTCCTAGCGAAGAAAAATTAATTTTATAAGTGAGGGAACATATTGCAGCTGATGGTGCCAGACTTCCAGGAAAAATTAGTGAGGAAAACCTGGAATTTTTAATGCAGTTTCATAATACTGAAAAAAGATGTTGAAAAACAACATATCCTAAACTATTATTTGCCCATGACAGTATTTTTAACTTAATGCGAAAAACTTTAATAATAACCGCTTTAATAATTTTAATAACCTTATCCACCCCATTTGACAAGATGACAATCATTGACTCATTGACATGCTCTTCCCATGTTGAGTTTGCCTGTTATCCACGTGTTCACTTGGGTTTCCTTCAGGTCCAACAGTCTGAATACTATGCATTTAAGGCTACTTGCTTGTCGGGCTGATAGGAGATTAAAAGGTATGACCATATTTTTGAGAGGCCATGCTTAGGTGAAGAGCAACACTACATAAGCTTCTTGAAGTATTGCTGAACATGAAACAAATAAATTAACAATCATTCACGCTCACCCCTGGCCACCGTCCTGGACCCCAAATTCAGTCCTGATCTCCCCATCCATGCGATTACGAGCTCTATTACAGATGTCATAGAAAAATACATCATTAGCCCTTTTGCACTGAGGCCAAATCAAGCCCATCCTTGCCATTCGTGAACAACTCCTGTTTAACCCTTTTGTGCAGAAGCAAAATCAAGCCCATCCTTGCCAATTGTGCATGACCTCAGATTAAGGCTTTAGAACTCATGATATGACCATCACAGAGACTGGAAAAATGATTAAAATGAAGCTTGACACTTGTGTCATTTGGAAATAAAACTTATTTCCATGTATTTTTTTTACATTTTGGGACAAAAAAGTGTCATGAAAATTGAACGCTGATATCATTTTGCAGTGACTTACTGAAAAACAGAAGACCTTAGGTCAAACAATGCATTTCTTGGATCATAAACACCTTGACGAGAAGTCAGGTAAATCTGACAATGTTACTTAGAGCAAATAATAATCTGTGAAGCAAATTACAAGCTGCCCCCTCCAAACAGCTAAAAAATTGAGATTTTTGCTGTGGGTTCTGAATTATAAATAATGCAATCTTATATTACCAACCAACTGTCTTCATGCATGGTACAAACTTTTGCATCAAATGCAAGTGAATATTATCATTTTTAAATGTTTCTGACAGTCAAATTGAGGGGGCCTCGTATAATACCGATCCATTCACTCTCCAAACTAAACAGAACAAAGTGAAAATTATACGGCAATAAAAACTTGATGCAATTCTTATGTTTGATGTAATCTAGTCCCCAGAGTGAAAAATACTGCAAATTTGTTCTGTCTCCATGTGAGCAATATATACCAATAGTGGCGTGCCGTCAGTTGTTCTGAGGGCCTTCATTAACCACACCCTTTACCCTTCGATTGCCCTCAAGCTGTTCTCGTTTAAGTTCACTTGATTAACAATCAGACAATTTATCGACTGAACAGCCAAAGCCAATGCATGACCTATTATAAGAAATGATGATGGAAAAAGTGAATGCCTATTGCCTATATTTATATAATTGATATGGCAGTGGAAGGATGGCAATTTAAATGCAAAAAATCAAAAACTTTCGCTGACTTTGCAGCATTTATTTTCATCATCCTTACAATTGTCACTCAGCTCTGTATAGTGCCTAACAACACCTTTAGCCGTGACTACATTCAGAATATAGAACAGCATGGCATATTGCTTAATGAGCCTTGCAAACCAATTTACACAAATCTGAGCTGTTTCACAAGCTTGAGTGCAGAATTCATAAAGACATATTGATATTTTAAGTTGCCATTTATGTGCGGATGAAAACGGCTAATAATTTTGTGGTGCGATGTTTTACAATGCTATCAAAAATAAATTTGACTGTCATTCAAGCAGTTAGTCTGAGGAACTGTTGCTAATCAGGAAAAGCAAACTGTGAGATGTTCAGGTCATTAAGTATTGAAAGATGAGGTTTCTGAAGGCCTTTGTTACTGCTGACGGACCGCCTCAGCACACCGACGACGTCATTCTCTGTTGTGCTTTTTCCAATACTCCAAAGTATGTCATCATAATTCCGCTGTGGTGGCATGAGGTTTTACAAATGTCGCAATTTCCAATCAATCCACTAGCAAATAAATTTTAATTTCGGACTCTTTCTTGCGCTATTTCTCTGGAAATATCAGTGCATTTGGTGGTCGTGTTAGATACCAGGGGAAATAGACTATGTAGGCCAACGTCCTGTTAATTATTAATTAGTATTATTTAATGGTAATAGTTTAAATCTAGCAAGCCGAAAAAATACCATTAGTCTCAGTTGTACGCATCTTATCCAGGCTTTGTGATTGCTTGTAATGTAAGTCTTAATACTCTGTGACAATAGGAAATTTAACTTTCAACTCAACTGGCAAGTGGGGAATGGATGATTGGGTAATATTATATTGCCTCAACTGTGTCTTTTGAAAACTATTATCCTGCGCACACTAATGAGTGGAAATAAAATGCAAAAAGTAAAGTCTTTACGTGGTAGTTTACGACCCCTCAGGAACGAGATTATAATTAAAGCGATACTCATTTTAAAAATGAACGTTGTCTTCTATCAGGTTTAACAGCTATAGCTCATAGCAGAGCCGTGATTAAGATTTTACTGAACAAAATGTGCAGGGAGGGATCATTTGTGACCAAGAATCTTTTATCTATCATCTATCATCTTTTATCATAGATCTAAATCATATATATATTTTTCCCCACTGGGGATTCAGGAAGGAGAGAAAACAAATGCTGAATTTTAAAAGGGACCTCTCAATGTGTTAGCACCTGTAACATTTTGTATTTATATTAGTATTAAATGGAAGATTTTTATTGTTAACTGACAACGCTTGAATTTATTATGTATCTTTTTCACTACTGTTTTCTCGTTCATTTGAGTAGATATGGCTTTATGTTTTTGCTAGGAGGTTAGACAAATTTTTCATTAACACTTTATGTAATGAAATAATACCTGGAAACTTCTGTAGTCACATATGCTGGGCGGGTCGCAGATTAGCACTCGCTACATTTATTCGACTATTTTAGACATTAGAACTCCCGTCTTTCGAATGGTTCTTGGGCACCACCTCCTCATGAATATTCAATATACAGTTATATGCTCCATGTAAACAGTTACGTGCTTAGAATTACCTTATAATTGAGTTCCCAGTGTCTTCGGTTCTGCGCAAACAGGTCAAAGAAATAGCACCTCTGAAGTTTTAATTGAGTTGATACCCCATGTCTGCTCAGATAGACATGGGTGTTCTGGGATCCCACTCTGGTGAGATGCTGTAGAGTATAGTGCCCACTGCAGATTGTTACACTCCTCCAGGGGACAGACTCCAATTTTGAATTGCATAAAACGGTGGACCATATCTGAAATTTATTTCAGTATTTACTAACAATCTGTTTCTCAAAGTGGAGGCCCAGTAATACTATGAATAACAATGATCCTGTTTGTTATTCTGTGACTTGATGTAGGTATGTGGGCAGAATTAAAGGCGCGCTATGCAAGTTTGTTTACTTTCTGCGTGATTATATTTTGGTCTCAATTCGCAGACATCTCTCCACGATCCGCTAGCTGCCTGTCCCTAAATTCACTGTAAAAAAAAAAAAAAAAAAACTGGGCTCTGGAGACCACACTGGCGTCACAATCTGCAAATAAACACAAGGGGCACAGGCTGTGCCCCATAACATAACAAACCATCTCAGCCCATCACCGACAAGAGTTGACAGTTATGGAAGCTTGGGAAGGAGGGAACTATGGGAGGGAAGGGTGGGCTACCTCTGTTTTGTTTGAGTTTGAATGTTAACAGAAGCAAAAGTAAACAAACTTCGATAGTACATCTTTAATGTAGGCTTGTCTTCATTAAAAAAATCAGTGTTAGACGCATTCAAGCCATATAGTCTCTGGGGCATTTATATATATGCTGAGCAACAAAAGAAACGCAAAATAGCTAGTTAGTTTATGTACTCTGATAGTTACTCAGTCAAAGTGACTGCAAAACAAAAAAAATTTGATGAAATGAGTATAAATGTGCACATGCTAGTAATAAATTGATTTTCTATAATTATATGCACACTTATTTTCTGGTCTGTCTGTAATTAACTTGCATTTCTTTTGTTGCTCAGTACTGTCCACTTTAGGGTTGCTGAAGATAAGTAGTAAATTTGAAATTCCAAATGCTAATTTAAAGAAAAGTTTTAGAAGTAAATGCTTGCATTTTGAATTGTATTTTGTTTAGTGCATATCTCAGTTACTAGAAACTGTTAATTTCATCAGTTTTGCAAGCATATTTGCCCTAAAAAATGTGCCTAAGACTTTTGCACAGTACTGTATATACAGTGCATAATTTTCCATCACATATTCTGCATGTATGTGTGTATCTGTTGGCGTGTGTGTGCTTGCATGCCAGTGTGCATGCTAGAGATTCTAGCGGTTACAGAACTGGGCTTGTGATGGGTTGATTACAGCGTAGTATAGTATCCCTGGTGGGTTTCTGAGTGATTGACGTTATTTTGCTAGCTCGATTTGCCATACATCTTCCCATCAAGCATAATGGAATTTCTATTAAAGTTAAAATGGGTAACATATGCGTAAGTGACTCCCAAATTGTAGCATCTATTAAGCTAAAATGAGCGGTCTGCAGGCATCCTCTCTTTACGGTAGCCTATTGTGTGGATAAGATAAATTTATGACAAATGGGCTCCCTAACCACATTGAGAAGGGATTGGAAGCTGGGGTTCCCACAGGGTTTGAAGTCCATTACATGAAACTGGTCCTATACGCTGGTGCTTATGCTTGTTGTTACAGCTTAATCTGCACTTTAAACTTGTTCTGTAGTAGTACTGTCTCCCTAGCCTATACTGCAGGTCAGAGCTGATCACAGTGGCCTCAATGGAAGGTGCACCAGTCATAGAGAACAGCAGTTGATGTGAATGTCTGAAGATGTATGTTGTTGATGTGAGACCCTACTCAAAGCTTTGCAGATGTGCTCAGAAAAGGAGTTACCTTATCACGTAAAGCCTTAGTTCCACCCAGCAGTTCCACCAAGCATTAGAATGGTTATTTTTGCATTTATGTGGTCAAAAGTTGAGGATCTGGGTGCGCGCCAGGATTTTTTTTTTTGCCTTTAGCCACTGTGGCTTAACAATACTTTAAAGCCACAAAGAAATCTTTTTTGCAACACAATCAAAACACAGTGTTGCACGTGCGACCTCTCATCATAAGCTCAGTATATGCATCTGCCTTGTGAAGCAATATCAGCAACAACAAAAACTACTAATTTATTGCGCGTATTCCACACATTCATTTCTGAACCTGCATTTAAGACTAGATCATTTATTTAAAGGCAGATATAGGTTTATTTTTGTAATACTTTATCAGCAAAACTTAGTCTACATTTGAATCCGCTGCAATAAAAAGTGTATCATGATTATGTACAGACAAAATCCACAATCTCAAATTAAGCATCACAATATCACTGAAGAGACAAACAAAAGTTGAAAGACAGCTCATGAACATCACAGTAAAATGTTACCGGAACTCCTGTTAAAATCAAATCTGTCACAGATCTCAAGAGGCACTTATGCTGATTTAGAAAGGTCCAGTGGCTCATTCTCCAGTACTTGACAAGCTGCAATAAGCATGAATTTCTCTGATATGTTTTCGTATGTCCAAGCTGTACTTTCAGATTTTTGAGACGTGAGCTAGCTTACTAGATCAAGAGAAATCACTGTTATAGCTAGGTAGCTGTAATACTGTATTGGCCCTGCAGCAAGTCCCGGCACTGAAAAACAAAATACCAGCCTTAAGAAAAGATTTTGTTTTTTGGATTTTTTTTTGGCATTCCAATGGTTTTTTCAGTGACTATCTTCTAAATTTTTCCTCATGTCACTCTTTTTTCAATAAAACTTTTTTTCGATATCAGTTTCTATTGTATGATGACTGGTTTTTGATTTCAAGTGTCTGTTGCCATTTTTGGTGTGGAGGGGAGGTTTTGTAGGGAGAGGGCAAGGAGAGCATGATTTATGTATAATCTGCCTATGGACCGAAACCTCCAGCATGAAGGCTACTTTCTTGGCTGTGACTTCCAGAAGTTCACCTGGATCTCCCTAAACGCAAGATAGTCGTTTTCTTTCTGTCTGCGTTTTTTTTTTCTTGCATTGAACCAACCTAAAGCTAACTTTTATCTGATGTCATGCTGGTTTGGTGATGATCAGCTGGAACAGGTGCTAATGTTAGCTAGCAAATACATACAACATACAGCACAAGAGTTTCAGTGCCAGATTCTTCGTATTTCAGCTCTGGGTTTGAGTTCAATGAAAGATTTTGTTTTTGATGCTGAAATTTAAAGTCTCTGTTCCGACTCCATGGTTACACATCAGTCCATTGAATAGTGATGAGAGAATCGAGATCAGGATGGAACAGTGAGAAATGAAAAGGTGTCCCAGCTTGATTCTCAGTGCATGGCATGCAATAGCTATGATCGCACATATGAGAAATGCTGGAAGAAACGTAAAATTCGCTGGAGCAATTCCTGGGGGATCAAAGTTCACATCAGCCATAGTGGCGTATATAGAAAAAACTGGGAAAAACGCTATTACTTTAAACCAATGCTGTTTAGCATTACTGTTCAAACCTGCTAACATCTTTTCTTTTACGTAAACCAACATTTAAGAGTACTGTCTGCAGTGGAAACCCAAACCAGATGTCGAGTTTCGGTACCAATCCATACAGGTTACGTACTGGTTCTGATGGTATTATGCTGAAAGCGTTAGGTGGAAAGGCTGCCTAATACAGTCGTAACCAATCCTGTATTTAGAGATCTAGCATTCCGAAGGTTTTCTCACTCGCCCTAAGAAAGCACAACTCATATAACGGTTACATGTCATGAGTTTTTTTTATAGCGATGCTAGCTGAATCACCTGGGTCAAATTAGTTTAAAAATAAAAACCTTCGTAATGGGGCATTTCTTGGAGTTGGTTACTAGTGGTTTACCTTCTGTTTGATTTTTTTTTTTTTTTCATTCTTCTGCTCGCCTTGTCCTTGTAAATATGGACTGTTTTGCACTTGTTTGGTCAAAATGAGCATTTTCTTGATTGCATCTAAGACTTAAGAAATCTTGTGCAGTTGAGCCAGCTACTCAAGGCTGACCAAGATTCAGCCATTAACATTACATGATTGGGGGAAAAAATCCAATATTCCTTGGAAATGTGCTGTTATTGCTGAAATGTTGATTGGGCCAGATGGGAAAACCTGGCAGGTAAGTGCATGGGATTGATTGCGTGGTCTTTGGGAGAGATACTGTATAGATCCAAAACAGGAAGAGGAACTTTTTGTTAGCCCCATCAGGCAAATTCAGATTGAACTTTAGCACCTTTTCACCTGAGCCAGCTAATGCATGCTGTAAGTGTGTAAGTGCTTATTACATATTTAACTGGCTGGTCGGACTGAAGCGGGAGGGCTTTCTCTAATGGCTGACCTAAACTGCCTATTGATTCTTAAATCGGGAGTGCGTAACGATGAAATAGCCTGGGGTTTTTTTTTTCGTAAAAAAGATTTACGCTATTAAGCACCTCTAAACTTTCTGTGCTTCACCATGAACTGCTGCAGAAGCACTTTGGATCTGAAATGCTTCTGTCTCTACTGGGTCCTTTGGGGGGGATCAGTCTGTATGACTTGTAGCTATATTATGAAGTTAGTGAGATATGAGAAAAAGGTATTGAAGCTGTCAGATGATGATGCAGTGCCGGCACGTCCGTTATAAACTCCGATGCCTATGTGTATGCTTCCAGAGTGGCTAATGGACATGTCTGATCTGCCACATTCATGTGAAGCTTCCAGTTCATGTTCCAGTTAGCTCAAGTAATCTCAGCAAACCTGCATCCTTTTTTACAGTCATTACTTCAATTTGCTGTTTTATCTAGGGTTAGTCTGGAAGTTTACCACAGAGACGGGCATCCTTGCTGTTGTAGGCGCATGAGAAACGACTTTCCCAAATCATGGACTTGAAGTGAAGCAAAATGATAAAGTTGCGTCCAATCCACATTCACTACTGAGTGAGAGTAAAACAGTAGTGGGTCCAGTTGAGTTTTTGTGTCAAAGCAGATCAACCTTGCCTTCTGACTTGATTGGTTCATGACATTATACAGATTCTTATTAATATATAGACCACCCTACTGTCGTACAGTATACTGCACAGTATGAGAGCTCAAGATCAGGCATTATGCATGACACACATACATTAACATTGCATGATCGCTTATACCACATATGCTCTTTTTATCACTCCTTCAAGCGTCCTACCTAATGACCACTCTATTACACTGTAAACAAGCTTAATATCAGTTATTCAACTGCAATTCAAATTAGTGGTGTTCAGGTACTTGACTCAGCCTGTGTTTATAGCAGCTTCATTTGCCAACATTGCCACTTGAAATCTTCTTTTGTCCTGTTTATAGTGAAAGGTGACAGCTATGATTGACATATTATGTAATAAAGTGGGTCATTCCCTTTATTAAGAACAGGTGTGAAAATGAAAAGAATTCAGTAATTCTTCTGAAGAGAGTTTGACTGAACATTTGTCGGTAGGATGAGGCTACAGGATTCAAATTTCAAGGCAAAATTGTTTGTATGCTGTTTCATATTAAGCTGCTTGTCAAATGAAATGTAATGCCAATATGCTTTTCCCCAGATCAAGTTACCTGTGCAGTGATCTCCCCTCTAACAGATCAGGGATGGTTGATTTTGAAGACCCCCCCTGTTATGTAATGTTTTCAGACTGTCTTTTTAAACCAAGGCCAGTACTATACTGGACTGGCAGACATCTCAATTCCAAGTATCCGTGAAGATATTGCAAACCTAGAGTCTGCAACCATATACAATCTCTGCAAATATTTAAACTGAATTTCAAGTGTTTTTACACTTCTGTGGTGACTGTATGTCATGCTTGGCTGTGCTGTCCTGAAAGTAGCTTAGCTGGCACACATTGCCTTTATTTACTCACCGTGTAGTTTACTATTGTAGATAGTAGTAGATAGATAAGTAGTGAATTTGAAATTCCAAATGCTAATTTAAAGAAGGGTTTTATAAATAAATGCTTGTATTTTGTGTAGTATTTTGTTTTGTACACATCTCAGTTATTAGAAACTGTTAATTTAATCATTTTTGCAAGCATATTTGCCCTAAGAAATTGCTTTAAATGTGCCTAAGACTTTTGCTCAGTGCTGTATATACAGTGCATAATTTTCCATCACATATTCTGCATGTCTGTGTGTTTCTGTTGGCGAGTGTGTGCTTGCATGCCTGTGTGCATGCTAGAGACTCTAGCGGGTACAGAACAGGGCATGTGATGGGTTGATTACAGCGTAGTATCCCTGGTGGGTTACAGAGTGATTAACGTTGTTTTGCTGGCTCGATTTGTCATACATCTTCCCATCAAGCATAATGGAATTTCTATTAAAGTTAAAATGGGTAACATATAAGTGACTCCTAAATTGTAGCATCTATTAAGCTAAAACGTGTGGTCTGCAGGCATCCTCTCTTTACGGTAGCCTATTGTGTGAATAAGATAAATTTATGACAAATGGGCTCCCTAACCACATTGAGAAGGGATTGGAAGCTGGGGTTCCCACAGGGTTTTAAGTCCATTACATGAGACTGGTCCTATACGCTGGTCCTTATGCCTGTTGTTCCAGCTCAATCTGCACTTTAAACTTGTTCTGTAGTAGTACTGTCTCCCTAGCCAATACTGCAGGTCAGAACTGATCACAGTGGCCTCAATGGAAGGTGCACTAGTCATAGAGAACAGCAGTTGATGTGAATGTCTGAAGATGTATGTTGGTGATGTGAGACCCGACTCAAACCTTTGCAGATGTGCTCAGAAAAGGAGTTACCTTATCACGTAAAGCCTAAGTTCCACCCACCAGTTCCACCAAGCATTAGAATGGTTATTTTTGCATTTCTGTGGTCAAAAGTCGACCGTGTAGTTTACTATTGAATCAATTCATGTGTATTTAGAGACTGTAACTAGTTTCGTCTGGGCATTTAGATGTATTAGTCATCCTCTGTTGATACACAGTATGAGGGGTTGGTAGCTAAGTCTATCAGCCAATCAGAGGAGAGCTCATTATCATGAAGGATGCCTTTTCAAAACTGTCCGCTCTTCAGTGGGGAGAGAATGACTGGCAGCCCATGGTGTTGAAATTATGGATTTATATGCTTTTCTTTCACAAAAATGAGAATGGGGCCCCATGTCAAGCCTCCCTTTTGGACATCTAAGAGCATAATGACTTGCCAAAAGAACAGCATGGGACCTTTAAAAAGTTTATTCTTCCTGAGTGTAATTACCATGCTGTAATGAGTCCCCATTCCCTGGGCTCTTACGGCTTGTCCCATGCCTCTCTTGATTGCATAAAGGGAATCAGTCCCATTGGTCTCAGGGCAGCAGGTAAGTCACTGCAATACCTTTGGACAAATATACTGGGAAATATTGCAACTGAGTCCCTGCGTCTCCCTGGCTCGTTCGTGATCCTGAAATGCATTGGCTGACATGGATTCTTTCGCTGAAGTAACTCTGCTGCTTCATTTGTACGCTTGTTCCTCTGCTTCAAAAATACTTCCATCGGGAGCCTCAAGCGACTCGCTGTACGACTGGGCTTTTGAGTTCACTGGAGTGTAATGATGCAGTAATGCACATGCTTCTGAGGTTGCATGTGTGGTGCTTGCAACAGTGAATGCTCCTGTGTGACGGTGCACTGTCCTCCCTGACCGACAGAGCATCAAATTACACATTAGTCACTGGAACAACACTGAATTATTGAACACACTTGTACATATTTCTTTGGATGTGTTTCATTCAGGAGTTACTCATCCTTCAGTGCATTCAGCCTTATGTCGGTCATGTTCTCTTTACCGGGTCACTAATAATAATCTTGTTGCTGGGACACTCAACCCTATTCCTGGATATCTGTCATCCTGTTGGTCTTCATTTCAACCCTAACCAAGCCCATGTGGCCATTATTAATTAATTAATTAATTAATCTTCAGGACGGGGGGGGGGAGAGATCTATCCACTGATGGACGGTCAAACACCTAGTAAAGTACTCAGAAGTGCTTCTATACTAGTTCACAATACAGTAGGTGTCTCCTGGACTACACTTCACATTCATTACACATCCACACACCCAGACTTACAGGATGAAAAACAATACCAGTCCATTTCATTGCTAAAAATTCCTGCTGAACTTTCAGCCCATAGTTTTACTCTTCTGGCTGGTTCTCTCTGGTTGAGTAGCTCTTCACCAGCTGAGCATCCAATAATTTACTACTCCTGTCACAAATTGGGCAGAGAGGGAGCCGGTCGCAGGATTGACAATGAGCTACTAGGGTGAGTCAAGATTGAGGAGAACTTCAAAAAAGAATGGAGAATCTCATGACCTTGGAATTTACTGAATAATTCAGCTTCTCGGACGAGACACGTAGGAGGAAGACTAGAATTGAAGCCTGCCCCAGACGGTGCTACTTAGCCTGAGGCAAGTGACATGCGTGTATACTGCATCAGGTAATGTTGCACCGTGTGGGGATGGTTTTTGCTGCGTAACTTCCTCCTGTGACAGTGCAGCAGCGTATCTAGCATGCTGGATATTTTCGCGTCACGCGAGGAAGTTACTCACCATATGGGGGCTACCTGCTGTGCTGCAATGTTACACGTGCTCGACCAATCACAACGTGCAGATCTGTCATATGATGTGCAGACGAGTCACATGATACAGAAAATGGCGGCACCCATGCTAAATCCTCGGCCAGGATGTCTGTTACAGTTTCAGAGGCTGCCGCCATTTTTCTGTATCATGTGACTCGTCTGCACATCATATGACTGATCTGCACCTTGTGATTGTTTGAGCATGTGTAATGTTGCAGCTGGTAGCCCCCACACAGTGAGTTCCTCGCGTGACGCAAAAATATTTAGCGTGCTAGATACGCTGCTGCACTGTCATGCGAGGAAGTTACGCAGCAAAAACCATCCCCACACGGTGCAACATTGCCTGATGTAGTATACACACGTGTCACTTGCCTCAGGCAAAGTTGCACCGTCTGGGGCAGGCTTTAAAGTAAGAGGTCAGACTGACCCCTTCCTGTACAATGGTCCGGCACCAACTGAGCCAAAGCCCACATCCTCTCTACACAGTACCATCAGGGAGCCCTCCCAGGACAGTACACAGAAGGAAGAGTTCAACTTTAAAATAAAAGCTTTTCACAGAACATGGCCCAATAGTGGAATAAGCCAGAGGGCGACAGTGGCAAGGAAACCAGTGGGAAGAAACCTTAGGCAGTACCTGGCTCCTAAAAAAGGGGGGACCTAACTGCCGAAGGCCAGCCCTGGAGTGAAAAGGCCGGACAGCAGAACGTCCACAGGAAGAGGAATTCCTGCAATGCGCAGCAAGCAGATACCTTTGTAACTGCTTGGACCCAGGCAGGACTAGGCATAAGGAGGGAAAAAAAACTCAGCAACCATGGGCGAGCAACTCCAACCAAGAGACAAATGAGAAGCAAAACCCACAATCCTAGCAGGGTCTTCAAAAGAAGTAAACAAAAAAAGTGATATGCTGGTTCCTTTGTGGGCTGGATCATCCTGTGACGAAGTGGGCTGAGGGGAAGCCAGTTGTAGGATTGGCAGAGAGCCATTAGGGCACATTTATAAAGAGGACGAGGAGAACTGGTGGAAGAATTTCTAGTAAGAGATTAGCATAACCCCTCAAGCATAATCAACTGGCCCCGACTGAGCCAAAGCCCACAACCCATATGCACAGCCCATTCAGTGGCTACAGTTAAATAACTGGCACCAGGGTAATAACAGGCCATTCCATTAATTAGCACGAACAACCTGCAAGACTGCTTGAACAGGGGAAGAACCAGTTAATCACATGTGAGTTGTAACAATTTTTCCACTGACTTTACAACTGATGAAATGAGCTTTGAGCCGCAACTGACTTGCCATGACTAGCAACAGATTAGGTTTTGCCTGCACTAGCGTTGTAAACATGGCTTAAACTAGTATAGAATCCTAGCTGTTATCAGCTGAATTTTTTAGCTGGGCCTCTGCACATTCATTGGCACCAGCTGCCTGACTGACAGCTTGTCATCTTTATCCATGTATCGGAATCAGCAGGCTGTGCAGAAATGTACTGGACATCACTTATTACCACACTTGAAAACCATGCAGTTTAATCTCCTTGTGAAATTGAGCAAGCCTGCCATTTTTTGTGATATACTGATACAATCCTTGACGTACAGTACTCACACATGTCATCTTGTTATCTGTAATAGCGTGTTAAATCTGTTGGTTTATGACCCCTGAGAAGTGAGGAGTTGATTTGGCTTTTAGTCTCCTAGATACTCATGTTATTGTTTTGCATGGAGGAACACCTCTTGTGGATGAGTGCCAGGAGCATGTAAGTGGTTCAATTTTCCAACCTGTCTCTCCGTCCCCCCAAAAGACACCCTGGAACACAACCTCACCAGCTGCTTCGTTGTCAACCTCACTTCAGTGGATACAGTTTCCGTCGATCATGAAAGCCCCATGTTTCGTGAGCTCCTATGAGTTTTACAGATTATTACAGCGAGGAAGTGATACCCCCCTAGAAAAAGAAAACAATGTCACGAGTATCAGTCTGATGTTAATAAGATTAAGCCATAAGCAAATCAGGTTCTTTTTCATAGACACATGTACCTTCTGGTGAAAAAGTATTTCCCCCTTTCTGAGTTCTTCAATTTTTTGCTAACTTGTCATATTTTTATGTTTCAGATCATCCAGATAATTTTAATATTAAGACAAAGACAATGCAAGTAAACACAAAATGCAGCTCTTAAATGATCATTTCATTCAATGAAGGCAAAGAGTTACTCAAAACCTGTATCACCCACGTGAGAAAATAATTGCCCTCCCAACCTTGTTACTGGTTTTGTCATCTTTGGCGGCAACAACTGCTGTCAAATGTTTGCGAAAACTGGCAATTGATTTTTACATCGCTGTGGAGCAATTTTGGCCCTCTGTTCTTCCCAGAATTGTTTTTATTCAGCCACAAAGGAAGGTTTTCAGGAATTAACTGCCTGGGGAGCTGAATTCATAGTTCGATTAATTATGGCAAGTTGCCTGTGTCCTGAAGTAGCCCCAGATGATCACACTACCACCACTGTGTTTGGCAGTTGATATGATGATGTTCTTATTATAGAATTCTGTGTTTGCTTTACGCCAGATGTAATGGGACCAATATCTTCTAGGAAACTCCACTTTTGACTTAATAGTCCACAAAGTATTAGCCCAAAAGTGTTGGGGTCATCAAGATGTTTTTTGGCAAATGCGAGTTGAGCATTTTGTATAGCAGTGGTTTTTGGTCAGCAGTGATCTTTACCTTTGAACTCTCTCTTCGATGCCATTTTTGCCCAGTCTCTTATTGTGGAATTTTGAACACTGATCGTAGCTGAGGCATGGGAGGCCTGTGGTTTTTTTAAAGTTAGACTGGGGTCTTCTGTTGACCTCCTGAATGAGATGTCAGGACGCTCTTGGAGGAATGTAAGTGGGCTGGCCAATCCTGAGAAGGTTCCGCACTGTTCCACATTTTCCACATTTAAAAGTAAGGGCTCTCATACAGTTTCTTGAAGTCTCAGAGCCTTGGGTATGGCTTTTTAACCCTTTCCAGGGTGAAAAATGTAAATATTCTTGAATTTCTTTTGATGGCGGCATCATGTGTTGCTTTTTTGCTTACTTCATACGGCCAGACAGGTTCTATTTAAGTGATGTTTAAATTCAATAGGGCTGCCAGTAATCATGCTTGGGTGTGTCTAGGGAAATTGAACCCAATTTTCAATAACTTTTTTTTTGTAATTCAAGGAAAAGTTATTTTTTTACATTATGCCAGGAAAGCTTGAGAAACATTTTAATCTTCAGTAAAAGAAATAGTCATTTAAAAATTGCATTTTGTCTTCACTCGGGTTCTGCCTAATATTAAAATAACTTTTATGATGTCAAACATTTAAGCATGACAAATATGCACAAATGTAAAAAATCTAGAAGAGGGCCAATACTTCTTCACAGCACCGTACTCAACATTGCCAGGCCAAAACAAAAGTCACACACTCTTATATTTCCTTGGGTTGCCTTTAGCTTTGATTACGGCACGCATTTGCTGTGGCACCATTTTAATAAGCTTATCCAATGTCACAACATGTACTTCTGTCCAGAGTTGCCTTAAATTTTTGCCAAGATCTTGTATTGACGATAGGAGAGTCAGATCGCTGTGTGAAGTCTTCTCTCGCACATCCCAAATATTCTCAATGGTTTAAGGTCTGGACTCTGTGGTGGCCAATTCATGGGTTTAAAATGATGTCCCAGGCTCCCTGAACCATGGAAAATGCCCGAGCCAGCAGGGAAGAAAAAATACATAGATAGACAAACCTGGTCATTCAGTACATTCAGGTAGTCAGCTGACATCATTTTGTGGTACATATTGTTGCCCAACCTTGACCTGACCAACTGAAGCGACCCCAGATCATAAAACAGCCCCCGCAGGCTTGTACAGTCGGCACTAGGCATGATGGGTGTGTCATTACTCTGCCTCCCTTCTTACCCTGATGTGTCCATCGCTCTGGAACAGGCTAAGTCTGAACTCATCAGAGTCCAATCTTTATGCTCCTTAGCAAATTGAAGCCTTTTCCTGCCATCAACCTCACTTGTCAGTGGTTTTCGTAAGGCTGCACTGCTGTTCAGTCCCAGTCTCTTGAATTTTCATTGCATCGCGCGAGTGGGAATGCTCTGACTTTCACTATTGAACATAGCCATGAGTTCTACTATTAATTTTTTACGATTTGATTTCACTAAACATTTAAGTGATCTCTGATTACAAGAATTGAAGATTTTTTTTCCAACCACATTTCTTCCTCGAAAATGATGGTTCAACACTATCCTTCCAGGTTGTTATAATGTGTTGGACAGTGCTAAACTGAATTTTAGTAGTTTCAGCTGTCTTCTTAGTTGTTTTCTTTGGTTGACGCAGGCCAATTATTTGATCCTTCTGAAACGGAGTTCATCTGTTCCATGACCACTTGGTATATTGTCCGACATGGATAAAAAATGTGAAGCTACTTACTGCATCAATTTGAGTGAAATAACTTGTTGCTGGCTGATACATATTAATCACTGCAGTAATTATCTGATGGAAAGCTCTCACCTGTTTGCTTAGTTAAATCCAAGTGGTGACTTTTTTTTTCGGCCAGGCAGTGTATTTTACAACCCCAACTGAGGAAAAAGTTGATCCAAGCAAGAATCAGAATTAAACTTTATTTTGAGATATCAATACATCTCACATGGTAAAAGATCAAACAATGTGCTTTAGTAGTTTTTAATTTCATACAGCATAATATAGGTCATAGATCAATAACAATTTAAACACATTATTCCAACTCTGATTTGTGGTCATATGAAAGCTAAATCAACATTCCTTTCCTGATGTTACCCTCCATCACAGCACTCCATTTTGCTGAAGAATGTCTGCTGTGACAGTTCTTGTACTGATTCCACAGTCAGAGCCTCTGAAGACAAATTAGTGCCAAGCCGGACTCATTAGTGTGGAATCAGGCTTGTTTTCCACTGAGGATTATGCTATATAAATTTTTTATGTCTTCAGAAGTTAGCTCCTGCCACAGTTTTGGATACTATCACTATAAGTCAGACTGACATTTCGGTAGTGGTTGGCTACAGGCCACAATGATGCCTAATGATGTCTCTCTGTGTCTGTTTTCTGATGGAGTGGGAGTTGTTGAGGAAGGCAGTTTGAGTCTGGGGTTTTGAGGGAGGGGGTCATCTTTATGACTAATACAAGAGCACGATTTACTCAGCAAGACACGGCATCTCTAT
The DNA here is from genome assembly GCA_029721435.1 of Gymnothorax reevesii. Taxonomy (NCBI): domain Eukaryota; kingdom Metazoa; phylum Chordata; class Actinopteri; order Anguilliformes; family Muraenidae; genus Gymnothorax; species Gymnothorax reevesii. The sequence continues at coordinate 30,953,837 of CM056580.1, read as the reverse complement.
ATGCTGCCTGTGGGAGAGCAGCCCGAGAGGAAGGAAGTGACTCACCATCATCAATCCCTGTGCTCTCTCACCTCTACCTGGTGAGAGAGACTGAAGGGTAGAACAGAGAAAAATAGGCTCTAACAAGTTTTTGTGTGAAATTGATGAAGACAGTGTATGATACATATCTTATGCTAGCGTGCTCTGCTATATTAGGAAACAGAACACCCCTGTCTTTTTATGCTCTCTGATTATCTCAAGAGCAGTACCACTGAGTTATTTTGATAAATTATGATAAATCACAGTTTATCTCTTCCCTCAATTATCTTTGCTTTTTGTTTGTTCTCACTGTGATACCATAGCAGGGTTTTAGTCTTTTTAATCCCTCTGTGCAGAATACAAATAATGCCAATTTTAGGCTCGATAACTCATTTGTGTCACAGAGACTCTGGAAAATTATTCCAGTGAAGCAAGAAATTTTGAAATTCAATTACAAAATTATTTAAGAATTAAATTTTGGAATTTACCGTCGCTGGTGTCTATATCTGAGCAAAGGAGTTAATGTTTTGTCATTGGTAAGGAGTACTAAAAGAACCAAAAATTTGTTTCTTTTCAGTCTACCATCTTCACTGCAAAAAATGAAAGAAAAAATACTAGGTAAGGTAATTTACTTATTTTAAGACTTAAGTCACTTATTTGTATGACCATTTTTCTTAGTAAGAGAAAAAATTTGTCCTTGATTTGACGTTATTTTGACTATCTTGCCAATGGGATTAGTGCATTTTCACCTCAAATCAAAGGACAAATTTTTTGTCTTACTAAGAAAGAGGGTGATACAAATAAGTGTTTTAAGTCTTAAAATAAGTAAATCCATCCTGCCTAGTATTTTTTTCTTTAATTCTTTGCAGTGTTGGTTTTTGTTTAATAATGCCTTCTAGTTCTTTCTCTGTGGTTGTAGCAGGCTGTGTCTAAGAATGGATGTGCCCTTGCAAAGTTGTACTGACTAAACTTTGGGGTGATGTGTAGTGGGCAGAGAGAGAGAGGATTTTGAGATACTGACTGGTAGGAGGCCCAAGAACTTCCGGAAGGTCTCCAGGCTGCGCACCAATTTCCCACTGTTCTGTACTGAATCACAAATAAAGTACCGTAAGCCAAATGTAAAGTCTGCCAAGCTGCCTGAAAGGACTGTTTCAGACAAAATGGACCCTGCGCTGCTGGGAGAATTTCCTGAGCCCAGGACAAAATTACAAAATTGTGCTATTCTTGGGCCGGGGTCAGTAATATTTACCACAAGGTCAGTGACCATTGGGCCTCTGCCTTGTCTTTCATGGTCTTGTTTGTATAAATGGTGTTCTCAACTCTGACGGTGGCCTTGTATTTCAACTAAATTTCACGACTTTAGTGACTAATAATGTGTGACTGATAATTGGGAACTGTTATGGCCCCAATTTGTTATTACATTTATAACACTACAGCAACAGCAAGGGATGACACACAGTTTTAAAAAAACTTAAACACATTTAATTCACAGACAAAGACTAACACTATCCTACACTACTGACCAAGATTAATTATGTACAAAACATAAATATTTACAATCCCTTTTTGGGGGGGGTGGCTTGGTGATGTCCTGGATGATGGAAATGCTCAAACACAGGCAAAGAAATCCACAAAAGAAACGTCACAGGTCTTGAACAGAATGGCAGGTCTGGTCATCTTCTTGCAATTTCTCCTACTACTTTACTGTCTCAATTCTTTTCCTTATATACTCTTTTGCAGACCCCACCCACATTTAGACCTCTTTTTTTTAACTTTCTGAGACTTGCCCCAGACATGTCCAGGACATGTCTAAACATGACTCCAGTCTGAGCTTTACAAAAAAAAGGTAAATACTGCCATCTAGTGGCCTATATTCACATTACACCTCCATTCCAAAAGGGAAAAATTTTGACTCATAAAGGCAAAATTTTTCTTTTCAATACAAAATGGTTAAGTGAACACTTGTCTATATATACATATCATACAATATTCAAACACATGATATATATATACACATTCAAACACGGGATAAGCAATCAGCAATTACATTGTCTGTACCCTTCACATGCTTAATTTCCAAGTCAAACTCCTGTAAAATCAAACTCCAATTCAACAATCTCCGATTCTTGTTTTTCATCTTACTCAAAAACGTTAACGGATTGTGGTCAGTGTACACAATCATTGGCTTTTGTCCTGTACAAACATAAACCTCAAAGTGTTGTAAAGAAAGGACCAGAGCCAACAGTTCCTTCTCTATTGTGGAATAGTTCCTTTGGTGGCGATTGAACTTCCTGGAGAAGTATGCCACTGGATGCTCAATGTCATCAGAGTCACTTCTCTGTAGGAGCACAGATCCACAAGCTTGGTCGCTAGCATCGACCGCGATGGAGAACGGTTTGTTGAAGTCAGGAGATTTGAGCACGGGGAAGTGACACAGCAGAGACTTCAGGTGATCGAAGGCTCTCTGGCATGCATCATTCCAGGTGAACTTTACGCCTTTCTTCAGTTGGTTAGCTAGACTGAGAGCAATCTCAGCAAAGTTCTTGCAGAACTTGCGGTAGTACCCGATCATTCCAAGGAAGCGGCGCAAAGCTTTTTTGTTGTCAGGAACCGGAAAGTCCATGATGGCTTGGACTTTAGCATTTATGGGTGCCACCTTACCCTGGCCTATGACGTAGCCAAGATAGGTGACAGTAGCACAACCAAAGTCACTCTTGCTCAGGTTAACAGTCAGGTTAGCCTGGGTCAGGCGCTGGAACAACGTCTCTACATCTTTTAGATGTTCTTCCCAGGAGTCACTCCATGTGATCAGGTCATCGATGTACGCACCCGTGTGTGGCAATCCGGCGATTGTAGACTGTATCATCCTTTGGAACGTAGCTGGGGCATTTTTCATGCCAAAGGGTAGGACTTCATACTGGTACAATCCAGATGGTGTGGCAAAAGCAGAGATGCTCTTGGCCCTCTCAGTTAAAGGCACACACCAATAACCCTTCAATAAATCAATCTTGGTCAGAAACTTTGCTTGCCCTACACTATCAATACAATCATCAATCCTAGGTATTGGAAACACATCAGTTCTAGTTACAGCATTGACTTTGCGATAATCTGTACAGAATCTAGTACTTCCATCAGGTTTTGGAACTAGCACACAGGGTGAACTCCAATCTGAGTTGGAGGGTCTGATAATATCATGGTTTAACATGTACTCAACCTCTTTCTCAGCAATCTTTCTCTTTTCAGGATTCATCCGGTATGGATGCTGTTTTATTGGTTTGGCATCACCAACATCTACATCATGAGAGGCTATAGTAACTCTCTTTGGAACATCAGGAAACAAATTCTCATATTTCTTGATCAACCTTTCAAACTGATCTCTCTGTGAGGGTTCTAAGTGCTGGAGTTTTACATCAAGATTTTGCAACACTTCAGTGTTTGACAATTTACATGAAAGAACTTCAGCTTTAATTTTTGGTTCATCATCTTGAAACTCCCCCTCATCTTCACACGTTTTGACCATAGGAGAATCTGAAGTGACGGCAGCAACCCTAGCATTTCTGTCATGATAAGGCTTCAGCATGTTAATGTGACACAATTGTTTTGGTTTTCTCCTATCTGGAGTCTTCACAATGTAATTGAGATCACTGAGTTTTGTCAGAATTTCATAAGGACCATGAAATCTAGCCTGCAATGGATTGGACTGCAAGGGAAACAACACAAGGACCTTTTCCCCTGGTTTAAATTCACGGCTTCTAGCCTTATGATCATACGAAGTTTTCATTTTTCCCTGACTTGATTTCAAGTTCTCTTTGGCAAGGTCACAAGCTGCACGCAATCTTTCCTTGAACTTGCTAACATAGTCTAACTGACTGATATGCGGCTCTTTCTCTTGCCATTGTTCACTCAATAATAGCAAAGGTCCTCTCACTTCATGACCAAACACTAGCTCAAATGGACTGAATCCAGTAGACTCCTGCACTGCTTCTCTAGCTGCAAACAACAGCAAATGTACACCTTCATCCCAGTCTTTCTCATGGTCATAACAATAAGTCCTCATCATTGTCTTGAGAGTGGAATGAAACCGCTCTAAGGCACCCTGACTTTCTGGATGATAGGCACTAGAAAGAATCTGTTTTGCACCTAGTTCATACACAACCTGCTGAAACAATCCTGAAGTGAAATTGCTACCTTGGTCTGACTGAATTTCCCTGGGAAGACCAAACAACGTGAAGAACTTTATCAAAGCCTTCGAGATTGCAGTTGCCTTGATGTTACGTAGAGGTATGGCTTCGGGGAATCTGGTAGATGCACACATGATTGTCATCAAGTACTGATTTCCAGATCTAGTCTTGGGTAATGGACCAACGCAATCAACAATGACCCTAGAGAATGGCTCCCCAAATGCTGGGATAGGCTGCAATGGAGCTACAGGTGGGTCTAACTGGTGTTTTCCAACTACCTGACAAGTGTGACAGGTTTTGCAAAAGTTGGAAACGTCTTTCCGAAGCCCAGGCCAAAAGAAGTGTTTCATGATCTTATCAACAGTCTTGTTAACACCAAGATGACCTCCTAAAGGTAAACTATGAGCCATTGTTAAGATCTCATTCCTATAGACCTTCGGAACAACAATTTGCCTGACCACTGCCCAATCTGCATTGGCAGGGATATCAGGAGGGCGCCACTTCCGCATCAACACACCATCCTTGAGATAATACCCAACTGGAACTGCATCTATTTCTTTTTCAGGAAGGGCTCTCCTCTTTAGTACACCAATTTCAGGATCATTAGTTTGCTCCTCAATCAACCGCTTTCTGGACAGAGACAAGTCTCCAGACACATCAGAATCACCAGACCCATCCGGCTGGCTGAATAGAGAACTGATAAAAGTATCTGATAAGTCCTCAAACGGAGAAACCATAGTAGGCCAATCAGAGTCATGAGGCGAACCACCTGAGTCCTGACTATTCAATGTACTGGACGGCACCACAACATCATCTTCTTTAGCCTTCTTAGCCATAGCACGAGTCACTGCGCAAGAAGGATACAGAGATGGGTCCTCATCCCCATTTTCAGTGCTCGGCTGTGAAGTAAGATGTACAGGGGGAACTACTTTGCCCCCAGCCAGGTCATTGCCTAGCAACAGAGAAACACCCTTTATAGGTAGACTTGACATAAGTCCCACCTTTACCTGTCCTGTAACTAAATCTGACTTCAAGAATATAGAGCGCAGGGGTACAGATACAGTCCTCCCTTCAATACCTTGTACAAGTATGAAATCCCCTGAAGCGGTCTCATCACGTAACTCCAAGGAGTCCATCAACAAAAGTGACTGAGAAGCTCCGGTATCCCTAAGGATATATATGGGGACAGGAGTAGTATGCTCATTCAGAGCCACAAATCCCTCTGACACAAATGGAAGAAATTCCTCCCTCATAAAGTCAGCTGTATTAGGCTTTTTAGCCCCACAAGAAGCAGGCAATTTAGCAGATTGGTTATCTACTACAGGGGTTTCTAACCTTGTTTTCACAAAGGCATTTGGTTTGGTATCCTTTTCTTTTTCTTTCTTAGCTTTAAGGAACCAACAGTTAGTTGTAACATGACCAGATTTCTTGCAATAACTGCAAACTAGACCACTTTTGTCACTGTCAGCTTTCACACATTGATCAGACCTGTTACTGGATTTCTGAGCACCATCACCAGTTTTGTCTTTGTCTTTGGGTGAGGAATCTTGGGTATCACCGTAACCCTTTTTCTGAAATTGGGACCATTTATTGTTACTGCTAGACTGAAATTTGGACTTATGTGTGAGAACATATTCATCTGCAAATTTGGCAGCTGATTGCAAATTCAGTGCTTGCTTCTCATTAAGGTAGGTCTTAACATCATCTTTAACACAGTTCTTGAATTCTTCAACTAACACCATGTCTTTTAGTGAGTTGAAATCATCCTTGACCTCCATAGAAGTACACCAGCGCTCAAAGCAAACCTGCTTTTCATTAGCAAATTCAACATAAGTCTGATTTTCAGATTTCTTCAGACCTCTGAATTTCTGTCGGTAAGCCTCTGGAACCAACTCATAAGCTCTCAAAATAACCTTTTTGACAACCTCATAATCAGAGGAATCATCTGCAGACAAAGCCGAATAGGCTTGTTGAGCTTTACCCTTGAGGACAGTTTGCAACATCAGAGGCCAGTGTTCCTTTGGCCATTGGCAACTCTTTGCTACCTTTTCAAAACACTGGAAATAGTTGTCAACATCCTTTTCCGAAAATGGAGGCACTAATCTTACCTCCTGGCTAGCCCGAAATTTATTTTCAGTTTGAATTTTAATTTTTAGTTGCTCCATTTGGAGTCTTTCTTCTCTATCGAATTTCTCTAATTCAAAATCTCTCTGTCTTGCAAATTTTTCTAACTCAAATTCTCTTTGTTTTTCTTTTTCTTCCCTCTCAAATTCTCTTTGTTTCTCTTCTCTTGCTAATTTTTCCAACTCAAACTGCCTTTGTTTTTCTTTTTCCTCCCTTTCAATCTCTAGCATTTTTAATTTCAGTTCCATTTCTATATTTGGATTTTCCACTGGAAACTGTTCCAGATCTCCTGGTGCAAACACATTTTCATCAATGTAATATTCAACTATCTCTCTAGCCAGTCTTGCTTTTCGCATGGCTGGTTTCACCTCTGTCAGCTCTAAATGTCTGCAAATTTCTAGCAGTTCTGTCTTTTTAAAAGACTTCAAAACCCCTACGGTTGGTGATGCCAAGAAATCATCCATTGCTGTTGTCAATATATATCTAGGAAAATTCACAAAAACAATTTCACAATTTGGAATGTTAGATTTTCAATTAATTACTCACACAATGGTCTATCCCGGACCTTGAGCCCCCAATTTGTTATGGCCCCAATTTGTTATTACATTTATAACACTACAGCAACAGCAAGGGATGACACACAGTTTTAAAAAAACTTAAACACATTTAATTCACAGACAAAGACTAACACTATCCTACACTACTGACCAAGATTAATTATGTACAAAACATAAATATTTACAATCCCTTTTTGGGGGGGGTGGCTTGGTGATGTCCTGGATGATGGAAATGCTCAAACACAGGCAAAGAAATCCACAAAAGAAACGTCACAGGTCTTGAACAGAATGGCAGGTCTGGTCATCTTCTTGCAATTTCTCCTACTACTTTACTGTCTCAATTCTTTTCCTTATATACTCTTTTGCAGACCCCACCCACATTTAGACCTCTTTTTTTTAACTTTCTGAGACTTGCCCCAGACATGTCCAGGACATGTCTAAACATGACTCCAGTCTGAGCTTTACAAAAAAAAGGTAAATACTGCCATCTAGTGGCCTATATTCACATTACAGAACACACTCATTTTTAAAATGATAGAGCGAGGATGGTGTTATATTTGTGTTCTGAGAGTGTGTCCAAAGCAATTATCTGACTGTCAAAATGTGGAGAAGGACTTTATGTGATTACTGTTTGAGGATATTATACTGTATACACAAATACAGTACCAGTAAAAATTTTGGACATGTTTTACTCGTGGTTTAGTGATCTGTCTAAGTGGTTATGTTGTGATTCTGGTTTTGCCTTCCCTTGCTATTGTTCTGACTGCCTTATGTGTATTTTGATCATTGCCATGTCTGACGATTCCTTAGAATTATGTATTGTGTTTTTGGTTTCTGACTTGTTCATGTATTATCTTAGTTTTGATTTAACCATGTTTTACTTATAGCCATAGTTTTATTCCAGTCCATGTTTTGATTTTTCCATGCATTGCACTTTGTCTCCCCCTGTCTGCTCCTTGGTCTTGTCTTTGCTCCCAGTCCCAGTAATGCGTGCCACTCCTTCGGGTGATTTAATGGTTTCTGTTTCAATCTTCCTTCCCCATCTTGTTTACTTCCTTCCCCTTGTTTTTTCTACATTACTAACACATACTAACAGTTTGTTGTTTTTGCTAATTTACTAACCAAGACTAACATTGCATATAAGACTAACTTACTAACGTGCACTCGGGATTGTATAGCTGCTCTTACGAATTGATTAACAAGCTCTCAGCACTCGCCCTATTCTAGTCTCCGCCTCTTGTCTCTCCCTAATCTTCGCTGCTGCATTTCAGTGGAATCTCCACACCTTATGCTTTCCTTTCTCTTAGTATCTGTGCACGGTAGAACTCCTTGACCGGAGCCGTGTCATTGTCTATAGGTTTGTCCCGTGATCCTTGTCCGCGTTTTGGCTTCTGCCAATTTCATGTGATTAGTTTCTCCCTAATGTGTTGCTCCCTTGTAATCAGTATCACTGCTTGCACCTGTGTTCTGTTATCATGTGACCTCCCTGAAGTGTATATTAGATGTCTCTTCACAGCACTGCTTTGTCAGATCGTTCTCTCATGTTTACTTGTGCCACGTTCATTTCGCCTTGTACCCATCGTGATTATCTTTCTGACTGGACCGTCTTTGACATTCGATTTTTGCCTACTCCTTGTACTTCGCTGCCGCCTTGTGTTTTGAACCTTTTTTGTCTGACCCTGATTTTTGTGATTGGTGCCCTGGTTATAATTCTGGATCTCGCCCATTGGATTCTGATTTTGGATTGTGGCCTCTGTACTGTTGCCTAGAAATAAAGCCTCCTTTTTGCATTTTACTGGTTCTCGCATGTGGTCCATTTCGTAAATCCTCACAGGTTAAAGCCCTGTATCAAATGGCACAAGGCCTGGCATATGTTGTCCAAATAAAAAAAAAGTTATTATTAATAATAATAATAATAATAATTTACTTCATAGGCTATTGCCCAAAATGTAGTTATTGTTAAAAAAATCAACAATTGGAAAAAGAAGACCAACAAATTCACCTTTTTCCATTTTCCAGAACGTGAACTAAAAAAAGCTGAATTACGGTTTCTTGGACAGAAAGATCGAGGGGAAGCTGCCAATATCATGCTGATGTGATTGATTGCCCTCAAAATTATCACGATTATATTCACAAATAATGATTGCCCATTGTAGTTATTCTGATGAATTTAAGATTTAGGTCTTTTTGGTAGAGCTCTTTTTGTGGTGAGCTCGATCAAGTTTGAGAAAATCATTGACCTCCATTAAATATGATTGACTATTAAAGTTATGAATTCACACAGTTTGTCAGGTAACATAAATGTTCATTACAGCCAAAGCGTATGGAAATGGCTGGACGAGCACCAAGAAAATTCACAGATTCATAACCACAGAACCCTATAGACAAGGGGAACACTCTTCCGATGGCACATGATGGATGGAAATGAAGCTGTAAAATAAATTAAAAATAAGCTTCATAAATGATGCAGTAACATTGAGAAGCTGTGCCACAGACCGGTGGCCCCCCTCCCTATATGAGCAAGCTTCACTCTGCTGGGTGATATGTAACAGTGCCTAAACCCATAAGTCTTACAGTTCAAGCCATTATTAATGTGGATTCATCTGAGTGTCGCTATGAGACTCTTGCTGCTCTGTAAATAGTGAAACCTAATAAATAGCATTTGGGTATGATATTGATTATTCTGACTGGTGAACAAAATTACTTAAAACATTGTTTTTTTCTTTTCTAGGTGCTTTAAGTTGATTTTTTTGGTGTTGATTTTGCTTAATGGCGATGCGTGCAGTCACAAAATACGATTTTTCAACTTTAAGGTACTGAAGAAAAATATGCTCCTCTGTGTGCTATATAATAAATGAGAGTCCTTTAAAAAAAAAATGCATCTGTCAGAACTCTAATTCCAAACCGGACCTATGGATTCGCTTGTAGAAATAAATCTAGATGAGACTTCGTATAATGATATAAAGATGGCTTTTAGCATGCGATCAAGTGAGCTTTGGATGCAGGCTTGCTGCTGTAATGTACTAAGATGTCAGTATATTAACTTCAATACGGAGATTGCCTGCAGTTGGTCCTAAATACAATTGTTGTTGCTCCATCTGTTTCTGAAAACATTTCCAGCATAAAGTGCAATAAAAACTGGGGGCACTGGTTTGATTCCTGGGAGGCAGTGCAAGTGAAGGAACCATAATTGAATTTCTTCAGTAAATGTCCGGTCTTATAAATGGAGTTTGTAAAATCTCACATCACAAATTTGGACAGGATGAGTAAAATTATGTGGAGGATGATAAAGGTTTCCCTCCTGTACGCACAGAAGCTCTGACATGTTATGTTAAAGGTCACTTTCCTGTGTCTACTGTGGCTCTCACATTTTATTTTAAAAGTTTCCCTCCTGTGTGTACAGTATGTAAAAGGTCTATCTCCTATGTGTACAGTATAGGTTTCCCTCCTATGTGGACAGTATAGGTTTCCCTCCTGTGTGTACAGTATGCTAAAGGTTTCTCTCCTGTGTGTACAGTATGTCAAAGGTTTCTTTCCTATGTGTACAGTATGCTAAAGGTTTCTCTCCTTTGTGTACAGTATGCTAAAGGTTTCTCTCCTGTGTGTACAGTATGTCAAAGGTTTCTCTCCTGTATGTACAGTATGTCAAAGGTTTCTCTCCTGTATGTACAGTATGTCAAAGGTTTCTCTCCTATGTGTAAAGTTTGCTAAAGGTTTCTCTCCTGTGTGTACAGTATGTCAAAGGTTTCTCTCCTGTGTGTACAGTATGCTAAAGGTTTCTCTCCTGTGTGTACAGTATGCTAAAGGTTTCTCTCCTGTGTGTACAGTATGCTAAAGGTTTCCCTCCTGTGTGTACAGTATGTCAAAGGTTTCTCTCCTGTGTGTACAGTATGTCAAAGGTTTCTCTCCTGTGTGTACAGTGTGCTAAAAGTTTCTCTCCTGTGTGTACAGTATGTCAAAGGTTTCCCTCCTGTGTGTACAGTATGTCAAAGGTTTCTCTCCTGTGTGTACAGTATGCTAAAGGTTTCTCTCCTGTGTGTACAGTATAGGTTTCCCTCCTGTGTGTACAGTATGTCAAAGGTTTCTCTCCTGTGTGTACAGTATGTCAAATGTTTCTCTCCTGTGTGTACAGTATGTCAAAGGTTTCTCTCCTGTGTGTACAGTATGCTAAAGGTTTCCCTCCTGTGTGTACAGTATGTCAAAGGTTTCTCTCCTGTGTGTACAGTATGCTAAAGGTTTCTCTCCTGTGTGTACAGTATAGGTTTCCCTCCTGTGTGTACAGTATGTCAAAGGTTTCTCTCCTGTGTGTACAGTATGTCAAATGTTTCTCTCCTGTGTGTACAGTATGTCAAAGGTTTCCCTCCTGTGTGTACAGTATGCTAAAGGTTTCTCTCCTGTGTGTACAGTATGCTAAAGGTTTCCCTCCTGTGTGTACAGTATGTCAAAGGTTTCTCTTTTGTGTGTACAGTGTGCTAAAAGTTTCTCTCCTGTGTGTACAGTATGTCAAAGGTTTCCCTCCTGTGTGTACAGTATGTCAAAGGTTTCTCTCCTGTGTGTACAGTATGCTAAAGGTTTCTCTCCTGTGTGTACAGTATGCTAAAGGTTTCTCTCCTGTGTACAGTATAGGTTTCCCTCCTGTGTGTACAGTATGTCAAAGGTTTCTCTCCTGTGTGTACAGTATGCTAAGTGCAGTGCAGCCCTCTCACATTATGTTTAAAGTTTCTCTCCTGTGAGTACAGTAGCTCTCACATAATGTTTAAGTTTCCTCTGCTGTGAGTACAGTAGTTCTCACATTTTATCTTTAAGTTTTCTCTCCTGTGAGTTCATGAGTTCTCACATTTATGTTAAAGGTTTCTCTCCTGTGTGTACTTTAGCTCTCGCATTATTCTTTAGGTTTCTCCCCTGTGTGTAATGTAGCTCTCACCAATACTGAGGAGCATTAGAAACGCAAAGTGGTTTTTATCGTCTAATTTGAGAACTGATAGTTTTTACTTTTGCTGATTGACATGATGACCATCAGGTATGGTAAGCATTGCAAAATGTCAAGTTTCTGGGTTCAAATCCTTTCTTGGTTTAACATCAATGCAGCACAGTTCGCTGGATCATGGTCGTGAAACACATTGGGAGAAACCGTTTTGCGCATGGAAAGCTGAAGATCTGGGCCAATAAAAACACGTAACCAAAGTAACATCATTCCCACTTCAAATGCCACAAACAAATGAATCTCAGAAGAATCAAAGATTTTGAAGGTTGAATGATGGCCAGTCGCAAAGAAGAGATTCTGGACGCATTAATGTCCATTAAATGACTGTATCCAGACTGCAGGGATGACGCAGAATGACCAGATGTGTCAGCTGTCGTCCCCGCCAAAGTGCATCATTTGTGACGCCACAAAAACACATTCCATAAAATGTCCTCTGCCATGTCAGATAATGCCTAAGAACTGCTGAATTGACTGCCAATGTCACGATAACAGTTTCCCGAGACCCTGTTTTGCAACTACGAAAGAAACCTTTTACTACTACTTAAAACAGTATATTTTATAATGCGTTTTTAATCCTTTAACGAAGGAACAAAATCCAAAATCTCGGTATGTTTTGGCTGTTGATCAGCTGGCATAGTTGCTGATGATGCAGTGCATTCGATTGCTCATTTATGACAGACGTGTCTGTTGTGATTTCACTGGAGTTGCCACAAGCAGCTGCACTGAAGGTGGGCCCAGTTTATAAAATTGTCTTAAGACCATATAATAACTTCAGGAGGTATGTGCACACAAATTTCAGTTTGTGTGCACGTCACGTCACGTCACTGGCAAATGAAGGATTGTGTGCTGATTGTTGAACTTGGTTGTAGAAAACAGCAATAACAATTCAGCCTACCTGTAGGGTGCCACGAGTCTAGGTCTACCATTTTGTTCTTCTGTCTAACTATGGTCTACGTTGCGAATTGGAAATTACTCAGAAGCATTAGGGTATCGCGTCATGAAAACGAGACTACACCTGAGGTGAGATCATGTGACTGAGGTGACTTATTGAGTTTTGTTCCGCAGTTTTCCATCTATGTCAAGTGCAGCCCCAGTGCATACCTATTTGGCATCTTGTTACATTCATCAATTATCATCTATGGGTTTTATGAGGTCTTATACATGCTACATGGTGTGCTTCGCTGTTTCAATGTATGCTTGCAAGGATACTATACTGCGGTTTTTCTATGTGTGCTTGTGTCTGTGTGTGTGTGTGTGTGTGTGTGTGTCTGTGTCTGTGTGTCTGTGTCTGTGTGTGTGTCTAGCCTGTATGCATACAGTTTTCATGTGTTCTCAAATGGCCCAGTACTCTCTCCTGTGTCCTCCAGTACTTGATGCATTCTGATGTGTGAAAGGGAATGTGCCCTAATGAGTGTGTGAGATCATACTGCATTATGGGACATTTACCGTACTCCCCTTCTGGGCTATGGGGGATGAAACTCCATCAGCATCATTTCTTATTCATAGACTGCAATTCATTTCCAACTGACTTCTCATCTTACTGCAGCAAGAGGGAAAGACAAATATGAAGATCCTTGAAGATCCAAATTAATAAATTTAACCACTTCCCGTTCTCTGCAGTATGTGAAACACTCAAAGGCACATTCAAAATCATCACTGGGTTTTCCTGTGTGTGGCTAAAGCGGTTAATTACTCTCGCCGGTATACAGTTTCAGAAATATGAATCATGACAATTGATATAAGGGCATTACACAGACTGAGACGAGATATATAATATATATATAAATATACTATATAAGATATATAGTATATTTTACCTGTACTGGAAAATCTTATTGATATAGACCTCCTCCAGAGATGCCTGGTATGTTACTTGAGTTTGATCAAACTAATATGGACTTAGAAAATAGTGAAAAAATAACTCTAATAGCATTTGTAACAATTCTGAAATAATAAACTGTGGGTGGACCTGTGTGACCAAATCCTGGCCTCATCAAAGATAATGGACATTTAAAGTGATGAGCGTTGTATAATAACTTGAAATATTATGTAAGTGAAGGAACTGTTATAATTCATTACAGAACACTGATGATATGAGAATAGTATATTGAGTTATGCTAGAATCATGACCACTCTTTGGCCTCTGTGATGGTGTAGCAATATAATGACTCTGAATTAAAATTTTTATGGGAGCAAATGGCAACCAAGGCCTTTGACTGTCTGCACAAAATGAGGTTTTTAAACATGGCTGTTGTTTAGCAGCCTGGCTCAGGTTCACGTCTGGTTCAGGTTTTTTATTGATGTAAGGATTTACTTTTCTCCACTTGATACACTACTGCGTTCATTAGGATTTTCAGTTCATGAAAACGTGGCCCTGTCATGTCTCAGTGTTTCTAGCTGACTGACTTAAAACCAGATCTGTCCATTATTTATGTGAGCAGATGGTACACTGTGCCCATTTACACTGAGATGGATTAGGTCGGGAACTCTGATTGGCTGGGGGTGAACTAACCATACTGCAGGTGTCTCGAGGAGTGTGGGCTGTAATTGCCTTGCCTATGAAACAGGCTCCCATCCATCTCCTGTCTGAGCGGACAACCCAGAACTGACTCCATTATCCACTACTATCAGCGTGAATGGCTGGATTGGATGTAAATAATGGATATGTCTTTGGAAAATTTTGTGTTTTCCTGAAAAAACTTGGGGAAAACAAAAAACTATGAAGGGGGAAAAAATCTAAAATCCAATGCAGATGGCTGTCAGTTTTGCCTTTCAGAGAAGAACAAGAGTATGTAATCTGAGTCGTTTTTTTCATGATGAAACAGATCTCAGATCAGATAACCATGAGGTGAGAGGGACATGGATGGACTCCGTACAGGCTCGTGTTAGAAGGTGGAGGAGTTGTCGTCATGGATAAGAGCAAATTACTGATAACCATTAGATTGTTATATGAATTTCCTGAGAATGAGGTTTGGTTTTTGCATAGAGCACAAATGGTTCCTGTGTAAAACCATGCATCATTCAATAGATATGTGAAAAGTGCTCCAATGTACCACTGGCTATTATGAAATACTTTTTGTTCTGGCTACTATAAACTGTGCAGCATAACACCTCCAAAAGCGGGGCAGGGATAAACAACTTGCTTATGCCAGTCTGCCAGATTGAGTGTGGTGTGTGCCACTTTGCATGTAATGTTTTCGTCTTTTGCTCTGTCAGTGGTGATGTTGCACTCTCTGTCTGTTTCCAGTTTTAAACTAGCATAAGCACATATTGAATGCTTATTATGAATGTGCTTTGAACTGCAGAAATGTACCATTCAAATTAGAGATTTTCCATAGATATTGTGGCCCATTGGTCCGTAATCAAAGCAGAGGTTTCCATATTATGCAGGAAAAGGAATTTACCAGAAATCGTTGCAGAGACATAATGGTAATTTTATATATTCAGTGCTGCTTTTTCCGTACGTGGCTTGAGCAAGCAGGTACCAGTTAAATCTGCAATTCAGACAGGATTTCCAGCTATTTTTCTGCCTCTGGCCTTAATCAAGCTGATTTAGTGTGTATTTATATTGTCTGGGGCAGCCTTTCATATCACAGACGTCAACCAAGGCCTCCTCACCCCTCAAAGCCAAGCAGTGAGATCCTTTTAGCTCGAAGATTAGAAACTCGCTTACGCATGATGTTATGAAGAGTCTTCAGAGTAAATTGCATGGCCATTATTTTGGATTGTCTCTCAGGGAACTTCAACCACAAAACATCATTAACCTAATGTAACAGATCAAGTCTTAGCTGATTAAGGCTCTCATTGTGGCTGAATGGGCAGAAATAGTGGCAGCTATTGGAGCAAATGTGGTCAGTGTGTGCTGCGTGATGTGCTTGAAAGTGATGTGGGGCTTTCCTAATGAATTCAGTTGGTGCGGCAGTTTGGTGGCTTGTTTTTATCAGGTGCCGTCCTGTAGAGCGTATGCACCAGTTGTCTTTCATATTAAAGCAGGAAACTGTAGGTTTGGCTTCATCGGCTCCCACTGTGTAATGAGTAGTGGTAGCCAACTCTGGTCCTGGAAGGTCCAAGGATGTACTAGTTTTTTTTTCTCACCAATCACTGTCAGTATAAGAAACCAGGTGAAGTGAGTTAATCAACTGCTTCAACTTTTCAGTCTAGTTCAGAATAACACCACAAACCAGCACATCCATGGACCCTCCAGGACCAGATTTGGCTGCTCCCAGTGTGGAGAATTCTGAAGCCATAGTCACATTCTCAGCTGCTGTACTTTAATAATTTCGGGAGAACCAACCAACTTGCACTCAAATCAAGAAATGAACCATGCATGGTCCTCAACCAAGAATAGTTTATTTGTGTGTTTTTTTTTTTTGGTTTCAAAAACACCTTTACGGAAAACCTTGTCAAATAAAATGAGATCTCCTATGGCTTAGAGACATTTGCATCTAAGCTGGTCCTTAAGTATGGAATTGTAATGAATGCCTTTATGCTCGACGCAATTAATAGAAATGAGTCAGTTCAGTAGCTGAAAAATAGATTAAGTGCTGCCCAGGTCATCTGTCCTGGAGTAAACTGTGGTCCTGTCAATCGGTGCTGGCCTGCATTTGTGATCAATAAGTTTTCAAACTGAATGACATGGAAGCTGCCTTGGTAATGATTATCCCTGAGTCTTTCTGAATGAGACTCAATCTGTATTTTTTTGTTTTACTTAACCGTCTGCGGACCTTCATGAGTCAATTTTTGTCCTCACATTTCATTTTGAATTGATGTCATTCAGTTTTATAGAAGCCTGTTCCATGGTTAAAAAGGGTTTTCATTAGTCTTCGGTGAGTGTGGGCCTATTTAATCAGCCTTGTGCAAAATGAATGAAATTAAAGAGCGGAGACAGCCGGCGGTCATAAAGTCTGTGACTCATTCACAACACATGAAGCTCTGGGCTCTAAACTTCTATAGCAAAAAGAACTGCCCCCACTTGGGGTTACCTGCTTGTGTGTCCATGATTGTGTGTGTTGGCGTGCATGTCTTTCCTAGAGAATGAAGAATGGGGATATACCGGCTTAGTTTTACCTGCATCCTCTCACTTGCCACAGTGCTGTTGTAGTGCTATCATGGAATATCCAAGTCGGAAAGGAGCTTATTAGAGAAAATGTCTCAGAAAGCGTGTCCTCTCTCTCGTTTGAAGCCTCAGAGATGTGCTCTTATGTCCCCTGCACCCCATCTGTACCCCCGCCTTCTGCCTCAGATGATCCACTGGGTTTCCCTCCAGAACAACTGAAACATAACGTTCTTCCTTGGATTCATATTTTTGCCCAGTTCCCCGGCTCCAGAATCTCTCAAGAGTGAAGTAGTGCATTTCCCTCTTCCTAAGGGAGTTTTTCAATATAATGAACGCATTCAAATTTGAACAGGCTTTCAAAAATGAACAGGTCTCCACTCGTGTTCAGCTAAAAAATGAACGGCAGAGTGTTCAAAAATGAACGAGCATGCGTTCATTTTGCGTTCAAAAATGAACAGGCATCGGTTCGAAAATGAACACGTTCACTGTTTGGAATATTGACAAGCTCCCTAACACAGCATTTTTTTTTCCCTCTTTTGATATAAATACTGACCCTGTACGATCTCGATATCAAAGTCTCTGAGCTCAAAGACAGGAGAACAGAACCCATTCCGAGTGAGATCTTAAGAGTGCTTATGTTCTGTATCTTCCCCTTCGCACGGTATTCATTGTAGCTCTAGTGTGGGCCCCTGCTGACTTTAATCAACATCCAGTCTTGCATCTAAAATAAACAGATACGCAGGTTTAGCTTGCTGATGCTAGGGACCGCTGAAGCAAAATATTAGCTAATTATCTCCAAAATGACTTTTTGTCTGAATTCCGTCTTTCCTCACCGTTTCAAGCCCTCGTTTACAATTCTAAAGTTTTTGATGCATTCAAGCCTCTCCTAAAATGCATGCATTTGGCCTTCAGTGCTGTCCAACCTGAGATTTCTCAGGTGAGCTGTGCGGGCACGGTGTGGGGTGCTTTTCTTGAACTTCATGTCCCCTGGGGCTGTTTGTGAGTAAACTGCACTGACTCAAGTGAGGAAGTTGGTGGTTGAGAACCATGAGGTCGAGTGTACATAGGATAGGCTCCAGTGTGCCATGACCCTAGTGAGGAAGAAGTGGTGTTGATAATGGGTGGATCTATATCAGCTGAGTGCAGTTTTCCTGCTCCACATTCTCATATTGTTCCTTTATACCCTGCAGGGCATCAACATAGTTGGACCAAGTAATGTGGAGCCATTACCTGCCAATCTGGGAATGTACCAGCTGGACATTGTGCTGAAGAGGGGAAATAATCTGGCCATACGGGACCGGGGAGGTAGGAGCCGACAAACAAACATTCATTTTTATTTGTTTTTTGTTTTTTGTCATTCTTCCTCTCCTGGTGTCAAACTACCATGTCCAACATGATGTGTACTCTGGTGTTTTATGATTTTTAAAATCATTTTCCTGATTCAAACAAAGGTTAAACAAAGTGAAGACTTGTCAGTTCTGTGTGGAAGGCAAGTTTCTCGTGGATGAGAGATGGGACTTCTTTGCTAAGCTGACAAGGCCATGTAGAAGTGCTTCTCTTCGTAATAAGTTCTTGGATTGATGCCTGTCTAGATTCCATTTGGATAATTGGTAAATGTCGAGTTTAAACTGACTGAGAGCCTTGGTTTTATTACTGTGCATTCTTACATTTCGTTCTTGTGGGTACATGCAACCACTGCAAGAAGCAATAATTAATTGTACACTGACTATTTATAACCTTCTGTATCACACTTAGTATTTAGCAAATGTTCAGCTGAGCTGTAAAATTGCTGTTGTCATCCCGCTTTTTTTGGCAAGGCTGTGGTCGGTCTGGCTATATTACAATCTGGCATTACTTAAAATTGAATTTTCAACTCTAATTCTCATCTTCTTTTGGTTTTTCTGCCTTGAATTTTAAGCATTTTTCAATATATATGTAGCTCTATTTCTTTTTAGTTTGAGCAGGACATTGCTGGTCTTAAATCGTGCCTGTGACAGTGGTAGATGCTGAACTGCAACGAAAAGATCCTGTTCACAACTTTTACTTTAACTCCTGGTCAACAAGCCAGCTCGGTAACGGCTGGTGAGGGATTAGGACAGGAGGGCAAATCCAGATGCGTAATCACAGCTCAATCTAAAAGTCAAAAGCCCGGAGGAAGGTACGCCAAAGCCAAACTGCAAGGAGAAATCAAAAATCTAAAAAGCTGATCAGAAATCAAACATGGGCTGTTAAACAAGTACAAGGAACAGGATTGAATCGTAAACCAAGAAAAAAACCAAATCATGATCTGGAATTAGAAACCACTTGTAAGGCAGACACAGGTGAACGGGCTTGAAAAACTCACACTAGAATGATCAGAAATGGGGGAATATAAAGGGAAGCTGAGGGCCGTATTACATTTGGTGCAGGTGCACAGAGCTGAGGAATGTGCGGGGCGGTGTGGTCACAAGTAAGGGAAAAATCAAGCTATTAATCAATACATTAGGGGTGGTGTAGACGTGGGAGTGAAAACAAATGACAGGTGTCTAAGAAAATGACCTGACTAATACAAGACCTGCTGAGCTACACAAGGGAATATGAAAATTTAATAAAGACAGAGAAAATGCCCAATGAAGTAAACTAAACAGACTTAGACCCTGACAGTGGCTATTTGAGCTGGAAATTGGAGTTCATGGTTAAGTGGTAATTTCAGATATACGGCAGGAAGGATGTGATTAAGGCCTTGTAATAAAGACACATGGTTGTCAGTTTTGGGTGATGATTCTCAGAATGCAACAGTGTGCTGTCCTTGAGCTTACAGGAAGAAGCACTGGGCTTTTTACTGGCCGGAATGCAGGATTTCCATTGGATTCCTCAAAATGCATCTTTATAGTCAATTGTGGCTGGAATTAGACCTAATTTTGAAATTACGTTTGTCCAGCCGTTTGATCATTTTTCTACAGCCAAATGAAGCAGTCTAGCATTCCCGTCCTCAGTAATATGAGTAACCAGTCAAGAAGATGCTCTTTCATGACTCTACATTTTGAAAATGATAACCACAATGCTAATGAGAGCACACTAGTCTTGCTGGAGTATGCTATGGCACATTGGCCATCCTTCTCTGTGGCTCCTAGCACTCCAATTCTGAGCCACACAGCCATTTTTTAAGCTGTACAAAGATTTTAACATTTACTAATCACCAAATAAAATACCAGTGATATAGGACATCGTTCCACCAAATCATTTGCATGTCTGAATTTGTTTTAGGGTCATAAAGATGTTGTCAGGTGTTTAGGATTTATCACAGGCTATGGGACATATATGGAAATGTTTGATCCTGTACCTCTGCACCTGCAATCCCGCACTCTGGACCTTTTTACTGGACTTTGTGGTGCAGTTTTGTAATGATCGCTGAAGATTTATGTATGCTCATTTGGACTGTAATGATAGTCGCCATTTCCTGTATTATTAGAGTCAAACACTGAGCAGTCTGCCCTCACTAATGCTGAATTCTAATGATTTGTCTCTAGATTTTGAACGGTCAAGCTTTGAAACACTCAAGTCTGTTTAAGTAGCCTTAGTTGACAAAAGCTTAACTGCTCAGTATTATAGCCCATACATTGGCTTTCCGGGAACTGTATCATCTAATGTGTTCGTCTACTTCTCATGCAATGAATTCGTAAAACGTAGAAGTTTAGCTACAGAAAACATCCTCTCTGATCGGATGGCTCACACTTTCCCGTCAGAGGTTTCTCAGCCTTGTCTAAAAATTATCCTGAATATGACAGTACTAACTCCTGATTAAGTTACACAGTCTGACCACATCCCCATCGGAATTGTCCTTTCAGCCAGACAGCTACTGCTTAATAGCACTGGCTACTGCCTCTCAGAGCCTTGAAAAACTCAGGAAAATCATACATTTATCATTTACAGTGGCTGCTGGAAGGAATGAGCTGTACTCAGGTAACATTGGATCCTCTTTGTGAGATTTTTTGTTTTTACATTTTTCCTGAGTGAATGGCTCTGAATACAGTACAGCTCTCATTTGACAACCAGAAACTGTCACTAACTTTTCTGAAAATTCCATCTTGAATCATCCCAAGTCAGTCAAGATGTTTTGATCTGTGGTTTGAACACTGAACTTATTCTCCAGCTGATGATCCTATAAACCAGCCATTAACCTGATATAAGGAACTCGCTAATTTGTACATAAACCATAAACCATCATAGAATCTCAGCACACTGTAAACCCTGATAGTGCGGTGAACTCAAATGTTTTGCGGTAACTGATCACCTCAAAAAAATTAGGTAGACCAATTGAATTGCTTTGTACGGAAGGAACTTAAAGAAAATAAGGTAAAGTAATTTTTTTTACACGTTTTTAAGTGCTGTGAACACAAGATCATTATGTTGGCATACTCAATTTTTTGAGGTAATCCGTTGCCACAAGACTTGAGTTCACCACACTTGTCAGGGTTTACAGTGGCAGATCGTGGCTGGATTTCTTTGCAGGGCAGGACCTGCTTGTGAATCTAGCTTCTTGAGAAGGACTTCATTATGGTGCTACCATCCAGTATCATGTGTATTTTCCTTTCTGGACCCCTCATCATCTCTGATGCTACAGGCCACACATGGCCCACCTTTGACAGGGAATTTTTTGCTTGAATTCGAACTAGTTGGCTGAGAAGAGCTCTCAAATCTGTTGTATTACAAACACACAAACAGACATTTGTGTCGCCCTCCACGTTTCACCCTCTGATGTGAAAAAAAAGCTGTGTTGCCTTTCTGACAAATATGATATCTGAGTTAAACTTCCACACCAGCTGTTCCAGAAACTGTTGAGGAGAGGGCAAGGCCTTAGACATCAGATTAATCAGATGACTGAGAATGCCCCGTCTTTTGAACAAGAGGCATCACAGTGCTAAATTGAAAGAGCGGAACTTGTCGGGGTCAGTCTCCACATTTCATTGCATTTCAGTTGTTAAGGGACATGCGGCTGGTCATTTAATTTTATTTTGCACTGATTTTTAAATTGTGTTCATTATTTTTTAGCTCAACTGACGAAATCAGATGAGATTATGTCATGGCCTGTTTGTCCGTCGTTTGTCGTCCTCGTCGTCGTTCGTCGACTTGGCAGGTATCTTCCAACCCATGAGGACACCAAAGTTTGTTCAAGGCGTTCCGATCTGATTTCAAACATGGCCGCCACGGCCATGATAATTGGCCATCTGAAAGCTATTTATGCATATATTCAGCTGAAATTTGCTATGTAGTTAGTACGTGGCAAGATACATCACATATTATATGACTTTTGTAATTCGAATTTTGACCTTGCTTTGACCTTTAACTTTATACAACACCTGTGAGTTACAAACTCTTAAGTTTGTTTAAGGCGTTTCGATCCGATTTCAAATATGGCAGCGTCAGTGGCCATTTTTAAAATGAAATTAATCACCATCTGACAGCTATTTATGCATATATTCAGCTCAATTTTGCTATGTTGGTAGTAGGTAGCAAGATACATGACATATAATTCAGGTTTTAAATATCAAGGTGACTGGAGGTAATAAACAAGTTGAAATCTTGCCTTTGGCTACTGGTCAAAAGTGGGCATGCAAGAAAGTCCCTGATGACTAGTTTGAGTTACACTGCTTCTTACATACCCTATTAGTTTGAGTTAAACTGCTTCTTACACAGCCTTGAGTGGTCAGGTGAGCTACAAGGCCCGTGGCACTATTTTTCCTTTTTATCATTAGAGGTACTTCCCTCCAGTGATGAATAATAGTTGTAATTGAATGACTCTGGAATTACTCTGAGAGTAGTTTTGAGAGCTCTCACTGCTGTGTTCAGACAAATCCAAGGGCCAATGGTATTTATCTCTTTTAACTCTAGACTTAGCTGTTTCACTGAATGATGATTTTTATTTTTCCTCTGGTAATCATGCAGATAGTGCTCTTTTGTGGATTTCATGACAGCGCACCACTGTGATGAAAGTGTATGTGAAAAAATAAACACTGAGGACTGACTTACCTGCTCGCCGCCACCCCAGAACGAAACAAATTAAACAGATGGGGCAGATTCTACCAATTCAGTGCGAATTTCCTTGCCTTGATTGTAATTAAGATTATGGGAGAGTTTTTTGTTATTGTTATACAGAGTGTTTCAATATCATAAAATCCAGCCATCCACATCTGCTCAATGGCTGACTGCAGCTCAGTGGGCACAAAGCGGGCGAAAAAAGCCAGCTAAAACACACTCTAGTTCCTCGCTGCTCTGCGGCAGCCGCATGACTCATTCCAGGATCTAGGAGGTATTTCATATGCAGGACTGGGAATAAGCAGAATTAACACTGGGGTCTGTTTATCAGCGCCTCCCTGCTGTGAAACCCTGACTGAGTAACCGACCTTTCCCGGGTCGCTTTAAAATGAGAAGGTGTCCTGTGAGTTGTTTGACAGGTGGAGAAAGGGCACTCCCCTTATCCCTGTTCTCCTGGGACTGTAGCAGGTGTGTGGATTACCCAGGATGCTCAGGGGGCTGGGTGGGGGCAGGGTCTTTCCTAAATGCCTGAGTATCTGCAGGGGGCTACATCTGTGCTCAATGGTGTTCAGGGATGGCATTCTGGTTTTCCACGTGCATTAGCCATCAGTACTTATAAAAATATGTTTTACTTTTGATAGCTACCACTGATTAAAATCAATGCAATAAATTTTGCTACTGGAAGTATGCACCTAATATTTTGTATTTGAAATATATTGGGTGCATATATTATGTCGTTACTTCCTCCCACTCTTTGCAAAAATGGAAGATAGACACAACACTAAATTTATCCCCAGAGAGATCCATGATATAAATGTAATCCTTTGTGAAATTGCTGTGATTTTCTTGAGTGAAGCTCATTGATAGCATCTGAAATTCAGCTGTTGATTAATTACCAGTCGATTTTTGCAGGGTATTGTTAGTAAATTCAAAGTTTTTACCAGGAACAAATATTATGACCATCCTTCAAATGAAGCAGACCCGATGTTTGTATTAAAAAACGGTAAACTATTTATTACATGAGCCAGCACGGAAACAAAATCCTTCGAAAAATGGTCATTGAAGCACTGTTTATAGCATTAAATTTGCATATGTTCAAATTTATGTTTAAGCCTAAGTTTTGACCTCTGATTGGTCGCAGTTGTGTGGCATGTTTGGCACTGCAGATGGGGTCTCGCCCTCTTCTCCCCTGTGGACTAGTGGAAAATCCCCAAAGGTGGAACTGCCAGCAGTCATTAACCTATACATATGAGGTGGCCTGATACACAAATCTGTCTGCCTCTCCTCTGTATTCAAAAGTACA
This sequence comes from Gymnothorax reevesii, assembly GCA_029721435.1. Taxonomy (NCBI): domain Eukaryota; kingdom Metazoa; phylum Chordata; class Actinopteri; order Anguilliformes; family Muraenidae; genus Gymnothorax; species Gymnothorax reevesii. The sequence goes on along the minus strand of CM056580.1, from coordinate 30,929,599 downwards.
AATGAATGTGTTTCCCCTGTCAGTATCCTTACTCTGATAACCCCGGGCAAGATGAGCCACATCAGAATTCTGTGCTGATGATGCTGTATTTTTCATGCCAGTATCTATACTGAGTCAAAAAAGAAACTTCACACTCATAAATTTGTAAATATTTTCTTGAAACTTTAAATAAAAGAGTTTTTATTAACACTAGGGGTAAATGCGTTGTCGAAGGCATCATGACACACATCAACTCCGACGTGCACAGGTACGTAGCACGTGCGAGCGTACTTTAAGCTAAAACCATGTTTTTTCGTGTTCCTAGTCACGTGACCATATGAGAGATGTGCAACTGAGCTCACCTTAACACGTTAGAGTGACATCTCGGAAAAACAAGTTTTTACAGTTAATTATTCGTTGATTTTCAAAACTATGGCAGTCAAACATTCAGTGTGGACGTGCCATTGGGATGCTGAATACGGAAACGTCCGTCACTGACGTTGCAAGGGTTAGGGGATGCAGTCGACTTACTGTTGGCTCGTTTTTCTCGCTGTGGATGTGTGATTTGCCCCTATGCTCTTTGTTTGCATCTGTCCCCAGTGATCAGACTAAGGAAAAAACCTTGATTCGTATTTTTTGTGAATCATTATATCAATTGATTAGCAATTGTCGAGCACATCTGAAAAATGATTAGCAAAAATTAGAAAACAGCATATCAGATTTTAAATGACGAGGACTTTTTTTATTCCTTCCTTATTCCAAATAACAATCACTGCGGAAATAAAACTCCACTCTGAAAGCGAAACAAATAATTTCCGAAAGGCACTAATTTTATCTTGAAAATTATATTTTAATAAAGCACACTTCCATTTCCCAATGAAATTTCTGTAAACTACTTGTAACCTGCAGTACAGCTGTCTTACATATACCTTACTGTAGCATAATGTTGTTTAACTCCTGATCAGAGATGTGAAAGGATCTATTCCCATTAAAATCCAGTCACACAGGCACTCTCCAACTCAATCACATTTGGACATCACAAAATCATGTATCCTAATGATCAGAGATCATTGAGCATGTTTTGAGAGAGGCTGGCGAACTTGCGGTTCCCTAAACCACATAGCAATGGGACAAGTTTTGATGACTTTGATCGGCTTACCATGATGTTTGGGTGGCTGGAGGAATATTCGGGAGTGTAAATGTGTAAAGCGTACATCCAGTCAAGGCCATTCAGAGTTAAAGCCGAAAGTCTGATCCGGAAAGATTTCCATTAGAGTAAAAACCAAATCGTATCGCGGAACATCATTTTCCAGCCAGTCAAAGTCATTAAAACTTCTCCTGTTCTCTTATTGCTGTGTGGCTCTGGAACTCAGAAGTTCGCAGTCCAGTGAGTCGGGATTCATGAAATATCATCAAGAATTTTTTAATCACTTTTTTTGCGAAGGGATTGTCATGTTGATTAGCATTTCATCAAAACTGCTGAAATTTGTTTCGCAATTTGCGATACGAATCCACCTAATCTGATCACTGGTCCCAGGCTGGGTGAATGTAAGGGAAAGCAGGACTCATGTTGAAGCAAAAGGCATCATCTGTGTGCGAAACTATATGGAGCCACCGATGGTAGTCAAGGAACCTTCCTTCCAGAGCCCAAGAATTTGCTCAAGTCCACGCTTCATTTCTGAAAGAAATAAAAATGTATGAAATTTCACTGAAATATTGTCCACTATTGGCTATATATGTCAGGTCAGGAGGAATCTTTGACCTTCAGATGACGGGGTGATTCAGCTGCTCGTGGAGAGGCAGTATAGTCCATTTCCTCTGGTCTGGGGCAGATTGATTTGTGGTGAGCTAAGGATTTGCATCTTAAGAGAGTTGGGATATATAGATTTTCCAGCAAAGCAACCATCTATCTTCTAACAACTGACTGTCAGCACTGGCAAAACTGTGCCTATTGTCATCCAAGAGACAGCATCTATTTGGCGATGTCTATGGGTTAAATTTAAAATCAGTGGCCAGTCCATTAAACAGGCTTCAGTGTTCAAATACCTCGGGCTAAAGCTAGATTAAAATTTTGAGCATCTCGTAAAAAATTGCGAGTAAAGAACCTAAAGCACATCTGTGAATATTTAGATTCATTAGACACTGTTTAGCATTCATTGCCACCTATATTTTTATGAATCCAATTTTTTTCTCACTTCTAAGATATTGGCTGACTTCAGCTTCAGAAGCTACTTTTGTTGCCTTTGAAGCTTTTAAGATGATTTATGATTGCAAAATTCAAATTTTTTGGCTCGGAGCCAAATACTAGTAGATCTCATCAGTGCTTTGTCTTAAAGAAGTATTCTGAGTTTTGGTTGTTTAATTCAAACTGTAAATATTAAACTCATCAATAAAGTTCCATAAAATCAAGCTTCTTAGGTTCTCTGTGATATGGCGAAAACTTCCCCAGCCGAACAGATCAACTGCGAGAGGCGTACTTGTGGAGAACCGTATGGTGCTCCATTGCAGAACAGCTTTCAGACAAGAGTGCCCTCTGCACAAGGGACTAACCCATAGCACTGCTCAACTCCACATCTCAAAACTGATTCAAACTGGGACCCTTTTAAACATAAACTGAAACGGTTCCTTAAGAGTGACCAGTTATGTAATCGCGTGAGTACATAATCATTTACATTTTTTTTCTGCCATTTTTACCATTATTATTACATTGTAAATTTCAGTACAAATTCCAGTCCCTCCCGGATTACTTGGGAAGTGAGTTTGCATCTTCATGTTGATGTACGCGGGTGAAGGGGACTAAGGTGATTGGTCCAATTTGCGGAAAAGTTGCAGTGATTGGACAAAATCGCAAGGCCGTGCAAAATTTGCGTGGATTGGTTGAATTTGCGTTAATAGTTACCATCGCAACATCACAACTTCCTGGAGGGACTGAATTTCCAGTATTATGAATAGCAATGGTTATTGCAATTGCTGAGGTTTTCTTTGATATTTAATGTTTTGTTCATGCCCATATTGCTCTTTGTCATACAAAAGCCCATCTTGGGACAAGCACTGCAAATTGGCATCTGCTGTAAATGTTATGATACATGACACTGGACTGTTGGTTAAATATTCTGTGTCGGCATCAGTCCTCACTCAAGTAAATATTGTATACGTAATTAAACATGCTCACCACCCAACTGCCTACCCCTCACACTCAAACTTTAGGAAGTAGGATCCTGGCAGCCATTATTATGCCACGTCGGTGAAAGAAAACTTGAATAATTTATTAGATTTCATAGAGGCAGTTTAATTTTATATTGATTGTAAACAATGAAAGCATTCAGTAGTGCTGAAAATTTAAAGAGGACAAATATTGTTTATGTAAATTATATGCAACAAATGGCTTTGTTTTCAAATTTTCGAGTCATATCCTTTTAAATCTGATAGTAAAATATGGTAAATTTCTCCAGCTTATATGGGCAGGCGTCAGAATGTAAACAACATCAAACTGTCTGAAGTTTCTGCTTCATTAGTCTTTGTTTAGTTTCATCATCTAACTTATCACATTATTCCAGCCCTGTGTTCTCTTCTTCTGTGTTTCTCCTTCTGATTAAGTAGGATGTTGCACAGTGTGGCAGTTCTATCCATTGTCTCAGTGCTGTTTATGTATTGTGATTTACGGTTCATTTCCATTCTGCGTCAGTTTCCCTCAGATCCTCTGTGTTTGTATGTATGCAATAAAAGCATCTGGAAAGCAATCTGTTCTTTTCCCCACAAGGCCAGCTCATAGGAAAATATCAACTTCCAATTTACCGAAAGCAGCGAAGGGTAGCGTGGAAGGGAGGCCAGGGGAATCAGAATCACAAATAGGCTCTGGTCTCGTGTAATGTTGCGTAACATGCAAATGCAATTCCCCGCGCTGGATACAGGTGGCCTAAATGCATATCCATGCTCTATTTATGACTGCCATGTAATTCTCTTGTGTCTTATAAATATTTTCCATGTGGTTTCCGGGCCTCAAGTGTCACTGTAGACTTTGAAATGCTGACTGAATGCCAGACTCGGGATGCGGGAGCTAGCTGGGGAGCTTCTAATGACGCAGAATCAGACCTGCTTCACTTTCTAATTGCGTTTTAGTGGGACTCTTGTCTGTCCCTGCCTCTTTGGAGGGGTGAATAAATGTCTATATCACATTCAGTATGGCCTATCATGTCTGCCTGCTACTCCTAACGTATTATTTAATAATTACTCGAGCACTCATGAACCGGAAGAGAGTTATGTAATAGTGCCCTGAAGTGGTTTGCTATTCCGTCCTATGTGTGCTTCTGCATCTCACCCTGTAACACTGTTATAGGCTCATTGACCCTCTCCTGACCCCAACCTGGAAAAAGAACTTCAGTAAGTGAATGGTAAAATGGATGGATAATGTGGTTGAACTGCTGTTATGAAGCTATTATATGTTCCTCCAAACCATTTTGTTTTTGCTCACAGAAAATTTCCCATTCCAGTATAGTTTGTTTTTTTTTCTTGGTTCAAAAGATGAGTGTTGCTCCATTTGAACAGGTGCTTCGGTGAAATCATGTCCCTCTCAGAAACTTTGTAATTCAGCCTTTTTCAACAGTGTTTTTTTGGAGACTTCTGAAAATAAATCCAAAGTGATAAATCCAATTCTGAACGTGATGATTTGATTATTTATCCGATTTCCTTTGTGGAAAACAGCTACTGATGTTCAGTATCAATCAAAAGATCCCTTGAATTGAGTCAGTAGACCGATCACAGGGTGTTTTCTTGACTTTTGAGCAATCGGCGGCTGTGTTTTTTGACTGGCAGCCATACTTTTTTGGTAAAACTGATCTGTATCTAGTTGTGCAAGAGAATAACCTGAGACTACCTTATTCTGACTTCTTACAGACCTATACCATAGAGGGCGAGCACTCAAAACAATGAGTAGAAAAGTGTAGATTTAGATTTTTCTTTAACTGGATGATGCTGTAAGGCGTGCACCTTGTGCACATTGAGTTTTCCATGAACATATTTTTATTCTATTTTCACTCATTATACCCCCCGCAACGAAGTTTAGGGGGGTATACTGGATTTGCTTTGTCCGTCCGTGCGTGCGTGCGTGCGTGTGTCTGTGCATGTGTCTGTGTGTGTGTGCGTGCGTCTGTGCGTCCGGACCTAGATCTCGTAACCTACTCATCCGATTTTGAAAATATTTTTTCTTGCTGGAAGGTCTATTGACTGTGGTACTGCCCGACTACTTGTTGTTGCAGGGGGTATCCTGTAAGCCATGTTTACTGACTAAATCTAGTTTTATTTGGCTTTTTGACATGGTCATAGACTGAAGGTAATATCAGTTATCAGACTTACTTATATGTGAATTTGGTTTCCATTTTTTCATTTGTTGTTTGTTGATCGCTTGTTTCATAGAGAGTGATGGATTGGGGGGCTCCTGCCTCCAGGCATACTCATAGTTACACCACAAATTCAGTGTGGAGGTTAGGGCTACACTCAGCCTATAAATAGGCTTGTATGATAGGATTCAGTGTGGCTCAGCTAACTGGAGACAAACAGATGGAAAAACAGAAGGACTTCTGGGAAAAAATTGAGAATAATTTTTGATGTGAGCAAGTTACTATGTTTGTTTTTTCTTCCTTGATTCCCAACACTTGGGAGAACAATTTTCCGATGTCAAATCTAATTCAGTATGGTACTATGGGTGATTTGGACAAAATTCTGAGATTCAATTTCTGCTTTGTTTTATCTTTTATATTTATGGTCAAATACATATTAATATATTCATGTGGCATTGCTGCAACAGACATGTTCTGCTAGCCTAGATTGTCCTGAAAAAGAATGATAACGTGATTGTGGATTACAGGGTTGAGGTTATACAAGCATTATTACACAATGAGACCAAGTGAACCAAAAAAAAAAATGTATTAAACCCCAAGCTGTTCCTTTCCTAACTGAACTGATGTACTGCTGTTTTTACTCCATTAGTATTTGTTTGCGGTATTGGCAGGGTACCTTCTCCTTGTGTAATCACTCGGGACCTACAAGAGCACCTGAATTGGTGTGTGTTGGCCCTGATCCATTTGAAGGACCGCTCCAGCATGCCTGTTTTTGGATGTGTTTGCATTGGCTGTTATCTGCTCCTCAGTCTGCCACTGTACCAGTATTCTCTGTTGTCATTCTGTTAGCTACTGCAGCTTTGTTGCCAAATGACAGTCAGAGCTGACAGAAGCCAAGCGATAAAGCAGCAGCCTATGCAGTTTTTATTTCCACGTCTGAATATTTTCTCTTCATTGAGTCACGGAGACTATCAATTAGACGTGATCAGTGTTCGATTGTGGTCTGACAATAACTTCTCATTTTCACTGGACTTAATGAGCCTCTCAGGGCAAATTGAGGATAATTAGCCCTATCTGTGCTAGAATGATTGAGACTTGCTTAACCCTATGTGGCTGCACAGCTCTAATGGACCTCCTTAGCTTCTTTTAAGTCCTGGCACTTGTTCTGTGAATCTTCTTTCGCTGTCCTGTACAGTGGAAGGGGTATTTCATGTGCTCCCTCTAATTATTACCCCGCCCCATCCCAAGGGTGAGGGTAAGGGGTATTGTTTTTAGTGCGGTTTGTTTCTGTGTTTGTTTTTGTTAACACTCTTGCGGCAAAAGTAATGGCCAGATTCACCCCAAATTCGGTTTAGGGCTTGCCCAGAATAGATCCCTATTGAATTTTGTACAAGTAGGTGAAAGTATGTGCGAGGGGCGGAGTTTGTTGTGCCTGGCACCACTTGTTTATTAAGGTTTCAGCTCTGTTTTCTGTTTTTTACGTAATCTTGTCATATGCAGGGCCTTATACAGGGCAGTGTTGAATACAGTTTGCTCGCATTCTCTTTCTTACAGAGATTGAGTGCTTTGTGTTTGAAAGTTTTAACAATGGACTTACTTCAAATAACTGAATTATATACAAATTCTATGGCTTTGCTGAGTATTGTCATACCATAATGTACTTTATACACATGCAGGCCCTACAACCCTCAGGCTTGGCGGGTGTCAAGGCATCCTTGAAATAAAAAGCTCACACTTCCTCATCGAGAATCTTTCTACTGTGATTGGAAAAAAAAACAACCTTTTCATCTCTGAGTACGGGTTACTTCTTGAGAAGTGAAAGGGACTGGCCATACTTTGAAAATATGTACATAATCTGATGATAAATCAGCATTCATTTTGCATGTAACAACCTTTTCATCCATTATATTCTGCATGCAGTTGTACGGAGTGGACATTATTCAGTCGCACAGTCTGCGCAGGCTTTGGGGGGAAAATGACCCTGGCATCTCAATAGTCGTAAAAGCACTAATTAAGGTCCTTTTCTGAACATGACCATACCCCATTGAAATTTATAATTTAGAGTTTGTTTACCTGCTAAAAAGCTCAATTGTGCAATATCTTTGGAAGAGATTACTATATACTGTGTGACTGAGGAAAAGAATAACTGCAATGCATTGGCTACTTCAAACAAAAAAACCTGGAACCTCTCCTCTGATTGCAGTTGGCTTGCTTGGTCCATTGTTTGCTTCTTAGTGTGGATATGAGTGAGCACTGATGGCAGAGATACAGGAGAAATTAATCTATTTTTGATGTTTGTGTGTTTGCGTTTGTGTAAGTCTGTGTGTGAGTGTGACGGGGTGAGGTGTTACTGTAGCTTTGAAAAATTGCACTTGACCACACATTTTCACAGTACTACTTTGAATAAATGGCACTCTCGTAACAGTTAATAAATGATCCAAGTGGAGCTTTGTATTCCTGACTCATTGGCCAGACTTCTTCTGTAAACTGTGAATCTTTGTAAATTTTTATTCTGTTGCATATCTCCTGTACATTGCATTTTAGTTGTGATCATCCTGTATTACAGGCTGGTATTTCGAGCATGACAGATTTCTCAAGCCTTAGATTATCATCTTATTCTTGTGTTTGCTAATTATACTCTCGGGAAAGCAAAATGGTCTGGGTCAGGTGGCTTATTTGTAAGGAGATGCATTTGTTTTAAATAAATTTTAATGACCAGTGTGGCATTTCAGCCTATATTAATTATAAAAGTTATTTTGTGAGTATTTCGAGTTACAAATTTAGCTGAAAGTAGTCAATGCTTCTGTATATTTGGATCTAAACAATTGTGAGTGCAGCAATGAACAGCAGGAACTCCCAGTCAGTACTGTGTTGTTTTGCATTAAGATTATATCTCATGGAAACGCTCTGTGAATCATCAGGACGGTACTGAGTATTTTGTAAGCATAATTGAGTATAATTGATTTTGAATTAATTTGAATGATTTAAAAATTTGTGTTCAACTCAATAATGTTTGGCCATAGTGCTGTGATGAAAATCTTATACGACCTATTGATCAAACTTAGACCTCAATGATGTGTTTCTTAATATGTGCATTATGTTTTTCTGTTTATGTGGTTCAATTAGGTTTGTATTGATAAATGAGCAGTCTGCCAAGTCAATGCTATAGATCTGCAGTAAAATGCAATATTGTTTTTTTTTTAATTTTAGGGAAATTTGTTTGCAATTAATGCTCCCCCAACTCATATATGCCATTTTATTTCTGTCTGGTCTGTGCATTCTCACAGTATTTTTAGCTTAGCGGCCCTATGGCCCGATAAGCTATTATTGTGGTGTGGCGTCCGGTGTCCGTCATCTGGAACATTTTTTGAATCTTTTTTTGGCCTGATGAATTTTCGTGTAAATACATACTACTAGACCATATGTCCAGAAATTTTTCTTAGATTTTTGATTGAATAATTTTTGTCCGTTTTATGGGCCCTTGAAATTTTGGCTCCAATGTTAAAGATAGGACTGAGAAATTTTAAGAAATGATTTCTCAAAAACTGCGCAATAAATTTTTTTCTAAATCAGACAATCAATTTACATTGGTACCATCAATGTACAGTGAGAGCACCATTTTGATTGAATTGACGGAAGTGGGTCTATTGGGGGCGCTGTACTTTATGAATATGCTAGATAGCCTGTGGAGACCAAATGGTTGCAGACTGAGATTTTTGTATTATCGACATATAGGAAGTCATATATGACCTATACTTTGGCTATGTTAAAGTTGATCTCAGATGACTTTGAAAGGTCAAACTGGTGGTCAGGGAATATATTAACAATGATAAAAGATATGACTTGAAATTTCAAAAAATTATTTCTCAAAAACTGTCCGATAACTTTTTTTTCTAAATCTGGCAATCAACTCACCTAGATGCAATTTATGTTCAGTGTGAGTGCCATAAGTTTTTATACTGACATATAGGAAGTAATATATAGCCTATATTTTGGATGTGTTAAAGTTGACCTCAGATGACCTTGAAAGGTGAAACTTGAGGTCAAGCAAAATGTTACAATTTTCAAAGGTTTCTTGGCTTGAATATATTGAAGATTGGGAATATATGTGCTTTGAGCCCGTATAGGAAGTCATGTATGAACTTTCATTTGGTGGCCTCGGACTTGACCTTCAGTGACATTCGAAGGTCAAACTTCATATAGTGAAATTTCAATGACTTCTATCACCAAAACTATTACAGATAAAGCTTAGGTTTGTATAGAGACATTTAGAAAGTCATATATGAAGTCTATTTGCTGACCACAACTTGACATTCTGTGACTTTTAGATTTCACAACTGACATATTGAATAAATATTGACATATTTTAATGTGCATTGAACCCTTATAGGAAGTCATGTATGAACTTTCATTTGGTGGCCTCTTTTATATAATGACTTATATCACCAAAATTGCTTCAGAGCTTAGGATTGTATCGCAGAAGGTCTTATAAATGTATGTGAATTTTTATTTAGTGACCTTGACATTGATTTTCATTGATTCAAATGTCAAACTTCACATGAAATTTTCATAACTTGTATCATCGCTGTAAGACTGCTTGCCGGTAAGCTACAGGACCCTTGGTCCTATTTTTCTTGTTTTGTTTACTGGAAGAATACAGTCAAATTAGGGAGAGTGAATTAGCCAGAAAACGGGTACAGAGTCAATAGGATCAATGCAACCGTGAATCCACTCTGAGCGTCTCTTAATATGGCAGTCACTAGTCTCCAGGCCTTTAAAGCTGAAGACGGAATAGCTCACCTTCTCTGAGCGATGAGGTCCATCATCCTTTGTTTAATATCCTGCAGGATCAAAGCCTGGATTTGAGATGAATATAAAGGATTCTGTTTGAAAGGTACACTGCGCACAGTGTGCTGCTTACTAATCTAGACCTGAGGTGTGCTTATACTGTGCCCTCCAGAATTTATGGCACACTTGGTGAATATTAGCAAAAAAACCTGAAAAATGTTTTTGCTGTTTATTCACTTATTGACAAAATATTCCCAAAAATCTAACCTTTCCATTTAAGTGAAATTATTGAAAGGAAAAACTTGTTGATGGTAAAGAAGTATTTTTCTCCAAAATGTGTGCCGCAAGTATTGTCACCCCTAGAAAATCTTATGATTAAAATCTATCTGAAACATTTCTCTGGTCATATTTTGCATTTTTAACCTTCAACCCAGACAGTATGGGATTTTTGGAATGAAAAGGAATGAAAGCCCTTCAGCAACCTCACCTTTTAGAAGGCATAATTACTCCAAACCGTTTCCCAGTTACTTTTCCTGATTAGCAACCAGTATAGGAGGGAGGAGGAGTGCACACCGGTGTTGGAGAGGTGCTGACCACACTGAGAATACACATGTTAGGAAGGGCAGTCGAACACTCGTAGCCACGATGTGATAATAATTCATTTCATATCAGGATCAGGGGGATGGACTTTGGCGCGGACCAGCAAATGAGAGTTCAAAACTGTTTATTGAACACTGGCTGTGGAGTTCACCACAGAAAGAGCTTACAAGGCAAGGCAGAGGCAGATTCCAAGCATACAGGCTAAGATCAGTACCTGGTATAGCAGTTAAACAAAAGCAGACAATCTGAGACAGCAGGCACAGAGTAATCCAGAGTGCAGGCAGATCTTCAGAACCAGAATGGAGATCAAACAGAATAACTATTTCAAATTCCAGGCTAACTGAGCAGGTTTGCACAGAGGTCTTGCAGTTAGCTGAAGTAACTGTGATGGACTGATAAATGCGGTCAGGACAGGCTGAGACTAAGTACACTGGTGAATTGGTCATGAAACAAAACAGGTGCACACAAAATGGAGGACAGAACAGGAAGTGACCAAATAAGGGCAGGGAAATAAGACACATGATCAAACACAACAAACAGCACATGGCTGGTAGTACCAGCATTGGCCAGTAGGAGAATTACTCAAAACAGTTAAGATAGACACCCCGACATTTAATTACCAAGATTTCAACATCAGTCTTCCTCAGGGTATTGAATCATCCCCAAATGCCCTGCAGAGGACTTAGGTCGAAACGTTTTCTATCATGTTCTGCTCTCATTCTTGTGTTTGAGAGGTTAGTTAATGAAAATAGCTAAAGTCTGATTAGTCAGCACATTTCCCATAAACCTCCACAGCAAGAAAGTAAGAGGAATGTTAGTTCTCATCATATTAACAGAAAGCATGCAGCTTAACCACCATCAGTTTCAATTAGAAATTAAATTTCTAATGTGTGCCACGACATATCTGCATCAGAACTAAACACAGAATGATTCAAAATCAATAAGCATTCATTCTCATGGCAGATATTTATTTGACTTCGGTGCTCTTTATATGGTGAAAAAATGTATTAAACACGATAAGGGTTAAAGCACTGATTACATAAATCTGATTAAATAACAGAACCGTTTTACCATAGTCACGTTTCATTGTGTGTCAACTGTAATTGTTTGCTTTCCCAAAAATGCTTGCCTTTGCAGACATTCGGCCAATCGGATTGCTTGTGATGACATACGGATACTTCGCAAAAGTGTTTTTGTTGTAGCTGTTTAGCTCTTTCCTTTTTTTCTCTGTGTGTGTGGGAGTTTCTAGACACAAAGCATTTTATATGTATGCATGTGTTATGTGACTGATACCTTTTTTGCTCATAAATTAAAACATTTATAGATGCTGAATACTGAGATATCTTTTCAATCGCTTCAGTTTTTTGTATTGAAGAGTCGGTTTCAAGGGCAGAGTATACCATTTATCTAATGTGTTTGGCATGTCAAGACACTGGTGGCACTTCAGCGACGTATATGGCAATGGTTTGAGGAGTCAGATCTACTGACGACATGAAATTTTATTCGGACACCACCCAACTCTGGTTGCTTCCCTCACAAGAGTCGGGCTTTAGGCCGTAGGCAAACTTTGAGGTTTATGTTTACAGTTGAATGAAACACGGCACGGTGCAAAATGATTGCTTTCCTATAATAAATCAGTGGCAGCTCAGGAACTGGCAACAGGGGAGGCTCAAGCAATCCCTTAAAAAGAATGATTGGTCACGACCTGTTTTCAATCATTAATTTTAGTTACCATTACAGACACTCCGAAAACTCTCAACATTATCAGGTGTGGCCAGTTTTCATTTATAACGCGTACCTGTCAACTCTCATGCATTCAGTGTGAGTTTGCGATGCATATTTACGTTCCTCTGCTGTAGTGAGCAATTATTCAATCAAAGCGTTGGCTATGTAAGAGATTCTCACGCGAAATTCAAGTCCTTTGCATGGAGGGGTTGGAAGTGATGTAATTGCACAAATTATGTAATTTCATTTAAACAGTCGCGAAACACATGCATTGCTTCCAACCGCTGAGCAAAGAAAAGTGCGAGAAGTCCAGAGTCGTAATCGGTATGCGTTATAAATGAAAACTGGCCACACCTGATAATGTTGAGACTTTTCAGAGTTTCTGTAATGGTAATTTAAATGAATGATTGAAAACTGGTCATGACCAATCATTATTTTTAAGGGATTGGTTTCAGCCTCCCCTATCGCCAGTTCACCAGCCGCCACTGTAATAAATATATGTATATCTGTCTAGTTGTACAATTTTACTGCTCTGTCATCGTCATATCAGCTTAGATTACCTTGTTTTCAGCACTAAATCGACATTTCTGCTCTCAGGAATCGAGATTTGATGGCAAGATAGTCGTCAAGCCCACGGAGTCGAAGTGACAGTCACCCATTGCCATTTTAAACTACGTTTCTCTGAATCAACATTTTATCATGTGTTTAAAACTTACCAGAAAAAATTTTATCAAGAAAAATTTGTTAGGTATTTATTTCACTAAGTCATTATTTTTGGCATGATTTTATTTGATGATGCCAGAGTGTGAACCATTTTGGTTCGCTAAAACATCAGTTAGCCTATGACCGTAAGTACAAGTCTTGTGAGGCTAGGCGATCAGAGTTGTACCACGTATATCTAGTTAAAACTATGAACGGGAGTCCAAGCAAGAAGCAACATTTTGTTGCTTGAACGCAAAATTTACTCAACACATTTCATAACTTTCATGTGACACGCCTCTTGTGTTAGATCCTCTATTTGCCAAATGTTATAGCTGTATCTACAAGAAGTGCTTCAGATATCTGTGCTTCTCACTAAGAGCACAGGATAAGCTTGAATTGTAACTTCTTGCTTCTCTCATTTGTCTTTCTTGAATTGACATATCATGAGCATGGATGTGTTGAATTCCAAAGATATGACATGCAGGCTGGCTGGTGACATCACTAGTAATCTTATTATATGAAATCTCCTAAATGCCAAACCTGTTTTGTTGAAAAAAATTGCATATGGGCCCCCATCACCCGCAGGCCCAGGTGCACCTGCAGCCCCGGGATTTCTCCCCTGAGCCTCATGGTGCAGTATAGGAGAAGACCTGGAGCTCTGGGCAAAGGGAGGCTGTGAATATATAAAATGAGAGGATGGCAGTAATTGTTGCACACGTTTTTGGGGAAAATAAAATTGTGATAAAAAGTTTAATGTTACTTCAATTAAAGGTTAAATGATTGCGATTGTTTTGTATGAAAGATTATAGGGATTAACAGAGACATTATTGCATTTTGCTTTGCTCGTTTTATACTGAAGGGTGTCAATAACTCTCAAGGTACTGGATATTATAAAATAGAGATACCTATAAAGCTCTGTATGTGTGTGCCTGTGCGTGTGTGTGTGTGGGTGTGTGTGTGTGTGTGTGTGTGTGTGCGTATGTGTGTGTGTGTGTGCGTGCGTGTCTGAGTGTGTTTGTGTTTGTGCGCATCATCGTACTTGAGTTCAATCTGCTTTCGTTTGGCAGACCTTATGCTCTGTCTCGTCCAAAAAACCCTGTATATGTATTCTCAGTCATTGCATTGTTTACAGCAATTTCCTGACTTGGTTTTGCTTTGTTTTGGTTTCATAGGTATTTAATTACCTGTTGTGTCTCTGTTATTGCTTTGTGTACTTGTGTCTTGATGGTTGCTGCTGATCTAATTTCCCTTGGGATAATGAAGTTCAAAGTTGAGCATATCGTGAGAGTATTATTGAAATTAACACTGTTGTAATTCTTGCATCATTCATTAGATATCTTCACTCATCTAATTGACATATTACATAATGTTTTTTTGTTTTCCCATGTTTAATGTTGCTTGCAGCTGTAAAGTGTACTGAGCATATTGAAAAGCTCTGAGCACATGACTTGCATGCATCTGTATCTAGAATGTATGATGGTGATAATTCAGTGAATGATGGGAACGATACATGTTTGTTTGACTGGTCAGAGGAAAGTCATGAAGCAAATGTGGGGACATCCTCATCCTGAAATCTTTTACTTTCAAATGCAAATGAATGGATGAATTTGAACAATAATTTAAACAATTTTTCTTGTTTATGAGTCTCTCCAAACCTCGATTTTACTCCCTGCCGTTTGTAACTGCCTCTTCCATAGCGGTTGCCTCTCACTAGACGGGTCATTCATTATTTACTCATCATTTATTTTAATTAGCGGTAATCGCGGTGGTTTGGTGCAATAAAATGCATTAATGGAAGCCATTCGGTAAACTCGGTAATGAGAGTTTGGGAGATACAGCCACACCCACAAAGGTTATCAGAGCTGACGGACAAGCTATTTCCAGCAAGAATGTTGATGAACATTTCTGTCAAGCGGGACAAATAATATCCTCTTGTTTGCTGTACTTGCATCTTTGTATCACTCAACAATGAGGTTGGGCTCTCACCTTGGTAATAGAAAAGCGTTGCACTGCCGTTATGAGCTGTTATCATTGATACACAGATGGGAAAGGGCTCGCCCTGCAGTTGACAGTGGTCATCTTCACTGTGCTTGCCAAAGGGCCACACAATTCATCTGCGCAGACTAAGATGCTCTTGAGGTCTATATGGACATAACCGTCGATCTTCAGTGAGCCAACAGAGGACAGAACCCGTCCGGTTCCTGTCGGAGTGTCTCTTCCTCACTGGTGGGGGTTCAGGCTCAGGTGCAGATTTTTTTCTGTAACATTTTTTTTTTCTTTTCATTGTCTTTGTGACAATTTCTCAGTAAAAGTAACTAAATCATTTGAGTCAAATTGTCTCGGTTTGTGCTTTACTTGGTAATGGATTGTCTGCAAAAAAGGAGGGACAAGCATATTTAGCCTGCTCTCCAGTGTGTTCGGTATGTCACTGCCTTTCTAATTTCAAAAAGTGCATGAGGTAACCACCGTGATGAGCCAAAACATTAGAACCACACATAGATGCAGCGAATAATGTTGTTTACGCATTATTATTATCGCACATGTCAAGGTATGCAGACTGATCTAAGATAGTAAGCGAATAGTCAGTTTTTATAGTCCACGTGTTGGATGTGGGAGAAGTGGGGACTGAACAACTTTGACCAGGGCCAGTTTGCTATGGCCTCGAGTAGGATACTGTAGAGCATCTCTGAAGTGGCAAGACCTCTGTGTTCTCACTGTCCGCAGATGTGAGTACCTACTGACAGCGGTTCAACGAGGGACAAATCACAAACCAGCTATGGGGTTTTGAATGTCTAAGGTTCAGTGATGCTTTCGGGCTATAAAGGCTATCTCGTCTGGTCCAAATCGACAGGATGGCGGCTGTGGCAGAAGACAATTTCAATAGTATTTGCATGAGGAATGTGTCACAATACGCAGGACTTTATACCCTCCCGTGTATTGCATTTTTTAGCCCTCACTTCAGACCAGTCAAAGTGCCTGCATTGACCCCAGTCCACCTCTAAAAGTGCCCCCATTGGGCACCTGAGCTTCAAAACTGATCCTAGGAGCAGCCTTAGTATTCCAGAGAAACTTAAATATCTTCCAGAATGTTTACTGTTTATTCACTATTCCTGGGAAAACATTTGGTACATTATTTGTTCAGTTTCATTCTTTTGACTTTTGCCTTGCAGTCCCAAGGAAAAATGAAATGTCAATTTGGCTTTTGCTCTGAAATTGTTCAGCTAGTGCTTTTGGGGTTTTAGTTGTTGTTATCGATTATGTTTGATGCCGTCCTTGGTGTTATGCTGGTGTGTCTTATGCATCTTTCTGACGTTGGATTCATGCTGACCATATGAAGACTAAAAAGGAAAAACAATCAGAGTCCAGATTTTGCATTTTTGCATATTTTATACATTATTATAATATTTATAATAAATAATATTATATATTATTATAATATTTAAATTTTTTTTTTTTGCATATTTTTTCAGTGCTTTGTTTCTAAGATCATTTTTTATTTTTAATTCATAATTTCAAGTTGAAATAAGTTGAAAATGTGACTCAGAACATTTTTCCACTGTGGTCTTCATATAGAACAACTGATTTTGTGAGTTTTCTGACCTTTTGCTGATGTTGCGGGTTGGTGTTTGAGAGGCTCAGCATTTGTTTGCTGATCTAAAGGGGAGAAATTATGGGATGGCAGTCTTGAATGATGACAGAAACATTTTTCAAATGAAACATACGTGAGTGAGAGTTGTTTACTAGTGTAGAATCTCCCATACCACTTAGGGATGCCTCAAGCTTGATGTCAATCCATACAAGAAGGGATCATCATTGGTCCTTCCTCTTTGTGGCCTTGCCTTTCAGTTCACCAAAAGGAAATGAGTGATTTCTCGAATAAGTCCTGGCACTCTGTAAAAGCAATGTCAAAAATGATTGAAGAGTTCTTTTGTTTTTTGCAGATTGCTTTTTTGATTGCTGTAGAGCTGTTTACTTGGGCCTGTCCGTCCTGTTTTGGCTCGCTGTACACAGACTCTGTTTACTGTAATACCTGCTCTTGGCTATGATTTCATGCTGGTGAATCTCTGGATGGAGGACATAAAGTAAACCCTTTATGGGCCGATAAAATATGTTGCTGAGAAGCACAGGACCGTGTGTCTGGAATATATTGATCCACCAAATTAAATAGTGGGTGGAGGGGAGTAAGTAGTGAGAGTGACCGTTATGTGCTCAAGGAGCCGGGCTGCCGGGGGTTTCAGTGTGTGGTTGAATTTCCCTGGGCAGGTGGCTGAATTGCTTCTTGGAACAGCCTGCTGATATTTTATGCACATTCCAGGCCAGTGTCTCAGCTGCAGAGAGGCAAGATGACCTCAGATCAATGAGTAATGTGTTTGCCACAGGAAAATATTCTTTCAGATTTTTAGCTTGCCCAGGAACATCAGATGTGGGGTCTAATTCTCTGATATTGAGCCTTTGACTATTTTGAAGTCTGTAGCACTCAGCCGCTGAGTCTTGATAAACATCTCTTTTTTGCAGGGCGTAATTGTACCCATAATTCAAAGTGGCAATGTACCCCTGTTTATTTGCTACACTGACCTTGTGAGGGATGAGAAAAATGTTTGTGCTAAGCGATTTAGGGTTTGGGACATTGGCAGAGTACTTAAATAAGTTTTCTAATGTAGTGCAATCACAGACGCTGATCAGCCGCAACATTAGAGCCATCGGCATAATATTTTATCTGTCGCCTTCGTGCCGCAAAAACCACTCTGTCAAGCTGACGTTCACTTGGATTCTCTGACCTCAGGTTTTCTCAGCAGAATGTTAGCAGAGCTTTACATGCACTCCCTCAACCAGCTTGTTTTTTACCCTTAGTGCCCAGACAAATAGTGCACATTCGCCAGCAGCCATACCACTACCCAATCTGCTACAGCTGTGTGGCTGAAGCTAAGCAGGTGTGGGCTTGGTTAGTACTTGGATGGGAGAAGACCTGGGAAAACCTGGGAAAAGGAAGAGGTGTTGCTGAGCCAGGAGGTTGCGATCTTCCCTCTGGTGGAATAATCCCCAATGCCCCAGTGCAGTGATGGGGACACTGTACTGAAGGAGATGTCATCTTTCTGATGAGACGTTAAACGAAGGTCCTGACCCACTGTGGTTGTTTAAGGTCGTACAACATTCTTTGACAAGAGTAGGGTGTTCCCCTAAATTCCCAACCTGGCTCTTTCTACCTGCCACCTAATCATCCCCTGATCTAATTGGCTATTCAAGTTGTCCTCTACCTCTTCCCATCAACCCCCAGGGCTCCCTTGAAAAAGAGATGTCAATCTCAATGGACTTCTCTGGTTAAATAAATAAAATAAACACGTATTCAGCCAATGTTCTTGATGTAAAATAAAATGGGTCTCACTGGAACAGGCGAGACCTTCTTGAATTGCTTTAAGGTCCAGTTCCAATGCTCACGTTCCTATTATTGTAGTCACTTCCAGCGGCAGACAGAGGTCAGAGTGGGCACTCCGACCGGTCTGCAGCTACAAAGAGCTAGACTCAGCAGAGCGCAATGCACTGTGTGTTGTGACACATTCTTCTCATAAGTATCATTTTGCCTTTCTGTCAATCCGGATCAGACAGGATTGCCTTCATTGCCCTTGTGCATCGATGAGCCTTGGGAACCTAACACCCTATTGCTAGTTTATTGTTGTCCCTTCTTGGACCACTGTTGATGGCTACTTATCTCTGCTGACTGGGAGCACCCCAGAGGACTTGTTGATTCACAGAAGATCTTACCCAATTTTGTGGCTTTCACGACTTGGCCCTTGTCAAAGTTGCTCAGATCTCATTTCTCCAACAACAAATATGTGCACATCAGGAACCAACAATTTGCTTACTGTCTAAGGCAGGGGTCCCCAATCTTTTCCAGAAAGGGCCGGTGTGGGTGCAGGCTTTCATTGCAACCAAACAATTACACACCTGATTCTTCTAATTAACCCCTGGACTCTTTGCTAATAACCTTGATTAGTAGCATCAGATGTGTAACTGCTTGGTTGCAATGAAAGCCTGCACCCACACTGGCCCATTCTGGGAAAGATTGGGGACCCCTGGTCTAAGGTCTTAAATGTACCATTGTTGGGAGATAGTCAACTTTATTTGCTTAATCTTTAAGTACACTGAACAAAGATATAAGTGCCCCATGTCAAATTTTTGAGGTTTTATTAACAAAAAACTGGAACCGGGATTCCTCTGTGAATAGAACTCTTCTCCAGCGTGCCAAGGGCCATCGAGCATGTGCGTTTGCCCATGCAAGTCGGTTCCGACGCCGGACAGCGGTGAGATCTAGGCTACAGTGAGGACGCCAAGCGTGCAAGTTGGCTTCCCGCGGGCGGTTACGGACTGTCTGTGGTGTGATGCGTCTGTTGTGCAGACCAACGGACTCATCTGCTGTGTGTGTCGCTGATCTGAGCCGATCCCGCAGGTGGACGAGCCGGGTATAGCGATCTTGTGCTGGTGTGGTCACACGTGGCTGACGTGGATGAGGTCGATTTACAGTACTGCCCGTCTGTAGGAAACAAACTGTCAAACAGCCTATCATCGGACAGTTAGCGTTCAGCTGCACAGTGACCGAATGGTGGACATTCTTGCATCCAGCATGCCAATGGCACATTCCTGCATGACATGAGACATCTGAGGCATGATG
This sequence comes from Gymnothorax reevesii, assembly GCA_029721435.1. NCBI lineage: Eukaryota > Metazoa > Chordata > Actinopteri > Anguilliformes > Muraenidae > Gymnothorax > Gymnothorax reevesii. The sequence goes on along the minus strand of CM056580.1, from coordinate 30,909,802 downwards.
ACTTTTGACAAAATTTGACATTTTGGGGTGGCCTTTTATTGTCCCCAGTATAAGGAGAGTCTGGGTACTGCTCATTCTGTCTGATCACCGTCTGGTAATGCCACACCCATGCACTGAGTGAAATCACTGCATCACTGAGCAAATGCTCACTGACAGAGAGATGGATTAAAAAATGGGACACAAATCAAGAGAAATATCCCTATTGTACAAGTAGAAGTCAGCATATGCTCTCTTAGAGTTGTTAACTCCATGTGGCATCAATATTTGACATGTGGCATTTATATTTTTGTTCACTGTAGTTTCAATGCTTTGGATAAGTGGTGGACACTGCCTGTCCAAAAAAAAAAAAAGTGGCTATTTGGATTTAGATAAGCAGATACTCAGGAGCCTATGATTGAATCATTATTGTAGTGATGAATATGTCTCAGCTGCCAGTCATTCTTTTAATCTGACTGATTCAGTATTTATCTTATCATATCTTAAAAACCATGTTGGAAGACATATCTCATGGTCATTGAAATGATGTCAATATGTTTCAAGAGGCAAATTGTTGGCCAGTATCAAGCAAAGAAAACAGCAAAGGAGATTGCTGAAACCATTGAAATTGGGTCAGGAACTGCCCAACAATTTACTAAAACCTGGAAGGGCAGTGGTGGACCATCATCTTTGAGGAAGAAATGTGGTTGGAAAAAAGTCTTGAATGATTGTGCTCAGAGGTCACTTGAAGGTTCTATGAAATTTAATCATTAGATCACCTAAGATTACTAAAATGCTCAGGGAAGTCACATCTTTAAAAAAATCAATAGTAGATTGATTTATTTATTATTATTTATTTAATTATGAAGGTATGAGCATTTCCTCACACCACTATGTAACAAGAACTTGGAGGATTGGGACGACAGCCGCGTGTCCAAAAGAAAGCCACTTGTTAGTGAGGCTTATTGCGAAAACAAAAACGACGTCAATTTGCTGGGGAGCATAAAGACTGGACAGAGGAGAAAGGTGCAGTATTACTGTATTTCAGTGTTATGAGCACAGAAGGGTCAGAAAGGAAGCCCATGAAGTGATGCACTCGTCATGCGTAGAGCCCACTGTACCAGCCTCTGGAGACAGTGTTGATCTGGGGTTTCCTCAGTTGGTCCGGTCGAGACTCAGCTCTGTTCTGCAGCAATAAAATGAATTCAGCAGACTATACAAATATACTGAATGACAGGCAGTGTATATGGAAACACGTGTTGTTTACATTTGTGTCTTTTTTTCGGTAATATGTCTTGTGAGCAGGCTCAAGCTCATGGGCCGAGGTCTGGACATGTGACTTTGCTCTGTGGAATGTCCAAGTCAGACATTTAGACAGCAGAATCATCAGCCCCTCAGCCATTATCCTTTGTTTATGCTAATTACCTGGCCCATTGCTGGAGATCTTAGTGGGGATCTTGGGTGGGTCTTTGGTGATGTCTTGGCTACTGCCTAAGTTATAGAGGCTGAAGTGAGGGGCTGAAGTGTCTCAAGTTGAGGTAAAGATGGTGCATTGCAGGCTTTTTTATGACTTAGGTAATGCTTTTGCTTTTTTGCATTAATTCAGCTTCTGCCCTGTTAATTATGGAAATGAATTTTTACGGTTTTCATTTGCACTGTTGTGTTTTTTCACTCTGTTGTTTGCTGGTGGGTGGGTGATCCTTTACGTGGGCCAGGAGCAGTCACGATCACGCTGGCAGTGCTCCACAGGGCAGTTATCTGGGGGAGCTGGTTCATTGGCAGAGGCAGGTTGGCACCTCCTTATGGCCAGATGCCATTTTACCAATTCAACTGAGCCTAGAATATTCTGGGAATTTAGTGTAATGGGATGAAATACACTGAAGATTACTGAGTACTTCAACCATTGAGTAGATCATTGAGGACATTTCTTGGCGGGCTTTAGAGATTTTTATATGTGGGGGTTTTTTTGTACCCACTCTAGCAGATTAGTTAACATGAGTGTGATTGTATCTGTTGTGGCACATGGCCAGCAGAGAAGCGGGATCCCATGTTGTGGTGCATTGTGGGATATGCCAAACACAGAACTGGGATGCTCTGCTCAGCTGTGTTGTGCTTAATTGAGGATTGTGGCACATGGCAGAAGAGTGATGGTTTGTTGTGGTGCATTGTGGGATGGGCTGTGCACATAAGTGGATTGCTTTGCTGTGGTGCAGTGTGAGATGAGCCTTGGAAGTTGTGGGATAAAAATATGCATTTTAATATTTCAGCTCAGCTGCTAAAGTGCCACCTCTGCCTCCATTCAGAAGCCAGCTAACTGAATTTATGGGTAATTTAAGTTCCCTTGCTGACACTTACTGAGATGCAGACCAGGGGAGAGTTTGGTGCCGGGCCAGTTTCCAAATATCAGATTGACTTCCCAGTAGACCATGTGAGATGTACTACACCAATTCCGAAATAGCTGGGACGAAGTGTAAATTGTGAATAAAATCAAAATGCAATGACTTTCATATCACATGATCCAATATGTCATTTACAATAGAACGTAGATAACATTTCAAACATTTCATTTTACAGTTTTTTCTACAAAATGAGCTTTCAAATTTTCTGGCTGCAACAGGTTTCAAAAAAGTTGGGACACAGGCAAAAAAAAAAGGGCTGAAAAGCAATTAATATGTAAGTGAATCAGCTGAAAGAACATTTAGCAAGTAAGTAAGTTAACTGGCATTAGGTGTGTAACATGATTGGCTATAAAAGGGATGTCTTAGAGAGGCTGAGTCACTCAGAAGTAAAGAGGGCCAGAGGCTCTCCAACCCATGAAGGTTTGCGTAAAAAAATTATGGAATACTTTAAAAACAATGCTCCTCATGTCAAATTGCAAAGGCTTTGAAGGTCTCATCATTGACAGTACATAACATCCTCTAAAGATTCAGAAAAACTGGAAAAATCTCTGTGCTTAAGGGACAAGTCCGAAGACCTTTACTGGATGCTGTAATTTTTGGGCCCTCAGAAGCCACTGCATCACTCACCAGTATGATTCTGTCATTGACATTACTAAATGGGCCCAGGAATACTTCAAGAAACCACTGTCTGTAAACACAGTCTGCCGTGCCATCCACAGATGCCATCTAAAACTCTCTCATGCAAAAAGGAAGCCATTGTTGAGCATGATTCAGAAGCACCACTGTGTTCTGTGGGCCAAGGCTCATTTAAAATAGACAGTAGCAAAGTGGCAAAGTGTCCTGTGGTCAGACGAGTCAAAATTTGACATTCTTGTTGGAAATCATGGGCGTCGTATCCTCCAGGCTAAAGAGGAGAAAGACCACCCCTCCTGTTATCAGCGTTAAGTTCAAAAGCCAGCATCACTGATGGTATAGGGATGCATTAGAGCATATGGTGTGGGACACTTGCATGTTTTTAAAAGCATCATGAATGCTTAAAGGTATATAAAGGTTTTAGAGCAACATATGCTCCCCTCCAGACAACATCTATTCCAGGGGAGGCCTTGTGTATTTCAGCAGGACAATGCAAAACCACATACTGCAGCTATTACAACAGCATGGCTTCTTAGTAGAAGAGTCTGTGTGCTGATCTGGTCTGCCTGCTGTCCTGATCTTTCACCGATTTAGAACATTTTGGCACATAATTGAACGAAAAGTCCGTCAAAGGAGACCCAAAACTCTCCAGCTGCTGGAAGCCTGTATTAAGCAAGAGTGGGATTAAATTCCAACGGCTAAACTCAAAAAACTTGTCTCCTCAATGCCCAGACACCTCCACTCTGTGTTAAAATGAAGAAGGGATTCTACACCATGGTAAACAGGCCTCTGTCCCAACTTTTTTGAGACCTATAGCAGCTATCAAATTTGAAATGAGCTCATTTTTTGGATAAAATTGTAAATTTCTCAGTTTCAACATTTGCTATGTTATCTGTTCTATTGTGAATAAAATACTGGCTGGTGTGATTTGAAAGCCATTGCGTTTTGATTTTATTCACAATTTGCGCTTTGTCCCAACTATTTCGGAATTGGGGTTGAATTACTGTGCATGACTGGTGTACAATCCACATGCATAAAGAAGAATTCCTCCTCAGTATTTTGTTTATATTACCTAATTAGCACAAGTCTTCAACAAGGAGAAATTACCTGTGAAATTGACTTGCTAAGTTCTCGGGTAGAAAAAAATAAAAAATTTTTGGAAAATGGAAATAAAATGAAACTCACTCTCTACTCTATTAAAATATGACGACAGCACTATTTGATGCTTTAACTTGTGAATTTAATTGTTTATTGAAAATGCTTGTGTATTGAAAATCTAATGACTTCAACAAAAAGATCACACTAAAAACCCATCATGTTGATTTTTTTTTTTTATTTTGCAAAAAGGCCTCATATTACCCAAGATGCTGAGTTAAAATGGCAGTAAAAAGTTTATATCATACACTGTTTTTTTCCGTAAATAAGAATGCAGATTTTTCCTTATTGTATCATATACGTATATCGGCTTCAACACAGATCAAAACAGGAACAATGCTGTTTGGGTGCAGTGAAACGCCCACTGATGCAGCAGAAATCTGGATCATGTTTGCATCTTCTGTCAGTGGCTTTATTACTCAGCCTGAAATCAGGAGTAGGGATAAAATCATGTCTGTGGAGTCATTCGTATATTTGAAAAACTGCTGAGAATTGAACAAATAGTTTTCACCTTGCTCAACTGAAGATGGAAATCATGTCTTTGCAGGAGTTTTTCTGGTGATTAAGGAATGATTCTCAGTGGTGGTCCGTTGGCAGAAGCACAGGGCCAGCAACAGCCTCACCTTTCACTGCTTAATGGCTAAACCTCTCGCAGTTTACCTCCCAATTAGCAACAGTTACTCAGACTAATTGGTAGAACCAATGAGAATCTAATTTATTTTTGTGTGACGGTGCGTTCAGGAATAACACGCAAGAGATAGAAATCCAAAAAACGTATGCCTTTAACAAAGTCTGAGTCAAAGCCAAAACACACAAGAATTGCCAAGCCACAATACGAAATCCAAAAATAGTGTCGACTAGACAGGCAGGGGTCAAGGGTAGGCAAAAAGGTGTAGTCGATGAACAAAGCCAAGGGTCATACACAGGGCATCCAAACACAGAAATCGTGGTCATACAAAAATAGGTCAAAATCCAAAAAGACAAAACAATACAAGAAGGGCAATGGCAAGAATCGAAGTCGCACAAACCAGTCGAAGAAAAGCAATACTCAAAGGCATACACAGCGCTCTGCACAAAGAAATATTGATCAACGTTGTGACAAAGTCAGAACTGCAGTGAGGACTCTTAAATAGACGGGAAGGAAGTCACATGCTACGCAGGGAACAGGTAAGCTGGATCAGACTAATTACAACGGGAGAATTACATGAGGGAACCCTAACCACAAAAATTGGCGAAAGCCAAGACACGGACAGGAATCACACAGACAGCCCATGACATTCAAACAGCTCCGGTCAGAGGGTTCTTAGTGCACAGATAACGAGTGCAGGAAAGTAATTAAGCACGTACGAAAGATCTCGCAGAAACGCCGAGGGAGACAGGTAAAGCTGAGCAAGAGGAGGAGACTAGAACAGGGCGATTGCTGAGAGGGAATTAGTATTAATTAGTAGCGGTGCAACTTTACAGATTTTACTAGTGTTCATTAGTAAGTTATTAATCTATATACATGGATTAGTTGTGTTAGTAGACTATGATACAAAATACAAATGTTAGTTTGTTAGTTATCAGAACAGTAAGGCGAAGGAAGTAAACGAGAATCGAAGGAATATATTTAACACCAGAAATCATTTAAATCACCCGAAGTATGTGAGCACACAGATCGTGACGACAGACTGAACCAGCTAGATCACAAGACAGGGGAGACAAGTGCAATGGAACTGAGAAATTGAATGAACTAAAAACCTGAGAATACAAAAACCAAAAAGAATAAATAAAAGACAAAATCATGAACACTGAACTTGAATATAAACATGACAAAAAACCATAACCATAATGTTTTGATAGCCTTGTTATACATTGCAGCACAAAATTATACAGCGTTTTGTTCCGCACATCAATGAATACGTAAAATATCAATATGTTTTTATATTTTCTGCGCTTGTGTAGCAGCAGAGATTTGCATAAATTAGTTTCATGGGTTCATTGAGCAATAAGCCAAGAGAATCCGTTTCTGAATGTAGTGACAGCTAAAGGGCCTTGTTAGGTATGCTGCACAGCTGAGTGAGGACAAAAATAATTTCTGCGAAGTCAGCGAAAGTTTCAGATTTTTTGCATTTATGTTTCCATCCTAACAATGCTGTATCAACTAGAGCACTCGGCAACCGAGTACATGTATCCCCCGAAGGCCCCCCAGTTAGGCCCAGATGGTCCCAGAGTACCCAAAATCAATAGGTGTTGTGAACTTACCATAATACATGTCCCTGCAAAATTTGAAAAGAATCGGTGCACTTATGTGGGCTGTAGAGCGTTCGCAAGAAAATCTCTGCGGACGTGGACGCGTGACGAGGCCAAATTCATAGTATCCTCTGAACTCGTTTGGGGGATACAATTATATAAATGTTGGCAATAGGCATTCGTTTTTTTATTATCATTTCTTATTATGGAAAATAGATTGGTATCGGTCGTTCAGTCGATAAATTGTTTTTTAATCAGGTGAACTTGAATGAGAACACCGAACGGACAATCGAGCGGTAAAGGGTAAGGTTACTGAAGCCCCTCTGAACATGTGACCACACGCCGCTGATGATACTAGACTTCTTAACCTCACAAGTGGCTGTCAAAAGTGACAATGCTATGAAATGCAGAAAATGTGATGAGCTTGAGCCAAACAGACACTATCCCCAAAATTAGTTACATAGAAATATTGGACTTTACTCAGCAAATATGATGCTGGGCAGTGTAATAATGAGACAAGGTGCTATAAAAGAGTAATGTGAAAGAGGTAAAGTTTTACAGGTGAGATAATTGTGTTATAATACTGTATAAATGGCCTAGTTCCTGAAGAGCAAAGATGCGTTAATGGCTTTATTAGCCAACAGATGCATGAGATTATTATCCATAATATAACGGAAGGTGAATGGACTTCTCTTATTTGATTAATTTGAATTTTTCATGATGTGCCAATCTTTCAGAATTGGGGTTGTACCGGGCAGGACATTTACTTCCTGACCCAGGGACTTTCCACCTCCGCTCAGAATCCTGTGGACTTGGTAATGCTTCAGGAGGACTGAGCCTGCGCTCTGAGTAATCTTCTGCACTGAAAGGTCCCATATAATGCACCAATGAGCCAAAATATTGAGGCCACTCTTAAATGCAGCTTGATTATCTTGTAACAACAGCGTGTGTCAAGGTCTATAGGTGTTTCATGGTAATTGAATAGTCGGTTCCTGTATTCAACATGCTGAATGTGGGAGAAATGGTAACTCAACGAGTTTCACAAGGGCCAAATTGTTATAGTTTGGCGATTGGGTCGGGGCAAGACTTCTGAGTTGCTATTAGTCAGCAGTGATGAGTATCTACCAACAGTGGTCCAAGAAGGGACTAACCATGCACCGGCAAATGGGTTTAGGGGGCCCAAGGCACATCGATGCACAAGGGCAATGAAGGCTATCCTGTCTGGTCTGACCCGACCAAAGGATGACTGTGGTGTAAGTTGCTATGAATTTTAATATTTACAGCAGAAATGTGTTGCAGCACACAGTGCATCATACACTGGTTTGTATTACACTTTTTAGCTTGCAGACCAGTCAAATTTCCCTCTCTAACCCTGGTACGTTACTAAAAATTCCAACAATCGGTATATGAGCTTCAAAACTGGATCTTGGAGCCATTGGAGAAGATTGATTGTCCAGTGTATTCGATTTTGTTTTACGTCACGTACATTGGTCGGGTACGTCTGCTGCATCAGTTACCGGTGGAAGAGGTGGCACCATGATGCACTGTGGGAAGAAAACAAGCCATTGCTGGGGAAGTGATACTCTGAGAAATGTTCTGCTGGGAAACCCAGGGTCCAGGAATTCAAATTGACTTCACTTCAGTTTGATGGAGATGATCTGGCAGCACAAGTGGTACCTTGACAATATTCGGCAGGTGGTTTTAATTTTGTGGCTGATTGGTGTATTTAAAAATAAAAAAAACAATTGAAGACATTTCCTTAGTGCCTGATAAATAAGGTTTTGAAGCTTGAAAAAACTGAAAAATTAGCATTTGCTGCCAGTCTCCAGTCTCTTATTTTCTCTCCCCAGTAACTGTATGTTTTAAGTGGGCGTTGCGATGGTGGAAATGAGGCTGTGCTCTGATTGGGGGCTCACTGCAGGGTTTTTGAACATAAACTACCAAAGCTTATCTGTACTGGGCTGTAGTATACAAATGACTCCCCTTGCAAGGACAGCAGGGGCACAGAATAAAAGTGGGTTGTTTCGGGGCACAATTTTTTAGGAAGGGCACTACAGCACAAACAGTGAGACAATCTGGCTTCATGTTTTGTGCCTTGCTAGGAAGAGGGAGAACCAAACTGTGTGCATTGCTGCAGGGAAAAACAGAATTTTAATGAAAGGGGACCTTTAAGGGTACGAGTGACTGTTTTTGTGGAGGGAGAGAAGCAGTTCAGCTTCAGAGCCTGCCTCCCTGAAGCTGCAAACGTGTAGCATACTGCAGTGGTGACCTTAAGTACTGCAGTTTAGTTAGCCTGCAGTGCCCCATGATCACACACTACAGGCTTTATGCCCCAGTAAGCAGCTCCCATAGGAATCCGTGGTAGCAGTAAGTAGAAGTTTTCTCTGGATGTTGTATATCTAGATGCTCAGAGCAAGCAGAGGCTGATATGCTCTCTGAGGCTGAGCAGTGAGTGGCAATTGTAAATCCAGTTCATGCTCTGTGATGTAATCTAAGCCCTTTGCCTTTTTTTTTTGCACCTTTTATATCGGTTCAATTTTGTAGGCGCTACATAATATTTTAAAGGTTGATTGTACTTTTTGTTTTATTAGCCTACACACACAAGCATCTACATCCTTATAAATACCCCTACACCTTATAAAAACATGGATATATGTGCATTAATAAGTGCAACTATACAAACACCGGCACACACACACGTAGACATACAGGTACTTAAACACTTACACAAAGTTGTGTACTGGTACACTTGTAGCACATGCATACCCGCGCAGACTCATACTCAGAGACAGACACGCTGTTCTTTTTTCTTTCACAGTAATAATACATTTCTTGGTATTTGGCTAATTGTGTGGTTTGCTGTTGTTGCCAAGCCAGATTTAAGAAAATAAGGTTTATAGATGTGATTCTATGGTTCTGGCTGAAGATGGCTGAAAAGGGTCACATTACTAGTTGATTTCAATCTTCATTATTTTTGGTACAATAATGGGCTGTGATCGGTTGCATTACACTTCGGTCAAATACATTTAATGCACGTAAAACAAAATGCTGTGTGATGATTTTTCAGTTCAAATTTTTAAATGAAATTTACCCCACTTATGATAGTATACTCTATCTCACTTAAAAATGCTCTGCTCTTGGGTGCAGTCTTTCTGAAATGAAAAGCTCCTCTCCCAAACTGTTGGAGGCACAGAGTCAATGAAAGATCATTGTTTGTTATATCATGAGTGACCTAAAGCCAAGTACGCATGTAGTGTGCATCCAATACGAAGGGAGTACAGTCTAGGTCAAGGGCATACAGACTGTGATGGAAAAGAAGTTAATTATAGAGATGCCCAGGAGAGTGTGATATATGTGTAGACGTGTTTGCGTATTCATGCATACGTGACCTCGCATTTATGAAGCAGCTCCCGCTTATAAATGTACAGTATGTTTGTCTTTATATGATTGTTGATCTGCATGTGTGTGTCTTGTATGCGTGTTCATATATGAGTAGGCTTTTCATTTTCTTCTCACTGTGATGACCTGGGCCCCCAGTGTTCGTTCAATTGATGGTAGAACTCTTCAGGCCATTTACGCTTGAAGAGAGGTTGGCTATAATCCAGTGAAGACCAAACGGGCAGTACGTGCGTTTAGCGGACATCCGTGATAAAGAGCGTCTCTGCAGTCTTACCAAAGGGGGTGGGTGAGAGACTCTCCTGGCTCTGAGCAGCCCTCCGTCATTCTTTATGGAGAAACAGTGCCATCTAGAGGATATGAATGGCTAGTGCCTCTCTAAACCAGCATCCGTACCTCACCCTCTATCGCACATTTATCCAGTCAGGACGATATTTAGGGGATTGATTTGAGTGTTCTGGTCTTTGATGGTGTTTGTTGATATGTGTGTGTTCAGCTCTGTCACTGTCCCGTGATCTTTGTGTTTACCCAGCAGGATACAGGACTCTCTGGAAAGCATGTGTGTGTAGACTCTGCTGGCTTTGGGCGTGCCCTGTCAAGTTTCCATGCATTATTCAGTGTGTCTGGTTTTAATTGGCTTTTAAATCTCTGATTTAGCTCATTGTCTTAACTCTTTAGGTTTTAGTGCACAATATCAGACTGTTTTCAAGTTAACGTACTATTTTTTTCTGATAATTAAAAGTAATGGACTCCTAGCACTGAATTAGGCTGTTGAAGCAATCCAATACCTGACACATCTTTGGAGAGTGAGCATTAGAAGGTGAAATAGTGACACTGAACTGTGAGTCACCAGGTACAGCCAGTGCTATCTTTGCCCAGACCTCTGCCGTGTGATTACATGACTGAGTAATGTGGTGCTCTCGTGATGTGTATGTGTGTGTGTCTGTGTACCCTTATAATGAATAGAATTAAGATGCCCAGTTTGTTCTTAGGAGCTGTGTCTTTTTATAGCTAGACAAATGCTCTTCAATCTTTATTGGGCTCTGGGTAATGCAAACGGCTCACAAGATCAGAACACAGTGCGCCCTACATGAATAATCTGCAGTACGATGTCATTCTATCGCCACAGGGCTCTGACAACTTTTTACTAAACATGGACACAAAGCAGTACTGTAAGTGCATCCCTGTGTGTCTGAAGGGGAGTTTTGGGCTCAGGCGATGTAGGTCAGAATGATACAGGATCAGGCCCTCTCTCCCTCCCTCCTTTGACAGTAATGATGATCATCTCCCTGATAATGTAATTTCCATTGTACCATGGTAAGCGCTCTGCTTTGTGCTGGATGTATACTTGCAGTTTCAGAATTGAAATGTACTCACTTTGCCAAGTATGTTCACGGCTCTGTGCATCTGTGTTTTTCCAAAGCCTGGAATCGAAGAGGCATCATTTTTACTGCTAACTGAGCCTATTTTTGCACTGTGGTCACACTCCAAAAACTTTAGCAAGGAGCAGCTCATGTGAATATTCTTCCAGCTCTATAGCTTTATTCATTTTGCTTTCATCTCTCATTTTCCCTCCTTCTCCCCCCCCCCTCTCTCTCTTTCTCCCTCTCTCTTTCTCACTCCCTCCCTCTTGCAGGAACAAGTGATCCGTATGTGAAGTTTAAGATAGCTGGGAAGGAGGTGTTCCGCAGCCGGACCATCAATAAGAACCTGAACCCCGTTTGGGAGGAGAAGGTGTCTCTGCTGGTAGATAACCTGCGAGAGCCGCTCTACGTCAAGGTGGGAGCAGGAGGGTCATGCACCAGTAACCCTGGCCCTGTCATGTGCTGCCAGTGTGAGGATGTGACTGGAGGGTGACTGTTAACATTGCAGTGTAACTATAACTGTCACATGGGTGGATTTGTGTCTTATGCAGCTTTTCACAGGCAAGCATCAGGGTCCTGTTACATGACGTAGGATCATTGAGTTTGATAAGTATGAGCGCCCAGTGAATGCCAGAAACCTCACAAATCTGCAACATCCACTGCAGTGAATAAGTTCTATTCTGGATTTCTCTCAGCGCAGTTAGACAGCTGACTCAGTAGTCCGGTTTGTGAAACACTTGTCAGGTCTGATAGATGGCTCCTTCAGAGGAGACTGAGTTCTCAGCAGTGGAACGGCCCCACAGTCTGGTGTCAGGTGTCGTCTGTGGAATCCTGACTGTGGCCCTGCTGCATGAGACGGGATTGACAGCAGTTCTGATGGGAAAGACAACTTTCAGAAATAAGAGTACAGTAGCGATAGCGAGAGGTACCCCTGGTACAGATCTTACAGATGGACCTTGAAGGTAAAGTGAAGGTACTGTAAGATTCCGTTAGGAAGGTAGTGGATACCTTTTGCAAGCAAAAACAACAGATGACTCATCTATTGCTGTGTTTGTCCTCTGTTTTAGATATCTTTAGGTTACCACTCCAGGTGATGGGAATGTTTACCTTGAGGATACTTTATTACCTGTTTTTTGTCTGAGAGCGTTGCGGTTTAGCTGGCGGGGGAAGATTGTGTCCCATCACTGTGTAGCGGCTCATTAATCTTGTCCCCCAAGTCAACAGTACTTCCATATGCTGCTCCTAAAATGTCCTCTTTTGACTCAATCATGCGGAAACTAAGCCTGCAGTTAGTGTGCAAAGACACAGCAGCTTCACGTCGTGAGATATGCGTCAAGGGAAGATAAATGCTGGGGAAAAGTCATGGGTAGCCAAAGTCAGAGCATTGCTGGTTGTAATCTCATGAGATAATGCAGCATTACCCTCATTTTAGACAGTTTGAAGAATTCCATATTCCAGAAAAAATAATGGAATATTTAAATAAAATATACAGTAATTACTCCACCTGAAATATGAAAGATTTTGCTTGGTCATATAAATTAATTTAACCTATGGAATGTGGATATATATTGGAATATATTCATATCAACAAATCTTTACTGATTTTGATAATTGCAGGCTTGAGATTCGCAGGTGACTTCACACATTCTGACATACATCCTAATCCCAGAATGCACTGCTTCAGCTTCTCCCACGCTCTGTGGGTTGAGTGTAGTTACATTTTCAAACAGCATTATGATGCGAGCGTTCCAGACTGGTAAAATCCCTGTCTGCACAGCCACAATCGCTGCTCTTGTGTCCCCCCTAGTGGTGGAACGTGGTTCTCACAGTATGGAGAAGAACTGCTGATGAGGCTCAGAAGACTCGCCTCTTTGGAACTGAACTGTGGCTGCGAGCTCTCACTCTCATTATTGTCACTTATCTAAAGCATAGCCATTTTCATTTAGGATATTTCCCCAGAGCTCTCTGTTGCAATATGCCAATTAGTTTCAACTGCCTTTCAAAACCACTTCAGCAACCTTCCCCGTTTGTGCAAAGTAATTTCCATCTTTCATGAATTGAAATGTTCTGTGATTTGTTGTACACTGGTAACATCGATGTGATTCCACTCCAGGTTTTTGACTATGACTTCGGTCTTCAAGATGACTTCATGGGGTCGGCTTACCTGTATCTGGAATCACTGGAGCATAGAAGGTCATTTTCCAAGCCTCCTGTTTCCCACCCTGCCTTATGCTATCAGATTTGAGAGTATTAGACCATAACTATATTAATGGTCTAACAGCGCCCTCAAGTGGATTAGGTTCTGTGCCTATTTCATTACACAAAATTTATTTGGCAGATGCTTTTGTCCTAAGCCGCGTAGAGTTGATGCACGGGAACGCCATTGAAACTGCTACATAACATAAATCAGACTAGGTAGTGGGTAAGTTATTAAATGTTGGTTTATCAGTCAACTCAGTCTCAAAATGTGATGTGCAGACTACATGGTAAATATTACTTAATTCAGCTGTCGCTGATTATACCATGGGCTTGGTGAATACTGGATTCTGATTGGCTGCAGGGTGTCCATACTTTTATTTTTTTTAATATATACAGACACCTGCTAAGTTGAACCAAAGATAATTCTGCTTGGTCTTTAATTGTACCAGTGAAAATTTCTGTTCGCTGTTCTAAATTAAAGCCCTGGGTACAGCTGGTGCTGAGTGACTGTAGCAACAGGGACACAGTCAAAGCCGTTTACAATTTACTGCAACAAGATGAAAACTGTCCTGAAGGCAAGCGGTGCCCGTCATGGCCAGTCCCTTGAAGTCAAACACCCTCCTTCAAGGCCAGTATTTCGGATTCGCCAATATGTCTATTGAACTTCACAATAAATGGAAACGTCAAATTTAATTTTAAATAAGACGGATAGCTTACTGTGGCAAGAGTTTACCTGCTGTGGGTCTGTGTATTGTCTGGTGCAAAATGAATGTCCATTCATTTTTTTCCCCTCAGCCGACGAAAGTCGTGGAGGGGGTATTGTCGTGGCGAGCGGCGTCTGTCCGTCTGTTCGTAAACTTTTCGTTTCCAGACGATAGCTGAAAAACGCCTCAGCCAAATGTTCTCATTTTTTGGTGGTATGTTGGGGGTGGTTAGAGGTAGTTGCCTATCAATTTGTGTCCCGCTCCGATCATCAACATGGCCGCCACGGCAGCCATCTTGATTTTTCTTTCTGGACAATAGCTGAAAAACACCTTGGCTAAACGTTCTCATTTTTTTCCAGTATGTTGGCGGTGGTTAGAGGAAGCTCCCTATCGATTTGTGTCTCGCTCCAATAATCAATATGGCCGCCAATAAAGTGAGGGGTCCCGCTCGCGACAGCGCGCTATTTTTTCTAATTAATGTAACGATATGATTCCCATTTGTGCCACACATTTTCACCTATAGAACTGAATTGTTTGCTTTTTTTTGCAATAAAAACGCATCATTTGAAGAGTTTGCTTCCAAAATGCAATTTATCCATTTTACTCATTTTGAAGGAATCAGCTTTTTCTATGCTGGTGCCTATTGCACTTTATAGAAAAACACCAACTTTGAACATGAAAAAATACACCTTATAGCATAAAATTCTAAAAATTGATTTTTTTGCTCCAATTGTAAGAAGCAAAGGACGATCGCTCTATATTATCTAAATTTTTTGTCATTTTGACACTTATTGCGTTTTGGGAATTAACTCTTCATCTGTTCACGAAAATTATATTTACTGTTAGGCAATATTATGCAATATTATTTACCTTGATCTTGCAAGCATAACGTTGGAATTTTTAGCTGAGCCAATGAGCTAAGCGGACTAGTTTATCTCCCAAAAATTGAATTATGCCTTCAACATAACTTCATATTTTTATTGTAAAATGCATTGAAAATATTAAGTAATGGCTTAAATTCTTTTTCCAGGTGACCATGGTATAAGTGAGATGATGCCCTTCGAGGTGTTAATTATCAGAAAATACTGGACTCCACGGTGGCAATGGGGACAGTGCTCTGGCCTCCATGCTGTCATTTATTTCCTGGTAATGGATGCCTCGTCGGGCATTATCCCACATAATAAATTAAATGGCTTACTAAGTAAAACTAGAGATTGGTAACAACTAAGAGGTAATCACTACAATTCAAGGAATCATTTCTAATGGTTATGCTTTTAAAGTAATAAATTCACTTTCTACTTTTTTCGTGGGTTCATTTAGAAACGTATTAACAGAGAGATGGCACTATCTGGTATGTTTTTTAGCGGTTGCATTTGGGTTAACTTAAGTTTCTAAATACCCAGTTAACATTGAATTATGCCAATATGTTCAGAGTGAGTTTTTCATACCTCTGACTTCACTTGCTCTTGTAGTGCGTATGTGTACCATCGGAGATGAGACATATTACTTACACAAACTACAATTAAAATACTGAGACTCCTGTTTTTATTCACAACTTTAACTTTCCTTTCCTTGCATAATTGCTGCTAACATTTGCTATCAAAGACTGCTGAATGTTTTGAATTTACCAGCCCGTGTAATGGATACAATTCAATTTATATACCCATCCTTTAGATGGCACCAAGTATAAAGGTTAACAGTCTGGTAACATTCATCATGCAAGTCATATAACAGAACAGAATAAATAAATGGTAGTTCAGTGCGGTTTTTGAGTGTAATTTGTTAGTGTATGCATTTATCTATCGTGAGGACGTTAGGCAGGGAGACAGGACAGACCAGTCGCATTGATCAGTGTGCTCATGCTCACCATCGCTGCTGTAGGACTCTGGATGTGACCCTTGACCTGAAGGATCCCCAGTATCCTGACCACAACCTGGGGACCCTGGACCTGGCTGTCACTCTCTCACCCAAAGAAGGGGATTTCAGAGAAGCAGTGAGTGCCTCCATCCCTCTCTATCATTCTCTCTTAATCCTTTTCCCTCCCAAGTTTTCCTGAGGAAAATTTCCCTAGTTGCGAATAAGTGAACAAAACACTTTGTGGTTAAGTTTGCAGTGGTCATGGTCATGATGATCCTTGGAAACAGAATGCCCTGCCTAGGATCCCCGTGAAGAAGGTTACTAGATGGAAAGAGTTAATTGGCTCCCTCAGTGAGCCTTGTGACCTACCAATCAAATTTTGTGATTGGGTTGATGTAACTTAAGATGGTGTAGTGCTCATTGCTCTCGAATTTCTGTCGGAGGAAAACGTTGGCTTGTAATATCCGGAAACCCCTATTTGCGGTGAGGTGACTTTATCTTTGCGAGGTGATTGGTTAAGAGGGTGATGTGCCATGTTTCTGATCTGAGTAAGTATTTCTTTAGGGTACAGATGGCCTACTACTCTCCCTTTAAGGTGTGAGATCACAAATATAGTATTCAAATATCTTTGACAATATCATTCTGTTCTTGAAGCAACCACTGCTGGTGCATGAAAGCGATGTCGTTCTAGTACACTTACGCAGAATGCTGGAAAAGAAAGCATTAAAAAAATCCTCTTCAAAAGGATAAAAGACTGAAAGAGTTTGAGACCAAGGGGTGAAGTGTGCACAACTCCTCATGAACCTCATGGGCACATGTCACCACTCCATGTTAACTCACTGCTATCTAACATGCTGACTAACCCATTTCTGGCTGACTATGTTTAGATTTACGCACGTTATCTTGCATAGTTTTTGGTTGCTGGTGTAGCGCTGTAGGTGTATAACTCAGCAAGTCGGGCTGTGACATTTGCAGATTTCTAAATCCCTGCGGTAGAGGCTTTAAGTCCGGAGACAGGCTTCAGTCTTGAACAGTGTCCATTTTGGTCACTGTAGCCTATTTGAATCAGACTCGAACTGTGCCCAATTTCTGTAACCTACTGTGCTCTTTTTCATACCAAATGGGCAAACATACTGGGGTTGGTCAAATCATCAGAAGAGCTGCCATATGCACCAGCTTTTTTGAAGCTGACAACATACTTTTATTGTGTAGGCTGGTTCAAATATGGATTAATTGAATTCTGCAGAGATTTTCAGTCTGCTGTTTGGCCAAACAAGTGTCTTTCTGTCCATATCAGAGCTCTGACTTGTGGCCGTCATTCATTTTTCCCTTGTAATGTTATTTTGCTATGTGGCATTTGCTGTCATGATTATTGTGCCCCCTTCAATAATTTTGTTGTGTTTGTGATCATAGCACCTGCAATTCAGGCTCCGACTCTGTGGCTTCTGGATCTCCGCAAGTTTCCCAGTCTTGCGTGAGAGACTTACCTTGCAACGTGATGCTGGCTTGGCCTCATCTAAGCAAACACAGTCTGCTAATTAGCATTGAAATTGATAGGGTTTTTTGTTTTGATTTAGTTGTAATTGTGGTCTAAAGGCTTCAAAATTCAGCCATTTTTTTCGGGAGTGCTTCTGATATTTTGTCCATACCCTTCATGCATAAATATGCGTTTGATTGTATTTTATTATAGTTTTGTGTTACTGCTGTTCTGAACTGGATGGGATTTGTGATCTGTACATTGATTGGAGCCTGTCATTTCAACTCGCTGAGTGCTGTGAAAGAGATTAAATCATTATTTATCTCAAACTCAATAAATCATAATGACTCAATGCGCTCTTACAGCCAGACATTTCATTTTAATTTTGCTGGGAGAGCACAGCTTGCCAAAGTTTGATAGGCCTCATCTGTTTGAGTTCACTGCACTTAAGTTAATCATAGACAGTCTTCGAGATGGACTAAGCTCGCTCTTAACCTGGAAGAGATCCATGTCAGTATTACAGGAAATTAACTGTTGTGGGAAGACTGGAAGATGTAGAGTAATCCAAGAAATGAATATACTCTGCGAGGAGTGTCACTAAAACTGAAGTGAAAAAATGTTTGCATTTGCGGGTGTAAGTCCTCTTTTGAATCAAGTTGGTCTCCTCAATTAATGCTTATAGTAGAATTTTTATTATATGAAACTGATCCTCATGCAATAGTTCAAGCAATGGTAGGATTCAGAATGGATATTTGTTTTGTTTAACCTCCCCCAGTCAAAATCATGTAGATTATGGGGGGTTAATAATCCAATAATCTAAATGATTGAAACTTCATTTAGCAAAACTTTGCCTGCTTTGGAATACTCCCTTGATTGCAATTCATTTTTTTTTTTGCTGTAATATCAACACTGTAGCTTCATCTAGTGGCATGAAATCAAGAAAATGAAGTGTTTTCTGATTATTTGGCTGCTGTTAAAATTATGGTTTTGCTTCATGGGTGTTCCTCATAAATAAGTACAATATTTACATTGGTTTATTAGGTATTATGGGGTACTATCGTCAAAAATGTTCTGCTGGTTTTCTATTTAATTGGTGCACTGTAACATTCTTAGCTTGCGAACACCATAGTAGCACTTACCTGAATTATTATTTTTTTTTTCCCTTCAAAATTGTTCCATGATTAGGACTAGATTAAGGATAGTGTGCACCATTGCACTTTGACATTCAACTACAACGTCTGGAGTGCCCTATTGTTTTTTTTACAAACCAAACTGACCAATAGGGTGATTCCAAAGCACGTAGTGGTTTTGTGCATGAGTGTTTGTCAGCCATACATGCCTGTTCTTTTGCATGGCATGTATGAGCTGTGAGTGATTACGTTTGGCCGTATTTGACCCTGCTCCACCCGCACTGCCCTTTGACCTTTGACACCCCCCTGACCCCACAGAGGGGGGGCGGGGGGGTATTAAACTGATTTATCTCATTTACAGACCATGCTATTGAGAAGGAGCTGGAAACGATCATGTAAGGTAATTTCTAGCATGCCTCAGTCTTTTATGAGGGATCATGGTCTATCCTTGCGTTTTCCGCCTGTGTTTCCAATCAACTACCATCTTGATCAGTCTTCAGTCTTTTTTAATTTCTACACCGCTCATTTTCAACCAGCTGCGATATATCTCGTGCGGTCATCATGTTTCTAATGCTGCCGTTATTGAGCAATTAGTTCAATCAAGTCCTTTTAATGCTACGTAGCAGGGTGGAGAGAGAAGTTGTCCAAGTAGTTTCACAGGTTTTTTTAAAGGCAAGAAAGGGCACTGAGAGAGTGATCCAGGACTGGACAGTTTCTGGTCAGGAGTTTTCTGAGGGAATTTGTTGATTGGAGAGGTTCGCTGAGCCTTTTTTAAGATCAAAAATATCTGATTAGAATGTTAACTAGACACTTTAACTGGTAATTGATGTCTAAGGAGTTCTAGAACACTGACTCAAGGCTGGCCCACATTACAGGATTATTCAAACCTTCACAGATTTAGAGACCACACAGTTGATAACAAAAGACAGATCACACAAGATCTCTCTCTTCTGATTTTACAGTGTGTGGTGTGCACTACGGATTTCTAGTCGCAAATATTAAACGTTCATTATTTACGATCTCTCCTTCCGAGCGGATCGGACCGGACAAAATCATTCTTAACACACCCCACACCACAGGAAAATCTGACACGATGTTGTTTGCAAAATCAGACAATTGGGCCTTTGCTGGCTTAGATCGGAAGGGGGAGATCGGGACCAAAATCGGCCCGATTATCTTGTAGTGTGTACCAGGCATTAGACCTTTGGGGAAAAAAATCCAGAAAACCCCTCTCCAAATAATTCATGTACATGCACCACTATATTGCAGCTGGTGTCTCTGAAAATGAAGGCCTCAAACAGCTCCATGGCATCCTGGGCTCTGTCTTAAACATTGCACAGAGCAGCGCCAAGTACAATGGAAATATCTTTGCTTGTTTAAGATCAACACAGTTGTCATTTTCTTGTCCTGTGGGCAAGTTGTTTAAATAAAAAATGTAGGCCTCGCACCAATCTGAGTGCTCATGGCTTTGTTGGACTTAAAATGAGGTGCGGTCATGGGCATTTTTGGCGCATTGCTATCTGAAGGCAGCAGAAAATGGTTGGGCAATTGCTCAATAAAGAAATCTGGTTTAAAGTCAATGGTCACTCCATTGCTATTTTGAGGGCACTTAATTACAATGGTGTCTTATGCTTACATAGGCAGGTGAGCAGTGTACCAGCACTACTCTTGTGGCCTATAAGCATCTTTGGCGATCACTAAAATGCAGTTTCCATACTTTCAGCAATTAAAACCCTGCTGCTTTTGTCTATTATTCCATGACAGAATGAGACCCAAAGCTGTAATTAACCCTAATCCTGCCTCTATGCTTATGTTTCTTTAAGACTGGCATACTGGAAAATAGTTACTGGGGAACGATATATTGACGACTGGCACTCAAGGAAACGAGTGTGGGTCCTCTATATATCGGTGACCTGCAGGACACCCATTGTTTTCAGTTGGGGCCCCTGCCGCGTACCTTCCATCTAATACCTCAAATTAATTTATAACGAGACTGTCCTCTAGAGAAAGACAACCAGACTGGACGTAAATGCAAGCGGGAAAACAACCAATGTTTACAAACAGGTGACAGAGGCCCTCTGGTGGCCAGAGTAATTATGAGCACAGTAAAGGAGGATGGAGATGACATCAATATATACCGCGTTAGCCTGCAGGGTTGTTGGGCAGGATGGTTGTGAGAGCATATAGAACAAAGAACTTAGTCACAGAAGACCAGTGAATGATTCCCATTTCTGCAAGTTAAACATCTCGAGGTGCAAGCCATGACTGTCTTTTACAAGGCTTGACTGCCTTTTATAAAACAATGATTGCCTTTCCCTAGCACTAAACCTTAACCTTAATCTCACCCTTTTCTAACCATATGTTTTTGAAGGCTGCTGTCAGAGTAAGTGAGGAAATGCTCATCCTATGGTATCAGCAATGCAACTTTTGGCAGTATCAGAGGTATCTGAGGCTAAGTTCTTGTCGCTGGTAGGGGCACCAATTTAGGAAACATTTGTGTGGGTCATTTAGAGCACTGAGGTGACTACAAAACTGCTACTTAGCCTCTGATGTCGGAAGCAAAATTCATATGGAAATTTATATTGGGGTTCGGACACTTACGTGAATAATAATTAATTTTATGGGCTGGCATGCGTTGAGATTAACCTGTGGGCTCGATGAACGCGAATGAGCAAATCAAATTTTTAGTCTATTATCAAATCGTCGGCTGAGATTTAACTTGGTCTATCTACATTTTTGTCATTATTTGAGATACTATGTAATAATGATTTTGAAGTTAACAAGATCTATTTAAAGTTATGACCCTGCTTAGATATGTCAAAGGTTAATATTAAAAGGGTCTATTTTCAAATTTGCCGCTTCACCAAGTTTTAAGTAGGTCCAGCGCTATGGAGAGAGAGAGTTGTGACAGCTTTTGATGTCGCCACTAGAGCGGTCACGTGGTTCATGTAAGCCTCAATAGTTCCGAACACAGCCTGCACTGTCACGTTCTCCTATGGGACAGACAGCAGCAATTGTGTTATAGAACGGTGAATATTAAATTAAACCTTACACAGTTGCCGCAAACGTATTTCTCTTAATGAATTAAATAATTTACATACGTTTTATAGAGGTCATGCTTTTATAGTGACGCGGTGACTACTCAGATCTGTGAATGGTAAGCCTGCATGACACAATAAAATTAGCACAGAAAAGTAATATAGACTAACCACAGCCACCACATCTCTTCAAGAGTAAATCATTTAAAAGACCATCTTTTTGCAAAATACAACATGGCATATAATACAGCTAGCTGACTACAGCAAGATCGCTAGAAAGCTAACAGCACTTGGCATGGAAAATGCAAATTGACAGATGCAATTTCAAAGAGCTAGCTAAAACATGATGGGTGACATGTTGGTCGTCAATGTCCTAACTTGTGGTTTCATCCAATTTTATGAATAACGAGTGGTTTTAATCCAAAATGGTTTTTGAGAGCTAAACAGACTTAGAAACTCTGCAACCGTTCGTGATTAAACTTAAAACAGCTGATCAAGCTAGGCTTGGTATGAGCATGTCAAAATTGTCAAAGCTAACTTTTAAACAACAACACTTCACCGAAACCAGTCACAGGCACTTCATCCCATCATTTACCGTCGTGATTTATATCGGTTTTGTGAGAGATAGAAATAGAAACTCCATAGAGTTCATGCCTGAATTCCCAAAGCTGACCAAGCTAAACTAAAAGCAAATAACATGAGCTTAAATTATTACAACTTCTTTAGATTTAAAATAAATAAATAAATAAATATATATATACGTATCATCGTGCCGAATATACACAATTGGAGATTACAAATGATACATGACCACTGATATGATATATACATTTTGTGAATCATAATTAGCTATCAATATTGAAACACCCGTTTTACTTTTTCACATTGATCGTTGACATGCATGCTACTGATCTCATCTACTGTCCCTGGTGCACTGTCACATAAACGATGTGTGCAATGAATTACTAAACAAAAGAAAAATTTAGCTATATTCTAACTAGCTGCCATTTATTGAAATCAAGTACGCCAATGTGGTTGAAACAATCAGCAAATCTAATAAGCGAATATAAACAAACACACAAACACAAACAAACACCAATAACTGCAATTAATTTAAGGTAGCTAAATGAAGGACATTGACATCTGGTATGCTAGATCGTTAAGAGCTGCCCACGTCATCTACTTCGACTTAAATTAGAATTTAACAGGTTGTTATCTGACAACCGACATAAACTAAAGCTGGGTACAGAAAATTACGCTATCGACAAAATTCATCCGGGGTCAGCGAATGGGTCAAATTTCCCAAAAATGCAGTCATTTGATCCACTTACCTTCAGTGTTCCCACGAAAATGAATGGAGGTCAATGCTGGAACTATTCATCGTTTGGAACTATTGCTTTCTCCATGACACGCATTACTTCCGCATTCCTCGATTCCTATTGGAGTCTATGGAAGTGTCGTAACTCTGTTTTCAACGGCTCTGAGTAGATCTATCTGCAATTAACCAATAATATTAGAGGGATCACATCACATGACCTCAGGCCTCAGAGACAAAATGGCCGCCAAGAAGAAATTTACTGAAGCTGTTGAGAGAAATTTCTGCCTTTCTTCATTTAGGTGAGTGCTTCGAGAAGTCAGATTGAACAGAGTGTCATTTGCTGAAACTTAAATGATTTGCTGATTATTATTATTTAAAAAAAATTGTTTTTTTCAAGTTAATCATGTAAATTTAGTTCAAGGTTAGCTTTTCTATGCAGATCAAACTGAAGCTTAGAAGATGTCTACATAACTGGATTCATGATAGTAGGTCTGCTATCATTGGGGTTTGGACTGCATTTGATTGATCAAAGGATAAAGAAAATCTGGAACGGCATGGCCACCTTTGTCAGAAAGCTCAATAAAATTGGGCTTGACGTTATGGAAGGCAACGATGGATTGGACAAACTGCGAGAAGTCATTACATCCGAAATGGGAAGGGTGAACCCAGGGGATGGAAATGATGACTGATCAAGAGATCCAAGGATAGATCCGGTATCTGCTTCCACTCATCTACGCCAAATCAGCTGGAACAAATCAAATGATCAAGAATGGGGTTTCGGAACAATGTCGCTTTGGATCAACAGTGACATTTGAATCTAAGTTATATGATCACTCGCTCAATTTGCAATTATAATTCTTATGATATTCATAAACTTCGTGATCTTATTTCTGAAGTTAAAACGTAGCATACATGGACATTAACTCTGCTGTGATTTATAATCCTTATGATGTTTTAATCATAACCAAAATGTTTTTTCTGGAAGCTGGGGGCGGGACTCTGATGAGCGATTTCGCTTCCCCCGCGACCCTCTCGGTCATGATACATGCTGTGTGTTGAAATTGTCATGAAATGATTTTCAATCGTGCCGAAATAAAAAAAAAAAAAAGAAAAAAAGCACAATGATTTAAAGGCTTCGATCAATCAGAAATTTGCAGAGTCAAAAAATTATATTGTTTATATGCTTGAAGTTGTTCACAATTATAATGTTCATATTTCCTTGATGTCAGATCATTCACACATGAATATTTCTCTCTCATTACTAGGTCATGTTTAAAAAGGCCTAAAAAGTGTTAATAATCTATTCCTTTTTTACTGTGACTGTGTTTAAAAGTTGTTTCAGAAATATTATTAGTTAATAAATATTGGGCTTTCTTAAAATGTGGTTTTAGAGACTGAGAGAGATTTAATTCATTTCCATATTTTTTTAAACATGTATTCTGCTGATAAACCGAAGGAGACTTGAAACTTGCAATAAATAACAAATTGCCTAGATGGTATGCTGAAACCAATGGGTGACGTCACCGTAGCTTTGTCCATCAGTCCATTCAGTCTAGGGGAAAAAACAGAAGGGGATATTTTTATTACCAAATTTTTCATCACAATTTCCTCTAAAACACAAAAATAGCAGATAGACCTAGTTAATCCTCGGCCGACAAATGTTATGCTCTTACACTTGTAGTCAAGTTTGTTGTGCATTTTAGCGGACTACACATCCACTACAAAAATGTGCAAATAGCCTGTGATTTGTTCTCGGATGATGAGGTACCTCAATTTCAGCGAATGTTTACTGTCATAACTTGATGGTACCTGATCCGAGACAACAACTGCAGAAAAAATCTATGCTTTGTTCGCTAGCCATTAACTGAAAGAAAACATCCATAATATCAAAAATAAAACAGCACATATCAGTCCCAATATCACTTACTTTCACATGAATCAGACTTGCAAATCTCTCTGTTTACTTATAAGATAATCTGATCAATCGGTATATTACTGCATTAATGACTTCACATTCAGTCCATTAACAGAGCTTGTTTCTATTTGCTGGTGACTAAAGAGAAAACACTCAATATAAAGTCTCTAGGTTCTTCTATGAGCAGGAGGCGTGCATTTTCTTTTTATAAGCAATAAAAGGATCTGACATTTAAACCGAGAAAACGGATAGCATTTAATGCGACAAAAATGTTCTGGAGCCAAAAACTAAACCACCAGAGCCGTACTTCAGTCTAAATAATAAGTTAGCAGCGTTCGCCGTTTAGTCTCGTTTAGTATTAGGAATAACCAAAATTTCTTGACTTGTTCACCAAGCACTGTTCTCATATCAATTACAGCATTTTCTCGACTCATTCACCAAGCTATATTAAAGCAACTCTTACTTTTCTGGCATATCGCACAGCACGTAGTAAAAATTTGAACATGAACAACTCTGCCTCCCTCCAAAGTCCCACCCTCTTCCCCCGATTGCCAGACTTCTCTTAGGAAAAAAAAATATAACTAAAGTTCGTCAGACTTCAAAGGTAACTAAACGTTACGAGGGAATTTTATTTTATACCATGTATTGAATTGAATATTATTTAATTACTGTTGGTTAGTTTTCACTTACCGGTGCCTCTGAATCTGACTCCACTGACCCATTTCACTCGTGCTGCTCACTTCACTTCGCACTGCATGCAATATTTTTTTCGCAGGAGAATGAAATGGGCCAATTGAGTCAGATTAAGAGGCATCAGTAAGTGAAAACTAACCAACAGTAATGAAATAATATTCCATTCTATATGTGGTATAAAATAAAATGCCCTTGTAACGTTTAGTTACCTTTGTAATCTGACAAACTACCATTCATGTTATTATCGTATTTATAGGTTTTCAGTACCTGTTTGTTTACAGTCAAATGCGTTGTTTTTTTTTTTTTTCCTGCCAGAGAGGCGTGTGACTTGCAACCGGTGACAGTGGTAGGCAATTGGAAGGGGCGCTGCGACGGATGACAGACAGGAAGCTTGGCAAATCATTTTATTCGGACTGAAGAAAATGATTGGTCAGACTTTTATCAGAAATATATGAGAATTGCATATTGAAGAGATTCACCACCTGGTGGATTTGTTTTACATTTTGGTGTGCCATACGCTTATTAGGAGCATTTCAAGATTACAAAAGAAAAGTACAAAAATGCCAGAAAGGTAAGAATTGCTTTTGTATGCCTATAATCTTCACAAAACCAAGCTAACATATAGTTTAAATGTCAAATGTGCATTTTGTAGTCATACAGTGTTTTAGAGTTCACAAACCAGGGTTTCCCGCAGCGCTTCATAGTTAGGCCGCCTTGACAACAAATTCCCACCGCCTTGACTACGTCCCCCCGAAAAACCAAAAAAAATCTTCTGCATCCATGCATGCGTACACAGTAAAATAAGGCTGCATCGCGATGAGGCCGAATAGCGGCCGGCATCTGTTGGTTAAATATGTTACTGCGCCATCGATCTCCTGTTGCAACGCCAACATTATTTTTTGTATCTGGAAGCAGCTAATTATACAGATATACAATAACCTGTCGTGGTCGTGGGAAGGACATGTGGAGGTAAGATAATTATTCATCTAAACTAAACATTTGAATAGTGTCTCCTATCAACTGCTTGCCCACATATTCTGTTTCATTAAGATAGGCTATATGCAATTCATTTATTTTCTTATCAAGGCTACCGATGTGTTTGCGTGTGGCTTTCTGCTATATTTGACAATTGCACGTAGTTTTCTCTAGTCTACAGTAATGGATGGGAAAAAGCAGTCAAAAATATCAGGGTACTTTATTCAAAGAAGCCGGCTTACTTCACCATCTGCGCGTAATTAGACCTCGTAATTACGAGATAAGGTGTATATATATTTTTTTTATCCTGTGAATGCAATGCGCTTGCATACATAATACCGTTCTCCTCTCCCGAAATATAACCACAAAGCATTTGGGGAATTGAAGTCGAAACAGATAAATACATTTTCTGTTCTTACATTAATTTTCGTTTAATCCCTAGGGACAGTTATGCACATTTTACGCGCTTTTCATTCTTTTTTTTTTTTTTTTTGTTTTTTGACAATTTTGGCTGTGTTCATGCATTTATCATGAATTTTGGTAAGATTCTGCGTTTTTATTTGATCTTGTTATTTCCAGCTCAACTCTTACAGCAAGGCTAAAATACACTGTGTAAGCAAGTCTTTCTAAACAAATAAGAAACACAATACATATAGGAAATTAAGAGCATTTATTTTCTAATGTTATGGCCCCAATTTGTTATAGCATATATGACAGACAAAATTTTTAAACTTAAACAGGTTTAATGAAACAAATGCTTTTATCTAATTTACTATCTACTCTACTGACCAAGATTGATATATACAAGAAAAAAAAAATATTTACAGTCCCTTGAGATGGGGTTGCTTGGTGATGTTCCGGGTGAGGAAAATGCTCCAACACAGGCAAAAATCCACAAAAGCTTCACAGGTCATGAAAAGAGTGACCGGTCTGGTCAAATGTATCCTTCTCCTTGCAATTTCTCCTACTACTTTACTCTCTCAATTTTCCTCATGATATACTCTTTTGCAGACCCCTGCCACCTTTTAGACTTTTTTTAATTCTCCGGGACTTTCCATCTCAGACATGCCCAGGACATGTCTAAACCTAGCTCCATTCTGGGCTTAACAAAAGAAAAGGTCAATACTGCCATCTAGTGGCTTCTATTCACATTACACTAAATAAGCTATTTATTCATGGTAGAAGTACAAAAATCTTGAAAAAGAAACAAATCCAAACAAGTCAATGGAACATTTTGCTTGTTTGTAATTGTAGTTACGTTTAAGACTGGGTATTGTGTTACCTCGCGCGATCGCACTTAATTGCCGCATGATCTTGCCACTCTTTCTTCTCTAGCCGTCCAGCCCCACGGAGCATGAAGCCAACACGCTGTAGAGTGGTGACAGAATGAACGCACATCTGGTGTAATCCTGCAGTCAGCCTGTGCTCTGAGTGCACAACAAGAGAATCCATGCATGGCTTTGCTCATGTTTGGAGGTGTTTGCTGGCAAGCCCTTGAAGAAGTGAAACCATGCTCTAATCAGAAAGATTTAGCGATCAGTATGCCAGTAAAATTAAGCTGATGGTAGCGTCAGAGAAAGATTACTGTTCATTTGAAGAGTAACTTGGCTAACCACCACTGGCTAATGTAGCCTGCTAGCTACTGGCATAGCTACCTGGCTAGTGCCTTCTTCAAAATGCTAATTTTACCCGCTGGCTAACACATATTTATTTTTTCAAGATTAGAGGCATCGAACTTCTGCTTCACGTGAACCTGGTAAATGTGACTAGATGTAGATGGTATCCAGTATGCAGCGAGCTGGCAAGCAAACATCCCCTGCTTGATCAGCCCATTTGAACATATTGCTAGTCAATTTGAGAATTTATCAGCAGTGGGGAAAACGTGATTTGAAAATCTGCATGGAAGCATTTTAGTGGTTTCAACTGCAAGCCGCCATTAGGACCAAAAATATATCTTTAATGTGAATTGATGATCGGAAAAATAAAAGAATCTTATCTTGAAGTTACAATTAAAAATGTAGCTCCATGTCTTCGCCAGGCCTCTCTGTCCGCAGAACTGTGCAGCTGGGACAGGTGAAACTGGTCAGATGGTTCTGCGGTGGTCCTGCTTTTGCCCTGGTTTTGAGGAGATATGATATGAAAACACAAGTGGTGTGATAAGGTGTGGGTGCAGAGAGGACCTGGGGGGTTGGGGGGGGGGATATTTTGCTGTTAGATTTCTTGAGTCCTGGTGTATTTTTTACTCCACGCATCCTGATTTCCCATTTTGCTCTTGCACGTTTATCCTAAATTTCTCATTCTGCTCATTTCGAAGTGTGTGATTTTCTTGTCGTGTTTCTTCATTCTTTTAATTTAATTTCACTGGGATGCTATCTGATCTGGGGTCTGTTGTCCTCTCTGGTCTTTGCATGCATTAACTCATTTTGTTCTTCTGCAGTGGCCTCGTCAGGTTCAAAAATTGTTCTTTATTGACTTCAAGGTTTTGGGGAAAATTGCTCCTGGTTTCAGTCAAATCATTACTGTCCTCATTTGAGGCTATGACAGGCATATTGTGCAAGATGCTCAGCTTTATATCTCCATCTCTACTGTTTACCTCACCCACTCACTTCTGAGTACTTGATTCCAGCTGTCGATCGGCCTATATTGTCCAAGGCACTCTTATTTACCTGTGGGAATTCCAGCTTTTGACGTCATGGAAAAGCTCTGCTGAAAGTTGTCTCCATCTCACTTGCTCTTTAGATATACCCCCCCAAAGAAAAAAGCAAAATTCCCTGAAACTTTTCAAACACATTTTCAAACAACTAATCACAGCTTAGATTGGTAGGTATGACTGAACTTGTTTATTTATTCATTTTTTCATGTTTAACATCCTGCACAGTATGCCTTTGCTCGCTGTTGGTGATGGATGAAAGCCTTGGTCAGTTACCATCTTCTGCAACCAAGATATGTATGGATTATACTGTAAAACTCTGCACATCGATACTGAAGCCAGAACCCAGGAATGTTGTCATGTTTTTGATTTCTCTTTCTGGAATCTAAGTTCAATACACTTTGAATTTTCTGCCGTGGCAGTGAGATAAAAGTGGGGGAGAAAAAGATTAAAGAAAATGAAAAGGTGAAGCACAACTTAGAGGATGTTCACTCTGTCCAAAAGTCCACTGAGTGATGTTCACTCTGTCCAAAAGTCCACTGAAGGATGTTCATCCTGTCCAAAGGTCCACTGAAGGATGTTCATCCTGTCCAAAGGTCCACTGAAGGATGTTCATCCTGTCCAAAAGTCCACTGAAGGATGTTCATCCTGTCCAAAAGTCCACTGAGTGATGTTCATCCTGTCCAAAAGTCCACTGAAGGATGTTCATCCTGTCCAAAGGTCCACTGAAGGATGTTCATCCTGTCCAAAAGTCCACTGAAGGATGTTCATCCTGTCCAAAAGTCCACTGAAGGATGTTCATCCTGTCCAAAAGTCCACTGAAGGATGTTCATCCTATCCAAAAGTCCACTGAGTGATGTTCATCCTGTCCAAAGACAAGATATCTATTGTTCAAACTGATAAACTTAATTGTTTTTTTTTTGAAATATTTGCTCATTTTCAAGGTTCAAGGTTTACTTTATTAGTCTCTCATGGGAGAAATTGGTCTTTGTCATGGTGTTGGCCTGCAGGCCCTTCCCCCTGCTGCATTCTTTGCCTCCACCTTAACGAGCCACACATGTTGCTCGTTAAGGTGGAGGTGAAGTTTTAGTATTTAAGAGTTGGCTGCACTTTGCTTGTGTTCTGTTTGTTCCTGAGCCCTGTTGTGGTTTTCTGTGCTGCTCCCCTCTGGACTGGTTTTATCTTCTTAATTTATATTAAAGATCTTTTGATATGAAAGATCTTTTGTTTTTACTCAGCCTGTGCGTTTGGGTCCCTTCTCTCTTTTGGGGAACAGGGTCCCAGCGCCCGCCGGCTTTGTCTCTTGCCGCGGGCCGCAATCCACGACAGTCTTGGACAAATTGTAATGCTGCACAACGTAAAATAAACAAAAAAAAATCTGAAGAAACATAAAACTGTATGAAAAAAACATATAGTAATAAATAGGTCACAGAAAAAAAAGCATATTGTAGTAAAATAAGAAGTCACAGCAATGTGCCGAAAGTCCAATATGCCTAATCAGACAGTAAGAAAAGTCATAGTTACCTTAGCCTTAGGGGCCTCCTTTGTTCACTGTCCTCACTAACTGCTTGTTAGTAAGCTTAATAATAATTTTGAATTTGATGCCTGCAACTTGTTCCAAAAAAGCTGAGACAGGGGCATGTTTACCTCTGTGTTACCTTTTACCTTGGAGTCAGATCACCTTTCCTTTTAACAACACTCAATAAGCGTTTGGGAACTGAGGAGACTAATTGTTGAAGTTTTGTGAGTGGAATTATTTCCCATTCATGCTTGATGTACGAC
This sequence comes from Gymnothorax reevesii, assembly GCA_029721435.1. Classification (NCBI taxonomy): domain Eukaryota; kingdom Metazoa; phylum Chordata; class Actinopteri; order Anguilliformes; family Muraenidae; genus Gymnothorax; species Gymnothorax reevesii. Next base: position 30,878,909 of record CM056580.1, on the reverse strand, counting down.
TTCAGTTGCTCAACACTCTGGGGTCTCTGTTGTATTTTGGGCTTCATAATGTGCCACACATTTTCAATGGGAGGTAGGTCTGGACTGCTGACAGGCCAGTCTATTACCTGTACTTTTTTACTACGAAGCCACACTGTTCTAACACATGCAGAATGTGGCTTGGCATTATCTTGCTGAAATAAGCAGGGACGTCCCTGAAAAAGACTTGGCTTGGATGGCAGCATATGTTGCTCAAAAACCTGTATGTAACTTTCAGCATTAATGGTGCCTTTGCAGATGTACAAGTTACCCAGGCCATGGGCACTAACATATCCCCCTTACCATCACAGCTGCTGGCTTTTTAACTTTGTGCTGGTAACAATCTGGAATGTCCTTTTCCTCCTTAGCCTGGAAGACAGACATGATGTCCATGATTTCCAAAAACAATTTGAAATGTGGACTGGTCAGACCACAGCACACTTTTCAACTTTGCATCAGTCCATCTCAGATGAGCTCAGGCCCAGAGAAGCTGGCGATGTTTCTGGGTGTTGTTGATATATGGCTTTCACTTTGCATGGTAGAGTTTTAACTTGCATTTGTAGATGTAGCAACAAACTGTGTTAACTGACAGCGATTTACCAAAGTGTTCCTGAGCCTACATGGTAATATCCTTTGCAGAATGGTGTCATTTTTTAACACAGTGCCACCTGAGGGACTGACGGTCACGGGCATTCACTGTTGGTTTTCAGCCTTGCCGCTAAGGAGTAGAGATTTCTCCGGATTCTCTGAATCTTTTGATGATATTATGGACAGTAGATGCTGAAATCCCTAAATTCCTTCAAATTGCACATTGAGAAACGTTGTTCTTTAACTGCTGGACTATATGCTCACGCAGTTGTTCACAAAGTGGTGAACCTCGCCCCATCCTAGCTTGTGAACGACTGAGCCTTTTGGAAATGCTCCTTTTATACCTAATCATGACACTCACCTGTTTCTAATTAACCTGTTCACCTGTGGAATGTTTCAGACAGGTGTTTTCTGAGCATTCCCCAACTTTCCCAGTCTTTTGTTGCCCCTGTCCAAGCTTTTATGGAATGTGTTGCAGGCATCAAATTCATAATGAGTGAATAAAAAAAAAAAATAAAAAAAACAAGAAATTTTATCAGTTTGAACATCACATATCTTGTGTTTGTAGTGTACTCAATTGAGTATAGGTCGAAAAGGATTTGCAAATCATTGTATTCTGTTTTTATTCACATTTTACACAGCTGTCAAGTACTTAAACGCTAGGTAATGGCTGAAAAATATCTTGTCACTGCAATTGATGACCACTGCAAAAAAGCATGGGGTGTGCCTGCTCATTCCTCATTGATGTGAGCAGAATGCAGTGACAGAAATTAAATTTATCTCCTTTCCCGTCTGGAACGCCATCTTGTGAAATAGGCATACGCAACAGGGAAAGAGGCTAAATTCATATCTTAGGGATGTACAAATCCTGAGATCTGAGGAAAATAATGTGCAGGGCCTCTGATGCACACCGGTGTTCTCCATCCTTTTGTTCTGTAAAGTACGGGCTTTCGATAAGAATATGTTCGGAATTTGTGTTCCCGTTTTTGAGAAACGCTTTTGGAGTTGCCTCAGCACTTTGCTAGCACATGTATTTCCATTTTTGTGGAGCTTTTTATAAGGCCGTAATAGCATTATAATGGGAAAAAAAATCCATTGTTTTTTTGTACAAAATAAACAGTACACCAGCCATCCCTTTGAGTTTGGTCAAATTTTTTTATTATTATTATTATTATTATTATTACTGTACAGTTTGGATCTCGCTGGTAATTAAAATAGCCTCTCTTGGCCTACTTTATCCTGCGTTTTCATTGGGAATCCAAGTCCTTTGCAGTTGTTGTTTACGTAATGAGCAATCTGTAGCAACAAAACAATAACAAGCCCTTTCAATTAAGCATTGACTGGAATGAGATCTTGTCTATCCTCAATTAGCATACTGTATGTTCGTTTGAATAATATTCTGAACAGGAATATTTGTGTTAAGTCCCGTACAGCCCCTCCATGTGTTTAATGTCTAGAGAAAATGAATTAAAGGCGTTCTGGAGATCAAAGCCCCACGATTCAAGAGAGAGTTTGCTTGGAGTTTAATCAAATTCTTCTGAAACAAAAACAATGCAAATCAGTTTTAGCTTCCAAGAGTAAAGAATAGAACTTGAAAAAATGCTTTTGTTAGACAAATAAGTACAGACTTTTTTCCACTCTCCAGAATAAATTAACTCAACACATCTTCAAAGGTGAATGCTGCCTTGTCAAAGCGTCTTGCAATATATAAATGCTCAATCAAATCGATTTGACTCATCTTTTCAAAAGGATCGGCTTCAATTATGTCTAAAGTGACACTGTGGCTTTGGAACTAAGTGGAACGATTTGAGCAAATTCAATGTGGACTGGGAGCATCCATCTCATGACTGGTAATGACAATACTGAGATAATGTGGTAATTGCAATTACAAAGGGAATTGAATTGCTGTGCTCCATTTGGCCTGCTGTTGGTTACCTGCCATTATCAGGGTGTATGTGTGTTTGTGTGTGCGCACATCTGTGTGTGTGCGTGTGTGTTCATTTTGTCCGGGAGGACCTTTTGTTTTGTTTCCCGAATGCTGACATTTCTGGTTTGTGTGTGTGTGTGTGTGTGTGTGTGTGTGTGTGTGTGTGTGTTGCGCGTGTGTATGTACGCCTGCGTGCACGTGTGTGCGCGTGTTTGAAGCAGCAACAGAGCATGAGGCTGTCTGAAGTGCATCGTAAAGCTCAGCTGTGGAGGGGCATCGTCAGCATCAGCCTCATCGAGGGTCGCGACCTCCAGCCCATGGACACCAATGGCCTGAGTGACCCCTACGTCAAATTCCGCATGGGACACCAGAAATACAAGAGCAAGGTGCTAATCCTGTTATTATTATACTAGTAGTCTGCTGCTGCTCTTAGGACCCTACTTACTAATACTAGTTCTTGTTTAGCCCCCTTCCCACCATCACAATTTAATATGCCGATTCATGCCGATATATAGTGTCCATTATCTGGAATTAAAGGACCATTGTATAAGATTTCGAGTCATCTAGTGGCCAGATTATAGATTGCAACCAACTGACCATACCTTTTTCTCGGAAAACCTATGGTGGCCGCAAAACTTGCAAAAACGTGAAAGGCGCTCTCTTGTGTCAGTGCTTTATTCATTTACCTTTTTCCCATTCTGAGATACGGTAGAAAAAATGGCGGCGCAACGTGGAATTCTCCACGGAGGTGGACCCGCTCCCATGTAGGTTTAAAGGGCTCATTCTAAGCAAAATGAAACTCAAAGATTATTGTTTTCACGTGATTATACACTACTAAAAAATTAGTTATGAATGTTATATTCCATTTCTGCCAAAATATTAACCCAAATTCTACACACTGCTCCTTTAATGAACTCTGCTGAGTCCATTAATTATTGTATGGTGAGCATTGGACAGTTCCGGGCTCCATGTCATCCATTAATTCCTCATAACGGACACCTCATTGGGCATTTTCTCTCATAGTTCTGTCTGCTTCATATAATACGGATGTAAAAAGTGAATGTAAAAGTACCCGAATTTAAATTGTTTTCTGGAGTACAGAGAAAAAAAGGAAAACAATTGGCACCATTCAATGACTTATGAACCTCACTGTATCTATTTGTTAAATAATTATTGAATATTGGCTGTCCTTTCCTTTCTAAAATGAGTGAAAATGACAGGGGTACACACTCTTATCCAGAATGAGCAGGTGAGGGTACAGGCTTTCATTCCTGCAAAATAGTTACACATCTTTTTCCTCTAAAGTTAATGACAAAGACCTTGATGAGTAGAATCAGGTATATAACTGCCTGATTGGAATGAAAACCTGAACCCGCAGCAGCTGATTCAGGATTAGAGTGACTTCCTCCGGGGCTAAAGACTCCCAATCTGAATACTCTCCGTTTCCCCCTCTATTCCTCTCTCTCCTTCTCTCCTCTTCACTCTCTTCTGTGGATCCTTATGTTTCCCAGACCATTCCCAAAACTCTAAACCCCCAGTGGAGAGAGCAGTTTGACTTTCACCTGTATGAGGAGCAGGGTGGCTACCTCGACATCACTGTCTGGGACAAAGATGCAGGCAAAAGGGACGATTTTATGGGCAGGTGAGTGACTGGCCGGCCCTTTGGGTGACTTGAATATGTGTCTTACACACCATCTGTTGTGATTCTGGTTCTGCCTTGCCATGCCACTGTTCTGACTGCCTCATATGTATGTTGGTCATTGCCATGTCTGACCATTCTTTCGATATGTGTATTGCTATTTGGTTGCTTTTCATTCATGCGTTGTCTTAGTTCTGATTTTCCATGTTTTACTTATAGCCATAATTTTATTCCAGTCAATATTTAGATTTTTCCCTAATCTTCGCTGCTGCATTTCAGTGGAATCTCCACACCTTATGCTTTCCTTTCTCTTAGTATCTGTGCACGGTAGAACTCCTTGACCGGAGCTGTGTCATTGTCTATAGGTTTGTCCCGTCCCTTGTCTGCGTTTTGGCTTCTGCCAATTTCATGTGATCAGGTTCCTCTCAATATGTGGCTCCCTTGTAATCAGTCTCACTGCTTCCACCTGTGTTCTGTTATCATGTGACCTCCCTGAAGTGTATATTAGATGTCTCTTCACAGCACTGCTTTGTCAGATCGTTCTCTCATGTTTACTTGTGCCACGTTCATTTCGCCTTGTACCCATCGTGATTATCTTTCTGACTGAACTGTCCTTGACATTAGATTTTTGCCTACTCCCTGTACTTCGCCGCCGACTTGTGTTTTGAAGCTTTTTTGTCTGACTTTGATTGTTGTGATTGGTGCCCTGGTTACGATTTTGGATTTCGCCCATTGGATTCTGATTTTGGATTGTGGACTCAGTACTGTTTCCAGGTCTGTTGGGGATTTTCCCCCTTCAGATATAAAGTCTCCTTTTTGCATTTTACTGGTTCTCACGTGTGGTCCATTTCGTAAATCCTCACACCTTCATGACACCCTTTTATGGACGTTCTGGGTATACATTCACATACTCATCTTAGGCTGGAGATCTTGCTTTCAGATTCTGAGGGGACACAGTCTGCTTTTAATTCAAGTGTTTCTGCACTTATGTGCTTAACCCTTAGAGCGCTAAATACAGGTATTGTTGCTCAATGAGGTAAGACATCAAAATCAAAGCTGTTGAAAACCTATCATGTGGCAGCTTGTTTAAGTTCTAAACAAGTTGCTACATGATTGGTTTTCAACATCACGGGATAATTAAATTTATATAAAATTTTTTTTCAGTGCTCTTTGGGTTAATACAGTTTAAGTCATTAGTTCGGTAAAGACCCAATTTCTGGACATAATTTCTGACGTTTCTATGAAATGTCCCAAGAACCAGCACACATTGTGATTCTCTGTGGTGAGGTTGAGCCCTATTCAGTCCAGTAAGTTTTCTACATATTTGAATCGTAACACAGTTTTAAAGGGCTGGGAATTCTCAGCAGTTTAATTCATATGGATGTAAACTGCAGTCTGGCTGGTATTTACATCCATACAGTATGAACCATGTAGAAATTGCAGCCCATTAAAAGCTATTGTCCACATACTTATGGACTGCATAAGGGATCCTTACTCATTTGGAAGTTCAATTTGCTAAAAAGATGTGGGTAAGTAATGTAAGCTTTTCCAATTTTCCGGTGATAATTTGTGAATAAATCTTAGTGACAGTTCCGATGCTTGTCCAGGAGAGGGCAGAAGAGTCTATGTCAAGGTCACTGTGACAGCAGAACCAGTCCAGTACAGACTATGGACCTCTCCAGAGCTGCGTTGTTCATCAGAATAGCTCAGGGTCGTTTTTAAATATCACCACGTAAGCTAACAGTTTAACTTTCGTTATTCTTCATCAGTCTGGGCGAAAGCCTTGAATGGGACCCGTGCTAATTAATTTAGTCGTTACAGAACTGTGTGTACATGTGAAACTTAAATGGCTTCCCTGGGACTCATTTTCCAGTACACGCTGACCTTTTCTCACAAAGCCCCCAATTAGGCACATGATATTTGTTATGTAAAACAGGATCATTTTTCAAACGGTGGCTCTAAGCACCTCTTTAAGGAGTCTTGTCACATGAAGAAAAGCCACAGGACGTGGAGCTTCAGGGTATTTCACCGGAGAGACTGAGGGAGCTAGAAGTCACGGTAGAAGAAGAAGGTTACAAGGACGTTAAAGGGAGACCAGAGCCACGTTTCCTGTATGACTTAAATGCATTTGTCTCTATCCCTCTCTCGATCAGATTTAATATCAAGGCCCTACAGGGAACCCTGCAGGATTTAGTTGCTGTCATACCCCCGGTGCTCTGTTGAGACATGGGGAGAACGGCCCTAACATTTGTTTGGGAGAGAAAGGAGGGATATATGGGGGAGCTGGTTATGGGAGGGGCTGTGGGACGTTTTTTTTTACAGCCCTAAGGTCTAATGGCTCTATGGGTTCGGACTCCTTTACAGCAGTCAGCGGTGGATGTACAATCGTATTAGCGCGGCGACTGGTTGTACGTGCATGCCCGTGTAATGGCTCCATAAATCATTGTGTACAGCTGTGATCCTCGAAATGAAAGCCTGGGGCAGTGATGGATCACGGGGACGGCGAGTGTCACTTCACTCATGGCTCCTGACTCCCGCCTCCCATTCGCTGCTCCCTCCCAACACGCGGCCCATTCAGGAACTAGCTTTTTCAAAAGTGGCTCCTAGCCAGGATTACCCAATTACACTTTACGGTCTTTGAGGGCTCTGGGGTCAAACACCTTGATAAGTGCTACAGCTGTAGTCTAGTACATGGAGGGTTTAAGCCTTGTTGGACGTGAGTCTGCCTGCTCACACCGCAATGCATTACTACTTCCCCCTTCGTTTGTGTCCGAGAGAGCATGAGGTAATTTTCGATGAAGTCTGAGGGCAATGAGGAACTGCTGAAGGGAGCAGATGGGACAGTTTGCATCTAAAGCAGGTTATTGAATCTGGAGCCGAAACGTCCACAGTGAAGGTAAAGGGAAGGGAGGTCCATTTCTTTGGTGTTCTGCCCCTAATAGTCCATCCATTGGCTCATCAGTCAAACCAAACCCTTACAAGTCGCGCCTTTAGTGCTGTACATTTGACAGTGAGGGGGCTGGTTATCCCTGGTATTGAGAATAGATGCCCCTCTTTAGCCTGGTGGAAACCTCATTATATTCTGGCCTCGAAGCTCCCGGCGCCACACAGATTGTGTGCGTCTCTCCACCTGACAAGACCCCATTAAATCTGGCAGACAGGAGTCTTAATGGAGCAGGGGAGAGGGGATTGGACCTGCTAACTATACGCTCCCCAAATAACCCCCCCCCGTAGGTCTGTCCCGCCAGCTACTCACTTCCTCGATGCTAAGTGACACCCCGAACATTCCGGCAGGGTTGTCCTTCCCTTCCCAAAGCTCTCTGGGTTGTAATTGGCTATTTCCTATCTTTAAATGCCCATTTATTTCAGTTTGCCCCCGTTCGCCCCAGGGCTGGCGTACCAGGGACCAGTGCATTATCTCCCTCTTCAGGATCAATTGAGGCTTTCATTAAAAGACATGGTTAGCTAGTTAACAGTAGTGGCGGCGGACAGCGCTGCGAGCTCATCACATTAGAGGCGCCGTCGAAGGTGACAGGGAGGCATGTACTGTTGGAGAGTGAGCCTTTTTTTTTTTTTTAGTTTTGGAGTCAGAGAGGTTTGTCGGACCTCACGTTCACATTACATACAGCATCTTTCTTAATTTGGTTTAAAGCCGCTTCTCTGTCGTCAGTGCTCTCGACATCAGCAGGGAGTACTGTGCTACCTGTCCAAGCAATAGTTTTTTTCTGCTCAATTGCAGCAGAGACCTGGGAGGACCTTAGACTTAATTTGTGTGTGCATAGTGTGCCCATTAGTAATTTTATACATGCATAGAAAGACACTGTATGCTGTATTCAGAGATGTGTTACTCGGGTGTGGTGTGTGTGGGTATGTTTGTATGCAAGATGACACAAATGGGCAGCCATTCTGTGTCTGTGTTCGCATGTGAGTTTGAGCTCAGGTACGCTTCTAATTATGCGTATTTATTATGTTTATGATGAGTCATTTCTCATCCTGATTTGGCATGTGTGTTGTGCATGCGCACATACAGACAGGTGACGAATTGACTAAAAAACCAACATAAAAATTCTTAGGAAGGTGTTGCAGGTGCACTCTTTAATGAGTCTTGAAGTTGCGTACTTCAGAAGTCATAATCATAATATTGTCATGATAGCACAACATACTTAACCAATTAATAAAATATTATAAATAGCTTATTTTTGCATTGCTTTGGCATTGTCCTTGGGGTCGCGGTATTAGCCTGAGGCCTGTGGCCTCGGGCCAATACGGCGACCCTCTGGCCAATACCGAGGCAATACGGAAATAAGCAATTAATAACGTATAATATATATGCGTGTGTACGTATGTGTACCTGCAGTAGATATGTGTGTGTACATATGTGTAACTGTGCAAGGGTATATGGATGAGTGCATATTTGTTCCTGTACATGTGTATTCATATGTACCTACATGTACCTATGTACGTGTATGTGTGTGTAAATATGTGTACCTGTGCATTTGTATGGGTGTGTGCAGATGTATACCTCTCCACTGTGCATATGTGTGGATGTGTATGTCTGTCTGTGTGTGTGCAAGTTTACGTATGTACACCTGCTCAAATGTGTTCATATTTATCTGTGTTTCAGGTGTCAAGTGGACCTGTCTGTCCTCAGTAAGGAACAAACTCACAAGCTGGACATTCCTTTGGAGGAGGGTGAGGGCATGCTAGTGCTGCTGGTCACGCTGACTGCCTCCGCCGCCGTTTCCATCTCCGACCTGTCCGTCAACATTCTGGATGACCCCCACGAGCGACGGGAGATCCTCAACCGTTACGTGAGTTCTGTAGATATGTGAGTCCTGCATAGCGGAGCACTCACGCGGTGAACGGAAAAACCTGCTGGGCTGCATGTCATAGTGTGAGCGCATTCACTTATTTGTGTGAATTTAAGTTAAAACGTTCTGTCTTAGCTCGTGGTGAAAAGCTATAGCTGGCTGGTTGATCACAGACAGACATTTAACCCTCAGAATGACATGTAGGTGCACTGTAAGCAAATCCATGGCACACATTGCCGAAATTATGGCTAGTGCAATTTTTGCCTCTCATTTTAATGTTTGTTTATTTGGAACTGTTTGACTGTTACAGACCCATTTCCCAGAAAGTTTGGGGGTAAATGAAAACAAAAATGAAATGCAATGATATGCAAATCGTATAAAGCCGATATTTCATTGAAAATAGCGGTGAGACAACATATCAGAAGTTGAAACTGAGAAATATAATGTTTTTGAGAAAGATCAGCTCATTTTGAATTTGATGGCTGCAGTACGTTTATAAAAATGGTTGTATTATGCTAAAAAAAAGTACATCTGGAGGAAAGTCACAGCTAATTGCGTTCACTATATTACACAATAAAGAGTATTACAATAACCACAAAGAATAAATAAAAGACAAAATCATGAACACAGAACCTGAACATAAACATGACCAAAAACCATAACCATGACACCAGTAGCCCGGAGATTTTGACTTTGTCGCTCTCCATTGACACAGTGCTCTGTTCCCTGACCAAGCAGAGCAGAGCTCATTTCATTGAGGGGATGGCCTCTCAGGACGAACTGCCTGTTGTTCAGGGGGTTAGGAATAGCAGAAAACAAAATCCAGAGAAATATCTATAAGAATGGGAGAGAACCAAAAAACAGTACTGAATGGCCGTGGTCATCGGGCCCTCAGGCGGCACTGCATGCGTGGTGGAAATTAATGCATGGGATCAAGAACACTTCTGAAATCCATTGTCAATGGACATAGTTTATCACTGCATCCCCAAATGGCAATTAAAAATCTACCATATAAAGTTTATATGCACATGAGTTACTTGTGTAACAGTTATTGCAGAAACTTGAATTTATTCATTTAATGACAAAAAGTGTTAGCATGCTAACTAGGGAATTGTTCATCCCATTGATTTGAATAGACCGCTATCGAGAGCTCTGCGCAGCCAAAAAATAATTATCTTCAGCCGCTCCACAACCACCGTTTGTTATTCACATCTGCAACACATCCGTAATGCACAACGCATCTGCAGCCAAACCGCAGCTGCAGGAGTTAAATCCACAGCCGCTTTGTATCCGTATGTATCGTAAGGAATGAGATCTGCAACTGCACCGCAGCTGCAAATTCTTTGCACACAGCCGCATGTGATCCGCATTGCCTCTATCTTCGATATTGTATAACAATTTTATGTAAGTACATGTGAATTTGTTGTCCAATGTGTAATATCTAGATCAGTGTTCCCCAACCCTCTCCTGGAGCCCCACCTGTCCTGCTTGTTTTAGATCTCTCCCTGCTCCAGCACAGGTGATTCAAATGATCAGGCTGTCATCAATCAGCTTTAGGGGGTGATTAACGAGCTGATCATTTGAATCACCTGTGCTGGAGCAGGGAGAGATCTAAAGCATGCAGGACAGGTGGGGCTCCAGGAGAGGGTTGGGTAACACTGATCCAGAGTATACTTTGTATAACGGTATTGCATTTCTCTGGCTTAATGTTCATCAGTAAAGTAAGTAATCCTCCTTAGAATCGAAAGCACGTACTCAAGGAAAATTAACAGCTTGTTATATTTGCAGCTTGTTAAAATTTGCGTATCGCAATTTTGGTTGGAAGAAGAACCGCATGTGGGGCCATCAGGGCCGAGTTTGGGCACCACTGCAATAAGTAATAACAGAGGGAAAAGAAGCCTTATCACGTCCACTTTTCATTTTCTTATAGATGTCTGTGAATCAGTAGATTACCACAACTGAATAATAAAAATAGCAGATTTTGATGAAAACCACCCAGAATTGACTATTTTCCAGTGCCGCGCTGCCTTAGTTGGGCTGAACTCTGCAGCTACACACCATCTGCAAAAAAATTTGAAATCTCTCCGCAACCGCACTGCATCACTTCGACTGCCCACCACCGCACCGTGGATGCGGCCAACACAGACTCTGCCATGGTCCACTGCTCCACCCAGACCTCTGCAGCCAACGAGCAGCGAATGCTTCTAATGAACTATTTTCAGTTGAATACAGAGTTTAAATAACTTGCGAATCATTGCATTCTGTTTTTATTTACATTTTTACAAAGCATCCCAACTTTTTTTGAAACGGGACTGTACGTAAACCACAGGACCCACTGGTTCACACTGGCCTCACTGATGCAACTCTTATTCTTAATGGCTCTGATCAATCCTTTATGTTATGAGGTCACAAATGTTTTAAATGCTCTCAACTGACACTTCTAATAGTGACACAAAAATTACTGTTGATGACCAAAAGCAATGGTATTGTAGATGACTGATTCAGAAAAAAAAAATGTAAAAAAAACTACTCATTAAAGGTTTTAAATGCAGATAGCATCCGCATCTATGTAGCCTTTCTCAAATGCATTAGCTCTTACTTTAAACGATTTCAGAATGAGAGTATTATGGATGCATTGCTGGTGTCTCTAGCCTGTTGTTTCATGGGTGATACTGACTGTTGGGCCTTTTGCTGGTGACATAAAACTGGCATTTTTCTTAATAGCTCCCATACCCTTGGGAGCAGGCAGTCTTATTTTTGGCTTCAGCTTTTTTAATTGAAAGAGCTGTCTGTTCAGTTAGCGCTCAAAATGATTATTAGCTGTGGAAGTGCTCAGCTGAAGAACCGTTGGAAGCGTTAGTTCCTGCCGGGCTAACAGCAGATTATGTTTCTGAGTTGGGATTCTGTGGCTGTGTGCATTACACTGCCACTTTAACCACTGTTACTTTGTGCTGATTTGTCCAAAATGACAAAATTTTCCTGAACGCGTCATCCTGGGAATGTCTCAGCCCCCCTGCCTGTCCTGATCGTCCTACAGGAAGACCCTACTCTCAGCTCCGCCCCTTGGCATATGAGAAACTGTGCCTACGCCTGGGGCTGCGCGGCATCGTGTGCGGTGAACGGGGCAGTGGTATATGCTAATGGGCCACACCACTAAGTCCTGTCTGTGATGGAGCTGAGGACGTTTGGGGCTTGGGTTGGGGGTTGACCAGCTAGCCTGGTGAACTGGCATCGGGTCGCCCGTATGACCTCTTTCTGAAAGACTAGGACCCTTTCCTCTCGAGGGCCATACTGGGAACGAGCTGCAGAAAACGGGGGAAGGAGTGGGGACCCCCGAAAAGAGGTGGTGTTCGATGGGGGGGGTGCTTTGACAGGGTCTTTTCAGCAGCATCTGAGGCTGAATGGTTGTCCCTGATCAGCTGAATGAGGGCCGGTCCCCCCTCAGTGCGGCCCTTTGCCCCGCAGCGCCCCCCGGAGCCCCTGTTTCTGAAGCACACAATGATCATGGCCGCCTCTTTTGTCTTTGCGGTGTGAACCTCTTTGGCGGCTACAGCTCTGAGCCATCAGGGAGGCTCAAAAACGCCACTTCGGGCCCATTGTCGCTGTCCACGCCGCTTAACGGAGAGTACCTCTTTAAGACAAAAGGGGCTCCCTCAAACTGCCTTGATTTGTCTGCGCTTTGGAGTTCCCCTCTGTAGATTGTGGCAGATTTTCTGTGTTCTTCAACTACGGCCCGCTGCAATTCAAGGTGTCAAGCTAATTTAGTTCGTTTAAGATTTTTGCGCTACGCGTAGACATCTGACATAGTTTTTTCCATGCGGGTAGATGTTTTTGTGTTTCTAATTGTATCTATCCATGTGTGTATGCGCGTGTGTGTGTGTGTGTGTGTGTGTGTGTGTGCAGATTGAGATTTAATTTGAGTTTCAGGCCATGCTGGGATATGTTTGATCTCTCGTCTGGTTGCTGTGGGTAATGCTCCACAGGCCAGCTGTAGGACTGGTGACCCACATACATCTGCCGAGTGTCGGAGATCTGTCTGACTCCCTCTCCTGGTACAGCACCATGTGACTCACGGAGTGGGGAGCTCTTGGGCCAGAAAAGGACTGCTGTGTACTGAGAGACAACGAGGGAGGGAGGGAAAGAGAGAGAGACAGGGAGAGAGAGAGAGCCACAGTCTGTGTGTGTGTGTGTGTGCGTGCGGGTGTGTGCGCGTGTGTGTCTGTGTGTTTGTGTGGATCTGTGGATGCTCTTGGCTTGAGGGGCTTCTAAAATGAGTTGTAATTCTATTTCATGTCTCCGATCTGTGTCTGCCTCTCTTTCTCCCTCTCCCTCTCTCCCTCTCTCTCTCTTTCTGTCCCTCTCTCATGTCTGTCTCTCCCTCTGTCCTCTGCCGTTCATGCTATCCTCTCTCCCAGCATATCTGCCCAGACTGCTCCGTTTGCGTGTATTGCATTCACAGTGTGCATGTGTTTCTGTGGTTTGTGTGTGTGAAGTGTGAGTCGCGCTCATGTGTGCGTTTCGGGGGGGGGGGGGGGGGGGGGGGTTGGGGCGCTTTAATTTTTCCCCTCTGTTACCATTCTCCTTTTCCTGCCTGACGCCCTTTCAATAAGTGAATTTAATAAAGATGTACCTTATCAGTGGACCGAGATAACATGAAGTGCTGCTACTAATGCTACACAATGCTCCTCACACAGATTAGCACTCTGTGTAGGTGGGTAGAGGGCTTCGCCAAATTCATTCAGGCCTCTATCTTTATGGAATCAGCTGTCTGCAGACGGAGTGGGAGTCGCACGTGTACGGCGTTATCGCCGTCCACCCCCCCCCCTCCCGCCGCCCCCTCCCCCCCAATCAAGCTGGGGAAAGAAATATATAAATAAGTAGCATAAAAACGGCGCATTGTGGCGGCTGGGGACCGGGTTTTGACGGCAGATGCTCTCCATGCAGTCGTCAATGTCTGCCGCAATAAGAGGGGGGAAAATGCAATTAAGTGGCTTTAATGTGAATTCTTACTTCCACTATTTAAAGGGCGCCACATCATTAAAGGCATAAAAACCTATCAGATGACTCTCAGCTGATTCCTCCCCCTCTCTCCTCTCCCCGGCGAGGAAATCGAGTGTCGAGTCACTCGGGCTGTTGTGTGGAGATGAGCTGTCGCACTGGCCCCTCCTCAGTAATAGTCTGTAGCTTTACCACTGAGGTCTATAGACTTGCATGTGTCATATTGAACACGCAGAAATATTTGTATTTTGCTGAAAAATTATTTCTCCCCCCGAAGGGAGGGGGGACGTATTGTTTTTGTCCAGTTTCCCTTGTGTGTGCGCATCCACCTTCCCACCATTTCAAGACCACAACTCAGAAACCTTTTGATATATTTCCATGAAAACTTGCACACATTTGCTTCAGGTTGTGCAGATGTGCCTTTTGCTATTGAGGTTTTTAACTTTTTTTATTCTATTTTCTTCCCGAATGTCTGTGAAAATCCGTGAGGGGTGGCTGTGTTGGGGTAGGGGTAGACATTTGTCTTTTTGCCTTTAAAACAATCTCTGGTTTAAAATATGTGTGTGTGTGTGTGTGTGTTCAACATCAACATACCTGTTCAATTTTATGGGTGTTAGTAGCTTCAATTTCTTAATTTCATTCATAAAATTGAGAAACGGTGTGTTAGGGCTGGGTTACTAGATATTTACTGTCCTGTCGGCTTTCACTCCATCCCTAACAAACCACACCTCATCCAACAACTGTTGAGCCGATAATTAGGGGAAATTAAGTGTGCCAGATTGCGGTTGGAGTGAAAACCTGCGGGATGATAGATCTCTAGGAACAGGCTTGGTTACCGCTGTCTAGGTTGACTGTAAATGTAAATGCTGTTATGTTTAGAACTCATGTTTTGCCTGGTCCTGTGTGCATCCCTACTTTCTATGTTGGGACTTTGTTTATCTCTGTAAAATTTCAAATTGAAATATAATGCGGTTTATCAGTGGTGGCCTTTCATGCCCTGTACGTGAAAACCTGGCCAAACGGCCATCATTGAGTGTTGAGTGTCAGGGACGGATAAAGGTCTTGCATGTGTGTGTTTTAATGGGGTTGTTGAATAGACAGGGTCAGTGGCTGCTTGGCTGTTATAACTGAGAGGCTTAAGCGGATGAACTGAGCCAGAGGACTCATATAGCTGGTCGATGAAAATGTGCCGTAATTCATAATGATTTTATGGCTCTCTGCTTATTGAAGTCATAAGCGTGTGTGCTATGCATGTGTGTGAATCCGTCCTTGTGTCTGTATTTGATTAGGTGGATTAAGTTGTCAGGTGCATTTACATGTTTCCTTTGTGTGCACATGTGTATGCGGATGCACGTGTGCATACGCATGTGCACCTATGTGTATCGTTTCAATAGATTATGTGATTATAAGTGTGTGTGTGTTTTGGCCTGCGTGTATTAATGTTCGTGTATGTGTATTTGCAGGCATCTTAATGCTCTTTTGATCCTAAGTGGGAAATGGACGTTTCTGAATTTATGTGTTTGTGCCAATGTTGAATGTGTATGTCTGCGTCTGTGTGTGATGAGTACGTATATTATATATGCACTGTAAACCCAGAGAGTCTGGCAAACTCCAATGTTTCGTAGAAACCTATTGCCTCAAATAAATCATATAAGCCAACTTAATTTCATTGTGTGGATGGTACTGAAAGAACGTAAGGTAAAATTATTGCCACATATTTAAGTGCTGTGAACACAAGATCACTAAATTGGCTTGCACAATTTTTTTGACGTCATCTGCCTCCGCAATTGAGTGCACCACACTATCTGGTTTTACAGTGTGCAACTTTGTGTGTGTGTCGGTGTACATTTTAATTTTGTGACTGTCTGTTTTTTATGTTTGTGCATTTTATTTTTTCTTTTCTTGTGTTTAATGTATGCTGTTGTGCATGTGTGTGTGTGTACTTATGTGTGTGATTTTTCTGTGGGTGTACTGATGTTTGTGTGTGTGTGTCTCAGTGCAGATACATCAGTCTCTGGTGCCCCTCTTCAGTGACACATTAACAGCTGATGAAATGTCAGTCTGTCATTATCACAGCAGGTCTCCGGGCGCAAATTCACTGCTAACAAGTTACCTTCACGTCACTCACTGTCACCGCGTCATTAAATCAATCAGCTGATTTGTCAAAACCTAGAATTTCTTAGTCTATCCTCTCCTCCACCACTTGTCTCGTGAAGCTAACTGGCTTTTCCACAGTTAGCTTGCGATGAAAAGAGAGCACACGCGGCCAGTGTTAGTACGGCGGACTGGAATAGGGATGGGACCGCCACATCAGGAAAACAGGATCAACCTCTCTCCCGGCTCTCGGCAGTGTTAGAGGAGGTTGGAGGGGGGGGGGGGGTCTGGGTGAAGGAATGCAGGGGGTTTGCAAATCTTGTTCTGTTTGCCGAGCCGTTAAATATGCCCCCCCCCCCCCTTCGCCTGTCCTCGAAAGTTTGAGAATAAAAAAGCGCACATCACACCAGTCCTTTAAACCTTCCTGTCTGTCAGTAGCGTGAAGTCTTAAGGGATTGCTCATTAGAACGTGACTGAGGCGAGAGAACGCAGGAGTGAGAGGAGAGAAGGACTTCGGTCTAATGGATGTTAATGGGTGTCAGGGGCTGGGTGAACTCAGCTAAAGAGGCAGAGAAGTGGCAGAGGGCACAGCGTCGTGTGTGTGTGTGTGATGTGTGAGAGAGAGAGAGAGCGGCAGAATGCCACGGTGAGCCACAAAGAGGGTGAGAGGGAGAAATTGAGACAGAGAGAAGAGGAGGAAGCTGTTAGCATTCTATTTTCATTATGACATTTCACACTCATCCGATTTAATGTCCCCTGACCGGATTGTCCAGCGCGAGGCGGTGCGCTTGAAATGTTATTTAGAGCAATGATAAAAGGTGAGGGCTTCCAAGATGACAGCGAGTCATGAGGCTTTGCGTGGTGACATTAATTTTCTCCACAACAGAGATGGAATAAGACGTCACGGTGACAAGCTGTCAATCAGGGATGGGGGGGGCTCCAGTCTTGGGGAAGAAGGTATTCCCTCTCCCCCTGTAAGAGCTGCACTGTCCTGCCCACCTCTCTGACTGATAGGTTTGGGAGGGGGGTTTAAGAAAGGGGGTGAGTGTGTGTGTGTGTGTGTGCGCGTGTGTGTATGCACGTGCGTGTGTGTGTATGCGCGTGTGTATGTCTCTCTTGGGGGGTTGTCGCAGAAAGGCTTTTTTGAGTGGTGGTGGGGGTGTGAGGAATGGGGAAAATATATTCTTCAGCCTTTCATTAAAAAAATAAAGAGGCCTCATCTCTAGAGCTTTTCAATCTCTCTGCCTGTCTATTGTGTGGCCTGAGAAGGCACCTCCGCAAATCAGAAATTCCTCTGCTATGGAAATGTTCCGGCTTTGGAAAACTCTGAGGCCCTCGTCGGTAATCATAAATAACAGGCCTCCGTATCTGCCGAGAAATCATGTATTAAAGTTGTGTGTGAAGAGCTTCTTCTTCTTCTCATTCTCCCTTCGTTTTCTGCCTGTCTTTCCTTCCTATCGTCCCTCTTTCTGAGGGTCCTCCACAATAATATCACATGTAACAGGCTGGAACTGACAGAGTTTATAATGAATTAAGTCTGTGGCCCGGCTCAGACTGGAACATTCAAATTATAATTACTCCGCTGGGTATCTGAGGGGGTTATTGGCGGAAAGAGAAAATAAATGGAAGGATCTGCGTTTTCTCTGCTTTAAAGAGACGAATACGCTTTACTCAGTGTACTCACTGGGATCTATGTACAGAGAAGTTCCCCGGGAACATCTTCATCAAATCGGGCTCCTGATTCAGAAAACGTTTTTTTATGGATGCCTGTAATTTGCCTTTTTAAGGCAAATATCATCAACCTTATCTGTTCTGCAAAGATGAATACTGAATTCAGTGCTGTCCCTTGTTCAATACATACGAGTATGCAAATGAATTATATTAATGTGACTGTATGAAAGGGCTCTTATCTAACTTGACACGTGTATATATGCTAATTCTAATACCATGATGTTTATATTATTGTTGTCACACCCTACAGGATAGATCTTCCATTTGAACTGTTCCCTGACCAAAAGAAGCGATTTTCCACATTTTTAAGCTCAACATCTCTTTTAGTCTGTGTCTGTAAAGTTAAGCAGGCTGGCTCAGTATATGCAGAATTTTTCGGGTCGTATTTGTGTGGTCATGATCCTCTGCATGTTACTACGCCACTTCTCGCCATTTGTGGTGTATGTGGCTGTGTAACGCCACCCCGACCACTAGGGGGCCCTATTGTGCTGCTGTATTTTTTTCTTCTTAAAATCAAAACGTGCACTCTTTGATCAGGGCAGCCTCATTCTATATGGATCCGCTTCCTCCACCCTGCTGTGTATCATGGTATTTGCTTCCCTGTTTTGTAATCACTGTCCACCCCCCCACCACCCCTCTCTTGGTCCACAATTTCACCCCAAAGTTCATAATCCCTGTGCCCCTCATGCATGTGTTTGTGCACAGGGTCGCTGCACCCTCTCTCTGTTTACCTCTCATGTGAGAGGATCCATTGAGCAGTCAGTGATCTGTAAATGTGGTTTCGTGGCTCTACCTTCATCTCTCTTAAATTCTCACCACCACCTGTCCGAGGAAATACTGGGGGAGTAATCGGCGTACAGCGCTCTGAAAAAGTATTTGCCCCCTTCCCAATTTCTTCTATTTTTTGCTATATTTATTTTATCATATTTTTATGCTTCAGATCATCGAACAAATTTTTATTCAAGACATAGACAACGTGAGTAAACACAAATTGCAGCTTTTAAACGGTTGTTTTATTTATTGAAGGTTAAGAGTTTTTCAAAACCTGCATCACTCATGAAAAAATAACTATCCTCCTCAACCTAATAACTGGTTGTGCCACCCTTGGTGGCAACAACTGCAAATAAATGTTCGCAATTACTAGCAATGAGTCTTTTACATCCTTGTTGAGGAATTTTGGCCCTCTGGTTTTTGCAGGGTTGTTTTTAATTCAGTTACATTGGAGGGCTCTCAAGCATGAAGTGCCTGTTTCAGGTCATGCCTCAACATCTCAATCTGAATCAAGTCAGGACTTTGACTACAACACTCCAAAACCTTCATTTTGTTTCTTTTGATCCATTCAGGGGTGAACTTGTTTGCATCCTTTAGATCATTGTCCTGCTGCTTAGATCAACTGCATTTGTGCTGTTGGCCAAGAACTGAAGACGGGAAGGTCTCTCTCGGGATTTTCATTTTCGGGATGGTTCCATCAATTATGCCTTTTCCTCCCGGTCCTGAATCAGCACAGCAGCCCCAGACCGTCACATTATTACCACCATGTTTGACTGTTAATACGATGCTCTTATTGTTGAATAGCTCTGAGCCACATGTAATTGAACCCATGTCTTCCAAAAAATTCCTCTGTTGACCCATCAATCCATAAAATATTATCCCAAAAGTCTTAGGGGTCATCCAGATGTTTTTTAGCAAATGTGAGATGAGCTTTTGCGTTCTTTTTAGTCTGCCATGGTTTTTGCCTTGTAGCTCCCCCATGGATGCCATATTTGGCCAGTCTCTTTCTTGAGGTGGAATCGTGAATACTGGCCTACAGTGAGGCAAGTCAGGCCCACAGTTGTTAAGATGTTGTTCTGGGTTCTTTTGTGACCTCCTTGATGAGTCAGCAATGTGCTCTTGGAGGAATATTAGTTGGCTGGCCACTCCTGGGAAGGTTCACTGCTGTTTTCTCCATGTGGCTTTGTAACCCTTTTCAGACTGATGGATGTCAATCACTTTGTTTCTCACAAGTTCTTGAATTTCTTCAGATCAAGGCATCACGTGCTTTTAGCCCACTTCACATTGCCAGACAGGTTCTATCTTAGTCATGTTTGGATTCAACGAGGCTGGCAGTAATCATCATAATTTAGGGGACAATTGCTTCTTCACTTAGGGCTGGGTAGAGCTGGATTGCTTTGATCTCTCAATAAATAAAATAATCATTTGAAAACTGCATTTTGTGTTTACTCAGATTATCTTTGTCTAATATTAACATGAGTTTAATGATCTGGAACAGTTAAGTGGGACAAATATGCAAAAATAGAAGAAATCAGAAAGGATAGAATACATTTTCACGGCACTGTAAAACTATTCCCAACCACTTTCAACGCCAAGCCTCCAGGTTAAGTGAGTGCAAAGGTTTACTTTGCCATCTCAGTCTTGCAAGACATGCGGTTATGTGTAATGGCTCAGCTGGGTATGACGTGGACGTAAACTTCTTTGTAACTATACCCCCGTGTGTCGTATTGCTTGCTACTCCAAACTCACAGCTATTGTGCATGTGATGAAAAGGCATTGTTGTGATATCTGATGGTGCGAATATGCTATAGCCTTTTGTAATATGCTGTGGGGTGTGTGCAGCTTTTCTGTTGTCTTGTTTAACCGTTAACCCATGAGCATCTTGGCTGTGTCCTTGTTATCCATCAGGGTTAAATACACAGGGATTTTAAATGAGAGATCGTAGATTGAATAGAGTTTTCCAAATTGCCCCTGATGAAAAGTGATCATTGATCCACAGCTGTGTACTTGGCAGTTGTTATTGCGAGAAAGGAGCAAGCTCAGTGTCCTAAGGCCTCTCAGAGTTATGGGTGATGAATTATAGATGCAGTGTACCCCATTTCCCTTCTGACTGGCAACATGGCTTCATCCAGGGAGTGGGTTACCTCAGGTCTGGGTGCTTTCTCGCCGGGAACTGTGGGGTTAGGGGGGTGAAATAGGAGCGAGGGGTCTGTCGCCACCTGCCATTACCAAGTTGAAGGGCTGAGAAAAAGCTACTAGACGATGGCCGATGGCAGGGAGTTGAGACGAATAAAAGCGCAGCGAGAGACAAAGATTAGGCAGAGACGACTTTGCTTTTATGCTAAATGTCACCTGTGAGGCAGATGCTGAAATGGCTCTAAAAGCCTTCCTTGAAAACAGGAGCCCTGTGTGTGATCATTGAAGGTGTGTTGTACGCTTTTATCTTCATGAGCTGTAATTGGCTTGTTCATGCGATTAGAGTTACATTTGCAAAAAGTAAATAAATATATAAATTTGTCATCTGAAACACTACCTGAAATACGCTTACCTTTGATAATCAGCAAATAAGAATAATTATTTAAATTCTGTCATTTTTTTTCTCATTACAAAATGCCATTTTTTGGTTGTTGGTTGTCTTTGGGTATAGAAAAATATGAAAATATACATAAAAAGAAAAATAAGCTCTCAGTGTGCTTCTAGTGATCTTTTTGTTTCAAATGCAATCTTGGTACTCGGGATTTTGAAATCGAACATTGCTGACCACCAGTTATCAAATTCAAAACTGAAAATGGATAGATACATGGTATACAGTATAATAGGATATAGTATGATATACTATATAAATGATATATGTGATATGGTGAACAGTAGATTTGAACCCTGCTATGTGATTGGCTCTGGTGGGAGAGATAGGTCTTGAGGGGCAGTACCATTGGTTTGCTGTGGGCAGCACTAAACTGATGTTTTATTTACCAGTCTCACTGTCTCACAATGAACAGGTCCCCCTGGGTGCCAAGATGGGCTGCTTAGGTCCCCTGTCTTGGTTGTCTTTAAATTGGAAAGGCTGCAGTTTTTTCTGTTATTTGAGTCTTGTTTTGTTATTGTTCAGTTTTGGTTTTATTAGACTTTAGCGCAGCATTTGATAGCATTCACCGCAGGATTCTAATTGAGGGGCTCCATCTACAAGTCGGTATTTCGGGGACCACAGTGCAGTGTTTCTCTTCTTATCTCCCAGATAGGACCATGTCAATATCTGGAGGTGAATTTGTGTCAGACAAGGCTGCCCTGCCATGTGGTGTCCCTCAAGGATCACTCTTGGGACCCTATATATATATATATATATATATATATATATATATATATATATATATATATATATATATATATACTCTGTCCAAAACTTTCAACGCAACACTCCGGTTTATTGCAACACGTCATTTTCTTAAGACAAATTTAACAATACATAACAAATATTAAGATTCAAATCAAAAACACAGTTTTAGAGTCAAGAATGAAGAACAGATTTTTCCAGGTTTTCAATTCATTGCATCAGTTGAAAGTGCAATTCTGGATCACCGAAGTCAGTTTTCTTGTATGGCCTCCTCTGGCATCACACACAGCCTGGATTCTGTGATGCATGGAGTGAATCAAATGCCGAATTTCGCCTGTGTGATGCGGTCCCATTCCTCCTGGAGTGCTTGACGCAACTGTTGGACTGTGGCTGATTCTGGGTCACACCTTCTCATCCGGTAATACAGAATATCCCATAGATATTCTATAGGGTTTAAATCCGGGGATTACGCAGGCCAATCAAGAGATTGAACTTTATTCTGCCTCAGGTAGTCCTGACAGACTCTGGCGACGTGATCTCGCGTTATTCTGTTGCAGCGTTAGGTGATAGCGATGGACGAGTGGAACTGCGACAGGGGTAAGGATGTCGTCATGGTAACGAGCCGCACTGAGGTTTCCATCGATGAAAATGAGGTCTGTCTTGTGTCTACTGCTTATTCCAGCCCAAACCATCACACTGGTCCACCCCAGCGGTCACGCTGCCGGATGGTAGTGTCAGTATAACGTTCCCGTCGCCTACGCCATACACGCAGTCTTCCGTCAGACACACTCAACTTGAACCTCAATTCACCGGAGAAGAGCACCCTGTTCCACCTGAGAGCATTCCAGCCCAAATGTGCCCTTGACTATCGCAGACGAATGCGGCGACGTGCAGGAGTCAACACCGAACCACGGCGGGGACGTCGGTTGTGCAAGTCGGCTTCACGCAGGCGATTGCGTATGGTTTGGTCGCTAATCCAGTTCTGGTGACGACCTCTGGTCTGAGCAGCAGTGACTGTAGCTGGCAGGAAGCGATTACGCAGGTGCTGGAGGCGAATATGGCGATCCTGCTGAGGGGTGGTCACACGTGGTCTGGGGGCACATGGTCGATCACCGGTGCTTCCTGTTTCATTATACCGGCTCCAGAGACGTGATATGGTCGACACGTGGACGCCCAGGTTCCTTGCAACCCGTCTTTGCGACATTCCACCATTGAGCATACCAACGGCTTGCTCTCGCTTGACCTAGGCGCGGCATGGTCACACGTTGACCCAGGATAATGCAAAGGAATATTTAAGTTGCCCATTGCTACGGCTATTTATTGACCAAATTCTCGAAGGATTGGTCAATGAGTTCTACTCAACCTGACGGGATAGGCAAAATTCTAAACAATGTCCAATCAAGTGGAACGAGCTGCCTACACGAAAAAGTCAAAATAATTTTTTGAGCTTTTAAGTTGTAGTTGATGTATCATGGCTCAAAACAAATATCCCATTTTATGTACACCAAATATTTCAAAATTGTTTGTGTTGCATTGGAAGTTTTGGTCAGTATATATATATATATATATATATATATATATATATATATATATATATATATATATATATATATATATATATATATATATATATATATATATATATATATATATATATATATAGGCTGCTATTAGGCCAGATTATAAATAGTTTTAGTTATATCTCTTATCATATGTATACCAATGACATCCAGTTGCATTTCTTTTTCAAACCTAATGAGCTTCATAAACTTTCTGTTCTGAATAACTGTTTAAATGCAATTAAGAGCTGGTGGATGGCAAATAAATTTCCTCCAGCTCAACGCTGATAAACCAGAAGTGTTGATTATTGCTCCTGATAAACTTTACCCAATGATCAGACAGAACCTTGGTACTCTGTCCTCATGTTGTTGGACTAGCCTGTGTAATCTTGTGTGATTTTTGACCAGTCCATGAGTGTTGATACTCACATTAGAATACTGACCCGTTCTTGTTTCTTTCACTTGAGAAACATAGCTAAACTTGGGTTTTTTGTGTCATGAAATGATTGAGATGCTAATAAAAGCTTTTGTTTCTTCACGATTGGATTACTGCAATTCCCTTTTACCTGCCTTGGTAAATCATCCATACATCGCTTTCACACTGTGCAAAATGCTGCTGCTAGGCTCTTAAAACTATCTAGTCGCTGGTCACATATAACACTTATTTTAACGTCTTTGCACTGCCCTCCTGTCCATTTTAAAATCCTTTATAAAATTTTAGTACTTTCAAAGTCCTTCATGGTCAGGCCCCACAATATTAATATACCTTTTGCACCCCCATACTCCGAGGCAAGCTCTTAGATCCTCCTCTCAGGGTCGTCTAAATGTTCATCGGGCATTTTTTAAGACTCAGGATGATTGTGCTTTCCAGTCAGCAGCCCCTTAGCTTTGGAATAGCCTCCCAGCAAGTCTGAGGTCTTTGGACTCTGCGGACACTATTAAAAAACGACTAAAAACTAATTTGTTCAGGTTTGCTTTTAGGTAACGTTGTAGTCCCTGTTCTTAACCTCATTATTTGTAGTTTATTTTTATTTTACTTGTGTAAATAAATTGTCATTTTATCCTGTTCGGTTCATTTGATTGTATTTGTTTTTATCCTGTTTGATTCATTTGATAGTTTTTAATTTTTATCTTAGCTTGTGACGCTCTTTGTGACTGGTGTCTGTGAAAGCTGCTGTATAAAGACACTATGCTTGCTTGTCCTTTTGAACTCCCGAGTCTCCCGGTGGGGATAGTTTGAATGAGGAAGGCACTATAGGCACTGGAGGCAATCACAGTGCTGGCCGCAAATAATTTACTCTTTAACCAGCATTTAGGTTTTAAGTCATTGATCAAATTGAGCTCACTCCTGCCATGTTTTACTGTGTCAGTCAGTCTCAGGTAATCACTGGCTCTCTGTCCTGTCTGTCTTTCCTTCATAGAGCTTGCTGCGGTCCTTCCACAACATAAAGGATGTGGGGGTGGTTCAAGTGAAGGTCATCCGGGCCGAGGGGTTGATGGCAGCTGATGTCACCGGTAACAACCACGTGCATTTGCATTTGATATTGTATTCATTTGGAAGATGCTTCATCTCTCCAAATCTCTAGGATGCACTTTGAATCCAATTAGAATATTAGAAAATGATGTCAAAAAAAAAGGTTGTCCATGCGTGAGTGCTATGTATCTGCTTTAATTCAGCCATTCAGTTGGATAGTCATCATAGGCTGCTTCACCTTAGTGTCTGAATGCTTAGAGACAGGCTGTCCAAACAGCCCCTTAGATCCCAGGGAAAAGTGTAGAATGAAACATAGTCACTTCAAACTTTGTTCATATTCATCATTTTTTATTCAAGTTGAGTGGGAAGCTTGCTGTTTTTCCCCCAGTTGGAATGAAGTGCTCAAAAACACCCCCCCTAATATGCTCCCTTTCCCACAAATTTTCAGTTTTAATTAGGTCTACAGTGGACAGGCCTACTTTTTCTTATATATTATCTCCTCGAAAACAACTGGGGGTAAATATAGCAAATATAGCCTTATTCACAATTGAAGAAGGATAGTACATTAATGAAAGATTGCTGGGTCATTTGTTTTTTTCAGTGCTGGTGCCCAGGCGCAGATTGGGTGGGGGGTTGTCTGGCTGGGAGTAGATTTCTTTTGAATTTGATGTTTAAATATGTTTTTAAAATCCCACAGAAACTCTCTGACCTCATTTCAAAAGCACATTCCTCAATCTGAATTTCAATTCATAGTTATTACCCATTACTCTTGGAAAGATTTTTTTTTTTCCATTTAGCCTATATTAATAAGAACAAAGCAACTGGCTTCACTGTAAGAATTTAATTGAACCGCACATTCAGTTTTTTCCCTGCACCTTGTTTCAAGAACGGTGTCATGGGCTGCGCTCGACGCTTTTGGCGATAACTCGCACAGAAGAGGGCACAAGCTCAAAAGAAACTTCTCTTTCCCCTCCCACTCCATTTCTAAATTAGAGGTATTTTACCCGCCCTTTTGTTGCGACACATTTGGTTTGAAAACCCAGCATTAACTCTCAAGGAAAAACGAGGGCAGCTCAAAAGCATTTTTTTTTTTTTCATTGGGCTCGGATTTTTTTTTCCCCGAAGTGAAAAAACCGAACAAAGAACAAGGTGAAAAAAAGCATAAATTGGGTTTTAATGAAACTCTCGATCCCATTCACTTTGTACTAGTTCGGTGCCTGCTTTGTCCTGCAGTGAATGCCATCACTGAGCCTTGCTACAGCCCGGCCCCTAATAAACTGTTGATTGCAGAAGGGCCTTCTCTTTGTGGCTTTCTTCGGCAGGGCTGTTGAGGCTGAAAGGGCCCGGTGTTGGGCTGGGCCGGCCAGGACTCAGGGAGGTTAATGACGCTAATAAAGAGATTAGCTGTTGCAGTTGGGAACCAGTGCTCAGACCTGCCACACACCTTGGCTGTTTGAATTGAGAAGAGGTGGTGGGTGGGAGCGAGGGAGGGAGGGAGGAATCTTGTTACGCCTGTGAATGAAGAAACTGTCTTATAGCAAAGTGCCAGCAGTTACGTCTGAAGACAGTAATAGAACGATTTCATTATTATTATTATTATTATTATTATTATTAAAAAAAGAAGAAGAAGAGTCTGAGTATCTGAGATCTGAATATCTTAATAGAACAGTTTTTATAATAGTAATAATAGTAAGATGAAGAAGAAGTAGAGGAGGAGGAGGAAATGGTAATTAGAGTTAGTATTACTGTCAGGATGAAAGCGAATACCACTGTAACTTACTATGCTGCATGTAAATAATTGAGCATTGTAGTGTAACTTCATTGCACAAATATACCAGGCTGTTGATCACTTGCTGATGTTTTTACCTCTGAGTAGGTAAAAAAAGAATTTACGATACCCACAACCCCAATTCCAAGATAAGTTGTGATGCTGTGTAAAATGTAAATAAAAACAGAATGCAATGATTCGCAAATCTCACATACTGACATTTTTTTCTCAAATGAACATGTCAGATGTTGTGAGACATTTTACCATTTTATGAAAAATATTTGCTCAGTTTGATGGCAGCAACACATCTCAAAAAAGTTTGGATAGGGGCATTTTTTTTACCATTGTTAAGTATCCCCTCTTCTTTTAACAACAGTCTGTAAACGTCTGGGAAGTGAGGAGACCAATTGCTCCCAAAGTTTTGGGAGAGGAATGTCATCCCACACTTGTAAGATGCGGGAATCTAGCTGCGCAACTTTCTTGGGTCTTCTTTGCCGGATTTTTCATTTTATGAAGTGCCAAATGTTTTCTATTAGTGAACGGTCTGGACTGCAGGTAGGCCAGTTCTGCACTCAAAATCTTTTACTGCGAAGCAATGCCATTGTGATGGATGCAGTATGAGGTTTGGCATTGTTTTGCTAAAATATACTCGGACTTCCCTGAAAGAGACGACATCTGGATGTGAGCATATGTTGTTAAAAAACCTTAATGTACTTTTCAGCATTGATAATGCCTTTCCAGATGTGTAAGCTCCCACGCCATAGGCATTCATGCAACGTGATACAATCAGAGATGTATGTTGGCTTTTGGACTGTGTGCTTGTAACAAACTAGATAGTCCCTCTCCTCTTCAGACTGCACAATATGGCGTCCATGATTTCCAAAAATTATTTCAAATTTTGATTCATCTGACAGTTCCATTCTGCCTCTGTCCATTTTAAATGAACTTTGGCCCAGAGAGGACGGTGGCGTTTCTGGATCGTGTTCACATAAGGCTTCTTTGCCTGATACAGCTTTAGCTTGCATTTGTAGATCGAGAGTCCTGTGTTGTCTATGTTCTACTGTGAATAAAATGTGGGTTTATAAGATTTGCAAATCATTGCGCCTGGCACATATAAACACGAATGTTGCTGAGTGAGTGAGTGAGTAAGTGACTGACTGCCTGAGTGATCAAGTTCAACAAAAACGGCTGGGAAGAAGTCCAGCGATTGGTCGGCCGGCGGGGAAGAACTTCAACGATTGATTGTTCGACGATTAGCTGGCTGGCTGGCCGTGCATTTGTCACTCGTATCTCCTGGGGGGTACACTTCAAAGCAAGTTCCAGAGACAGGCCATATTTCAGTGAGCCGGCTCAACAAACCCTGAACTCGCAATCAGACATAATTGGTACCACAACGGGGGTTGTAATCTTTCTTTGTTCATCTCCTTTTTGTGCTTTCAACACTGTACGCGCTTTCAACGAAATAGCGTTTCAGGCATCAATTGGACCTATTTTCGTTTATAAAATGATCGATTGCGTGCTGTACGGACATTATCTCTGCTCCAGGATCAGTAACACTGCGGGTTATATCCCTCCGTGGCTGTAGGGGGCGCTGCCGGCGGCCTAATGGAAGACACACATAGACAATTTTATAGTAAGGCGGCTTAACAAACCCTGAACTCACAATCAGAGATAAATGGTACCACATTGGTGGTTGTAATCTTTTTTTGTTCATGTTGGTTTTGTGCTTTCATCACTGTACACGCTCTCAATAAAAGAGCATTTAATGCAGTAACTGACCCTATTTCTGTTCATAAAATGACAGATCGCGTGCTGTATGTTTCTCCGAGGGAGCTATCCCTGATCCAGGATCAGTTACACAGCGGGTTGTCTCCCCCCGTGCCACCAGGGAACGCCGCCAACGGCTTAATGAGAGACCCATATGTGTGTGTGTGTGTGTGTGTGTGTGTGTGTGTGTATATATATATATATATATATATATATATATATATAATATCTGTGTGTATATATTCTAGATTGGTACTTGCGAATGTAAGTACGTGCAGTGAATATAACAAAATAATAAGAACAAACCAAAAGCCAATTAACATAACATGGTGCTGAGATTGAAATAAGAGATTAAAGTCCAGGAAAACCACAAGACCAATGACCATATGAAGTTTTACAGTCATTGCTTGGACACTTGAAAGACTGCATGATTATGCATGCGCATACTCAGGTGGACACCTGGGAAATTATAATTGAGATTTATGTTCGTGCATTCGTGTTGGTTGATGTATGCACTTTTTCGTTGGATGTAATGTAAATGGTTGCTGGGTGATTAATAAAATCTTTTTTAAAAAATTAAGAAAATCTTCTAGGTGGAGAAGTGGTGATCATGGACAGTTTTGAAGAATGTAAACATATTAAAAAAACAGCAAAAAGCAACACTGTTGCTGCTCATAAGGCCAGAGAGGAATTCTGGTGGAAAATTGCTGACCGTAAGTCCTCTGATGAAGGACTAGTGGAAATCACATCAGTTTCTCAGCCAAATCAAACAAAATGAAATAAAATTAGAAAATGAACTTTCTTATTTCTCGACCAGTTCTCATGATCTTGCTGTGACCTATTGCGATCCCCTTTTGTCTGTCGTCGTGCGTCGTCCGTCATGCATCGTCCGTCGTGCGTCGTCCGTCATCCGTAAACTTTTCCTTGTGAACAAAATAACTTAAGTATTTATGAACCAATTTTGATGAGACTTTGTATGCAGGCTTATATCTATAAGATCTCAAAGAAGTTCGAAAAACAGACCGATTCAATCAAATTCGATGGAGTTATTGCCCTTTGTTATATTGTCATCATAAGCCACATTGTGAACACAACAACTTAAGTAAGGGTCATTTAAGGATGTGTCATGTTTAGGTTTTGGAGGAAACTGGAGTATACCTGGAGAAAACCAACAAACTGTGGTTGGTACTTGGCAACTGCCTGTACAGTTTGAGTGGAAAACGCCCGGCGGGATGCGGTTTTACCTCAAAAGTTGAAAAGTAACTTGACATATGTTAATGAAGGTATTATTCCTTCCTTTCACTGAAGCGTTTTTTGTTTAAACGCAAAATGAAGTTTTTATGAGCATATTCACAGACCGCACCGACCAAATCTATGTATTGTCAACTCTCTTAGTGCAAGCCTAGTGTCTTGCATTTACTTTTATATACCTAGATATGTTGGAAACCAGTTATCTTTATAGATGGAAGTGTCTTGAGGTGCTTTATAAAAATTGTGAATTTCATGGCTCCATGTTTGCCCCTGGGGAGGGGGTCAAGTTTACTATAGTTTATATAGGAAAATGATACTTTTGGGTATATTCTGTTTAATTTCCGCTGGAAATCATTCACACTTGATTGACATTACAACAATGAGATGATATTATGCTATTTTTGGCAGTTTCCCTTACCCAGGGGCTAAGGGGCAGGGCCTAAGGGTCAAAATGGCTTGAGAAATCTTCTTTGCTTAAAGAAAATAGCCACAAGTTATATACATACAATTTAGAATACTCTATTGCTTATGATACTGGTTTCCATTAATCTGATCCCTGGGGTCAAAATTTAGGCCACGCCTCATGGCCAAGGTTTAACATTGGATATACTATACTCAGGTGACCGTTAAGGCCCATGGGCCTCTTGTTTTGTTACATAGTTAACCATATTCATTCATCACCAATATCAAATAATGCTTTATGTGAACACATGACAGCTCCTTCACTCGAACATTTTTATCAAGCAGTTTTACTCGAAACTGTGGATTCGTTGTCCATAACATGACCAAAGACGAAACAAAGGGGGAAAAACAGAATCTTTGAAGTTCATTCTTACACCATCACTGTATAGGAACTGCCATGTGTTCACAAAAGTGACGTCATGGCTTGGTTAGCACAACTGTAATAATCACTATCTTGTTTCATTACGATTCAGGAACATGCTTACATACTTTATCTGCTATCTACATCTGTTGCTGCTGTCTCTCTCAAATTCACATTCACAAAATCAATAACTGCTTCCCTTACTCTAGCTCTTTGTCTATTCAAATGTATAACTTGCTTTTGATATGTTTTCCTTACTGAAGACCCCCTCCCCCCACTCCCACTACCTCACACACTCTCACTCACTCCCACTCCCTCACTCACACTCGCACTCTTTCACATTCTCACACTCTCCCCACCCACTGTAAATAATTTATCAGCTCTAGTTCGTTACTAAACTTGCACTTCATATAATTGCGGGAGCTTTGCCCCATTTAGCAACCTTTTCTTGGGCCCACATTCTCATACAGCACTTGGCAGCCCAGCCATATACTAGGTTGCACCTTATCTTGTTATTTACTATTTACACAGCATCCCATTTCTGGAATTGGGGTTGTGCAACGTAATATCCCATGTATGAAAATGTCATTCTTGACATCTCACGAATTGAATATGATGATGGAATTCCTATGTTCAATGGACATGTTTTTCTGACTATATGTGATTATTTCTTACTCCAAGTTGAGTCTTTCTGCTAACAGTATCAGTGACTTGTAATTTTTCATTACATTACATATTTTAGATGTAAGCACTTTTAATAATGTTAGTGAAAAACAGGTGTATAAGATGGGTATGTGCACATTTTTTTCCATGTAATAGATTATGCGGTTATACTAATGTTACACAGGAATCCATGGTTTGGGTGTAATCCCCATTCGGAAGACTTTTGCTTTGTACTTGTAGAAATAATTGTTGTACTTGTACTTGTACTTGTTGTAATAATTATGCAGGTTCAGTTTCTTCAGGGTCTGATCAATGTGTCCTCAATGTGTGATTAGTGTGTTTACTCAATATGTTACTATTTTCTGTTTAGTGATTTTTCAGAGTGGCCAGGGACAGCAGTTTGTTTTCAGAGTTAAGTTGGTTTGAGTAGTTCTCACTCAGTCTGTGTCTGTGGTGTTGAGCTTGTGTATAATCAAAGTCTGGTTCCTATGTGGCTTATTTGTTATCAGAATTAGTTCAGGGTTTAGCTTGTTTGTGGTCAGAGTGAATCCAGGGTTTTGCCTGTTTGTGGTCAGAGGGGGTTCAGGGTTTAGCTTGTTTGTGTTCAGAGTGAGTTCAGAGTTTAGCTTGTTTGCGGTCAGAGTGAGTTTGGGGTTTAGCTTGTTCGTGGTCAAAGTGAGTTTGGGGTTTAGCTTGTTTGTGGTCAGAGTGAGTTTGGGGTTTTTGCTTGTTTGTGGTCATTGTGAGTTCAGGATTTTGCTTGTTTCTGGCCAGAGTGAATTCAGGGTTTAGCCTGTTTGTGGTCAGAGGGAGTTCAGGGATTAGCTTGTTTGTGGTCAGAGTGAGTTTAGGGTTTAGCTTGTTTATGGTCTGAGTGAGGTCGAGGTTTAGCCTGTTTGTGGTCAAAGTGATGTCAGGGTTTTGTTTCTTTGTAATGAGAGTGAGCTCAGTGTTTAGCTTGTTTGTGGTCAGAATGAGTTCAGGGTTTAATCTGTTTATGGTCAGAGTGAGTTCAGGGTTTAATCTGTTTATGGTCAGAGTGAGTTCAGAGTTTAATCTGTTTATGGTCAGAGTGAGTTCAGAGTTTAATCTGTTTATGGTCAGAGTGAGTTCAGAGTTTAATCTGTTTATGGTCAGCGCCGGTTTGGGGTTTAGCTTGTCTGAGTTCGAGTGTTCTCCTCCTGGTGTGGGTTTGCAGGCAGTCTGGCGCTCCCCTGATAGCCTCAGACTTAGTCCCTCTCTCTCAGCTTGCTGGCAGATTCACCCCCCGGGCGAGACACTGGTGTGACGAGAGAGGGTGCAGAATGGGGGCTGGAAGAGAGCCCCAGTAGACTGGGCTCCCATTAGAGACGACAGGGTGACACTCGGGGACCCCAGGAGTCCCAATTAGAAAGCGTGTCATTGTGCTTCAAGCACGCCAATCTACACGCTAATGAAGCTGCCGCGTGACACTTTCGATGGGAAAGATTAAAAAATTATAACAGTGAAATATTTAACAATGCTTTGCTTTTCTCTAGTTGTCTGCGTCTTGCTGTAGGTTTCTCTTGGATGGAAATGTGTTGCGCTAAATTTGTCATAAGATCTGATATTTAGTATTTTCCATGTCCTGTCTTCTCAAAAGCATATCCAAAACCTATGAAAAGCATCTCAGGTCTGCGTGCAATTTGCCGTAATGTGCAATGATGGACGGGACGAGAGAGAGCGAGAGTGTGAGAGAGGGAGAGGTGCAGCATTAGGAATGCTAAATTGAGGGCGTCATTTTGACGGCTTTGCCTCTCTGCTTACAAATCAGTCCGTTTGGCCACTGTGACCAGCAGGCTTTAATTAAGATATGTTCAATGGCAGGACCCCCCCCCCTCCGCAACCCAAGCATCACCCCGCCCCACCCCGCGCGCGGTGTCACAGTCACAGCTCCGCGCTCACACGGTCCGGTCGGCGGCTCTGACCTTGTGCGAGGTCCAGTGTTCCCAGGGGAACAGGCAGGCCCATGAGCTCTGATTTCACACTCCGGCGCTGCCTCGCTGCCCTGCTCAATGGCACGCTGACAAAGACCTTTAGAGTGCGCCGCGCCCAGGGCTTGTTCCAATTGGACAACTAGAGAGGTGTCAGCGAACAAGGTTATGGACTGCAGAACAGAGCCTTTTAATGAAGAGCTCACGGTCTCCCATTTGGCTGTTTGGAGAGTCTCTCTCTCTCTCTCCCTCTCTCTCTCTCTCTCTCTCTCCCTCTCTCTCTCTGCTGCTCTCTTTCGCCTTCTGTCTCTCCCCTGCCCTGTTCTCTCACTGTCACACGGCATTTCTGTCGCACTCACTCCCTTGTTTTTCGTTCTCTCTCTGTTCGTGCCTCTCTGCACTCTCCCTGTTGCGACCTTGCTCTCTCTCTCTTTCTCCTTCCATCCCCTTTGATCCTCTTCTTCTCTGTTTTTCTCTTTCTTCTCCAGTCTCACTACCTTTTTCTCTCACTCACTATTGCTCTGGTGCTCTATCATTCTCATCTCTCTCGCTATCCATCTATCCCCCTCCCTTGCTCTCTCTCTTTTCTCCTAGTGTACTCTGTCCCTCTTAACAAAATTAATTGAGGCATTTATGTGGAGTGGTTGTGCTCTAGCTGGCAGATAAAATCGAAATAGCCTCTTAAACAAACACTGCATTACGATACAAGTCTCTGGGACCCCTGGCTTGTAACACAAACTCTTTAGGTGAACAGCAATCGTCCCTTTCAAAAAGTCCTTGCGTGCTGAGTAGCATGGTACAGGAAGTGTTGATTTTTTTTTTTTCAAAGTTTTGTTCAGTTTTTGTGCTCTATTTCCATTGTATAGTCACTCATATTCAACTGTAAGTAGCAATTGTTCACAATTAGAATGCTCAGGTTAGAGCATTTGTGTGTAATGTGCTAACTTTGCTACACGGTCCAGCTAAACCTAGCAAGAGGTATATTGTAAACTTCAGGGTTAAGTCATCACCTTATTTGACTCATTATGCTCTGATACTCTGAGTTTAGTTAACATTCTGTCCTCTTCTGTTTTCCCTCGCTTTCACTCAGTAGCTAACAATGTGTGTCCAGAGGTCTTTGTACATCCAATTATGAAGTTTGTTCTTTTTAAGTGGGTCATTTTGAATTTGGGCTTCCATTTGAAGTGAATTGGTAAAATAAAAAGTAAATGTTACTTTAAACATGTAGATGCAGCCAAGAGGAGACTTCTAGTATAAACTTACTGTATATACCTTTGTAGATGTATAATGTCAGAAGGTCACCTTTGTCTGGGAAAACCTGCTGTGTACATTATTTTTTTGCCTACTACATCCATTTATAAATGTGGTGTGTTCCATCAAAGGGTTTGCAATAAAATCCCGTTTGAAGTGATTATTATAAGCTATACTTACCTCACCTAATGTTGAATTATTGCTTTCTCTCTGCTCTTAGAGATTGCTTTTCGAGTATTGCAATATTTCAGTCTAGATATTTCTGGAAAAAAAACAGCAAGTGATTGTTCATAGTCATTTAATTTGTAAACCTCAGATGGAGTGCAATCTGAAAATTCCTAGAATTATTTCAAAATTTATGTAATAATGACATCTTTATCATAATTGCTGTAATTTCAACTACTGTATCTGCACACTTTCTGCTGCTATATCGATCCACCATTTACCTATTCTATGGGCACAAGGTCAAATACCTCGCCTGATAAAAGAGATTAATTTTTGATTGTTAACAGACCACTGGTACTAATTTGACTCATGGATTGGTACGAAGTAACATAAAATGACTAGCATGTTGCGTAGCTCTGTTCATTTCAGTATATCTGTGTTTGTATGAAGTCAGAATTTTTTTTCTTCAAAAAAATGAACTCACTAACCCAAAAGTCTTTTTTTTTTTTTTTTTTGGTCAAATAAATATGTTCCAGTAGCTGTAATACCAGTCATTTCAAGTAAATGAAATTACAGTGATTGAATTATGCTGGAGTTTATGTGTTCTTGCACTGCTTGTTCATGTGTATTAGAATGCAAATCTGTTTTTGCGTAACTGGAGGGAGAGAGCCTTTTTACGGAGGTGCGCCTGGTCCACGAATACTCGCATAAACGTTGAAAATGTGCTTGTTTCATTTCTCTGGGGGTCTTTAAATTTATCATTCAGAGCATTTTCACAGACTGCTCATGTAAACATTGATCTTGGCTTACCTGTATTAGTGGGCACTTTCGACATTCTTTAGCTTTCGTTTGTCATTTTACACTTTTCTACCTTTTCCTACCTTTTATTATTTCCATTTTATTGATATTGTCCCTATTTGGTGAGGAGATGTGTTATAAAGAAATTCAACACCCATGTTATAAAGAAAGTGCAAAAAGAAAATAAATAGTGATGATAAGTAATAAGAAGTCATGAAATAATACGTCTCTTGAATTTTTTTGTCCCATCAGTGCGCATATACGCTATGCAGTTTTATTAAAATCACTGCGGTACACAAGCCAGTTGGAATACAGTGTGTTTGACTCTGTTACTCCAGTCATTACTTATTCTGGCAGAATTTCCATAATTGCGCACTGTGGAAGTTAATAATGCTCATTACCCTCTCACTTAACTCCAGATCAATATGTGGCAGGAATTGAAATGTATGCAGACTGATAGATCAGGCTGACATTCATTCAGTGCTGTTACTAAATGCCCAGACCCTGCCGTAATGCGCGGGAAAACGTCACAGGAGTAGTAGAACTGAATACATCACGCTGCATAGGCTCTGGAGCCATTTCTTAACAGGCATATTTTTACAACAATCTTCTCCCACTTTTATAATAGGGCTGCTATTTTCTGTGGTGTTTACTTTAAAAAATAATCTTAGAATGCGAAGGAGTCTCGCTGTGGGAATTGTGTGTGGGTTGTGTGAGTGTGGATGACTTAGTGTTAGTCAGAGTGAGAAGACAAACAAGGAAAATGTTCCAGATTGTTGGATAAAAGGAAAGATCAAAGCTGAGGAATTAGTGTTGTTAGATTTTTTTATTTTTTTTTATCCATTGAATCGACCTCAACTCTTTCATTTTACAAATAATCATGTTGGTATTACTTTAGCTGAATATGGGACACTGTTTTTCATTAATATACAGTATAATGATATTGTGTTTGGAAGCATGTGATGTACGATTTTTGTTAAGATTTGTTCACTGAAAAAATTGAGACTTTCGATCAAAGTAAAAAAAATTGCGTCAACTTGATACAGCTAATTTTTGAGTTTAAAATGTTTTTTTTCAATTGAGAAAAAACTAAAAAAATTAGCTGTAACCAGTTGACGCAATTTTTTTACTTTGATCCAAAGTCTCAGTTTTTTCAGTGTTCCTTTTATGTTCACAGCTATTTTCTGGTGTCATCTGATGCTTTTTTTTAAACAGAGGAAAATGTTATTGACACGACATAAATCAAATAATGTCATAACGCTAAATCTTTGACTGAACTTGAAGAGGCAGAACATGCCCTGTTCTGTTTTACAGATCACTGTTATAAGCTCAGGTCTCGCATGCTTGTGAGGGACCTAGCCTAACTGAAACTGGTACGTCTGCAGGCCTCACCTTTTACCGTTCATATATATTCTGTTGGCGCGTAACTTGCGGGAGTTTGTCTGTAAGCGTGCACTTTGCACTTCAGTGGAGATGAAATCCTCCGCCTGCATCCAATAGCACCTGAGGCAGGGTTACAGGGGCAAGCCTGTTATATTTGCATTCCTGGCAAATGTTTCCCAATCAGGCAGAAATACGTACATACAATAATGAGAATAATAATAACATTCCAGCTTAACCCAGTGCCTTGTCCGGGCTTTAGTAGATTGTAATTTTTTTTCGACATCGCTGTCCTTTGACTCTCCACCAGCAGTAACACGATGGTCTGTTTGGTCCACTTCGTTTTTCCTTCCACTGGATTAAGAAGCGAGTAAATAAGAGGACAGAGAGATAAAGTTAATGCATCTCAGTTTATCTATTGTCGCTTCTGCCTTGCAGGCAAGAGTGACCCCTTCTGTGTGGTTGAGCTGAGCAACGACCGTCTGCAGACGCACACAGTCTACAAGAATCTCAATCCCGAGTGGAATAAGGTCTTCACCTTGTGAGTGTAACACGCACACACACACACACACACACACACACACACACTCACCAGTCAGTCTCTCCACACAGTCTGCTGTTGTGTTGTGTGCTTGTACCCATTCTTCTGTGCGCGGGGGGTCTGCGAGTGGGCGCTTTAGAGTTCGACATAATCACCCTCAACTCTGTCAAACTATTTACATTTTTCTTTATTTGCATTCAATATTTCAGCCAATGTTAAAAAAAAGCTATTATCTTTGTCTTAGTATAGAATATCTGGGTATTTGTTTTTGACTAAAGGTGAGAAGAAATGTTCATTCAGCCTGTGCCTCCTTTACATTGCAGAGAAATTATTTCATTAACTGCATCGAAGTCATTTGGGGAAGAAAAACACTTACAGTAGCTAAAGCCACTTCTGCGGTTTGCATGGCACTTTGTAATTTTTCTAAATGGATTGAAATACATACTAATTGCGAAGCAAATAAAAATAAACTGATTTGACTAAATGTGCTATAATATTAGGTTATATTTGGAAGTAGAATGACTTTTTGGATTATAGTCTCATCTAATGTGCACCAATTATCTGGCAAAATACACTAAATCTGACGTTGTTTTTTTTATTCTTGTGAGTGTCATAATTTGTAATGTGGTGAAATGCATTGTTTTTATTGTTATTATTATCGAAAGCTGTAATTTTAATGATAATTTTGTGCCATCTTTTTCTGTTTTTATGAGCTATTTTATCTTTTGTGTAACTAAGCAAGTGAACTGGCAACGGGTGATGATTTTCTTTTCTTTTTTTTGCGTTATAGGAGCTCTTCTTTCATTTGCTTTGATCTCGTATAATGTGGTTCGAGGTGCTGGAAGTCTTTTGTGAGATAATAAATTCATATAGACCAATTGTGCTTCCCCCTACGACTGGAGATTAAATTGTTAATTTTTTACTTAATTGAAATATTGCCCATGAATATTCCTTTAAAGAAATGCAGAGACATTTTAAATGTATTCATAATTAATATAGAAAAAAAAAATCTGATTTACAGTATCCTGGAGTTCATTGATCATAGTTTTTGTTTCTAGTTCTTCTCTGTCAGTCATTGTTAAAACAGCGGAGATGTTAGATTAGAAAGCCTACCTTAGCAGTTACAGAGTTTTGCTGATTGTCATTAATAACAGCTGATAGATTGGCAGGAACATTGACAAAGATGGCAAAATTATATTGCGTTTCCTTTTGTGTAATAGATGTGTCTGCCTTACATGTGCTCTATTGATATCAGGATGTGTCAAAAATTAGTGTAGATAGTGTAGGTAAATTTATTGTGGAAATGCAAATTGTACAAATATATGGCATACATTCAGGTGTATGCAAAGATTAAAAAAAAAAAAATCTTATGTTGGCTATATATGAGTGATTTATTCACTGGATAATTCATTTGTTCCCCTAAAAACTGCGTTCTATCATTTAGGCACATCAAAAAAGCATTCAGCCAATCATGAAATAAATTATGATGTAGCAGCACTTTTTATATAACATTTTAATGGTTATTTATTTAATTTTTTTGACATGACTGATAAAATTCACTGTGTTCACCAACATACTTCAGCAGTTGAAATCCATTTGCGAATTCCCCTGGAATATGTCTTTATCTGCTGTGCAACAGAGCTCCAGTTTCTTTAAGAGTAGCCTCAATTTCCATCATTAGAGTCGTACTCGGTAGCCTACTTTTCAAAGGTTTTTCAGAGAGCAAATTACTCCTTCTCTGTTTTTTTTATGCTTGAGCTCTGTGCGGTCAGACACAAATTGTGTAATGGACTAATTTCGTCGGGGCATTACCAATCCCATATACTTTTGTTTAGTCATTGATAACTGCCTCTTTCTGTCTCCTCTCCTCTGAATCTCATCTGCCAGCAATGTAAAAGACATCCATTCTGTGCTGGAAGTCACAGTGTATGACGAGGATCGGGACAGAAGTGCTGATTTCCTGGGAAAAGTGGCCATCCCTCTCCTCAGAGTGAGTGCTGACTGCTCTCCGGTTCAATACCATTTCTAAAGAAAAAAAAGAAAAAAAAAAAAACGCAAGAAATGTTTCATATATTTTTCAAAAATGAGGGTATAAAATCATAAAATCATCAGCTTAGCACTTTCTGGGAGCTAAGATCTTTCTAGCTATAGAACAGTGGGTGACGCGGCGAGCGAAGGCGATAGAGGCGGGGAGAGAGCACGAACAAAATAAAAAGCGTAACGCATACTCTTTTGCTGATTCCCCAGGATAGTTAATTTTATCTGTGACACTGGTCCACTGGTAATGAACAGGTACTTGTCAGAGTTGCCATAGTTGTTTTGGGTCCTCTGTCAGATCCAGCAGCTCGGGGTCAAAGTTCGGGGAGGGAGTGTATTCAGCTGGGTATTGGAGACAGACGGCTGTCATGTCCTCTTCCCACAGATTCAAAATGGTGAACGGAAAGCTTACGCCTTGAAAAACAAGGAGCTGACAGGGCCAACAAAGGGGGTCATCTTTCTCGAAATAGACGTGATTTTTAATGCTGTAAGTCTCTTTTCTTCTGTGCATTTTTTCCGTCTTTTCTCTCCTCTATGCTGCCATCGCCTATATCTTCCCCTTTCCCCGTCCGCGTTTTTTCTTTTTCGCCGTAATTACCGAAGATGAGAGCGAGCTTCCCAGCATCGCCTTTGTTTGTGAATGTGCGGAATGTCCCTGAGCGTGAATCTCGGCCGCCATTTTAGGTGCGAGAGAGCGAGAGAGGGTACACAGTCAGCGTGCTGCTCATGGTCGCCATGTTCATCACGGCTTTATATACTTACACTTGGCTTCAAATTCATCTTTTTTTTGTGTTTACATCTTTATTTTCTACTATAGAGGGCAAGGATATTATGTCAATATTATGTCAATGCCAGTTTTCTGTTCTGTCTTAATATTTCCTCTCATTTTTTTCCCCGACAGGTAAAAGCTGGTCTCAGAACATTGATACCAATAGAACAGAAATATATTGAAGAGGAGCCCAAAGTCTCGAAACAGGTAACGCGAAAGAGATTCGACCGGTTTGACTCAGAGCAACATAACCATGCTGACCGAAAAATTTTCGTTAAAAAAAATGGAGATCTCTGAGTGACAGCCGACAGTGTGGGACACAGGAGCGAGTGTTAAAAAGAAGAGGATTTTGTTTTTACCCCCCTCCTCTTACGGTGAATAGAAACGTCAAGCTGTCAGCGGCACGGCCTCATGAGGAGATTGGCCGGGTGGGTGGGGGCGGGGGCAGGGCCGTGCCACTGCTGCTAGGCACTCCATTGTCCCCGCGCTCAATGTGCCCGGCTCACAAAGACCTGAATCGAAGGGGCCGGCCCAAATCAGAGCTGTCACAAAACGCTGTTTAGGACAAAACAGACATATTTTCCCGGCCTTTGTCCACGCCTTTTTGGACTGGAAGATGAGCACACTACTCTCCTTCTGTGTGCCCTCCGCTTCTCTCCCTCCTCTCTTGCATTTTTTCCCCCCAATTCTGACTCATCGAAAGGACTTCTGTCAAACATCTGAAGGATGATGTCATAGGTTCTCCTTCTTCTGTTCTTCTTGCCTGGCGGACATTTCGTTTGGGCTTGCGAGCTGCTGCCCACTGCTTTTGCTTTGACAGCGCTTTGAATGTTGAATAAAGAGTAACAGCGGACATATTCAGATTCATGCAAGTATTTTTGTGAAAATGCGTCCTGAATATCTCACCGTTTCTGCATTGTTGCCTGTGGTGCCGCAGGCCCCTCAGTGTTTGTGGCTGAGCTGCTCAGTGTTTAAGTGCACGTCAAAGCGATCTGTGAAAAATAGATAGAATTACTGGTCGCTATCAAGATTTGCAAGTCAGTGGCCGTCGTCAAAAATGCCTTTTTTATTTCCGCACTGGCACCTGATCTGACTGTTAGGGTATGGCATCACTCCTCTGTTATAGGTATGGGATAGTTGGTCCCTACACTACCTACAAATGCCTCATAGGATGATTTAGTATATTTCATAATGTTTTTAATAATGCCATAGTTTTGGCCTGGTTATGATTAGAATTAGGGATCTGGTGGAGGATAGGGATGTGGTTATCATCTGGTTTTGGTTTGGGTTTGAGGACAGTAGTCATGGTTTTTAAAAGGCAGTCTTGACTCCCAGTTGGAAATGTCAAACTCGCAAATATGGGAATCGAACAGCGGTATCCCATGGCAGTTTGCTATTTTGTTGTCCCAACTACACCACGACCTCCTCCCTAAGCAGAGGTGCTACAGTCACAATTACTACAGCTACTAGTAAACATTTGCCACTTGAACGCCAATATATGTCATTGTTGTTTTCAATTAAGGATGACAACCTACTCAACCTACCAGTAAATACAGAAGGGTCCTACCGTCACGTACCTATAGTGTTGATGACAGCACTCATTCAACTGAATAATAGCAGTCAGCTCGGTTGGTATAGGTTTATAAGATATACTTTATTGAACCCCTTGGGGTAATTTGTCCTCTGTATTTGACCCATCCTATAGTTAGGAGCAGTGGGCAGCCACAGAGCGGCGCCCGGCGACCAACTCCAGGTCTAAAGCCAGTTCCTTGGTCAGGGGTACTGGTTGGAGTGTTCCTATGATGCATGTTTTTGTGGGTGGGGTAAACTGGAGTACTCGGAGAAAACCCACGCGAACACAGGTAGAACATGCAAGCTCCACACAGAAAGACCCAGGCCGGATTCGAGCCCACAACCTTCTTGCTGTGAGGCAGCAGTGCTAACTGCGCCGCCCACGGCATGCAGGCACAGTCCACAGTGATTCGTAGTTGAAAAAATATGGTGAATCACGGGTAAGCCCCACTTATCGAGAGCGGAAAGTCTTCCTGATGTGTTCCAACTAAATCCATCAGACGAGAAAAAAGAACCTGACACTTGACTCCACTCACCGGGATGGTAATATTTAAGCCTTTTAATTCACTCCTAGGTTTGCCCCATGTTTTACTTTGCAGTCCCCTGGTCAGAAAAAACACCATTTGGATCGGCGGTAATTTGCCTGCTGCTGGATGACAGCGGGGAGTTGAAATGATCTGTGGCAATTGTTTTGATTATTTTACCCACCTGTGGAATTTGTGGGGCCTTTTCAGAAGGTCGGTGTAAAGAGCTCGGAGGACAGTTTGGTGTAGACTCTTGTCGATGATCCTTGACCCACCTCCTCTTTGTCATCCTGTATTCAAAGGATATTTGAAAAGTATGCACTCTTGTGAACTCGAGAGACAAAAAATGTACTACAGTGCACTGTATCCTGCTGTGTACCCGCAGTCTCTCCCCACGGTCTGCTTTGGGCAACAACCGACACTTTAGTCGTTGTTACGTGGTTTACTTGGATGACTTTCAAACCCGTGTTTATGTCCAGTCATCTCTCTCTCTCTTTCTCTTTCTTTCTCTCTCTGCTACAGTTACTGCTGCAGAACTTCAACCGTGTGAGACGCAGTGTCCTGTTCCTCATCAATGTGGGCTACTACATCAACAGCTGCTTTGAGTGGGAATCTCCCCAGAGGAGCATCTGTGCCTTCCTGGTATGAGACTGGTCCCCGTCAGATTGCAGTCTTAGCGTTTTCAGAAAGTGGGTTGTTTGTGTTAAGAATGCGGTTTCAATGCAGTTTAAGTGTGGACACTTGCAGTTAGTGATTCAGTATGAAAGTGGGCTGAGTGTGATTGCAGTCTGGGCTCAGAGAAATACACCGTGAATGCCCTTGTCCAGCATAAAATAAGCTGGGTGGTTATGCTCATAAAATGATTGTGAGGACTGAATACATTCGGTCCTGTATTGTTGTCACTGGCATCATCACATGACCACCACCACAAATTAATTTATACTCTTCCTCCACTCCTCTGGTTCCCCTCAGTCATAAGAGGTTGTTGGGTGGTTTTATCTGGTGGACTTCGAGATGATAGGGCTTTTAATGTGCAACTACGTTACATTGTTATAATTTAAATACAAAAAAATATTCAGTCAAATTTAGTTTAAATTTTGTATGTAGCATATGGGAAATGTACAGATAATTGTTGTGGAATGAATGGTCCTGTCTGTCAAAATACAGGTTTAGTATCTTTCACAGGTGAAACCAGTATGAAATTACCTCTTGCATTGGGCATTTGCAGATAGGAATGGGTCACGTGAGCTTCCTCCATCAAAATATAGATTTAAGTGTTCTGGTGTGCCTTTTGTATGGAGATTTGAGTTTATGTGCAGTTTTCTTCTTCAGTTTTCTCCAGTTTTTGGTTTGTGGAAGTTCAGGGAGCCAAAAAAATTGAAAGTAATGCAAAGAAAAATATCTGGGAGTTCTGTGGCCCTCTGGCAGCAGAGTCACATTGTGTGCTCTGATGCAGGTGAAAATCTTTTTGATAGATTTGCTTATTTGTAATCTAAATATAACTCTTGTCTTTCTTAGGGCTTCATGTAAATAGTTATATTTGTAACACTACATTGGTTTTCCTTACTTCTCTGAAGCTACTAAAGGAAGACCAATTCATGGCAGTTCAGTTTGGGAATGACCAGTTAGTAGAATGTACAGTGCTGCAGTATATCCTAAATTTGATATGGCAGGCTTGGCTGCATTATAAAGGTTTTCTACATTGTATATAGAACATGGCTCATCTTGCTGTGGCAGTAAATTGATTCATCTCACAGACTGTGTGTTTCTTCTTAGTATTGATCAATTGACCCTTGCATCAATATTTTTAATTAAAACGACCACCATAGCATGTTCATAATTATACTCTTTTATGTCAAAATCAATCCTGCATAATTTGCATTTCTATCTTTCTGAGCAATGATTGCACTGGCTGTCCATCACAACATGCAACTGTGGCTCAGCTATCTGAGATTTCTCGGTTAAATATCTCATATTGCTGGAAAAAAGTTCTGAGATGCGTGCACTGGTGCAGCGTCCTTATGAAAATATCCTGTAGTATTGCTATCATACTCACAGTATAATTACAGTATCACTATAATTTGCATGGTGTAAGTAGAGTAATGTTATAGCAGTCACATTGTAACTATAGTATTACGACAGCTTTTAAGAGTATAACTATAGTATTACTGCATTATCCTTGTATAACTACAGTATTGCCATAACTGGGATCATATAACTAGAGTAATACTACAGCTGTTGCATTATAACTATAGTATTACCACAGCTTTTAAGAGTATAACCACTGTAAATCTATAGAATCACTGTACAGCGACAGTGTTATTATAACTTGCAGAGTGTCACTTGAGTAATACTAATAGCATTACCATCATTATAGCCCTGAAAAACTATAGTACTGCTATAGATAACCACGGAATCATGATAGC
Organism: Gymnothorax reevesii; assembly: GCA_029721435.1. Taxonomy (NCBI): domain Eukaryota; kingdom Metazoa; phylum Chordata; class Actinopteri; order Anguilliformes; family Muraenidae; genus Gymnothorax; species Gymnothorax reevesii. Next base: position 30,834,281 of record CM056580.1, on the reverse strand, counting down.
TTTTGCTCTATAACTGCTGCGTTACTATAGCTTTAGATAACTACAGTATTGCTGTGGTCATCACAAAATTGAACTATAGTTTATGCATAAACCTAAGGTTTATCTATGGTTGAACTATAATTCTACTATTGTATCCACGGTAGAACTATAGTTACTACAGTAAAACTATAGTTTGAGTATGGTTAAACTATCGAGTATGGTTAAACTATCATTTCTATGGTGAAAACTACTGGTCACTATTGTATGACTGTAGTTGACTCTGTTCCAAGTATAATTATCATGGAATAGCTGTAGTTACTTAGGTCAAACTATAGTTGACCGTGGTATGACTATAGTCACTGTACTCAAACTATAGTTGACCATGGTGCAAGTACAGTTCACTGAGGTACAACTGTGGTAAGGCATGACTCTAGTTACATAGGGCAAAACTATGGTAAATACAGAAAATAATGGTTGTAGCACTAGTTCTGCAGTATGGTGAAACTCTGGAATAGCCTTGCCAGTCTGTGCTGTTGCAGGAAATCTAAGATGCAAATAATTCTATCAGGATGGAAATAGCTCTGCTAACTTGAGTAGACTCAAACACTGGGGATGGAAGTTGAAAGGGTCCAATTTAGAGTGGGCCTTAAATGAAGGTGATGATGAGCATAGCTACGTATGTATAGTCAAAAAGAACACAGTGAATGTTCTTAATTTTTTTTAAATGTGCTATTGCCAGTAAAAACTAGGAATGGCCCATGAAAAAGATGCATCTTCATACTCCTATGGTACCCAGCCAAGTATTGTTTGTGCATTCAAAAATGGGACATCTTGAGATGACATTACTGTGCCCCAGGGATTCCACAGGCCAAGAAACTCAGTCCTGGGGACCCACTGTGTATGCAGATATTTGTTCAGCCACAATTACAATTGCAGAATTAACAAGTGTTAATTTTTATTAATATTGTGTTTCAACAAGAGATACATTGCACCACCCTAAACCATCGCTATGTTCACATTACAAGCCTCGTTCTTCAATTCAGATTTTTTGCTTGGAATTTCAAGTAACCTTTATCTTTCCGTTAAGAAAACCCATCTGCCCTTCGAAATGGTAGACACATGTACATTGGTTTGCTTTTGAACGAGGAGTCATCTGTGTCATAAACAACAAAAAATGTCATAACCAAAAAAAAGTCCCCTCGCACACTGATCACCATTAGTAGAGCTTTGTTAATTCGCTCCTAATAAAGTCTACTAATGGTGATCAGTGTGCGCGGGGACTTTTTTTTAGTTTTGTACATAATTTTTGTTCTGCCTGCTATCGCCAGCACCCGATTGACTTGGACAGGCTTGTGCATGGGGACTTTGTGGACTTTAAACAAAAAATGTCATATTTATGAGAGCACTTATGGAATTGCAACCCCGTTACCAAAAAAGTTGCAAAGCTGTGTAAAATGTGAAAATAAAAAACCAGAATGCAGTGATTTACACATCATGCTCATTTTGAATTTGCTGCCAGCAACACATTTCATAAAGGTAGGGACAGGGGCATGTTTACCACTGTGTACCATCACCTCCTCGTTCAACTACAGTCTGTAAGTGTTAGAGAACTGAGGAGACCAACAGTTGTAGTTTTAAAACAAAACATTTTCCCATTCTCACTTGATGTTATTTCAGGTGGTCGACACTTTGTGGCCCCCTTTGTCACATTTTTTGTTCCGTAATGCGCCAAATATTTTTAGAGGATGACCAGTCTGGACTGCTGGCAAGCTGTGTTGCACCCATACTCTTTTACTACAGAGCAATGTTGTTTTGATTTGTGCAGAATGCGGTGTTTGGCATTTTCTTGCTGGGCCTCCCCTGAAAAAGACATCTGGCTGGCCATATATGTTGCTCCATAATCTGTATATGTCGTTCAGCATTAATGTTGTCTACACAGATGTGTAAGTTACCCATGACGTGCATTAATGTATGCCCATACTATCATAGATGCTGGCTTTTGAACTGTGTGCTGATAACAAGCTCTTCATCCCCGCTTTTTAACCCAGAGGATGTATCCTCCATGAATTTCAAAAAGAACTTCATATTTTGATTGGTTAGACCACAGGACAGTTTTCCACTTTGCCTCAATCCATCTTAAATGAGCTTGGGCCCAGAGATGGCGGCAACGTTTCTGGGCCTTGCTTGTATTTGGTTTAATCTTTACATGGCAGTTTTAACCTAATCAGCTTTGAGATTTTTCAGCAGGCGTTTTTTTTTTTTGCATCATACAACTTTTCCTGCCTTTTGCTGCAGTAGTTAGCACTGTCATCTCACAACAAGAAGATCATTGGGTCGAATGTGGCCTGGGGCCTTTCCATATGGACTCTGCATGTTCTCCCCGTGTTGGTGTGGGTTACCTCTCACAGTCCAAAGACATGCACATTAGTTTAATGGGAGATACTAAATTTCCTGAAAGTAGTAAAACGATGTAAGAGTTGTAAAACTTTAAGTTAAAGCATCTTGGAACCGTAGTTATGAGCTACGGTCTGACCACAGTTACGAACCATGGTTGAACTGCATGCAATATGGTGGAAACATTCTGTGACTATGGCTATGAACTATAGTAGAACCATAGTTATGATCTGCAATGGAAACATTTTCATTGCTATAACTATAGTTGATAACTATTGCAAACCATGGGAGGGAAAATACCATTGAGTTACTATAGTGCATATAACTATAGGATAAACATAGTTTTGAACAATAGTGACTGTTCATGAAGGTGGTCACGACCATACCTAACATTACAGAGAAGAATTACTTTGAGAATTCCCCAGTTTAGCTGATTGATTCCCTTTACCACTTTGGCATTTGGCCATATTTAAAAATTCTTCTGCACATGAACGTGTGATTCTCATTGTTGCTTTGCCTGCACACATTGCCTTTCCATGCTAATTATGTAGATTACTACTAAATCAAATTTGTTTTTTAGAGACTGTCACTGGTGTAGTCTGCTGAGTTTGGCTTATTTGTTGCTATCCGGTAGCACTTTACAATAAGGGTACTTTAGTTAATGCAGTATTAAGCATTAACTACCAATGAATTAACAGTTAACTAATGCATCAGTGAGCTAAATAAGCATTAGGTAACTTTAACTTACCATTCATTAATGCTCTTGGTCATCCTTATTATGAAGTTGAAAACATCCCTTAACACCTCAACCTATCACACTATTCACTAATGTATGAATTAATACCTTAGTTAACATGAACACCATTAGAAAATGATTGGTAGACCCATACGTTTACAGTTGATTAACTGATAGTTAATACTTCTTACTGCATTAGGTAATATTTATTAATGTAACCTTATTGTAAAGTGTTACCTGCTATCCGTTGGTGCTCAGTGTAAGTGCCTGGTAGCTCTGTTCCTCGGCCAGTTAGAGTAGAGCTAATTTCATAGACGGGATGCTCACTCAAACATGGAAATATGTCTATCAAAAGCTGTGTTCGTGAAATCTGTCTACATCAGTTGAGTATTGGTCTGATAAGAATTAAATGTTCTCTCTGGGATTTATTATTGAGAATTTGAAGTTGGTGTATAGGGCCTACCATACAATGAGGCAAAGTACAGTCTCACTGAAAGTCTACACACATAACAAACACGGTGTTTTTCACCCATCTCCCACCATTCTCTTCTCTCCCCCTACTGCCTCTCCCATGCACTGTTATTTAGTCATCATCCTCCTGTTTTTAACACAGGACTGGGAATGCTAAGGGTACTGTCTCGCTGAATCCAGATGAAATGCTTTCAACTGCTGTAATAAATAATCACCGCTCTTTCTCTCCCTCTCTCCATATCTCACACTCTTTATCTTTACCGAGGACTCGCGCTACATCCCTTTTCACCAGACTGTCACTCCCAGTCCGCGCAAAGAGGGGAAAAAAACATATAATTGGACGACGCGCGCTGTCGTCAGAAGGGACAGCCTGTCCCTAAGCCCCTTAAGTCGCTGAGTTGTAGCGGGAGACAAACTCCATAATCCTTCATGTGATTCTGCATAAATTGACGCGAGACCTGTCTGTTAGCGCGGCACTAGCCTTTTCAACCATTCGTGCAGCACTGGTGTTTCACATTAACATTTGCCGCGTGACACTTCTGAATTTGCTGTATGGTCCTCTTAACCGGGAGAGTGGGTCAACCCCTGCCAAACTGCTGAGTGGGGGAGAGACATAATCGATTGGCTAACATTTTGATTGCTCTTCCCGCCAAATACATGTGCACCCCTGGTGCCTGTTGTCACAGAGAAATATAATGAAAATGTCAGGCGAAAACGTCAGGAGAGTGACCTAGAACAAGGCTGCATTTAAATATCCCCAGTTTGCCGTGACAGAGAAAGGACGTCAAGCGGTGGCTCATAACTGTTCTTTGGAGCCATCACAGTTTGAGCTAATTTTATGGACACAGATTATTGTATTTTAAAACATGCCTGAAGCTGTGTTTCAGATTCACTCTTGTGATGAAACACTTGGCAAAAAATGTTGCGGTGAAACATTTTGCATTTCAAATCTGTCATGGACTTCGTTTTACATTACTTACTTGAACATTTGGTTACAGAGGGAAGCATATTTCTTTGCGGGCTGATTTGTGGAGTTGTACTTAAAGAATAGAGGTGATGAAGTTTGTTTGAGAGCGCAGAATGCGTTTCTCACCTGGGACTAGAACCCATGACCTGGTGCCTCGGGGCCCATGGGGAGGTTACATTGTGGCCTAGTTCTTGTTAGTGCTACGCTTTATCCTCTAACTGGGCTACTCCCAGGGCGGCACCCTTTGCCTCCGACTGCGGGTGTGCTGAAGAATAGGTCAAAGCAGATACAGACGGAGTTTCATTTGTCGACTCGCTGCAGAAATGTATTCACTTTGACACAGTTTTGTAACTTTGCGTTTATGGGCCAAGGTTCAACACACTGAACCGTGGAGGTCTACATGATGAGCTGGAAATCCAGAAGAAGTTCTATCACAATTAAAAATGTGTTAAATGTTGGGGTAAGACTTCCCTCTCCAAGATTTCTGGCTGGTCACAGGGCTGGTTGCTGTTAAGTGCTACTGTACTGTGGTCTATCAAAAGTGTTCGCTTTATCTGCGTCCTCCGCTCAGCAGGTAGAGCGGACTGTGCTGTTCTCACTCTGTGGCCACTTTCCCCTGCTAGCTGCTGCTGGTTATATTGCTCATTTCTTTAAGGATTTTTTATGGCTGCCATCTGGTTCAGGTGATGCACTTCCAGAAAAGCTCACTGCATCTGTTTTTACCCTGGAAGTTGAGAGTGAAACAGTGGAGTGGGGTAACGGGCTGAAACCTGCTGTTAACTGCTTAACTCTGCACTGGCGGGAAACATGGCGGACTGAACTACACTATTCCTGAAGCGTGATGCACCACATGAAATTTACCTGCACTCAGTAAAAAAAGTTAATATTTTCTGTATTCTTCAGTTGTGGTAGGTCTTTCTATAAAATATGTGTGTTTATACTGAACTTAAGACAAATTTTGTTCGTCCAGAGTCATTGTGTCTGCAGCAGAACCTTCCAGTGGTCAGGTTTATTTTTGCTCTTGCAACGAAGGTTTTTTTTCTCTCGAATAGAATCCCCAGTGTATTCCAGTGAATACAGTTTCCAAATTAGAGAGCAGCATTTTAGTTTATTGTTGTCCTGTTGTCATTAGAAGCCCCCAATTCCACGTACACACTCACAAACACACAGGTAGTAATCATACGATTGCTGTACGCCCACTTTACTCACTATGGCGATAACTGATCCTTATGACTGAGTGAACTTCCTCATAATCAAACCAATACCCCTTCGCCTCCTTCAGTTCGGGGCCACTGCTGTGAGCCCCACCCACAATGCTGACTCGGCGCTTGCCCCGTCGCACGCCCTCCCCCCCCCCATCCGATGAGGAGGAGGACGCAAGGGGTCAACCACCCGTTTTACCTCCCTACCTGAGCACCTGTGAGCTGAGAACGTGCTGTCCTTCAGAACCACAGAAGAAGGAGCGCATTGTCCCTCTCCGCCAGCCTTTGTCTCCTGGACTCGGGCTGCTGCCAGCTTCTCTGCCTGGATGAAAGACGAGGCTCGTATTGCTCTGGGGAGCTCAGGCCTCACTACCTTTCCCGCCAAACAAATTTGCAGTAACTTCATCTTCAATTTGGCCCTAAATTGGGAGCAAATAGCTGGGGCATTGTTAGGTGCGGGGAGGGACACTGGAGGAGCAGGGAGTTTGTCGGGTATCCAGGGGAAGTGATATTGGGGCGGGGGTGCAGCTTTTATGTAAAGCGAGGTAGGCCTGTTATCATTGGGAGGGCCTAGACAAGGGAGCTGTTTTTTTTTTTTGTTTTTTTTCCTGTGGAAACCGGAGCACCCATCACCTGCTTTGCATTTAGATCAAATTCAGCCTTTGCTTTAAAAAAAAAAGGGATATGCACATCTGTGTGTGTTTATGCCTGTGTGGGCGTTTGTCTATCAGCGCACAACCTGCCTCTCATATTCAGGTGTGTTTCTGCATCCCAGATTTTCATATGATGCTGGAGATGTGACCCCTGGCTGGGGTCTGCCGTACAGACGACTTGGGGCGCTTACTCTAGTCGCCCGTGAGGTCGCACTGCTGCGCTTCCATTGCTTTAGGAGGCTCTGTGAAGGATTACCTCTCGATAGGTGAAGCGTGCTCAAGCCCTGGGTGAGAGGACAGGGTCATACACCAGCTGGAGCGGGTCTCTGGCTGTATGCTAAACTTCATGAGCATGGCGTCTGTAATGAAAGAAAAGCAACAGATAACCAAGTTTTCAACAAAAAAAAAATCTTCTACGTTATATTCAGTTCACTCGAGGCTAACCAAGTCTGAATCCTCAGCAGTTCGCCTTACCTTTGGCCTTCATTTGTGAGGGATGTTTATTGTGTGCTATTTCAATATTGGTTAATACTGGTTTCAGGTTTTGCACAGGGTAGAATACGAGTTGTAGTTTTCTCAATGCACAGCAGGGGGCACTGCTGCACCACACAACCCGGCTCACCATCCGAAATCTCGTTTCTCAAATTTATCAAAGCCAAGTGCTGCTGGCAAATTCAACGCTGTTTCGCTTATAACTTATAGCTTATGTTCCTCTGAGTATGCAATAATAAGGTTTGAGTATAAATAAGATAATACATGTGCAACATATGTGTGGTTAAAATTGTTCTCTGTCTGTTTTGGGCTTGTTAAACTTTAATATTTCAATCCTTAAAAAATGTCCTCCAGACACTATGCATACAGAAGCCAAAAATACCTGAAATTCTTCCTGTTTGTCAGTGGTGAAATTAAATTAAATCGCTACATTTGCCAGGACTTTAAGATTACAAGTATCTTCCAAAATGAAATGCATCTGTGTATGGTAAGAAATGTGCGTCGATCCATCTGTCCTAGCACACATAAAAATCTAAGCTGGGCACACTAGTGTACTGAAAATGCCAAGGGAAAGCACTTTATCCTTTAAAGAATATTTAATTGCTCTGTCATTAAAACATGACGATACTTAATTGACTTCATGGTAAGGAGTGTGCATTCACTTACAACCGAAATAAGAATAGCGATTTTATTGGTTTTGAAAGAGCACAATCAGCAAGTGTACTTGAAGAAAGGGATAGTGTATTATTATGATCTGAAAAAGAAAATCTGTTGGAAGTGGTATAATATACCATATAATTTTTTATATGTCCTGCTGTTTATCTTGAGTATAAATGCTCTTAGATTGGTGTTTGATGATATTTTTGTATTTTAATTATTTCGCAGTTGCATTTTTAAACAAAATGCATTTATGCATGTCTATTTTAGTCAGACTGGTGACGGATGAATGGTATTCCGCATTGAGTGTTGCTTTTGTTAATTAACAGACGTGATTCTGTACACTGTCCTTTGTTGTGAATATTTCAGCTATTACCTGACTGACTTAAATAATGGGCAGATGCAGTATCTTTTACTCATGAAAGATAAAGAAAGATGCTAAATAAGAGTCGCCAATGTGTGTGCGCATCTGTGCTTCTCTGTGTGTTAGTGTGAGCGTCTGTCAGAGAGTGACCCTCTGAGCTCTGGCCTTAGAGAGGAGGTGGGTGTGTGTGTGTGTTTATAGGTGTGCGTGCGCGAATGAGTGAGTTGTGGCTTTGGGTGGTGTGTGTAAGCGCACATAAGTGCATATTACTTTGTCTGAGGCAGTTGTTTGTGTGCTTTGGTCGTATTCGCTGGTGGTTCTAAATGGATTATTGAATGGCCGCCGCACGGGACAGTTCCCCACAAGGAGTGCAGCGTCTGATAAAGGCTGAGCCCAGGCCCTCAGTGGAGCTGATCTGAGGTGTTGGTGGGCGCTGTTGAGACTAGCTGGAAGTGCAGTGATAATACGAGTGCATGTGTGCTGGGTGCGCTTTCATCCCTCTCTCCTATCGCCTCATCTCCCTCCCGCTGGCCCAGTTCCCTGGACAAGAACATTAGTCTCTGGATCTCGGAGATCCCGGCCTGACCCGTGGGGTGCACTAATGCAAGTGGGGCTCACCCCGGGGGTAGAGGAAGGGGGTGATTGGGGTTCCAGGCCCTGTCAATCAAGTCCAGCCCTGAGCAATAAATGAGCAATAAAAAACATACTGCAGGGGAGCAGTGACGAGTTAAACTTCCCTCTGCACAAAGGACACAAACCGCTCGGAGAACAGCAGGGTCTGTCCCGGCAAGGGGGGAAAAACATCAGCTCAAACTGGGAAATAACTTTGGATACTCACTCAGATAAAGATGTTTAAAAAGGTGAATGCATGTGTAGACATTGCTGAAACGCTGAGTCTGTAGCGAGCACACACACACAGACAGACAGACACACACACACACTCAGTACTTCATCTTTTGTATAACGTGTGGAGTGAGCATAAATCTGCTGCAGTTTGTAAGATCAGGTTATGAATCTAATCGGATAATGAAGTCAATTCAGTGTATGTTTTTTTTTTCTCTCTCTTTTTGGCAATTTTTTGCATAAAAGTGTATTTATGTTGTTTCAATGAGAAAAGCTCTGCAATTTAAAAACATTATGAATTATGTATCTCAAGGTCTTGTTTTTATAATAGCTCGCCTTGGTACTTGAATTACAATGGGTAAAATGGGCAGACTGGGGGAAACGGAGCTGGAGTGAGAGAACGGCTGTATTTTAAACGCGAGGCGGTTGAAGTTTGCGCGCTCGTGCGCTGAAAGGAAGCGCGGTTTCGAGCCGCGGTGCGGCTGGACCGTAGGTAAGCTGCGGGCGAGGAGTGTGTCCGTGTGCAAACAGTGCTGAATTATTGAAGATCGTTTCTCACAGTCCCAAGCCGCCTTTATTAAAAATCTCTAATCTGTTGTTTTGCGGGCCGGCTTGGCGGGGGGTTCTGTGCTGGACATGCCTATTAGAATAAAATATATTGCTGGAAGCATTTATGCAAATGCAGTGCCCATTTCATTTATTATGTATTATTTATGTCTTTGTTTTGTTTATGTGCGCGCCGTGATGTGTGTGTTCTGCAAGGTTTTATGTGCTCGCAGTAATTGTAAACTCTTTATCAGGTATACATTTTCAGGCTGGAAATGTTGTGCAGTTGTGTATGTCTTGTGTCTGCTCAGGGGTTTCCCTCGCTGAAGGATTCGCAGAAACGGAGAACTGCAGTTTCTGTCAGTGCGAGAATGATAATCATTTTTTGCGACACAAATCCGTGCAGTGTGCATGTGTGTGTCTGTACAGGCATGTGCACAATGCAACTCTGTGTGTGTGTGTGTGTGTGCGTGTGTGTGTGTGTGTTTGCACATGTATGTTTGAGTCTTCATTGGAAATTGAAGGAATGCATGTGTATGTGCTACTGCAAAAGGTGTCTGGTACCCCGCACTGCACCAAGCCGCACCTGTGTGCGCGTGTGTGTGTGTGCGTGCATGTGTGCCTGCATGTGTGCGTGTGTGTGTGTGTGTGTGTGCATGCGTGCAAGTGTGTTTGTGTGTGTGTGTGTGCGGGCACGCATGCAAGTGTGTGTGTGTGTGTGTATGCATGCATGCATGCCTGCGTGTGTGCGTGCATGTATGTGTGTGTGTGTGTGTGTGTGCGTGCGTGCATGCAAGTGTGTGCGTGCGTGCGTGTGTGTGCATGTGTGTGTGTGTGTGTGTGTGCATGCGTGCATGTGTGTGTGTGTGGACTGCCATGAGCCAGCAGACAACACAGCTTGGATTGCTGCCCCTAAACAATGGCAGCTTTGGAGAGACACACCTGTCTTGGTGCTTGAGAGAGTTTTGTCAGTCCCGGAGAGGGCCGGTCACCAGGTCCTCCCCCCCCCCCCGTTAGCAGTATCTGTCGCACATCTGATGCCCAGGGAAGGGTTAACACTGTCTACCCACATAACTCAGTCCTGCTCCAGTACAGACGGGGGGGAAAGTTTACCTGACAGGCCTGAGCTGAAGCGAGATTTGGGAATAGCAGTATCGGATTCTCATATTATTTACATATCAGCCCATGTAGCATTTATTTACTTTCTTTCAGTCAGTCTAGTCACACCGCGACTGACGTCTTTTTCAAGTGAGCAGAGGAGCCTACAGTTCTGTGGAAAGTGGGAGAGCATTGAAGCACCCGGAGGACACGCATGCGAACAGGAGGAGAACATACAAACTTCTTTGTCCTTGGTTTATGTAAAGAGGATTTTTTTTTACAAAACTGAAAAAAAAAGATTGAAATTTTTTTTATCAGCACTGGTATTGATAAATGATATTTTTACATTGCTTTACATTGAGCCTGAAATTCTGAGTTAATGCATTTTCAGCATTCGCATAGTTACTTGTCATCACCTTATTTCCATAATCTTGTTTAGGTGACTACTATATATATTTTTAATGAGATTTTTTTTATTTGCAAATGGGTATCTGTTTCAAAATCCACACATCCAATTATTTGCATTAGGTATCCTTTGATTCTGTTTTTCCATAAAAAGTCCTGAATTGATACGCTGTTCATGTTTTGTGGGAAACACAAACAAAGGGGCCGCGCTCACATCGGGTTCACTCTCCTGTAGGGTTTTGTGTTTTTAAAAAAGCCATTAAAAGATTATGTGCATTGTAATGCATCTATTAGTCAAATACCTCGCGCGACATCAGTGTGACATTTGTATTTGCATGTTTTTCATATATTGGTGCCTGAAGTAGCTCTCATCTGCCCTGTTGTAGGGACTAATTAAGTCAAAAGTAACAGCAAAGTGCGTCAACAAATGAAAAGGTACAAACAATGCGGCGAGTGAGAGACCGAAACGCATTCTTACCCATGAGGAAATTGGAGAATGGCCATCTGTTGATTTTTTTTAATCAATTTTTAATGCGTTTTTATTAAACCCCAGGATGCGATTATGGGGGAAATGTTGATGGGGTTTGGGGGGGGGTTGGGGGGTTACAGGAGAGACGCTGGTCTCCCTCCGTCCCCGCAGCTGGCCGGATCATTTTAGAAGTGTTCTTTAGCGAGCTGTGCTAACTCGCATGCGGGGGGTGCAAACAGACCTCGGGGGGTGGTCCTGAAGAGAGTGGGGAAGGGGTGGGGATAAGGCTGGGGGGGAGGGGGGGGGTGTTTCGGAATGTTATCTCCTCGTTGCACGGCGTTGCTGTTTGGGGTTTCTGGGACGGGGGGTGTGTTCGCGGTGCCCACTTTCTCTCTGGTTCTGTCCGCAGGGACCGTCTTCTCCTCGTCCCAGACAAACAGTTCTGCGGTGCGCCTCGCTGCCCCCTGCACCGCATCTCCTATTCCCTCGGCAATGCCATGGGAGGGGCACTTTGGGTCCTGTCCATAGCGCTTCTCTCACCGGACACTACAAGTGTGGAGGGTGTGGGATGAGTGTGTTCAAGGGTTCATGATGCCTCCTGTCTCTGAAAGTGGACAGTCCTAAAAGGACACCGGAGATACAAGTTCTGCTGTAGAGCTGCTTACAGTCGAAATGCGCGTATTCGCGTCTTTGCATTGACTTTGAATGTAACCTGTCGTGCGAAAAATTTGTCTCGCGTCCAGTGTGAAATCAGCTATATCCTGCCACTGATACGTTTATGGGCAAAGCTTGAGAATATCTTAATATGAGTGCTTGAAGCAGGTAACTTTCTTTTCAGCGATAAATGCCTCGGTTGCCACCCAAAGGCTGTCCACTCCAGGGGACACTGAGGGAACAACAGAACTGGGTTCAGATCCTGACACACTTCTTCTCTCCCTCCCTCCCTCCCTCCCTCCCTGGCAGCTCTTCGTTGTGGTGGTGTGGAACTTCGAGCTCTACATGATCCCGCTGGTGCTGTTGCTTCCGCTAGCCTGGAACTACATTCTCATCGCCTCGGGGAAGGACACCAGGCAGGGCGATGTGGTGAGTGTCCCCAGGCTCTGACCTCGCCTCGTATCCCTGCTCCAGGCGCGCCCCCATAGACTCTGCTAGTGCAGTGCCTCCGCTAGCATTTCTGAAGGTACAAAAAAGTCCTCAACTGCAACTGCAACATTTTTTTTCTTTTTGCATCGCTTTATTACTCACAGCCACAATTTTTTTTTCTTTCTGTAGCAATGAAGTATTTTGTTGGCAAAAAAGTTGTATGAAAAGTTCTGCAGTCCTAGAACGCGGTTGTCTGTTAGGTTAGCTAAGACTTCTGCGAAGAGAAGAGAATCTCGCCCATACAACTGCTGTCCAGGCTATTGGATCTGAGGGGAAAATCTCATTTAAATTTAGTCATTTCAGTTTGAGCAAGACCAGCGAAATGCAGTCAAACGTGAAACCTAATCATCAAGGTATCTACTCTTACTGCACATAAAGTGCTGCTGATGGCCTCCTATTACATTGATGGTAACAAAGGATGTTATTAGGACGTTTAAGTATGCAAAGCACACTGTACAGGTGATGGTTCGACACCGCACTTCTTAGAGCTGTGTTTTAGTTTTTTGTTTTTTTTTTTTTTACTCTCTGAAAAATGGTCTATCACTTTATCCTTTAGAATGTTTTTTTTTTATATTTTTAAAGAAAACTTTATTCCTATTAAGCATCCAATCATCCAATTACTGAAGTTGCACGGAGGTAATCCTTTCCACAAGGCCACTGTGGTGGTTTATTTGTCATTTTTTCCGGTTAAGTGATGTGTCACACAGGATTTAATGTGTTTTAATCATGTAGAAGCACTGTTATGAACTCGCGCGAGGAGGAAGCTAAGCTCAAATTGAAACTATAGCATGAAAAATGCCGTGATTAGTTTTAATAAGACCCTCTTCCTGTGGCTTTGGGGCTGCAGTAAGCTCCCCTGTTTTTAATAGGAATCTTAATTTTTCATGAACGCACAGTTAAAGAATGGGCCGTGATTTGTGCGAGATAACGGGTGAAGCAAAAATGAAAATTTTCACGCCTTTTTGAATTTAAATAACAAATTATCTTTATGAAACAGAATGAAAATAATGTATTCTCGAATTAGGCGCAAGTGCATTTTACACACGGTGAGCAGTGGGCGAGGCCGTACGCGTGGCTTTGAAACACCCATGAAAAACACCTTTAGTATATCAGTAAAATAATTCTGTGCACATGCTGGGTTTGAAGACATTGATAAGCATAGAAATGGAAAGTTTTTAGTTTAATAAATGTGATGAGCTATTTATTACCCTATAACAATTTTCCAGTTAATTGCACCCACTGAAGCCAACATTATTAAATGTGGATTACTGACTATAAATAATAGTTAATAGTTAGGACTGGAATACACAGTATGAACAGTGAATACGCAGAATAAATGGTGAACATGTGATTAAATAATGATGTGACGAGCACATTTGAGAGTTTGCCTGACCTATGGCTGGTGTAGCTCAAATACTACTGCACAACATGTTTGGTTGTTACTATCAAGTTCTGCTTTACTCACTTCTGTTACTATGGGCGGAAGAACTAAGGGGCATCAGTAGCAGCCTGTAGTGGTATTCAGGGCAGGCAGTGCCATGTTACTGAAGGATGGTGAGCCACAGACACACGAAGGTGAATTGCAGACAGATGTGATGTTATACTGAATTATATCACGCAGGACCCCACAGGGCGTCTCAGTGTCTCCGCAGCAGTTGCTTGCAGGTGGAGATTCACTGTCTCCGCTGGCCCTGCATCACAGGTGTACTGATCTGACTGCTGTGCGTGCTCTTTATATGGAGGGGCATCAGGGAGCCCCACTCGCTTACAGCCCTGCCCCTCTGGTCCAAAACACCCCGGTCATCAGGTTACTGTGGCCGCACCTCCACTTTCTACTCTGTCCTGTAGATGGAGACATTGTTTGCAAAAAAAAAAAAATCCCAAAACTTTAAATGGGCTCTATTTTGTGTGACTCCGAGCAATGTGTAATTCATTACATTTCATTGATTAACATGCAGAATATTCAAAAATGTGATATATTTAATCTTTTCCTACAACTTCAATTCTGAAATAGTTGGGACAAAGTGTAAAATGTGAATAAAATCAAAACGAAATGACTTTCAGATCACACCAGCCTGTGTTTTATTCATAATAGAACAGAGATAACATAGCTAATGTTAAAACTGAGAATTTTACAATTTTATCCACAAATTGAGCTCATTTCAAATTTAATGGCTGCTACAGGTCTCAAAAATTTGGGACAGGGGCCTGTTTACCATGGTGTAACATCCCCTCTTATTTTAACACAGAGCGGAGGTGTCTGGACATTGAGGAGACAAGTTTCTTGAGTTTAGCCGTTGGAATTTCATCCCACTCAAGTTTAATACAGGCTTCCAGCCTACCGGAGAGTTTGGATCTCCTTTGATGGACTTTTCGTTTAATTATGCGCCAAATGTTCTCAATCGGTGAAAGATCAGGACTGCATGTGGTCCAGTTCAGCACACGGACTCTTCTACGATGAAGCCATGCTGTTGGAATAGCTGCAGTATGTGGTTTTGCATTGTTCTGCTGAAATACATAAGGCCTTCCTGGAATAGATGTCATCTGGAGAGGAGCATATGTTGCTCTTAAACCTTTATATATACCTTTCAGCATTCATGGTGCTTTTGAAAACATGCAAGTGTCCCACACCATATGCACTAATGCATCCCCATACCATCAGAGATGCTGGCTTTTAAACTGAATGCTGATAACAGGAGGGGTGGTCTTTCTCCTCTTTAGCCCAGAGGACACGACGCCCATGATTTCCAGTAAGAATGTCAAACTTGGACTCATCTGACCACATGACACTTTGCCACTTTGCTACAGTCCATTTTAAATGAGCCTTGGCCCACAGAACACAGCAGCGCTTCTAGATCATGCTGAACAATGGCTTCCTTTTTGCATGATAGAGTTTTAGGTGGCATCTGTGGATGGCACGGCGGACTGTGTTTACAGACAGTGGTTTTTTGAAGTATTCCTGGGCCCATTTATTAATGTCAATTACAGAATCATGCCAGTGAGTGATGCAGTGGCGTCTGAGGGCCCGAAGATCACGGGCATCCAATAAAGGTCTTCAGCCTTGTCCCTTACGCACAGAGATTTTTCCAGTTTTCTGAATCTTTTGATGATGTTATGCACTGTCGATGATGAAGACCTTCAAAGCCTTTGCAATTTGGCGTTGAGGAACATTGTTTTTAAAGTATTCCACAATTCTTTTACGCAAGCCTTTACAGGTTGGAAAGCCTCTGGCCATATTTACTTCTGAGAAACTCAGCCTCTCTAAGACATCCCTTTCACAGCCAATCATGATACACACCTGATGCCAGTTAACTTAATTACTTGCTAAATGTTCTTTCAGCTGATTCTCTTATTTATTAATTGCTTTTTCAGCCTTTTTTGCCTGTGTCCCAACTTTTTTGAGACATGTTGCAGCCAGAAAATTTGAAATAAGCTCATTTTGTGCATGAGAGCGTAAAATGTCTCAATTTCAACATTTGAAATGTAATCTATGTTCTATTGTTAATAACATATTGGCTCATGTGATCTGAAAGTCATTGCATTTTGACTTTTTTCACAATTTACACAACGTTTTTTAAACAATTTTTCACAACTTCGTCCGAACTATTTTGGAATTGGGGTTGTATATTAATTGCCTTTTCTATGGTCTTGGGTTATCTTATGACAGGGGCACTCACTCTTATCCAGAATGAGCAGGTGTGGCCTCAGGCTTTCATGCCCACCCTGCCGTTACACCCCTTCAGGTCTTTAGCAGAGACTGTAGTGCTTGATTAGCAGGTGAGTATCTGCATGGCTGGATCACCAGCCTGCGCCCACACTGGCCCTTTCTGGGTAAGAGCGAATGCCTCCTCTGATATAAGTTTGACATTAAGAATTTCTCATTGTTAGGAGGAGTGCACATCTGTGTGAAAAGCTGCTGAGTAATTATAGTCCTTTTTCGATATGAGAAAGTGCGCATGTGTTTTATGTGTTGAGATTTGAAATCCTGAGCTTTTTTTGGGATGGTCATTTCGGGAGTGTCAGTGTCCATTTTTTCCGCTGTGAGGATTTGAGTTTGAGATTCATCTGAGAAGTTCTGATGAACGCATGACTGCGAAAGCGATGGATCTCACCCTCACCCTCGTCTCCCTCTCTCTATCCACTACTGTGCTGCTTTCTGACAACTAAAACCCCGGCAGATGATTTGCTCAGGGCAGCTGATGTGGTTAGTTTGGCTCTCTGACCTAAGAAATACAGTAAATGCTGAAGATTACAAAAAAAAAATAATAATAAGGGTAAATCTTGCTTCGCCTCATTTTCAATGTAAATAATCAGAGCGATATGTTATAGAATGTTTATTAATAAGGGGCAAGGTAAACTAGTTTTTTGAGACCTCAAGAGAGGAATTAGAATATTTCGACAGGATTACTGGACAGGGCTGGTTGATTGTTACTCTGGGTGCCTGAAGAGGGCTGATCGCTTTCTGTATATTTGAGGTCACTGCGTTGAATTCTAACCCAGAGATATTTCTCACTCATTTCATTGTGCATCCCATTCCACATGATGTAGAAAATGCATGACAGGCGCATGGCATTCAGAGTGGAGAATTTCTGGTTGTGTGATGTCTGCCAGTGAAAGTTTGCAAGGGAAAGTAAAAGTTGTGTGGGAACATCTTTTTTTGTTTTCTTCTTTTTTGGTTCGGTGAAGTTTAAGATGGAGCTCTTGATCATGGTGGCGCAGAAGTGATCCTCAGACTACCCCTCAACACTGATAACGGGGCCCTTGTTATGCTCGGGATGTTGTTTCTAATTCTTGACCCAAGTTGCCTGCTCCGTAAAATTACACTAAAAAAAGTGATTTTTACCCCTAGTAAATGTTCCATATATTAATTAAGCATATTTTAATAGAAATAGGTGTGTTATTTAACTCCACTTAAAAAATATAAGTAATTTCAAATAGTCAACATAATAAAAATATCTAGCTTCAGATAAAAATATTTTGTGCAACCACTTACCTTAAAAAAATTATGTTCATTCAACAAAACATTATTTTCAGTGTAAGTGAGAGGATAATTTCTGATTATATACATGCTCGGCCCTCTTCCGGCCGCACCAGGAGGTTCTGCTCCCTGCCACCTGATGCAAAACTTTCTCCCGCTCCGGGTCAGCGTTCGCAGGAGAGTACGAAATTATTTTTCACATTTCTGTGGAATGTACAAATATTAGAATCTGCGCATTTGCGCAGACAGCAGTCTCCTTTTTATTTTTTCCTGACGCTGCCGTTGTGTGCTGCATATGGTGAGGAGTGTTTCGTATTTCATGTTGTGGACTTCAAACTTCACTAGATTCCTCCCTGCTGGAGCAACCTCGCGTTCACTGCCAGATGCTTAACCTGGCTACACCTCCTTTGTGTGTCAATAAAGGCCGATCATTCTGAACAACAACAGCGATTTGAAGGCTTGCCTGGGAATACTCACGAAAAGAACCTGCTTGAAACAGTGTCTTTTCTTTCTTTAAAACTTGAGCCCTTATTATTTCATGGAAACAAAGGTAGTTTCAGTATTAATGCTAGTTGCTGTGACTTCTGTCTTGTCCACAGTGTTAACCTCAACTTTGTTTTGCTGTCAGCAATGGCCCTCAACTTTAACCCTTTAGCTGACTCCCAAATCTCTTTTTTTTATTCTTTGTGTCATCACCTGTCATCCCAAAAATGGCCCCTGGACCCCTCTGTCAAAGTTTTTTTTCACTGTGTAAGTGTGTCTTTAGCGTCTTTAAACGTTAGATTCAGAGGACAGCCGAAGGCTTGCGTAGACTATTGAAAGGGCCATGTACTCTAAAGAAATTAAAAGAGAAGAATACATAATGACGGGGAGGGGTATTGAGTCCACTGTAGCTCAGAAGTTAACAAGGAATGTGTGCTTATGACAGATCACCTTCCCTGTTTAAAAGTTACTTCAAACTGTTGAAAATCCTCTCTCTTCAGCGATTGGCCATGGCCTTGTTATGAAATCTTGTGATTAGAATGTTCTAAACTGATCATTTTACTTCTGATGTCATAATCTCTCCTTGTTACTTTAATCAAGGTCTTGAACACTGACTTTTAGGCCAAATTTTTTTTTTTAATTCTGAGGACCTGCTCTTGAAATACTTGCCCTATATATAACGAGTAAACACAAAATGCAGCTTTTGAATGATTTTTTCAGGTATTCTAAATCTATATTTCCCATGTGAAAAAATAATTGCACCTCTAAACCTAATAACTGGTTATTCTACCCTTGGTGGCAATAACTGCAATCAAATACTTGCGATAGGTAGCAATTCGTTTTTTTACATTGCTATGGAGGAATGAGGAATTTTAGCCCACTATTCTTGCAGAAGTGTTATAATTCAGCCATATTGGTTGGTATTCCGACGGGAACTGCTTATTTAAGGTAATGCCACTGCATCTCAATCGAATTCAAGTCAGGACTTCGACTAGGTCACTCCCGAACCTTCATTTTTTGTTTTTTTTGAGCCACTCAGAGGTGAACTTGCGTGTATGTTTCAGATCGTTGTCCTGCTGCATGACCTAACTGTGCTTGAGCTTTAGGTTACAAACTGAGGCCCAGACATTTTCCCTTGGGATTTTATTGGTACTGAGCAGAATTCATGGTTCCATCAGTTATTACATGTCGCCCAGAACATGAGCAGCAAAGTAGCCCCAGGCCATCACACTATCAGCACTGTGTTTGTGTTGGCATGATGTCCTTATTTTGGAATGCTGTGTGGGCTTTACTTATAGCTTTAATGTGACTCATGTCTTCCAAAAAGTTCCACTTCTGGCTCATTAGTCCATAGAATATCCTCCCAAAACTCGTGGGGGTCTTCTGATGTTTTTTGGCAAATCTGAGATGAGCCTTCATGCGGTTTTTCATCCGCAGTGGTGTTTTTTTCTTTTTTCAATTTTTGTAGATTGCGGCATTGTGTGCTGCTTTTTGCCAACTTCAAATTTCCAGACAGGTTCTTTTTAAATGATGTTCAGATTCAACCGGGGAGCCAGTAATCATGACTGGGTGTGTCTGGGGAAATTGAACCCAATTATCAATTAAATGTGTTAGATTTTGTAGCCTAGCTGGCAATTACTTACACACATAGGGCCAGGTTGGGCTGGACAGTTTTTTTTCCCTCAATAAATGAAATCATCATTTAAAAACTGCATTTTGTGTTTCCTGGGTTATTTCTATCTAATATTAAAATTAGTTCGTTCACCTTATGTATTTAAACGTGAGACATATGCCAGAACAGAAGAAATCTGGAAGCGGGCAAGTACATTTTCGCAGCTCTGTTTTTTTTTTTTTTTGTTTTTTTTTTTTTTACAATTTACTGAACATTTTTTACAGGTGAATAAAGCCAGCCTGTTTAAAAAATGACAGGGCACATGATTATTTCGGGAAAGTGTATGTTTAGGTGCACAGAACAGTTAGGTCAGTGACTCTGTTGTACAGCTTGTCCTAAAATGTACCTGAGAAAACAAAGATCCTGATTCAGAATACTAATGTTTATTGGACCTTGTTTTCTCTTCCTATCTTAGAGCTAATTGGTTCTTCCCGCAACAGTAGTCAAAGCTGCCTCCCTGGGCCATTTACAAATTCATGACTCTCTGAAAGGATTTCTGCAGCGGTTAAGCATCCTGTATCTTCATTTCAGGTTTTTATACTTTATTCGTTTGCCATCATTATCGTTAATGTTTTTAAACTTGAAATTGAATGCGGAATTTAAATGCGAATCTGAGCCTTCGAGAGCTGTTGTAAATGGAACCAATCCGCACTCAGTAAGCAGGAGCGTTTGCCGATGAGCACTTAGTGCCCACACAATAGAGTAAGGGTCTGGTGCACACTTTCCCTCAGGTGTGACGGAGGGTAGAAATGTTGTGGCTGCGAGGTCTCACTGGGCTTATTTATGCATGCCCAGTATGTCCAACCAAACTCTTTCCCTTAGTTTTGTCTCCTCACATTACCTCTCAGGGTGCCTTGCAAAATGGGCGATCTATGGACTGGATCCTGGTAAAGGTGCTCATGGTTTTCTTCAGCCTTTTTTGAAGTGTCGAGCCTGGGTGTGCGAGGTGTGTGTGTGTGTGTATGTGTGTGGGTGGGGGGGGGGTACAGTGAAACAGGCTGCCTGCACACCTGCCGACATTCCTCGAACCCGTCGGCAGTCCCCTGAGCCCCACCTCAATCGCTGCTTTGTCTGGTACATGGAATCGTTCAGTCAGGTTGGAGAGGGGTGGGCTGCTGGGGGTTCGGGGGGAACGGTCGGCGCAGTCAAGCGTCAGACGGCTCAGCTGGAATGGAAAAACCACAAGGCCTGGAGACTCGCTGGAAGACCACCGCAACTCAGCCAGTGGCCCGGAAAAACAGTTTACCAGATGTGGAGGTGTTAATTATAGCTGAGATTGTCATGCTGGAGAAACACAGTGACATCTCTCTCACTAGCTGCTGTGCAATTAAGGCTGTTTACGCGGGAAAGCTTTTTCCTGGATTACCGTAAAGAGCAAGCGGAGCACTCTTAGGCTGTAATGATCTCACTGCACATTTTACTTAACCTACTGTATGTCTATGCAGCGAAAGCCAGGCTACATTCACACTGGCCTGCGAGCTGGCGTTGGATTGATTGATGGATATACGAAGCTGCCATTCTTATTTCACGTGATATCTTTGATGCCACATTCGCTTTATCTTTGATCATTCACATAACATGAAAATGTGCGAAGCCTTGGTGTTCGGTTTACGGTGACACAAAGCCGCTGTCGACGTGATTCGAGACAAACGCCATTTTTGCAGCGAGACAGGGCAAGTCCTAATGCTCTTGCCACTTCCTTCCACAAATCCATCTTCATCTGCCGTTGTTGACTCATTCTGAGATTTACTGCTTGTCCAAACATTTTTGAAAACCTGAAGTTTTTCCATTTTATTCCCCTTATCTCTTTTGACCAATCATATTGGTTCTGTCTGTGATGTTGGCAGGTGCAATGCAGATAATCAAACCAAACCTCATTGTACGAGTCACTCACTCCTTCACCTGAGCGGACAGTGTTGATACAGCCATGGCTGGAATTTCAGTGATAGGGGTACCCAAGATCGGCAGCACTAACAAGAAAACAGTATCTGATTTTAGGAGAGTCTATTGACTCTACAAATTTACTTGAAGAGGGGCATTCTGATAAAAATTAACTGTTGATGGAAAAAGAAAACACAAAACAGCTGTGTTGAGAAGTGCACTTTAAACATTTTTAGCTTAGCGTGAATAAATAGGGTGTTGGGCCACCCATCGCCCCTGCAAAACTCGCACGGGAGAACACTTTGAATATTAACATTAGCAGGAATCTGCTAAGTATGCTACAATGCTACAATGCAAGCCGGGCTTGACGGCTACAGTGGATAGTGGTTTTCCAAAGTTCCTAGCCACACAGAATTTTTATTAGCCTCAATTTTGTTGTTGTTTGTTGTTGTAAATATACAATTTATATATCCAAGTTGACTACAGCACGGTAAAATGTACTTGAACTAGATTTACAACCCTTATAAATGTAAATTACCGCTGTACACACCAAAATCAAGGCTAAATAACATGTATGACACTTGAGGTCATTATCAGATATTTAGCTCTGGTAAGGTGAAGTTTCAATGCCAACTTTCCCCTTGCGTGTTGTCTACCCTCCCAGGTTTCGTTACTCCTTTCATGTGCCACCACATAGCTCCTCCGGTTCTCATCTCCACGGTGTTCTCCACAGGGACTTCAGTGTTGCTGGTCACTGAAGCGCAAGACATTAGACTTCACAAATGGTGTGTGCAGGTAGTGCTCATGGGAGTTGTAGTGTAGAAATGTGACATTGCAATTAGTTTATTATTTCAGGTGCCTTCTGGAAAGACTACAATAAAAAAATATATATATATAAAATTCAACCTGTTAAAATGGCTAGTGGGAGCGAGTGTGTCACATTCCTTGGCAAAATCCATCCACATATGGGGGGTTGGCAGGTGTTAATGTCGAGCCCTGAATGTGTGTATGCTGCAATGATTGATACACATCTGACTGAGGAGTGTAAATTCAGAACTCTTGGGCATCAGCAAGCATATCCCCCCAAACGGCAAACCTGCATTTTGCTAATATTTATTCTTTTAGTGTATTCAATCAATATCTAATTTTACCATGTGGGCGCCGAAGTGTAGGAGGCTATCAAAACTTGATATTAATATGGAGAGACAGTTCTTTTCCCAAGCTGTGTAAATATTGAGCGGCTGTGTCGTTTGACATGCTTCAAACAGAGGTAACTCAATCAAAAAGGCAGCCTGTCTTATTCCCGGATCTGGCGCCTCACTGTCTGTTAAACTGGTGGTACGACTCTGAAATGCGGAAAAGCAGGGAGGTTTGTGTGCTAATATTTTTGGATTCTCGCGGCCGTTTCTCTTTTGATGAGGCTGACAATTTCAGCCTCACCTTTTTGCGGTTGGGCTTGCGAATCAGACAAGGTCAGCCGGTGGCTTCAAATCACCGTGTTGCGCTCATATTAAGTCGACAACGTTTGAAAACTAGTTCCGCCAGCAGTGTAATGCTGCGCTATTTAAGTTTACCCAGGGCAGAAACAAAAGGGCTGAAGAAAAATTATGGTTCCCATTGTTGAAGATGACTTTTCTCTCGCCTGATTTCCAATTTGAAAACAAACTTCTACAAGAGGTTCATGAATAAATGATGCTGTAGGTTTGTGTTTTCTTTTTGAGTTTTTCAGTTTTTCACCGCTGCATTATTGTTCTCGTTTGCGTCTCGAAAGCCGAGTGCGTGTTAAGGGGGAGAAGACCTGTCAGACCCGACTGTCAGCCCAATCAAAACCTCCGCCCATCCCGGATGAGTCGGCTTTGAAGCCCATCTTTGTCAGGCCCTCAGTTCTGGGGTTCATGCGGGGCTCACCCCCCCATCCCCTTCCCCAGTTAAAACGAGCATGTGGGGCACAGGAGTGGGGTCGATGGCGCAGAATAACGATGAGTGGTGCAAAGTCACGCCGCACTGCGGGGCTTTTATCTGCCGGAGCGCCGGCTGAACTGCACTCCGCTACTGCTTTCTCTGTCGCCTCGCGCTGCGCCCGTGAGACGCCATTGAGGGCAGGGAGGGGGCGAGGGAGCTGGGGAAAAAAATCTGTGCGACGCGCCAGCAAGACGAGCAGCCTCTGCCTCGGAGCCTGTGACATGCGCGTCGCTTGACAGGTGACAAAATCAAAAGGTCATGTCACTTTTAACTGGGAACATTACAGGCCTTACTGATTTCCTCTGCGCCTCGGGGCTCACACCCCCCCCAAGTTTACAGCGAAATGTTTAAAGCCGAGACGGAGAAAGACACAGAGGCAGAGTTCGCCGTCGCCTCATCATCGTGAACTGCGTGCCCGTTTCGTTAATGATGCCGATGCTGCGTTTGCTGTTGTTATTTTTTGCTCTTGTCGGCACACGTTTGACGTTTGTTTGCTTTTCTCCCTCTGCCTCAGCGTGTCAGAGAGAGAGAGCGGGGAACAGATGCACAACTTTCGGGCTGACGGAGCCAAGAGCAGTCTTTGTGTGGTCAGCAGCCCTCAGTAAAGTTAGAACTTAGTCATTTCCGAGACCCTCCAAATCCAAGGCCAACAAAGTCCTTCTAATAGTTTTTCTTTAGGCTTTTCTGTGTTTGGCACAAACAGTATCATTCAATTGGACCTGGTCTCATTGGGGGAGATCATTAAATCGGTTTCTTTAGTTGAGGGCAAGCTTTGTCTTTGTCCTGGACTGCTGGTCTCTGATCCACCAGAGAGGTCGCTGTTGAGCAAGTGAGTGGGATTACCATTACTGAGATTACCCAGAACACACTGCTGCTAAGAGCTCAAGGTTAATTCAACTTTGCGCAGTGTGTATGAGTCCAATCGCTTCCATATGCACTGAGTGCGTGTTGATTTGACTCAGCATTTTACCGAAATAGACTGCGATGAAAGCCACAGCAACAGAACTCATGTCTCAATGGTGTATGACAGTCTACAATGGTTATGTAGTTTCTAATATTTCAGAATTTACATAAATTCCTCAATTTCTGCTGTCACTGCATTTGATATGCGTTCAAATTGTAGGAGCATACCACAGTTAACACCATTTTAGTTATCGGAATCGTGCTTAACCCTTAGATCGCGGACATAAATAAAAAAAATACAGATTTAATTATCTTCTGCTGTTGAAAACCTATAATGTGGCAACTTGTCCCCTCTTCTTTTAAACAAGTCGCCACATAATAGGTTTTCAACGGCTTTGATTTTGATATCATGTATCATTGAGCAACAATAGCTGCATTTAGCACATTAGGGGTTAATGACCACATATTTCTCCAGGCCTCTCAGTAAATTCAAACTTAAACCCTTCAGTTCCTTCACACATTTATTTCACTGTTTACTGTGAGAGATGTGTACTGTTGGTCTGTCTGCTCCCCCCTCCCCTTTCATTTCAACACTGCTCCCACATGCCCCCTCCTTACTGCTGCCCCCCCACCCCATCTCAACTGCAGAACCGCCAAACCGCCCCCGTGCCCCCAGTGCAAGTACTGGCAGGCTGCGCAAGGGCAGCAACACAGAATGTGTGTTTTGGAGAGGGGAAAAAAAAAGCTGTTGTTAAGAAGCTCTCCTCTCCAAGGCTCACGTCCACACGGAACATGCAGGGCTGCGTATACCCGAACAGCTGGAGAGGCCAAAATGCTTCTCCTTCAAAGCGCATGGAGGGGAAAAAAAAAGAGTGTGGTTTGATGTTTTGGGAAGATGAGCGCTTCAGGCCCGTCATTCTTTCGGTTAGGGGTAAGAGTACTGCAGCTGAGCCTGACTTCCCTCAGCTCTCCCGCTGAAGTGAGCTCATGTATAGCACAGGAAGTTCAGACAGCAGTCAGGGAGTTGCGAAGGCAGACTAACCATGGGGGATATGTGCAGTTTAATCTGGATGCAGTGAGTGCGTGTCCTTAGCTTTCACTCGAACGTAAATGTAAGCGTGAGACTTTATATTCTCTGATTGCTTTCTGTGATAGGTAAACTTGGCACACCGTGAGAACAGGAAGAACAAAGCATTTTCCTGAATTGTTCGGTAATGTGTTGATTAGGGAGGATGTCATGATCACGCTGAAGGACTAGATACTCATTTAAGAAGTAGCCGGTAGTTATTTGTTGCATATTGATTTTTGTTTATAAATCAGGCGGGGTTGATTCTTCCTGCAAAAATGGTATCGTAACTGCCTGTAGATCCCCATGCTATGTGCGGTTTAGACGAGAAGCTCTCGTTTTTACACAGAAAGTGGCCTAATGTTTTGTTATGACGCCTACTGATGTGACAAAATGTGACAAACTGCAGTAAATGCGCTTAAAAGATCAGTAGGCTAATGTACTAAAGGTGCATTAGTAGCAGAGGTTTGTATTTATTAACTGAGCACTCCACAGCAAAGCGGTATGAAATGTTGCTGTCAGGTGGCTTATTTACCTCTGACAGGCTTCAGACAACTGATAACTCATGGCTTTCTGCATTTGATAATTTTACACACTTATTCCACGGCATTCTTTTCTTACTTAACGTTCCTCTATTATCCTTGGACGGGAGAAGAACGGAGACCAAACATATTATCCCACTCCTTTTCTTTGTTTCCGTCCCTACCCTTTTATCCGTGGGGAGGAAGTTTGCGCATTTAATGCGCAGGATGCAGCGAAAAAGGAAAAGATGTGAAACTGAGGCCATTTATTGACCACTTTCTCGGCGGTGCTGCTCGCTGTCCCCCACGTGGACCGCAGCTTAGCTGCACTTAATTTGTGATAATTGTGGTAGCTGGGCTGTTGCAGCCTTTCTCATGCCCACCTGTCTCTGAGCCGCTGCGAGCCGTGTCGTGTTGTCGATCGAGACGTGCATTATTGCCACTGCACAGGGGCTGTTCAGGCTGTTTACCCAAAGCACAGCCCTGAACTCTCAGCGCTCCGGCAAACTCATTTACATAAGCAGCTTTCACCAGCATTTTTTTAAAGAAAAGATAGTCCTTTATTTGCTCCTCCCAAATCTCTATTACTTAAAAATTAAATAACTGTACTTTTCAAACTCATTTGCTTTCCTGCTTTTGCGGAAACCTGACCATGGTGCGATGTGGCTTGTATTTTGGGCTTGCGATCCTGGGGTCGGGCCCCATAACGAGCCAAACCGCAGAATAAACATGCTGTCCCTTATCCTCTGCTGCCCATAACTGAAACCCTATTCCCCTGATGAACCGCCGGTGGCATAACAGAGACTCTCAATTGACTGGAATACAGTTTGCCAGCAAGTGGCTCACCTGAAATGACCGAATTTTAATGGTAGAGTTTATTCTCTCTATTTTGCCAATGAGGTGCTGCGAGATTATTTCCGGCACCCCAAACTGCCTGCTGTTACTTCATTGAAATCCATTGATGAGGCAAAGCCCCCAAATATTACCGTCGCTCATCTCTGAATGCCTGCAACACCGGGCAATTTGTATGAATTCACTGAGTCTTGACACCTTATTATCAAAAGATAGTTTTGTCTGTTACTGCATTGGGTTTAAATTTTAGTGCCACCTTTGGTCACAGGATATTTTGTTGACATCTCAATGAGTGATTCCTGCTCTTTTCTATTGGAGAAATTTTTAGCACTTCATTCATGCCATGAGGTAAAATTTGACAGGTGTGAAATGGTGAAATCCATTTCACCCAACCCATCCTAACTGCTGTTAATGCTGAAGCTCATTTTTACATTTTAATATATGAGCCAGGCAAGCAGATTCTTCAATTTGAACGCAGCAGTACAAAGCCACCATTTTAGAATATTAGATGGAGGGAGTAAATCAATCAATTTCAAATGTAGGGGAAGGAAGTATTTATCAACAACATGAATGTACGGCATAAGCTTGCTCTGAAGTGGAAGTACTCTCACCGAATACATTGACACAACCTAATACCGTGACAGAGCATGGCTTTGGATGTGTTGCTGATTACAGTATTCTTCCTCTTTGGTCTGGAGTGCATTTCTTCCATCAAAAGATCTGAAATGTTGATTTTTTCTCCGACCACAACATGTGTCTCCAGTGTGTGATGGTCCATCGCAGATGTCTCTGAGCCCAGTGAAGTTGACACCACTTCTGGACACTTAACATGAGGCTTCCCTTTTCCACAATAAAGTTTTATCTGACATTTATGGATGTAACTACCAAATGTTTTGTAGTACTTGACACAGGTTTGCCAAATTAATCCTGTTCCCATGTGGTTAAGTCATTAATGGAAAAATGACAGGTCTTGATGAAGTGATATCTGAGTGATTGGAGATCAGGAGAACAGGTGTGCAGTGTAGACTTGTGCCTTTGCCCTTTACACTCAGAAGTTCCTCCCAGATTCCTCCAGTCTTAATCATGTCATGCACTGTTGGGGGTGAAAAATCAAAATACTCTCCAATCTTTGAGGAACTTTTTTTTAACTTCTCAGTGATTTCCTCACACTTTTTTGGGCATAAACTGGCAATCCTTGGCCCATCATTCTTCTAAAGGACGAGGCCATCCCAGGAGGCTGCTTTTGTACCAAATCATGATCACAGTCACCTGCTGACATCAGCTGTATCAGTTTTCCAATTTTATCCCTTTGTAAAAAATTCTAAATTGCTCCCATCCCAACTTAATTTTGAAATGCTTTTCTGGCCTGAAGGGTAAAAAATTGTAAATATTTGAAAACACAGTTGACTGGACAACTAATTATATCCCCGAACGCCGAATGGCGTTCCGGGGGATATTATGTTTTTGGTCAGGCTGCCACCGCCGCCGCCGCACTGCGTGTTAACGCAAATAACTTCAGTAATATTTCAATTACAAATTCCAAATTTTGCACCTAAGCAAGTTTCATAAAGATGATGAACTGATTCGATTTTGGACAATTTACAATGTCCAAATTGGCCACCAGGGGCCAAAAACTGATTTCACTGTTAACGCGATAACTGCAGTAATGTTTAAATTAGAAATTCCAAGTTTTGCATATAAGTAAGTATCATAAAGAGGAAGAACTGATTCGATTTTGGACAATTTACAATTTCTAGATTGGCCACCAGGGGCCAAAAACTGAAAAATCACTGTTTTTATCATATCTCTGGAAATATTTGTCCAATTGACCTCAAATCAAGTGCAAATGAAAGGTCATGACCTGAGGATGTGTCCCACGATGACATTATACCTGTTTCATTCAAAATTTTGACACAAGGTGGAGCTTTGTTACATAAAATTCACCATTTTTGCTATATCTTTGGAACTATTTCTCCATTTGACATGAAACTATGTGCAACTGCAAGGTCATGACCTCAAAACGTGTCACATGATGACATCATACCTGTATGGTTCAATATTTTGCCACCAGGTGGCGCTTTGTGGTGGAAAATTACCATTTTGGCCATATCTTCAGAACCATTTGACCGATTGACCTGAAATTATGTTCAAATGAAAGTCTATGCAAGGATTGGGAATTGGAGGATTGGGGGTGCTCTGGGATATTCCCCCAGCCGTCGCCTTCGACGGCATAACCCTAGTTAAATATCTTGTCTTCATACTCTCTGCAATGAAATGCAAGTCAAAGTAAATTTAGATATCACTACTTTTTTTTTATATGCATTCTCTACACAGTCCCAACTTTTTTTGAGTTGGGGATGTACCATCTTAAGTGTTCGATGTCTACTCCTCAAAGTCTATTTATGCCTTGGCGTTTGTGCTTTCATTCATGGTTCTGTTTTTAGTTTGGCTGCATGCAGCAAGTTGAGATTTCTTCGTTCGATCCTTTCTCCTCTGTTGCATAAAAAAAACCCTTTGAAACTCGTAATGAGGAGAATACGAGTCAAATATCTCATCTGACATGCGCTACAAAAATATGAGGTACTGCAAGTCATATTTTAATTCTAATAATGGATTGAACTTGTGTACATCATCTTTTATTATAGGATTTAAATGGGGAAAGAGTATCTGAACCAGCCCAATGGTGTTTTGGCCACCTGGGAGATGCATTCTGTAGATTGTGGTAATGATGCACTGACGTACTGTTGATCTTCCTTCCTGAGAACAGACTGATTAAACACTATTGTGTTTTTAGTCTCATTTGCAAACCCTTGTACTTCACAGCAAATTTCTGATCACAAAAAAACAAATGAGAAGATTTATTATTATTATTTTCATTTTTAGTTTATATCACTTTGTATTTACTATGTATTCATGAAATCATGTAACTATGAAATCAGTGACTGGGGTTTGTCATTACAGCCCATTGGTGTGTGTATTGTACATGCTAATTAAGCAGTATTAGAGACACCTGTTTGATACCCATAGTGATGAGATCACCTGTGCCTATAAAACACACCTGTGCCAATTGCTCTTGGTTGCCATACATGCTGAGGAAGGGTACAACCTGAAACGTCAAATAGTGTGGCAATAAATACATTTTTTTAGCATATTTTCTTTTCATATTCAGGTAATGAAAAAATATGGCATCATGCAATGTTGAGGAAAACAATTATGGAATTACCTTGTCATTGGCATTTCTAAAAGAAATACTAGCACAAATCTGAATACACAAATTAGTCTGCAAGTAAAAGAGAGAGCTTGCAGACCTTAACGAGGTGTTGGACTTTGCTAATTGAGAGGAAGTGTGGCACAAACCAGAAAGCTGACTATTAAAGCAAAGGAAAGGATTATCATACTGTTCCAAGAGAGAAATTCTACACAGAAAGTTGTAAATGATGTTGGTTGTTCCCAGTTACCTTGACTAACAGGAAATGAACATGGTGAGGTATCTAAAGTAGTAAACTAACTGGTTTCCTGAATGGCATTATTGTGAAAGAAACAGGCATGGAAACCTCTCTGTACATCAGACTTGCAATCCATAGATTATTCTGTAGATGGTGGGCAAATAAACGTGTGTGACATGCTTATAAGTGTAAGAATTTGGTGATCTACTCTTAAGTTCGGTAAATTTTGAATATGGGTGTGTATTGTTTTCCAAAAACTGTGCACCTATGAACAGAAATGCCAGTCTTTTGACTCATTGTATTATTTATTTGTTTTTATTTACTCTCTTTATTTACAAGGGACGATGTACAGTTTTAACGTAAATGTCACCATTTGATGTGCCGTACCACATTATAGCTTCCAGCTAATTTGCATTTGCAGTTCCTGGGCAGGTCCAAAGAAAAACCACAATTGAATTCCTGACTAAATATAACTGACACGTTTGCTTTGCAAAATTGTGAACTTTGGTAGCGACAGCTGAAATAGAACAAGATGACATGTTTGAGTTTTGCAATGTAACTTTTAATATTATTATATTATTATAGTGTGGTGGTTGTGTCAAATTTGAGTTGGCACAATGCGGCAAGAACTGTCCGAGTGGAACCATGACCCAGTGGAATTAGTAAACATAGCTCTTGTACAGCTATGAAACAAAATAGAACTACGACTGCTATCTTGCACATAGGAGTGGAGTTTTGGCTATTCAAAAACAGCATAATTATATACCCGAACAGCATTTCGGGGATATTATGTTTTTGGTCTGACCGCCGCCGCGCCGCCCTACGTGTTAACATGATAAATTCAGTAATATTTCAATTAGAAATTTCATGTTTTGCACATAAGTAAGTATCATAAAGAGGATGAACTGATTCGATTTTGGACAATTTACAATTTCTAGAACAGTGAACAATCACTGCTTTTATCATATATCTGGAAATATTTGTTCGATTGACCTTAAATCAAGTGCAAATGAAAGGTCATGACCTGAGGATGTGTCCCACGATGACATTATACCTGTTTGGTTCAAAATTTTGACACAAGGTGGAGCTTTGTCACATAAAATTCACCATTTTTGCTATATCTTTGGAACCATTTGTCTAATTGACATGAAACTGTGTGCAACTGCAAGGTCATGACCTCACAACGTGTCACATGATGACATCATACCTGTATGGTTCAATATTTTGCCACCAGGTAGAGCTGTGTGATGGATAATTGCCATTTTGGCCATATATTCAGAACCATTTGTTCGATTGACCTGAAATTAAGTTCAAATGGTCATGACCTGAGAGGCTTTATATTGTATTGGGTCTATTCAAGGATTGGGGAATTGGAGGATTGGGGGCGTTCGGGGATATACCCCAAGCCGTTTCCTCCGACGGCATAAGCCTAGTTTAATAGTGGCAGACGTAAATTGTCTGCATATATAATTGTAATTGTACGCAGTATTACAGCACATTAGTGTGCGATTATTTTCATATAACGACTGACATTTCATTGTTTGTTGCTTGGTCATTAAGTTTTTGCTCTGATGTTTAATTTTTGTTGAAATGTCCACCATTCTGTTGAGTTGAAGCAGTGTAGTATCTTAAGTGTGATAGTTCCTGGTGTTTTATTTATTTATTTTTGGTTAAACCCCTCCTTTCTGTATCTTTTTTCTCGTTTTTGTTGCCGCCATCAGCAAGCAGTGGAGGACCTGCTGGAGGACGAAGAGGAAGACTTCGACAAGGATGACAAGGTAATTATCATGACTAACAGGGGACGAGCATTTTTAGACACAACACTGTTTCAAAGACGGGGCAGAAAACGGATAAATTACTTTCACAAATCCCCTTCAAACACACCCATTTTATACACTTCCTATCTGAAAACGTCGCTGTCAGTTTCAGCCATCATTTCCCAAACAGGGTTCTTTGAGTGTGTGTGGATTTAACTTTTTTCATTGAGTTAAGGAGGGATTTTGCCTATCTAGGAGGGAAAAAAAAAATGAATCCCATTACTCACAAAAATGTGAAAATTGGTAGCGCTGTTCTCTATCAAAAACTAAGAGGCTGCTGTGGTGGCATCATCCTCGAAGGACGTGCCTCGGTTCAACAGCACAAACAGCTCTGGAGCCATCTTACGGTCATGGTGAGAGAGTGATATTTACTCTATTTTTTATAGTCCTTCCTTCAGTTCAGACAACGGTGTGGAAAGCGCTTATTATGTTAGACACCCCGGGGGTTAGAATTTGTGGCTGCTGGCGGTCTGATATGGTTGTGCTCTTTGAAGTAGAACTACTCACAATGAATGGACAGAAATGCACCGGAAGGCAACTTGCATCATCGACAAGCGTGTCCACCATCCTACTCTGATGCAAGCTTGCGCTAGTCCAGGTCACTTTGGGTCAATTAGGTCCTTATTTTATACTGAGGTGGTACAGAGCGAGGGTTCAGTCTGCATTGTGTAAGAGGTTGACAAAGGTCACAAGATGATGCATGAATAAATGAAACCTCTGAGCTTATTTTGAACTGTCATCAGTATTCTCAGCCGTCAAATGTTTTGTTACTGTGCATGGTCCACTAGTTTTACGATTGCAGATTGTTTTTTTCTCACGTCAAAAAACAATTTTGACCTGTCATATCAGATTGTTTTTCAGCAGGTGTTTTCAACCTGTTTTGTTCTCCATTACTAGTTGTGTTTGTTACGTCATTGTTTGTGTTCATTTAAGAACCATATAATCATGTTGTATTTGTGATCTTGCACCTGAAAGGAATTATATACTTTATTCAGTTTCTTTGAGAAGTGTATCTTTACCCCTTTTTTTTTTTTAATATGTCCACTCGCAAGATGACCACTTTCTGTGAGCATCAGACACATAGCTAGTAATGTTTTCCAGTAGGGGGAGATGGCAGTGTCCTGGTTTTTTGGAGAAGCATAACGACTAACCTCTATCACGATATTAGCCGATAGTGTGAAATGTGTGACGTCATTGGACCCTCTCTTCAATTTTTGACAGTAGTCACTTCTATTTGGCAACTAGTCACTCAACTGTCACTGAAGACACAAATGTTTTTTTTTAATTTTTTTTTTTTTTGTTTTTTGTTGAGACATCATAGCTGGCTGAAAGCATTAGCATGTTATGAAAAACAAATTGAGCATCATTAGCGAGGTAGCAAAATTAGCATAGGTGTTGGGGGAGAAGCATATGTGGGGGTGGGATCTTGGGAACCATGGGGTCCCCGGCATGATGGTGAGGTTATGGTGGGATCCTGGGAACTGTGGGGTCCCCAGCATGATGATGAGGTTATGGTGGGATCTTGGGAACTGTGGGGTCCCCAGCATGATGGTGAGGTTATGGTGGGATCTCGGGAACTGTAGGGTCCCCAGCATGATGGTGAGGTTATGGCGTTCCTCCCTGAGCATTTGTTTTACGTTAGCTGAACTAAGCAAACTTTATTTAATGCATAGATGCAGAATTACTGCAAAACCATTACGTCAAAGAATGTGCAAACTCAGCGTTAGCACGAGAAATAATGTCGGTGAGTTGTATTGACCAAAGACAGAAGATTGCCCGATGACATTATTACCAAAATAATTCCTTTCCAGCTCGCCACATAGCAGGGATTGCCATTGTGTTAGTAGTGTTCAGACCACAGGATGCGTACAGTACAGTCTGTACCTGCTCTCCCTCCTGCACACCAGATATCTCCACCAGCACTTACGGGGGAAAAGTTCCATCACAAGCAGGTACATACTTTATGAAAAATGGCAGCCGGGGGAAAAAAATTCACAACAGGCCAGTTCATTCTCCCCGTATGTGATTTTGTATTTATTTATTTTTTTACCAAACAGATGGTTGAAAAGGTGCAGATTATCATAGGTGCATTTTCAACTTTCAAATTCAAATGAGGACCGCCGCAGCCGGCTTCTGCCTGCCCTGCTATCAGATTCAGGCGGCGGCCCATTATTATTCCTCATAAGAGGAGCCTATTATTGAGGTACATCCAACCCGAGCGACCGAAAATAGCAGGGACACCACAAAGCCGACAATATAGCCACTCCGGCTCGGCGCATTCTGATCTATAGCTGCAGTCGGTTGTTAGCGTTTCATTTTAGCTGTTGGCGGAGTTAAAAGGGCTGTATTTTTCTTCATTTCCTTCCCTATCTCTCCCCCGCCACCCCACTCTTTCCCTGTCCCCTGCTCCCTCCTCTCTCGCTCTCTCTCTCTTCCTTATTCTTCCTCTTGACACCTCTTTCCCCCCTTCCCTCCTTTGTTCCTGGTTAAGTTCACAACAAATGGAGTTTTAAGGCTGAACAAATTTGTCTTCCGCGGTTGGAGCGCAGGTAGTGGAGTGACCCGCCGTGCTCATTACCTCTTCTGTTTGCCAGGATTGTAAAATATTAAGGTCAGGTCAGAGGGGGCCTTTTTATGAGATGAAAGTAAAAAAAGATTAATAAATGTGCCAAGGCCTCATTTTAATTGAACCTGAAGCATATGTTGCAAGTATGCGCAATGTGTCCCAGATGTTTAACCTTGGCTGGTGCTTCACTCAGCCCCACGAGCCACAAGGCAGCTATTAGCTGGATAACCTTTGGTCTTGGGGCTAAATGGGGGATTACATAGCACAAAACCAGAGCACCTGTTTTTCATTTGATGAGGACCCCTCCCAGGCACCTCCGAAGCCCCCCCCCCAACCTGCGACACGTGTTTTCATTTAGCAGATTGTTGGCCAATTGCGAAAAGCGTCTATCTTTGGAGCCAGCACAGGTATTAGTCACTTGCTTTGAACGAATCTGTGTCCCAGCTAATTGATGGGGACGGCTTGGTGGTTAAACTTGAGTGGATACCTGAAGGGGGATAGGAATGATGGAGTTCATCTCTCTCTCTCTCTCTCTCTCTCTCGATAGTATTCTGTCTTTACTTCCCTTCTGGATGTATGTGCCTTTGACAAACACTCCTGCTAAAATTTAGCACTAATTAGGATAAATCCAGCCTGAGATTTATCAACCCAACGCTGGGTTGTGGCTCAAGGGCATTAGTGGTTTTTTTGAAGAGGTTTTTCTGTAATGTTTTGTTCAAAAAACTAAGTCAGCTTTCCATAACTCAGTTTTCAGTTACCTGTAGTGATTGTGCGTGTTGTAAGCGTTAAAATGGTCTTACTCCAACAGTCATTTTGTGTGATTTCGATGCTTGATACGTAACTGTTTACATTTAGCATACATCTAATGCATCTAGTTATTACCAGGGTTAACCGTAATATGTTTGTGGTACGAAAAGAATGCTGTAAGTGTGAGTTAGTTTATTGCTGTACCTCAGGAGGTAAAAGGTCATTGATGGCATAACTATCACAGTGCTGTTGGATAGTTGGTGAAAACATTGAGCTCTGTATTTCTGTATCTGCTTCAGAAACATAATTCACATCATGTGGTGTCAGTGAATTCATGAAACTGTGACACTAGAGTAGCACCGAGCCCCTGCTGCAGCCGCTTTCATCCCGTGTCATAGGGGCGCACCGCTCACATAGCAGCGGCGATGAAGGTAAACTCTGTTCATTCAGACGCACTGGGCCCGTCTCCTGAGAACATGTCGTCTCCAGCATCAACAATAACAACAGCAGCTATGAAAGAGGAGACGGGAAAAGAGGAAAACAAAACAAACACCTGTTCGGCGGGAAAACAAATACTCCAGTGAAGCTCAGACGTGCCGTAGCGTCACGCACTGACGGCGCTAACGAAATTTTAATGAGTGCGTCTCTGCGGCTCTCCGCTCTTCGAGACTGGGGTGATGGGGACGGACGGGCTCGTCATCGCACCCCCCCCCACTCGGGGGCCGCTTTCGTGTGCAGTCGGGCCTATGACACCGGCGGGAGACGTGACATCACACCTGTGAGATGCCCCCCCCCCCCAAAAAAGGGCCTTCCCGCAGCAGTGGCGCCCCCGTACCGGCACGCTTCCAGATGCCGCTCTGTTTGTTGACTTTTCCCACAGTCTGTCACGTCCGATGATGTGAGGGGCTGCGTCGTGAGCCACGCACGTCTGTCACGCTTCAGGTGTCCCATCATGCTTATGGGCCCCTCCTCCACGGTGACATCGTCCTGCTGCTGAGCTTGAAAATGCGCAGCTGAGCCATAGGGAGGTGTGGTCCCTTTAGAGAGGAACGTCAGAAGTGGTCACCAGCAGTGGGAGCCTCTGCAGTCCAATCATCTGCTGATCCCACACAGTATTACAGCTGCGGAGCACTTGTAGCTTCGTAATTGAATCCTTCAGTTTCCAAAGGGCCCAATTCCAAGGAACTCTCTTTTTCAAGAAAAGGAAAAAAAGATTTTTTTTTTGCCCATATCTTATGACCCGTGTGTTTGTTGTTTATTTCTTCACAAGAGAGTGTCATTGGGATAATTTTGGCTGAAATTACAAGAGAGTTCCCCTTTTTGTTAAAAGATATTCAGACCTGTAATTCATTGGATGTGGGCCCTTTGGAAACTCAATGATTCAATTTAATTCTGTATTCCATGTGGAAACTTGCCTTTCTGTTTATGCAACGAAATGTGTGAAATGAAGTGTGTCAAAATGGTGCTAATTCATCAATTCTGAGACCGATGTTTACACCATTTGGCCAAATGTATGCAGACCCCTGAAACCCAAAGCTATGAGCATTAATATGAAATAGATCCACCCTTTGTCCACTATTCTGGGAGGGATATGGACAAGTTAGTGGAGAATCTCTGTCAGGATCTCTTCTGATGTTGGGCAGTGATTGGCTTCCCAGTTGATTTTAGAGGTGCTGGGTGTGGTTGAGGTCAGAGCTCTATCCAGGCCAATCAAATCCCTTTACATTATTGACATTGCTGTTTCGATATGGACCTCAGTGTGTGCCTGGGATATTGTCATTTGAAACAGGTAAAGGTCTTCTCCAACCCGCTGGGGAAGCACTGAATCATGTACAATGTGATTTTTTTTGTTGTTGTGGAGTTAAAGGGACCTGGCCCTAGCCATCAGGAGTAGCCCCAAATCAAGGAGTATCCAGATCATTTTCATTATTGTGCACTCTGTATGTCTTTTTAACGATTGCTCATAATTTTAGTGACCTATAATTGTGGTGTACATGCATACATATGTGTGTTTCTGTGTGTGTATGTTTGTTTGTGTGCATATTTGTCTGTGTATTTGAGGGCATAGTAATGTATGCGTGTGCTTGAATGCATGTCGATCTGTCTGTGTGCATGTTTGTGTGTGTGTCTGTGCTTGTGTGCATGCATGCTTTTGTTGCGTGTGCATTTGTGTGTGTGTGTGTGTGTGTGTGTGTGTGTGTATGTGTATGCATGCTTTTGGTGTGTGTGTGTGTGTGTGTGTGTGCGTGCGTGCGTGCGTGCGTGCGTGTGTGTGCGCGCGCTTGTGTGCATGCATGCTTTTGTTGCATGTGTATGTGGGTGGGTAAGTGTGGGCGTGTGTATGTTTGTGTGTGTATATATCTGCATGTATATGCATGCTTTTGGTGTGCGTGTGTGTGTGTATGCGCGCGCGCGCGTGTGTGTGTGTGTGTGTGCGCGTGTGTTTTTGTTGCGCGCGTGTGTGTGTGGGGGTCAAAGCTGTTGGATGGGTGAGGGAGATTGAGTAGTGAGATTATTTCCAGGCATCATTGGGCACTGTAGTACTGAGCCCCAGGGAAGGAGAGCGAGTCTGCAGGTTAGATAGACGGGGTAATCACGCCTCGCTCCTGGGGTTTTGGCTTTCGCCCCAGCTTTCTTATATGCCGAACAGCTGTCCCCCTGCTCGTGTACTTTAGCTGGGCTTCTCTGTGCCCCTTTATCTCCCAGTTCTGCAAGAAGTCTAAACCACAGCACAGAGGTAGGGAAATGTCAGCTGTTTAAGAGTCACATGTATTTATTTATCAGTGCTGACCTTAAGTGAGTGACTACATTGTGTGTTACTGGTTATGTTAACATGATGAATGTTAAAACTGCATTCCTTTGCTTGAATCCCACCAAAATCCTGATTCAGAAACACAATGCCTGTCTACTGTCCATTATTTTAGATTGTTGCAGTTTTTATTTTTTGAGTATCGGCCATTTACATTCTCTGTTCTTAGTTGTGGTTCGTTGTATTTTTGGTGCTGTCTGGCCGGGAATTAGAATTCTTCCTCTGCATTCCTGCGAATGTCAGTTTTCATTAGCAGTCTGAAAGATATTTCATTTGATTCCAAGATGTGTGGTGGGGTTGCATATTGCAGAATTTTAACCACATCTTTGTGATCTTGCATATTAAAAGTCTCTGGAAACGGTGCTTGAAATAGTAAAAATGAATGAATATATGACGTCATTATTGGGTGTCTTGTGAAGGAATGACGGAAATTGAGTGAAAATAAATGCTCATAATTATCAGAAATCTGAGTTCAAAAATGGGTTATATTGTTGTTTAAGGCACTTCTGAAGACTTTTGGTATGACAGATCATAATTTGATTGACTTCTCCCTGGCTCGGATCTGCACTTTTCTATCGAAATCGCGTCGAGCCACTGCTCACACTATAGGTGATACAAATCTAAATTTTTTGCCTTGTTAGAAATAAATTATAACGTCCTACTGCTCATCGAATGCAAGTTTCACCCTAATTACATCCTAGTGATGCTCGATTTAGGTATCATTTTGGGAACTACAATGTCAGAATCGTTAGGAAATCCTCTCAAATTCATTGGCATAAGCTCAGATTTAGGTAATGGTAATGGTAATTTCCTGGCTAGAAGAATTCCCATTTGCTTAAGATGAGAGAGCCACATCATGGTAGCATTTAAAGGAACATTAGCTCGCTGGTAAACATTAGATGCAAATCACTGGGGCTAAATCTTATCAACATGCATAAGTTAGTTAAGCTTATATATTGTCCGGTGATACGCCAAATAAGTCAGTTACATGTATCAAATAGCTTATGTTTGTCTATATTTAGCAACTTACTTATCGATCTCCATGCGCGGAACATTTGATGTCTGGGGATGGAGATTCTGAAGTGTAGGTTGTGAGCGCGTAGCTCCAACTGCAAGCTATTTAGCTATTTGGCCAAATTCAAAATTTTCTGGTCAACTCCACCACAACTCCCCAAAAACACGGTCTACTTTTTCTCTAAGCCCACCACAGTTGAAAAATTAAAGAATAACGCATCATGTTTACTGGGTGATGTGCACCCAGGGGCAGCACAGACAAGCATAATGAGGCAAGTAGCAGGGTGAGACAATGACAGAGACGAAGGGATCGAATATGGACTATATTTACTAAGCTGGCTAATTGCGAAAGGTCACATAGAGGCAAGTTAGATAGGACTCATAGTGGGGACAGAGAGGTTTTCTCGCACCTGGTTGGGTCTGACAACTGTCGTGGACTTTGTATGATTGGTTTGCAGATTTTTTAACGTAATTAATCGCCAGCATAACCGCACCCAAGGTAAATGCAAAATCCGGAAAGTTTATAAAACCTTAATGACAATATTGCAAATTTGGACTGAAGCTAATTTTTAATGCTTTCTAAACCTTGCTATAATTTACAAAAGACGCTAAATTTTATAGTTGAAAGGTTTTTGCGGATTTGAGTTTAAGGGTTAATGCAGTCGGTGTTTTTATCACCTGCTCAGTTATGATGGACAGAGATGTAATGCACCTTTCTGGTAGCACTGTGGGTAATGCTGTATTTTATCTGTAATGATCCAGCATGATCCAGTTTTCCAAATTGACCTTGCCGCACCATGACACATCCGGGGAACACACTGAATGAGATCTCTATTTCCCATCAGCATCTTCGTAGAAGGGCTAAAAGAAGGGGACAGACAATATCTGCCATGAAACATGAAATCTTATAGTCCATTATGGTCTTGAGTCAGAAATAATATACTGCGTCTAATTGGGTAGAACCATGGCTGTGGCTAGATGATAGCAGGCTTCTGCCGTGGCTGCTCTGGCATTGCTCTTGCATGAGGCCTGTACCAGCACTACCCTGGGGCAAAGCGTGTCAGCGTCCCGTCTCCGTAACCCCTGAGCCAGACACACACATCCCCTCAAACACCCCCTTTAATCAGAACCGGCCCCCATTTCACAGTCAGATTCTAGCCCCCTGTCCCAATCAGTTCATTTTGGAGGGAGAATAGCTCACCTTTCCACCACGACATGGAGAAATCAGATCCCAACTCATGCGCAGTGATGATACAGCGTGTATCTAAAATGAGAGTAACGCTTATCTGTAGATAACACATGGAACAGAGAATCTGGGGGGGGGGGGGGGGCTGGCAGAACACCCCCCCCTAACCCTGCACAAATGGTAAAGATGTAGTATGTAATTGGACTAAAAAGTGTGGCGGGATTATTTTAATGCTTTTAAAAGTGTGGCAGAAAGAGAAAAAAGCTTGTTCTGGGGCTGTTGAGCTGGGGATTCGACATGCGTGTCCTCAGGTAACAAGATTTTTTTTTAAAGTGCTGAGGGGAACGAAGGGGGAAGGAAAGTTTTGGCTGCCTCTAGTTCTTTTCTTCTTCTCGCCACAAAAAGATGAAACGCTTCACGCTCCTAAGGAGGCTTTGACTCTTGCCTCTTCTTTTTTTTTTTTTGGGGGGGGGGGAACGCTCGTCGTAACCGCGTCTTAATCTCGTTTGGCTAATAGGGACGAAAAACAACAACAAAGCTCCGGGAAGCAAACAGAGGGTATTGTCTCAGTGTGAAAAATGCACCTGCATTGTCTTCATTTTTAGCGAATGTGCACTGTGTTTATCTGCGGATCTCTCCCCCCCTCTCTCTCTCTCTCGCTCTCTCACCCCCCCAAGATACACTGGCTCAACTGCTGGCTTTGTCTAAAGTCTTTGTCTCCTTGCCCGTTTTTCTTTTGTTAAACAATCTCAATTTATTCTGGTCCACAAGGTCCCCGGTTCTTTTCCCTCAGAAGGTGCCAGTCTGCCTGCAAGCCGTATCCTTGAGGATATATTGGCTTCCTGGCACTTTGAGTGGATACACGTGATGGTGGTAAGTCTGGCTGGTGTGTTGCAGTGTCTCTTCGGCTCATTGTGCGTCCGCGGCCCAGTTTGTTGCATTCACTGTGTGTCCCCCCCCCCACTTTCGTCCTCACCCCCTGGCCACGACGATTGGCTGAAAAACACATCCTTCACTTCCCTCCTCTTCCTCCCCACCCCTGAACACCCACGGTCACCTACATGCCATCAATAGCCCTGCCCCAGGAATGATGACCCACTGAAGAACCTGGTGGGTGGCCAAGTTCGTTTAGTTTGGTTCCAGACAGTACTGCTGTCAGTGATTGGTGAGGCCGGTTAGCGCTTGCACAGTCTCGCCTGGACGCTTGTAAAAGAACTACAGGCCTCTCCCCTGCCCGGCTTATTAATGCTTTCAGCCTGTCATGTTAGCTAGAGCGCAACCCTGTATGTGTTTCAGGGAGATTCCTTGTCATCGCTATGTGACACGCGTGTATCTGGGTTCTGTTTGAGGGTCTGATGTAATCAGCTCGTGCCCCTTGTCCTGCTTCCATTTTCTTATATCCGCGTGCTGCTATAGTGTACTGCAGGCCATGTGGAGAACTAAGTTAAATCAGTATTCCTGTGAGGACCCTTTGCCCAGTTCTGCTGCACGCAGCCTGTCTCACTTCCACCTGTCTCTCCAGGTAATCCCAGACAGCCTTCATGATGCTGAGATCAGCAATCTCAATCAATTTATAAACATATATAAAGAGGAACATACATGACGCATACGCCACTTCCTTTGTGGATTTTTTTATCTAGAAAGACAAACTTGACATCAAAAACATCAGATTTTGCATATATGAACAATTCCAAGATAGTGTTGAGCAATCAAATAGAAAATGTGGTTCAGTTTATCCACAGGTTTATAAATTGGGGTATTTTTCTTCTTGTTTGAGCGTATGCAATATATATTTGTGAAATCAAAATGAATTTTTATTAATATGACCCCTTGGCTCAGTAGAGGGCATCCTGCGCCTGACCTTCTTTAACAGGATGCTTGACTTAAAGGTGACATAGAATGGTTAAACGGGGTATTATCCTTGTTCTGTGATGTGACATATACACATCAAGGATCAAGAAGCAAGGATTTTAATTTCGCATGAGAATCTCATTAATAAGCATTCATTGAATAATTGCAGACTTCAGTGAATAATCCTAAAAAATGCGCTAAATCCACGCCAAATGCGTGAGACTTGGCATCTCTGCTACTTTCAGTTTTGGTGTTTGACGCACCAGGCGAAATGTCTTCACAAACTAAAGGTGCCGACTTCCCATCATCTTAATATGAGGATGGCCGGATCATAGGCAACAACAATCTTCACGGATTTATTTCAGATGTCGTTTCAAAGCTGTTGTTGAGTGATAATCACGTCATTCCACATTGGCTAGACAAGCAAAATGAACATATTTTTTTTTAACGTTTTTAAAACAATCTAACAACAATGTGATACTTACAGTTTGTACTGGTTGTTGAGATAGATGGATAGTTGGAACTGCTCCGCTACATAGCACCAAACGCTGTGAGAAGCGGCTTGAAATTATACCAGGTTAGTAAAACTGTCAGAGGTGAAATGGGCTGAGCAAAGTAACAGTCTGTGGTTGAATGTAGTGGGAATCCGATTAAAAATGAACAGCAGGCACGCATTCCGTGCATTTCTTTTGGTTGGAAGGTTATGGAACGTTTGCACACTGCTTCCACTGCCTGGAAGAGAACATCTCGGTACGCGACTCCCATTTCGCCTTGAACTTCGCGAACACTGCTGCAATTACTTTCCATACGGGGCATTATTTTGAAGGGAGGAAACATGGGGGGGCAGTGAGATACATATGATGTCAAATGTATCCGTTGTTGAGATTGGCTCGTTTTCTGGCAGTCATTTTTAAAAGAGGAATTTCTATGAAACGGAGATGTTCAGAATGTCTAGTGCTTTTCATATATTCTTGAATGCGGGTAGACTACCGTTATTCAACATAAACAAGGTAAAAACGGTTTTTGATTCTATGTCACCTTTAAGATAATAAGCGCATATAATAGCAATGAATATGTCTTAAAGGGAACACAATGCAGCATATCGTCGGCCTGCTGATAAAACCGTGTATCTTCAAAATGATAAACTTTACAGGAAAATAAAAAATAAATATAAAATAAAATAAATGTATAAATATAATTTACAATATAAATAAACTAAAAAATGTTAAATTTTGCATGTAAGAATAGTGGACATTCAGGTTTTTGTTTCTTATCAATTTGGAGATACAAGGTTTTATCAGCAGGCTGACAATATACTGTTTGTAAATTTTCAGTGTATTTTAAGTTTTTCAGTGCAGTGGACTTTGTGTTTGGAGTTATCACATTTCAGGGCTAAAAGTAAGTACAATACTGTAATGCAAAAGTTACACCAAAATGCCCATGCTGGATCCAACAGAATCTGAAAGAGGTGACCTGCCTGTGACTTTAGCCAAGACGAGCTGCAGTCTGATTCAGGCCTGGCATCATCCAGGGCTTTCAGTTCTACTCAGGCGAATAAGGTCACCTTAGTGATTTGTATACCGGTATCACATGCACTCTGAGGTAATTGCTGGACACACAGAAGTACGAGTGTGTTGTTTTTTTCTTTGTTCTTTTATTTTTTGGACGGCCTTGTTTTCGGGAAGTGGGGGGTCGAGGCCAGGAATCCAGGCCAGCGAAGGATGAAAGTAATTGCATTCGATTCATCAGCGTCGACGCTGGCGGACCGACAGGGAGAGGACAGTGGTAGGGGTGCGGGAGGGTGGGCAAGGGCAATACAGTGAGTGTGTCGTGGTGATGAGGTCACAGGAAGGCGGGGCGCGGGGCCAGGCGTGGGCGGGGGGAGGACCCGGGGCTGCCTCTGACCTTGAGGATGATGGAGAGTGTGTGCGCCAGGGTGTAGACCTGCGGGGAGTAATGGGTGAGGCGTGGCGTGGCTAACACACACCAGGCCCCATTAGGAGTACATGGGTGCCCCAGCTGTTGTCTTTCCGCTGGCAGCTGGAGGAAGGAGAGGTCAAACCGAAAATAATCCACCTCCCCCGTGGCAGCCGAGGCATTTATGGCGTATTATTAACCAGACGTCATGGAGGCTGAGCGACGGGAGACGGCCGTGCAAAGCCGCCATTGTTAGGAAGAGGCTCCGCCTCACTCCCAGACCTCGCCCCGTCCTGCACCTCCCTGCTCGCACTTCTCCTCGTCCTCCGCGGCGAGGTCGAGTTTGTTGAGGTATACCTTGCCGTCTTCGATAGCCTCCTGCGTCCGAGTTGGTGTTCGAGCTCGCTTCCTCCAACTCCCAAACACACGGAGCCTTTTTTTGTATCGGGTAAACAGCTTGACAGCGGGAAGACGCATGGAGAATTACCACACCAAGTTAAACCGCTTTTTATGTGCTTCTGAAAAGTCAGTGGGAAAAGAGAGAGAGATGTATTCCCCATATTCACCCAAGGATTACAAGCGAAATAAATAATTTATTAAAACCCAGCTTCAAAACAAAACATCTGCTGCTTTCATGTAAGCCTGGCTGGGCTCCAAATACACTGGCAATGCTATAGCC
Source organism: Gymnothorax reevesii (assembly GCA_029721435.1). Taxonomy (NCBI): domain Eukaryota; kingdom Metazoa; phylum Chordata; class Actinopteri; order Anguilliformes; family Muraenidae; genus Gymnothorax; species Gymnothorax reevesii. The sequence continues at coordinate 30,789,512 of CM056580.1, read as the reverse complement.
ATCTGAAGTTGTTATTGTTTCCTAATAGAAAACGCTCCTCCTCTAAGATTTGAGCCTTTGATACCATCTCTTAATGCGGTAAGGGAAATTTGTGAACTTTAGCAGTGCGGTTCACGGCAAAACAATATGTCCAGATTTTGACCTACAACCCATGAGAGACTGAACAAGGAAAGGTTCTATTGCTTGGTTTGTTTGTTTAATGCATATGATAGTCTGACTGAGGACTCTGTTTTTCAGAGGTTGTGAACTCATCGCTCCAGTCGTAATGTGGGTCCCCGTTTTAAAACTGAGTGACCCTGGGTTTTATTGGGGATTTTTTTTTTCGTTTTCTTGCGCTACTTGTCTTTCTTCCGCTGTGATATGTGTCTGGGTTTTGCACGGGTGATTCCGCTCACGTTTTTCCCCACCTTACCACCCGCGACAGCGTTTCATCCCGCCAAACTCGTTTGTAGGATCTGTCTTGTTTGGTATCCGTGTTCCACTTTTCGTGTTTGTCACCGGAGCGCAGGAGCTGCCAAAGAGAACTCAATTATTTCTGAGGGAAACTTGAGTAAGCTGTGTTGCTCAGGTGCTGGGTTGAGGAGGGCGTCTATCTGCGGGACCTGCAGGATTGTGGGTAACAAAGGTGCAGCGCCGAATTGGATCAAAATCGGGATCGTTACTAATGAACAGCACCTCTGCTCTTTCCTGTATCATCAGGGGATTTTTGAAAAATGATGTTTGCCATGTATCCATGATAATGTTCACACCTCTCATGTGTACCTCCATTTTAGGATCTGTCTCGCTAATGTAATGATTCTACAGCGGTTGCAAAGCACTGTATGTAATTGTTGCCCTAGTTTCCTTTTTCAGAAGTTTGCGAACTGACTCGCTTCTGCTCGAGTACTTACAAAACGCACTTTATAAAAAGTTAAACAAAACAACACAAAGTGAAATGATTTTTCTAAGTTTCAGTCTCAGTGGCAGAACTGGACCAGTTGTAATATGATGCTCCTCGTGACAGATCAGCGAGGCTCTATAACTAAATAAATGAAGTGTAATTCCACCAAAAAAAAGTTTCCTGTTCATAAAATACCTGGTTGTTTTAATTATAGGCCACGTTGGGACCTTCATCACAAAAAGTCATCAGTTTTATATACTTTTGTTAAAGCAAAATCAATATACAACAGCTCTTTTCAACATGTGGGAAAGGAGTCCAACTGGATGTCTGATGTTTAAAAATAAATAAGGATCGTTTCAAAGGCCCACTGGGGCCTTAACAATAGCATCCAGCCAGATGTTATGTGACACTTCAGTTTTGGTGTGCAGCTCAAAAAATGACAGATGCAACGTAAGTACAGCAATCAATGGTTCCAAATGGTGTAAATTAATTTAGTGAGCAGTGAAATTGGGCAATGTTTAACAGATTACTATGTTAGTGGACATAAACTCAAAAGTGGTGAGTGCTGCATTACAAACCATAACATTTATGATATGTTTTTATGAATTGGCAATATGACGTTGAACATTTTATGATGGGTGGTTTTAAGATGCCCAAAGTTTTTTTTTTTTTTTTTTTTCTTTTGAATTATTTGTATTTTTTAAACCTCTGTATTTCAAAGGCGAGGTAGTGGAGGAGTGCTAATGTTTATAGAAATATATGTTGTCCAATTTGGGCTGGACTTGAAACCAGCATACTTGTGAGGGGATAATTGTGAGACTGACTGCAGTGGATTTCCGATCTTTGCCATATTCCTACAGCGCATCTCTACGGCGCCCAGACACACTAGCACGGAGCTGCCTGCTCTCAGCAGTTAAACGCATATGCAGAAGCCAAAGAGCCCATAAAGATGTGACTGACAGGACATCAGTCATCAAGCCCAACCCCCACACCTCCACCCCCAATTCAGTGAGCAACCACCTTTACGGAGCCACCTGCGAAAAGCTGAGTTAATTGACGTCAGAAACTTTCCCCCATCTGCTTAAATGGGTGGATTTTATTTTTTATTTATCACAGCATTGACTTTCATGTCCTTGGCTGTGCTGAATTTGATTCATCCTCTGTACAAAGCCGTGTGGCATCTTTTGAATACTTTGTTGCCTTGTTTATTGCAGACACTGCTGTTGAATTGGACTAAACTATCTTTTAGTGCAAGAAGTATACTTCAGGTTTCCTCGTATGGGGTTTTCCTATCACACAACTTGGGAAAAAATTGTGATGGGAGCTCATTTGATCTCCTCCTTGGCTTGCAGGAGTGTTCATTTGGGCGGTGTCTTTAAGCTGTAGTTGTGTGCATCTCAGACGCCCCGTTTGGCTGCATCCAGTTCATGCTGACGGACATAATGCACATTGATTATGAAATTTGCACCTTGCTCTCAATGAAGTTCTGTAATTAAGTTGACAGTCTCTTGACCCTGACAAGTGTGGTGATCTGAAATGTTTTGTAGAAACCAATTACCTCAAAAAAATTGAGTTTGACACCTTAAATGATCTTGTGTTCACAGCATGTAAAAACATGTAAAAAATAACTGCCTTATTTCTTTTAAGTTCCTTTCGTACAGTGCAATTAGGTTTGCCTACACATTTTTTTTTTAGGTAATCGGTTTCTACAAAACATTTGAGTTCACCACACTCTAAAGGTTTATAGTGTGGATATTTGTACTTATAGCTCACTGTCACTGTTTGCAAATGGCCGCTGAAGTTATTTATTTGTCTCGATAGTGTTGTGGTCTGTGCTCTTTATATTGGGATGCCAGACGGGTTATTCCTGGCATTTCATAGGTACCTGTTGTTCCAGCATACCCTGTGTAAATAGCTTGTGTGAAATGTGAATAGCCCTCCGCTTGCTTATACTGCCGAGAGAAGTATCTGATTTACTTGTGGAATTATCTAAAATTATTCTGCCAAATTGCCTGAAGGGTTTTGTCTCTGTGAATTTGCCTTTGACCCCATTTTCTGGCTCAGAGTGGTGCACTAAGCAGAATGACCCCCTGTGCTTCAAGTGGAAGCTGGTCTGTTGTCAGTCATTTTTGATTCCTGCGATTGGTTGAACCAAGACGGGTCTGTAGCGTACGCCTTCTAGACTATTGATGAATCTCCTCACTATGAAGGAAGACATCAACAAGTGATGCATGGAGAGCTGCGTTGGGCTTGCGATCGGGGCTGCGTGTGAAGAGGATGTGGATGTGCAGCATAGAGAAATGTGAACTGGATAGAATGGAAGGTGACTGCATGTTAATCCGTCAAAAAATGGCTTGTTAGCATGGAAATTGTGTTATAGCCTCCCCATGTCCCCATGGTTTCTCGGAAATGCACTTTGCACTTTCCATCTGTTGTTTTTGCACCAATGATTGTAGCTTCTTCGATATTTACTGGAAATGCTGTCATAACTGTATCATTTTTTGAAAGTATTTATTGAATGTATTACATCGTCTTGGCAGTTCTGTGTTCTGTTTTGGCTTTGTTCCGCTCTGTAGTTTTTTTTTTTGGGGGGGGGGGGGGGTGAGGGGGTTGGGACTGGGGGCTTAAGGGTATGAGAAAAGTCTAGGGAGCCCCCCTCCCCCTCCCACCCCCACCCCCCCGCCCATATTTTTTGCTTATGCGACGTCCCGGCTGGAATTAAACCTTCGTTTTAATTAACCTCTGAAGTGCTCCTGCTCGGAGACACTGGTGGCTTCTCTGACAAGCCTTTTCGTTACACCATTTATTATGGATAACTCTCTAATGATATACTTGTGGAAAATTAATAGAGAGATAAATTTTTAAGAAGTTTTTCTACAGGAGGGAGGGTATGGCTGTGTAGGGCTTTCGCAAGTTTGCGCCATTATCCCTGAATCATTAAAGACAGATCACGCTCCTGTGACGCGCCGCTCCTCCACTCTCGCTGGGTCACAGTGATATCATTGTAAGAGCGCAGGGAGATGCACTGGACAGATATCTCAGTAAATACTGTAGCTCTCTGACCGTGTGCCGTGGCTGGAGAAATGATTTGATGTTATCTTCTTTTTTTTTCTCCAGCTTTCTTTACTTTTGTTCCAGTCACCTTTGCTTACGGAAAGATCAAAGACCTTTTCTACGTCATAATAAGTTGAAAGTGGCTTGAAAGTGGTGCGGGGTGCGAATTATCCTGCTTGTTGTAACAGATGTGTCCGCCCTCCCTCCACGACAGCTCCCGTCCCCTCGATACGCAATGAATACCTGCCCACTCTCGCCCCAGCACACTGCCCCAAACAAAAAGGTCCGCACCAGCCCCCTTCCCGCACAGTAACAGACTCATTACCCACCCCAAGTTCCATTGCGGTGCTGAACATGAATTTCTTGTTCTGGAGCTGAAGTGTAAATAGTCCGCTGCAGTGATCTGCCTCCACTTGCCTCCCTAGCGGCTGTCAGTATTAGCAGTAATAAGAGTGTGATGCAGAGCATCTTACTTTAGCGCAGATACCCCCACCCTCAATGAGATTATATCTGCTCCTACCTGTGACAAAAACCTGACTGAATGCTGCAGGCCTCAGCCCTCACACAGCGGACACTGTGGTTTAAACACTCCCAGAAGGACAAAATATATGTTGATGCTATACTATGTGCACCGCGGATGAAAATCCATTAACCCTTTGGCCGCTAAATGCAGATATTGTTGCTAAATGATGTAAGATATCAAAATCAATACTGCTGAAAACCCATCAAGTGGAAACTTGTTTAAATGTCGCCACATGATAGGTTTTCAGCAGCACCATTTTTCTATTTTCTATACCCGCTTATTCCTCACTAGGGTCACGGGGCGAGCTGGAGCCTATCCCAGCTGACTACGGGCAAAGGCAGGGACCCACCCTGAACAGCTTGCCAATCCATCGCAGGGCGCACACACAATTCACACACCATTCACTCTCACACTCGTACCTATGGGCAATTTGGTGTCTCCAATAAGCCTGATATGCATGTCTTTGGACTGTGGGAGGAAACCGGAGTACCCGGCGAAAACCCACGCAACACGGGGAGAACATGAAAACTCCTTTTTTAAAAATGTATTTTGGTGCTCTAAGGGTTAATGGTGTCTAACATACAGAGACCTGTTTTTCTTCTATTTCACGAGAACTGAACTGTCTTTGTCTCACTCATTTTGCAAAATGGTGGAACAGGCTAATGGACGAGTTCACCTGCGGTATTGACCTCCTGTTGCTTTTGGGTTAACTTGGTTATCTCTGGGCTTTCGGGAACTCGCTGGGTAAAAAAAAAATGTGCTTTACTTTATCATATTATACGGTATCCCGTATCAGTGATTTCCTCTGCAGATGCCTTTGTCCTGAGTGAGAAAAGCGTTTCTGAAAAATAATCCTGTTACGCGACTGTTTTTTTTTTTTTTTTTTAACTGAGGTATTTTTGAGCAATTTTTCTACTGGTTTACTGTAATACAGCAGTTCCCTGGGTTCTGGATGATTCCGTACCTGTTACTGAACACCAGTTATTGTGGCGCTACAGTATAATACCCCTGAGGCAGTCACCATGTAACAAAGGTAAGCCGAACTCCTGTTCTGATGAGCCACAGCATCAGCTGGGTTTGAGCAGCGTAATGTAATTCATTGAATGATTGAGGATAGCAGACGGCGTGTTCAAGACCCAAACCTTTGCGACCAGAAGGAGACTGAAAATCCTGCTGACATTTTGGCTCTTCAGGACACAGATTTGACATGCCTTTGCTTCTGCTCATATTTTGTTTTGTAGAATAACACAGAACACCACTGCGTGAGCTGAGTCGTATTTACAGGGTGGGGTCGTGTGGCCCCTGTGATGACGAGGGCGGGGTTTTGGCCCCGAGCTGACCATCCCGCAGGTCACTCTATGTACAAAGGGTGGGGGGGGGAACAGAAAAATAAGCGTCTCCTTCGGACCCTGTTTTTGCAACCTCCCGCGCGTGAGGCTAGCTTCAGAGTGCAGGAAATGGGTGTCAGCCCTCGGTCCGAGGGGCATGTGGCAATGGTTAAGGTTTTGCTGACCTCTGACACTGCCCTTCGACCTCCGCACCTCACTGCCTTTCTCACACAGTCCCTCCGTGGAAAAGAAATCCCCTTCGACCTTGTCCTCCGAGCACGTTCAAGAACAACACAGCACATGCAGGCAGACCTTTGTTTTAAGCAGAAATATGAAACAGATGGGCTCCCAAAAACGTGGGTTCAGTGAGTCTCGTAAAATATTTGCAAGGAAAAATAACCCTGGGACACTATGTCTAATTATATCTATTTGTCTTTCTCTGTGTCAGGGAGGGCATGTGGTTTCAGTGGCCGTGCTGGAAATCATGTTTCAGACATCTGACTGTACGGTAGGAGAAGAGCGGGGCAAATCAGCACAGAACAAGTCTAAGAGCCCGAAGCTCTTACTGAGTGGGTTTGCGATGCTCATGTGCAATTTAAGGCCTTTGTGTAGAATGCAAATGATGCCATTTTTTTTTCCTGTTGTGCGTGAGCCTGTGTAGGCTTTTTAACTGTGTTCATGTCTCAGGACTCTGGAAAATTATTTCGGTGAAGCACGACATTTGGAAATTCAATTACAGAATTATTTAGGAATTAAATTTCGGAATTTGCGGATGCTGGCGTGTATATCTGCGCAAAGGGGTTTTAAGGCCTTAGTTAAGGATAGGAGGCGTTTGTAGGAGAGGAGAGGAGGGTTTCAGCTGCTGTCATGCGCATGATCCTAAAAACCTCACCCAGCTGGTGCTCCTGTCTCTCACCCCCTCTGCTGATGTCTTTAACACAGCTTTAGACTGTTGGGCCGCTCTACTTTGTCTCCACGTCCGCATGGAAAACTGTCCACGTGTCTCTCCGTCCTCATCCGTCTCTGTGCACTAATACGCCGTCAGTTTCAACACACTCCTGTTCGTCTGTGTATTTGTTGTCTTGTGTAGGTATGTACTAACTACAGAGGGGATCAACTGCCTACATTCACATCTGCCATTTTTTCCTCTGACGCTCCCAAAACATGAACAGGAAAAGTGGCAGCGTTGCGTATTACGATCACGATGAAGCTCATTGCCGTGACTTCACTGCAGCAGTGTGATGGAATATCAAGTGATCGCTTTGTATTTCCTATATGTGGTTTCAAGCATGATTTCTTTTCTGAAAATAAATTCAACATGTGTCCCTGTCCCTTTCTCTCTCTCTCTCTCTGTATGCCGCTCCCTGCAGGACTCTGAGAGAAAGGGCTTCATGAACAAGCTGTATGCCATCCAGGACGTGTGCATCAGTGTGCAGAATGCCCTGGATGAGGTGGCCTCCTATGGAGAGAGGATAAAGAAGTAAGGAGGCTCCTCGGCTCAGCGGGCCCTCTGACTGACCCTCATTACTGCACACAAGGGCCACAGGCAGCTCTGTGAGCCCGTGTAACGCTCGTGTGACTGCTCAGCCAGGGCCCTCAGAGAATGTCCACATTACGCCACTCTATCTCCTACAGCTCCAGGTTCAGCGACACCGGTCGTACCAAAAGTGTTGACATAATCAAACCAAAAATAGAAATAGAAGTGCTCGGTGAGCAAATGTCGGGCTCCAGACGTTTCAAGTGGCGAAGCCCCTGTTTACACCTCGTGTGAACATTGTCCGATACAGATATGTGCGTGTAGGAACTTTGCATTTGCATCTTTAAAAATGTGTTCTTCTTATCTGGATATTATTACGCTGTGATCAGATCTCACTAGTGGGTCGTTAGGATGTTCTTTGTTTGGCCACTGCAACTAAAATAAACAATAATAACAACTAATAAAGTGAGAAAATAAAACCTGAGTGTGCTTTCGCTGAATGCTGCGGTTGTACATGCCAGATTTAAATATTTATCTAAGTGCGCTAAATCTGTTTTAACTAAGTCACCAAATAAAAAGCTTTACTACCGCCAGCAGGACGACTTGGTCTTTTTAAGTTATGTAGGGTTTTTATCTCCTGAATGTGTCTGAGGTATTCAGATTACATTCACACTTGGGTGAGATCAGATCTCTATACGAACCTTTAGAATCAGATTGCATTTCGATCATACGCCTTGTATTAACAAGCCTTTTTCATTAACTAGATAACACATCCATGTAAAGATCCCATGTTAATGCAAGGTGTATATGGGCCCCAAGTTTCTGAGTCTTTTCGACTTTTACAGACAAGTTTGATGGCAACATACTGTACCTTGTGTTTTTGCACAGATATGTGGGTTGAGTGGTGAAGGAAGCATTTGTGCATGCATGGTACACTGCACTAGTTCTGCACTGACCTTGCAGGCAGGGGTTTATTTTAAGATGGAAATGGCCGCCACAGGCCTCTCTGGAGGAGCGAGCTGTGCGATGGGGATCGTGGGGCGGCTGAAGGGCAGCCAGCGAGCACATCGCAGGGTCCCGCTGTGCAGAAGGACACCCGCTCCATCCCTGTTCCTGCATGTTGAACCACAATCCCAGCATGCCCTGGGTGTCCCATTTCCAAGCACAGTTGCTCGCTTGGAAAGTAGGGGGTCAGGTGCCTGGGGGCCCAGTAGCTATGCCCCGTTTCCCGCTCTATATTCGCCTCAATGTCATTCTCCCTGCTTAGCTTTAAATTTCACCCAGCCTTTTCTTAACCCACCTCATTCTCTTGTTTCCCTTCGTCTGTTTTGATTGGACTGTGCCTCACCTGATCCCGCCTCACTTTCTTGTCTGTCTCTCTGCAGCTCTTTCAATTGGATTGTGCCTTTGCCAAACCCGCCTCATTCTCTTGTCTGTCTCTGTACTGCACTTTTAATTGGATTTTACCTTTCCTGATCCCACCTCATTCTCTTGTTTGTCTCTATGCAGCACTTTTAACTGGACTGTGCCTTTCCTGAGCTGGCTGGCCATCGTGGCTCTCTGTGTGGCCACCGTGGTCATCTACTGTATTCCTCTCCGATATATTGTGCTGTTGTGGGGTGAGTATGGAGTCACCCTTGGGGATAGTACCATATATGTCTCTGTGTATTGTATACACTGCTCTCGGTTGGTATGTAGATTTGTTCTGTTTTACTTAATACCGAAGAGTGCACATAAGTCCAGTAGGGACCATAAGTACTGTAGTTGATTTAACACAAAACATTATGCTGTGAGAATGGATGGATGGATGGATGGATATACTCATCCATCTTGCATCAGCCACCACTCTGCACCAGAGCTGAGCTAGGCGTGTGTGTATGCACATGTATGTGAGTGAAATGGAAATTGATGGACGTGGCTACTCAGGTGGTTGCAGACAGGCCTTTGGTGGGGGCTGGGCCCTGTTATTCTCATGCGGGCGGCTGCACCCCTCCACATAGTGAGACCCTTTCCCTTTCCTCACCTTACAGGTGTGAACAAATTCACCAAGAAGCTGCGCGACCCCTACACCATCGATAACAACGAGCTGCTGGACTTCCTCTCCAGAGTTCCTTCGGATGTTCAAATGGTAGGCGCCTCTCTGCCTTCCGTCTTAACACACTGCCTCCAGAAACTCAATGTGCCCAAAATGGGTCCCGTGAGGCACTATTACCATTGAATTTGCATCTGCTGTTTTCCACGTCTGTGGCAGCAGTAACGGTCCGTAAAAAGTGCCCTCACCCACACAATGACTTGCCTGCGTTTTCACAAGAACCTTTTAAAGATAAAACGATTACGTTTTGTACAGTGAGCCCTCAACTGGATCTTCCTTTAGATGTCATTCTGTTTCCTCTTCTTCTTACACCCATTACACATTGGAAATTAGCTTTAGCTACGCATTGCATCAGGCACTTGTTAATTACAATTGTGCCGTTGTTTAATTGTATTTTTAAAATAAACCAGAGCAAAACGCAAATTAAAACAAATAAAGAAATGAATCATTCCTGATGCATTTTGCTGTAATACTTTCCTTCAATTTCCTTGATCGCTACCATTATCTTATATTTTCCCTTGGGCGCGTAGCGTAATGTAAAGGCTGTGATTTAATGAAACATTTTTTTTCTCTACGTTGTTTGCTTTTTCTTGCTTGGCCTTCTGCTGAATTGCAAATTGAACGGCAAACAGAATTGAGTCACGGATGCTAATTGTGTAACTGAAGGATTAACGACAGGCGAAAAGTGTTAATTGGGGTGTGCCGTAGTTAGCGCCGAATGCGTGCAGGCGGAATCTCTGCCTGTTCCGCAGCTGGTACGTGTACAGGGGAGCCGTAACATTGACTGAAGCCTGGAGATCCCTCGCTTTTTAGTTTTGAAGTTAATTTACAAGCATCTGTTTTAACTGTATATTTGTTTGTTTGATCATCCAGAAGTTTCCATCAAAGGCATGATTTCTTTAATTGTGCAGATATACCACATGCAGCCGTGGAGTGTAACTGAGGAGTTTTACTGCGTCTTGAACTACACTGTGGTTTTTTAATGTGTTTATTGCTGTGGCATGGAAGTCCATGCTCAAGGCAGAACACGAAAGAATTGAACACAAACTGCAGTCGACCTCAGCGGCGTAAAGTTTGTGAGGTTTGTGTCCCGGGGACTTGAAAGGTTAACCTGGAGTACTGACCTATTCTCAGTGCAGATTTGTGCCCTGTATGGGGCTTTGGCTGAAGTTTGATTTAATTTATGGTAAAACAGATCTGGGCGATTAAGCCCCCCCTGTTATTCCCCCCTCAGCCTGAACGACACGGGGCTCTAATTTGGGAGACACCCCTGTCACACCAGCGGGGCCAACGCTTTCTTTTGATCAGCTGTTGCCCAGCAACTCTTTGATCTTTACAAGGCCATAATCCCAGGGCCCGGCAGCTCCTGCATGTTTTTTAACACGCCCAGTCCATATGGCGGCAGGTCGCCCGTTTCTCGGGACACGTGTTGGCTTTACGCTGGAGGGGGAGGGGCCTTACCTCACGCACCTTGTCCTGGTTGGAGGCTTTATGAGCTTACAATGACAGGGGGGCGGGCTCATGACGCCAGGTTCCCCACATGAGGGTGGGGTTGCGCCCCAGTGCCCTCCTCAGTCAGGGAGGTTGACAGCGTTTGGGGAATTATCTTTCCATTCTGGTTCCTCAAAGCCTGCAGGTATTTGAGTCAAATAAGGCCTTCGGTTTCCCCCGAAACTGGGGTGTCACAACAGACCCCTCGTGAAAGTTTGTTTTCAGATGCTCCAGGGCAGTGCTAACTGATGCTTCAGTTATTCTGGTGGCCTTTTAGATGCTTTTTTGTTTCTCTGTTGGTTGTTTTTTCAATAACTTGCCTTTTTGAGCGTATTTTGCCTGTTAATTTGGAGCAGACCATCAAAAAGTGTGTGGGTCTCAAGTTTGTGCATGTATGTGGTGCGAGCAGAGAGAGTCTGCATTGTGATTGGACAACCAGGCTTGGTATGAATTTGTGCTGTGCGTATAAGGCTGTATTGATGGGTTTCTTGTGTACAAACAATACTGGGTCGCGCGCAACCAGGGGGCAGAAGACTGCTTCGGAGTCAACTGAAATCAATGTAGACGCCGTATTGTTTGTAAGTTCTCGCTGACTCAGTTGCAATAAAATGTCATTTCATAGAAAAGTCTGTTTGGTTTTCATTGCATCACAAATCAGAAAAAACACTTGCTGAAATGTCCATGAATTTCACTCATGTATAGCCATTATTATGCAAACTAAACTTGAGTCACACCGCGAGTATATGGCTCGCTAGCTGGCTGTAATATGCACCGAATGTAAAGGTTGCCAGCTAACATTGACTTAGAAACCAATAAATTAGCTTGCATGCTTGGCTAGAAAGCTAGTTCGCTTGCGCAGCTACCTATTTGCGGTGCATATTAATAAATAAAAACAGTGAATCGCAATTATTTCTCATCAGCAACATAGCAGGGTCATTGACGAGGCTGGGATGCGTTTACCGAAATCACTGATGCTAACTTGCATAGTTGGACCCATTGACTGTAAATGGACCAACTAGGTAAGTTGCTTATGCAGATAGCAAGGACCTCCGCTCCGGCTCTGTGTCGACCCCAGCTGATACGGCTCAGAGCTGGGGCAGATCCGGAGTGGAGGCGCTTGCTATCTAGGACAACTACGCTTTCGGGAAACGCAACCCTGATTAGTTGTTCACTAGCTACCAAGTTCTTACATTGATTTCTGTGTTTCAAGTTTAAAAAAAATGCAGCTGCGCATCTGTACCGGAGGTCACGTCCAAATAGCCGAAGAAATGTAAAACCAGTTCACGGCAAAATATCCACTGCCAAAAAAATAACCTCCAATGTCACTGTATATACACGTTACACTACACGTCTGACAGCTTGTTAGCTAAGTCTGGGACAGAGATGGCTCAGACCAATTATATCAACAGCCTAAGCAGCTCAGCCTGCACCGATTACCTCAAGAAACTGGCCCTCAGTAATGGTGAGACATTACCAGACCCTTGTAATATTCATACGGCCCGACATATACAGTTATCTCATAGAGAAGCCCAGTGTGTACACAAAGAACAATTTGCGTGTATATAAATCTTTAGACGCGTATAATTACATATTTTGTAGTCATGTGCACACTTAAAGTTTTATGACACGGGTTCAGGGTTTAGCGCTTTGAGGGCAGGTGTCCTGCCAAGCCAGAGACAGGAACTAAAGACAAAACCTTATGATGCCTGAGTGTACGTGCACAGGGCTCCTGGGTACATTCTAACCGCTAACTGCACGTGCATGGCAGGGTAAGTCTCACAGCAGATATTATGAGCTCATGATTTCACTTACTTTTGCTAATAGATCTATGCATCGCACCAGTCTCGCTTCTTGTTGCAGTCATGCTGCAGCCATCATGTGCCAAGTTAAATTGCCGGGGCGCAGACGCACCGAGGAGGTCGGCTGCATGTCCCAACCAGAGTTGCCAAGTCCGCTTATAATATGCGACACTGGGCTTCTTTTTTCCTGAAATCGCTTGAAAAAATAAAGGGTCGCGGGTTGCATTTTTTTTTGGGCTTGTTTTTAAAAATATGCCTGCTTGTTAGAGAAGTGTAACAAGCGACCTAATTGTTATACGTTTATGGTTGCTATTTCCCCCCGATTCATTGATTGACTCTGCTCACAGCCTCACGAGCAATGAGACAGAACCCACCCCCCGCTCGCCCAACTAAATGAAAGATAATCTCTCTGCCGCCTCTGCCGTTTTTGTCTTATCAGAGTTGGCAATCCTGGTCCCAACCAAATCGTTGGAAGGACATGTCCCGATAAAAGGTTGAGCCACAAAAGCTGAAAAACGTCAACTTCAGCCGACCAAAGCAACACCTGACAGAGTTGCCTCAAGTCCATCACACACCAACACCCCAAAATATACCTAATACTAGAACGGGCACTCGGTAGAGCGCATACCTTCGCCGACGCCACTGAATCCCTCGCCACATAACTCTGAGGACCAATTTTTATTTTTTTAAATGATCGATGAATGAGAAGAGTACGATATTTTTTTTTTTTTACATCAATACGCCTTTAAGTTCGAAAGGTAATGACCCCCCTGGCCTTTGACCCCCAACCGCTAAGAAGGGTATTGACCCCATTGTACCGTGTTTCACATCGCAGGATCGGGTATATAATTCTGCACATTTTGGCGTTGGTTTCATGCCGATCGGATAAAAATTGACCGAGATATGGCCGAAAGTCGGTTTTGACCTTTTCGTGGCCTTGACCTTGACCTTTGACCCGATCACTCCCAAAATCTAATCGATTGATCCTCAGGTCATGCCAAATCAACCCACCAAATTTTATGAAATTCCGTTTGGTACTTTTTGAGTTATTCGATACACATACATACACACAGACAGACACACAAACAAATAAATACACGGGGATCAAAACATTACCTTCGTCAGCGAAGTCGCTGGCGAAGGTAATAATCTTTTTCGTCTTTTGGCAAAAGGATGAGATCACCTTGGGATATTATAAAATTTCCATCCATCCTTTTGCTGGTTTGTGCAGTTAACAGCACAACTCCTTGTCATCTTCTTTTTCCTGCTTGACTCCGCTTGAAAACAATGAAAAATATCCCGCTTTCTGCCCCCTGGCTGCGTGCGCATATCTGCGATGACGTTGCACAGAAACCCATCTATGTGATGTAGAGATGTACTGACATTGACGTGGTTACTGGGGCTAGAAGTAGAGACGGCTGGGAGGGTCTGTTTGAAAGGGTGCTGGGGATAGCAGGGGTGGGACACTGTGGATATGGGGTAATGCGAAATTTGTATTGTAGCCCACTGGCAGAACCTCCGATCATGTTTGAGCCGCCGATCTCAGCGTCAGGCCACGACGCTGGCGGATGTTTGCGAATGACAAAGCCTAACTGCTTTGCTGAAGTCTTTATTGAAATGAACCCACACTCTGAAAATGCGCCCTCCAGAGAAGAACTATGTTTTACTGTTATTACATTTTATTCAGTTATGGATATTATAGACATGATACACATTTTTTCACAATTGCCTTGAAAGTGAAGTGCTTTAGCTGACAATAGAGTAAACCACTTTCTTAGTCAAAGTGATTCCTTTATGGTCGACAACTTGGCATAAATGAGGCCAGCATCTATAATCAACGTAAGTATTTCCAACCTGGCATTTCAAACATTTCTGTCAACAAGCCTGGTTTATGGCGCCATTAACCATTTGAGCAGGAGAATACATAAGCAGGAGAATGGCAATTTGCATGCCTACGGCTCCTTTACGGCCATTTAAGGTGCATATTTCAAACAGTTATATAGCAATTGAAGAGATTGTTATTGCAGTTTGCTGTTGTGCTCATATTTTTATGGACAACTGAGGGCGCATACGGAAGAGAATGGGGTTTATTGACGTTCTCTCTCTTGTGTCTTGTTTGAAGCTGGCTCTTTAGGATTGATGTCCAGGTACTGGCCTGTGAAGGTCAGAAGGTTAGCTTCGGGTGTTATCCAGGTATTAGGTCAAGATCCTGACAGTGTGTAAGTCTTTTACCTGCAAAAATGTGTAAAACAAGCAATTAGTTCAAATCTTGCTACAACCGGGAACTCGCAAAAAACTTTTCTGTTTTGTTTTCCGACGACTTCTCCCAATTTTCACTGACACGCTTTCTCCTCGCTCAGCAATAGATGTGAAAGCTGAACCCTCCTATCTGTGGAACCCTCGTTCTCTATCCTCTGTCTAATAGCCTAGCGCTAGGTTAGGCGTCGCAAGAAATAAAGGGAGTTTGCTCTACATAAACAGAATAGCATAGTATCATTAGAAATGTTCGGCTTTCATTTACTTATTTATATTTGCCTAGTCTCCCTGCTCTTGCTACTTTTAACCAACCCCCCCACCCCGAACAGTGGGAAGACAGCTCATGCCTCCACACGATGAGTCCCGGGACGTGGGCTGACACCGCTAAACGAAACACTCTTGTTCGTGGCGCCCCAGCAGAATGCTCACTTCAAACACTGTTTTGTAGTTCAACTGTCAACATGGGGAAATGAAGGTGGAGCAGTCTTTGTGCGGCACACAGTTTTTTACTCACAGTCTCTGCCGGAGCCTTCTTTGCAGCTTCCACTCGTTCCAAATTGCTATCGCACTGCCGTTCCATCTTTTTCGGGGGCTTTGCTTCCCTCACTTTCTCTATTCGTTCCTTTTTATTTTAGGTAGCTCGCCAGAGTTACCCTTCACAGAACAGCCACTTCCTTGCAGCGAAAAAGGTGTGCGCGCGCTGGCCTTACTGTGCCAACGGAACATGCCCGCCACTTGTAAAAGTTAGACTATTGTATGTTTATATTTATGTTTATGTTTGATTAGCTTCATCTCAAGGCTTTTGATTGGTCCATTTTCCGCCCTCTTTCATTTGGCATTCGTCATATCGATATAAATCTTTGTGACCTATAAACTAATCTTTGCGGGGTTCTGAAGGAGAGATCCCCATTTTGAATTTTAAATGGTACACTGGACAAATGGAACGGGAAACAGATAAGATAAAGCAGAGGGCACTATCTTTGGCTTTTTAATCCCATCGCTGTGTCTGCATGTGCTGTTTCAGATGAGCCTGGAGAAGAGATGTTTTTATTTGCGACATTAAATTGTCTCGGCTTAGTGTTTCTCTGGAGGAAATGTTGAGCAGGGCTGCTGAGTTTTTTTTTCTGTGACCTGTTTCAAAAGTGCGCTAAGCATAATGACCATTATATCTGTTATTAACCTTAACCCCTTTCTGCAGATGTAGACGCTCGCGTCTATAGATATGCAAATGTAAGCACTTAAGTTACAGTACTCGACCACAAGATGGCACCCCCCGGATCAGCTATTGGATATTCACAAGCAGGCAGAGCTGAAACGCGATTTATAGTATGGAGAAGTTCCCTCCAATCCCTGTTTTTCAGGAGTAGCATGGATTAAACTCCTCAGCTAAGCCTGATGTGCAAACTGGTCAATATCCTTGCCCATAGTATCGATCCAGTAGTTTTAAAAAATTATCACTTGCGACAGAAAAAAAACGTACTACTCTGTAGCAACCATTTTAGCTACAGTGAGCCAACAGTATTCCAATTAGTGGTTAAAAAAATACGTTTTGTGAAGAAAAAAATCCGACATAGTATTGCTTCTCTCACATTCTACTGTCAGTTACAATCATCACACACAAAATATGCGTAGTTCCCTCCCATGGATTAACGCTTAGATTCCTCCATCGACAAATTCAGCGCTCCCTTCTATCCACCGAAGTACTGGTGTCGATAGCCAGTCACTCAATTATATACTCAGATTCATCTGCGTAACTCTACAGTTATAGTTCACGTCCTCGTGAAGCTTCCCCGGTAACGATGTATTGACAGACTCGTTTCTTATCCCATTCCCTAGTGTCTTAACTTTCCTCTATAACTGAAATGCATTGATCGGACAATAAGAATGGGATACAAAGCTAAGCGTAAAAGTAAGGTCGGTTGTATTCTTCGAATGTTGGCCGCGGTTGCGCAGCTGAAAATGATGCGATATCAAAGAAATAAAGACACTCGAGACCGTTCTGAAGTGTTCAGTTTCATTTACGAGATTTAAATGTTGTATGGACGCGGTCAACGGGAATTATTCCGAATGAAACAGAACTGGAACATTCCTTCTACCCGATACATCTGTCTCTGGAGGAGGGCATCAATAAAGAAAACAGGTTATACTTCTACTCTGTTTGCATTTTGCTTAATTTGGCTTTTTGCTGTAGAATCTATACCGCGTTTAAAGACATCGAATGCCGAGGTTTTCGTTTCTCCAAATGCATACATCCCACGCAGGTCGGTAGATCCCTCGGTACGTTCATTACGCCACTCTGATGAATATGGAGGCATATGTCGTTGTATTTTTTTCCTGAAAGTGAAATTTCTGTTCTGTTAAAATAAGGTGTATTTCAGAATTCAGATATTACTGAGTTAGTGAGTTTTCACCCTTATAAGGTGTAAGGTTATGAGCTCGGATGTGAGAGCGGTTAGCTTTTTATTCATATCATGTTTGGTCTTGCGTGAATGTTATAGCTGTTAAATCTGCACTTCATTTAATGCTTGGGGTACTTCGAAGAGAAATGGACAATATTGTTAACTTTATTATGGAGAAAAGGCATGTTTTGAGAGGTTACTGGTGACCAATGATGTTCCACTGCACTGATATTGATTAATTCATGCAAAACTCAACCAGAAAATCATTTGTTCATATTAAATTTCATGCCTTAAAACTTTATTTGTGTTATATACATGATTTTTTTATGATTTGACTGGACTTCATTTTGAGACTTCGGGGAGACACTTGGGGGCTGTATAATTTGGCTAAAAGCCTGTAGGTAATCTAGAATGTAATGTTGAAGATGAATTGTACTTGTGGTCAAGGAGTTTATGATCCCAGAAATGTATAGTTTTAAGCCCCAGCAGTTTTTAAATCCTCAGAATTATTTTTTTTGCAATTTCAATGGTGAATTCTCACGAAGATTTTTTATGTTTGCAGCTCATTTTCTCTACCATAATCATGAAAATTAACTGAAATACTATGTAATTCTAAATGCTGTAAGTGTCTTTTCAGAATTGAGCCACATTTTTCCTCTTTATGAAGCTTTAATTTTGAATTATACAGAATTAAAGTGGGTAACCCAAAAATAGCCAAATTTGGCTTATGCACAAAGGGGTTAAGGAGTGGTTTCTTTTGGAATTTATTTCTCTTTTTTTTCAGATTTCTGAGTCAGTCTTCTAGGACTTAATTTGTTTAATTACCAGCTGTGCTTATGACAACAGCATTAGAATGTAAAAATCCTTTCAGACATTTTTTTTTCACCCCTGTAAGAAATAATATGTGCATTACCATGTGGAATTATTTTGTAGTTGTCTCATATACTTCCTGTTTTCAACTACTGTTAGCAGAGCACAGATTCCTATTCGGTCGGAGCTTAGGTGTGTTATATTTATCAGAAAAGAGAGTAAAATTATAAAACGAATCACTGGGATGATGGGAAACTGGGTGTGGCTGCTCATGTCTGTCCAGCTCCAGTGACCTCGATGCACAATTACATACAATAAGACTTCAGCAACTCCTCTTTAAGTCTGTTCCTCTCAGTGTTGTAAATTACATTTGCATTTTCCCCTCTTAAGCCGCTTTCACACTGGATGCGAATTAAATTTATTGCATGAAAGATTACATTCAAAGTCAATGCAAAGACGCGAATACACGTTTCTCGTGTATTCGCGTCTTTGCATTGACTTTGAATGTAATCTGTCGTGCGAAAAATTTGTTTCGCATCCGGTGTGAAAGCGGCTTAATTCTGCCGGGCCTGCTTTTATTCCTCAGTTCAGGGGTCTCTGAGAAGCAGCATCTTGACAGCCACATAAATCACCCAGCCGGGGTCCTGGGAGGCACTATATAAAATGCAGATATTCGATACTCAGAACTCAATCAGGTGCGGGGAGGAGGGGAGGGAAGCGGGTTGTTGTATCTTCGGCCCACGCTGCAGCTGAAATCAGCTTGTGGCAGTAATAGGCCTTCAGGTGTAAGGATCTAAAGACCCAGCCGTCTCCGTAATTATGCAAGGTCTGCCATTGTCCCTGTAAATGTGGATAATAAAATCTAGTGTGTTGGAGCGCACAGATGGGTCCGTATAAAATATCCACCGGTATTCATGCTTTAGTGTCTCTGTTTTAGTTGGCAGGGCTGTAAAAATCAGCACCAGGGAAGGCGATGTCATCGCCTGCGGTATTCAGGGCTGTCTCGCTTCAGCTGGGCTTGTCATAACCTCGCACACTTTAGCACAGATGCTTCTTATTTATTCTTAATATGCTAGAAATTGCTATATTGTTGAATATGTAGAATAGCTTCGTACTGTACATCGTGGGTGTAGACCAGTGCTTCTCAAACCTCTCCTGGAGGACCACTTGTTCTGCGTGTTTTAGATCTCTCACTGCTCCAGCGCAGGTGAGTCAAATGATCAGCTCATTATCAACCCCAGAAAGCTGACAAAAAAGCTAATCATTTCAGTCACCTGTGCAGGAGCAGGGAGAGATCTAAAACATGCAGGATAAGTGGTCCTCCAGGAGAGGTTTGAGAAGCTCTGGTTTAGACATATTCAAAAACTTCATCGGACTGAAACGGCCAGAAAGTGCTCTAGTGTTCATGCGGTTACCTCATCTCGCCTGGTTTCCTGGATTTGATTTGGTTTTTGAGAGCGTAAAGGCAGCACACTGGTATTATTAGCCCCTTTATGACGAGGAAACAAAGTCATGAGAATAACCTAGTTGGGAACTTTACTTTCATTAGTCCTTTGGTGGACCCATTGACCATTTATAGTTTTGCAGTGCTTTGAAAAGGAAGGTTTTTTTGATCACAAACTGCCTGACCTGGTCGAATGATTGAATACGACAGTTCCACAGTGGTCCAGTTTTTCAGTCTCCACGGTAGAGACAGTGACATGAAAGTTTATTGAATAGATTCTCTGGTGTCTAAGGTAATGCGTGTTTCTGGATGTCATCAATACAAAGCCATATAAACCAGAGAATTTCGCATTTGGTCAAAAATAGGCGTGTCCCAGGGAAAACGAGAGCTGCCAGTGGATGGCTCATTCTGCAGCTTCTCCTCTCACTGGCTGCGACGGAGCAGAAATCCAGACAAGCTGTGACTCTGTCCTTAAGTTAGATCAGGATGATCCCAGCATCCATTATTTTGGTTGCTTTTCTTGTCAGGCTATTAACCTCCCAGGCTATCCCAGCATCCTCCACTGCATCACCTGACTGGCCATCTCCGCTGTGTGTCTGTGTGTTTGAACAGGTGCAGTACCAAGAGCTGAAACTGGATCTCAGTCAGAGCCCAAATAAAAGGAAGAAAAACAATCCCGGGTAGACCACTTCCTCCGCCTCGGGACCCATCTCCTCTCCTCTCCGCCGTGGGAAGAGGCGAACCGGAGCGGACCAGCTTTACACACCCACTCTGTTTTCTCATCTGTCCGACCACTTTATCTTTCATCCTCTCTTCAGTGGTCTTTTTCTCACTGTTTTCCTGTAAATGTTGTACAGGATCATAATGTGTCATAATCATTGTATAAGGGGGGAATCTTTTCATTGACATTATTTATGCCGTCTGTTTTCTCATGATAGTCTGTGTGTGGGTGGGCAGGCGACGTAAATGACCCCCTCCTAATGTGTATGAATGATTCTTCGGGCCGTTGGTGTAGCTGAGTTCAAATTCTTGACTTCAACCTGCCATTCCCACCATTTGATACCTTGAATAGTACCACCAATCGGCGAGTTTGGATGAAAGATTCATGAAACGGCGGCCCATGGCAATATTTAATGTGCTCTTCAAGCAACCTTTGTGATCAAATGCAGGTTCCTCCCTCTCACCATTTTAGCCGAGTTAGCCAGGCTACGTGGAGGGTAGTTTTCTGTCACCCAAAGCAGTCTTAAGTGATAGCAAATCTCACCCCTGAAACACAAGGGTCTGCTTACTGCTCACTGTTCGGAAAACGTTCATTAGAAAGTTAGAAAAGCAATGAAAGAAGAACTGAAATTGAGGCCGATGGCACTGCTACCCAAAGTGACAGGAAGGTAAGGGAAAAACAAACCCTTTTTTCCCCCTCAGACAGTGACAGTCATAGCCTCTGGTCTTGGAATTGTTCCTCATGATTTGTCATGCATTAAATAAAACTAGTTTCTCTTAAGTAAATTATAAAAAAAGTAAAGTATATATATGGCAGCATTTTAGAATTTTAACTTCTAATGACAAAGTCAGTTTAAAGCCTGTAACCCACACACAACACTTCTTCATGACCTGGGTTTTACAAATAAGCTGCCAGTTCAGCTGGAGTTGAATAAGCAGCGATGGTCATCACTGTGACGCTCAGGCTTCTGTATTCTAAAACAGACAGGAAGGGGGCGATAGCAACATGTCACTTACTGCCCATTTATACAGGAAAACTTAGCCATTTTGATCCATTTTAGCCGGGTCCCCAAAAATAGCGCAGCTCCTCCTTTAATGACCTACCAACAGAACATTCCAGAAGCGGAAATTTCCACTGGTTTTCCCAGTCCACTTGCATGATGACCTGTGGTCTTCCCTCAAAAAAAAATATAAATTTGTAATATGCTAGAGCATCTCTGGTGTTTGTGTTGTGTCGTGTCTTGTATGAATCCTTGAAACACATTTATTGATTTGGAGATGAAAAGGACATGTTACAGCTAAGACAGGGTACGTGGTACCAGTGACATCTGTGTTTCGGCTGTCTAATTTTAGTCAACATTTGTGCCCACCCTGGCACAAACTTAATGCAGTTTGCAGCACTGCTGAGTACAGTAGACGGGCACATGTGCAGTCACCTCTGCCGAGTCTGACGGAGGTGTCATCCTGAGGAGGGAGGGAAGAAAAGGGAAGGTATGGCATGCTAATCTCACTTCAAAAGCTGCTGTCCTCGCGTTTTTCACCCCGAGTGCACTTTTGGAGAGTGGTCTTTACCCTGCTGTAGGTCAACTGCTAAGGCAGTGCTTACTGGCCCGCCTGACGTCCCCAAAATTTCTCCACGATTGCTCTTTTGAGAAAGCGTTTGAGCCGAGTGGCCCACACTGAGCTTCAACATCTTTTAGGATAAAAAAAATTCTACTGGGGATTTATCAGCAAAAATGTGTAGTCTTTACTTAGCTGATTAACACGGTGAAAAAAAAACAAATCGTTTCGACATATCGCGAGGTAACTGACAGTCAAAGAATTTATGCTTGGTGTGGGCAGCGTGCGTGTGAGCGGATCCTGAGCTACCACGTTCAATACACGGTTTTTGGGTCGACCCCCAAAACTGTGGGAGCAGTGAGCTAATGCACAGGCTTGTGGGATTTACTTTGGCTGGGGGACAGACGATTGGATGGAGGGACAGACGGACGGTGAGGCAACGTTCCAGCCACTGTGCCGTGTACAGAGGGTGGGGGGCCTATAGAGAGACCCAGGGATTCCAACCCCCTCTTTTTCCATCCCTCTGTTCTTCCGTCGCTCTCGCCTTTCATGTGTCCGCAGGCGAGGTCACGTCACAGCCTGTGGCGGATCTCTGGGGCTTTTCCGTCGAGCATCTGCGGAAAGATCACAGCGTAAGCTGCATGTGAGGACGATCCCAGATTTGCCCAAGACAGGGAGAAAACTGAAAAAACAAGCCTGATCAGCCCTGTTACATTACATCTGCAAACAAACAGGGCGGTGGATATCGACCCCTTCTCAAATATTCCCTGAGGGACTGAAACACCACCCGTGTAGGACAAAAAAAAGAGAAGGAGGTCGCTTAAAATTTTTTAGAAGGGATATATTTGAACTTTAACCCTTTGAGCGCCATAGGCAAGTGTAGTTGCCCGATGGTGTAAGATATCAAAACCAGATGCTGTTGATAACCTATCATGTGGCAACTTGTTTTTAAACAAGTTGACACATGATGGGTTTTCAACAGCTCGGGATAATTACATTTTTAATTCCTTGGGAATTTATTTAGCGCTCTTAAGGGTTAATGCAGCCGTATTTCTTTTTAGTAAATGTTCGATGGGTGTATTGCGTACTGTCTTGCATCTGAAAACCTTTTATTTTTTTTTAATTGTATGGTCTGTTTGCAAGCAAACCAAAGTGAGAACTTCATCGAAGTGCAGAACCAGGATCTTATGAAGAATGTATGTGAAGTATGGATATGGGATATGGGGGGGGGGGCATTTTCACATATCTATGTATATAATCTCATATTTCGTCTTTTCTTGTTTTCAAATCATGTAAATAATGTAATGACTTAATTTATAACTGTATTTTATATGCTTATGAATGGGTCACTTGTTTATGGTCATGTATAAATGTGTGCATTTCACTCTCGAGATCTCTTGGTTTTGCGGTATTGCCTGTAACATTATCATGTTCAATCTCTAGTCAGGTTATTACAGCGAAGGTGGGGGAGAGGATGGGACATTGCAGTATGTTACAATGTGTAAATGAAGTACTGTAAAATAAATGCACCAGTTGTAATGGCAAAAGAATTGTGGAAGAAAGGGAAAAGATTAAATATTTTTAAATATCTTTTGAGGCCTGTGAGTGGTGGGATTGAAGTGAATTCTGAGCGTGAGTGTGTAGGGGGGGGTTGGAGAATGACATGGTCTAGTCACACGTGAGCTCCTCTCTCCTGCAGTCCTGACCTGACCCAGCAGGGCGGCGACAGGCTCTTCAGGAAGAAGAGCAGGAGTTGCTCTCCCTCAGTGCCGGGATGAGAGGAGTACGGACGAGTGATTAAGGGCCACTGTCAGGGACCTACCAGGGGTTTGGGAAGAACCGGTGGGGCTCCCCCGCAGCCCCCAACCCCCCCACACCTTAAGGAGCGCCGCGGTGCAGGATCATTTATCAGTCTGCAAGTCGAACCCGAGCACAGGCTGCATGCCAGGCCTTTATTCAATACAGATCCTCTGCATCAATCTGAGGCCCGGTATAAACGACCCAGGTTCTCGCCCTAATCACAAGCCATACGGGGTTTGTGGCATTAAGAGGCTGAGACTGCTTGGTTATTAATTAGAATACACTAACTCCTAATCTCTACCTCTCCGACAGGCTCAGACAGTCCCTCCCCCCCTCCTCCCGTCTCCCCTCCTGAAGGTGAAGAGGCACCTATCAGGAAACCGGCCATTCTTCAAAGTCGTCTGTGAGGCTCTGCCGAAATGTGAGTCGTCGTCCCAAACCTGCCAGTAGGCCCCCAGTCCTCATTAACCCCAGCTGGCATCCAGATGAGCGTGCTTCATCTCTGTCCCGCTCCTACGGCGGGACCTCACGTCGCCGCGCCGACTGACGTATCGCGAGGCCACAGCTCATGCGCGACAAGCGTGCGTTATTTTTTTTCATACAAGTCCCCTTACCATTTCCCTATTATAAATGGAGATGACGTTATTTTCCATTAAACAAACACCAAAATACTGTGATGGAGACAGAGGGGACAAGCTCCCATTCGTTGAACAGGAGGGGATACAGACCTGGAAAAAACAAGCAAAATGGCAAATGTCCTAGAAGTGTTTGAGAACTCCTTTATTTGATTTAAAGATGGGATGAAAACAGAAACAATGGCACAAGTATAGATTAGCACATAAAATGAAAATCTGCTCCACTAATAACTACAGTGCTCTCCGAACGGCCTTTTTGCCAGTAGAAAGTGCCATTACGTCACTGCAGGGACAAACATAATTGTAGGTGAGCAATGGGCTTTGTTTCAATCACACCCAGTAGGTATAAACCAAATGAAAAACATCATGCTCGTACCAAAATACCCTTTAAAAAGACTAGGGCTACACTCTGTGGTACTGTGCACCTTCCTAATTAGAATTTTTAGTGGGGGAAAACATTGAAACAAAACAACTTCGCAAAAGTAAAAAGTATGAGATGCAGCAGAGTGTTCATTTAATCGGCTGTGACGGCAAGAGCAATATTGCGACTGACGTGGAATCTCAAATTTTAACGCAGGAGTCAGAATTTTGCGCACTCGTAGCGAAAACCGGTTCATCTGCTTTCGCACGTTCGCCTTCGACCCAATATATGAAAATGGAAAACGTCTCTGGATCTCTCTCTTCCGGAATCAATCAAAGCGCCTCCTTGCCTCCCATCTCGTTCCGTACGCAGAGGAAAACAATCATAGCGGCGCGCTGCGCACTCATGCTTGTCGGTTTTTGTCGCAGGGTTTACTTTAATATCCAGCTAAAGTTACAGCACTGACAAAAGTTAGGAGTACAATGACACATGAAAAAGCTGGATTTAAAAGGGGGTGTTTTTCACAACGCTTTGTGAATAGCTTATCTGTGGCACTTTTTATTCTCTACATTTTGCTTGCTTTTTTTTGGGGGGGGGTACTTGAAGTTTTGCTGGCATACATTTTTAATGCGCCTAATGCCGCCTGTTCACAGACGCAAGTTTGTACAGATGTTTCCAGAAGGTTCTGGCTGTTCGTTTGTCACTTACTTCAGAACGATGTAGCCTTCCCCCCCAGACTAGCAGCTGCAGTGTCATGTAAGAGGCCCCGTCTCAGGACACAATTTAATACATTTACTTTCGTACTGCCCACACCACCACAAAGGTTTTAAGTTATTTTAAGTTGAGGCTTATGTAAACTTAAAAATTTAAGAAATTAAGAAATTACCAAATTTACTGGTCAAAAGTAAAAATTTCTCAGTTGGCAGATCTTAAGTTAATCTGTCTAGTTTCACCAGCAATAGTTTTAGCAATATTTTAATTTGGCAATAAAGCGAAATCATATTTTAAACATGATACTGTAATATTTGTTGAGATTCACCTCTTGATGTTGTAGAAAAGTTCAGGAACAGATTTTGGAGAAATAATATGGCAGGAAAACTGAATAAACTTTACAGCAGCCCAGGTACTGAAGACCCACAGGGTTAGCTGTCCTTCATCATTACTCTGCGCTTAGCAATAGGCTTATGTAAGCACTTGATTACACTGAGTTCAGTGCATTTGAGTGGCATCGATGTCCTCTAGTACTGGCATCTCCCTCACCCCGAACCTCAGTGTGGAACCCCATGCCAGATCACACCGGCGCGTTTCCCAGCAACGCCCTCCCTTCAGAACCCAGCTGCTCCAGCTGGCGCATGAGGAGGCGGGTGTGGCGCCCTTGGCAGCTTCTCACTGAGGGGGGCACGCGCTGCAGGTACTGCTCCAATCTCAGCAGCGTCTCCAGGTCCTCCGCGAGCCTGACCAGCCCGAGGTCGCCCCATTCTGCCGTCACTTGCCGGACGGAGTGGGAGGCCAGGGCGCTGGCCAGCCGGGGACCGGGGTCCTCGAAGAAGGGCACGTGCCGCTCCAGCGTGTAGCTGACGATCAGGCAGCTCAGAAGGCAGGAGCAGGCCTCAAGGAGGGGCAGGTCTTTCACCTCCGACCCCGCGGTGCGCTGCGTGTCGTCCCCCTCCTGGGCCCAGGTCCGCAACTCCCCTCGAAGCTCCGCGGAGGGCACCAGGTCCAGCGCCGTTCTGCCATGGTTGTCCCGCTGCTGGAGCAGGTGGGACCCTGTGTTTGGGGGAGGGGTGTAGAAGTCAAATATCTACTGCCTTTAATGCTAGAATGCATGGCTGCATGTCCACTACTTTCACATAAGTAACAAAACTCGTGTTTAGTCGATTAACACTTATTTTTCAGTCAAAAGGCCAGGATTGGACCAAAATTAGACAAAATTCTTCTTTCTGGTATTTGTGACAGAAGACTACGTAACTATTAGACAAAAACAGGGAACGATGAAACGAAAAATTTTCACACAACCCGTTAAACTAAAACATTGTCTGAAATCATAAAACTAAAATATGGGCTCTGAAATCGTCAAGTGAAAACATGACCTCTAAAATCATTTAAATAAAACATGAACTCAAAACCCATTAAACTAAACATTAAACATCACCATTAAAATCGTCAAAAAGAACATGACCACTAAACTTGTGAAACATGACCACAAAAATTATTGAACTAAAACATGACCACTAAAATACTTGAATTTAGAGCATAAAAAATATGAATATTTGCATAACTGAAAGCTTAATTATCAAATCCGCTTCAAAATGAAGGTTTAAAAAGGGCTTCGTTACATTCAGCTTGTATGTTACAGACAGGAGACTTCACTGTCAACAATAATAAAAAGACTTAAAAAAAAAAAAACTACCACTGTCATATGCAATGTGAATATTATTTACAATTCCAAACTGTACCTATTTTATATAATTTACTCAATATTATATGCTCATTTGTCAAGTTTATTTCACATTTCAGAATAAGCTTTACCTCCGAATCAAGCATTGATTTAATAAAAGAGAAGACTACAGTATTTGCTGCTGATAGAACTGCCGGAATTGGGTATTTATGGCTCCTGAGACAACATAATTTGACAAGCAAACAATGTGACAGGCGATCGTCGACATCAAAGGGCTTCAGCCATCCTCCTGCAAACAGCCACCCAGCTCACCACTATGTGGGGAATAATATCATGACGCACAGAGAGTGGACTTGCAGCCAATTAAGGCAGCTCAACTGTCCAGAAACGGAAGATACATCAGGGTTCAATAAAAGGACAGCGAAACTGAAATAAATATAAATAGAATCTGCCTTAAAACACACACAGACACCCACCCACCCATCAATATACATGCATGTACACACACATACACGCAGTCAAAGGTTGAGCCCTGCAAAACAGTCAGCTGCAAACTTGTTGTGACACAAGTAATGGCCGCACATTGACATCCTCGTCATTTTGCATTAGTCAAAAGCTGACTTGGGGTGGATCGACACGATGGCGGTACTGGCGTCCATTAATATGCATCCCCTTCTCGTATCACAGTTAAAAGGCATCACAGTCGAGCCATCCAGACGGTAGAGCACGTGGAAGTGGCATTTTGAAAAGCCTGTGAAATTAGCGCAGCTACGAAACATCCCTCTAAATGACAATGTGGCTCCCACAAACATGGCTTACAGTTTTTTTTTGTTTTTTTTTTTGCTGCAGCCCGGCCTCATTTTAAGTTTTCCGCTTGCCTCTGGTTTCCCCATCACGCCGTTAGCAGCAAAAACAAAGATGCCAAGAGGAGGGCCTCTTGCCCTCCATCCCCGCATCACATAAAAGCCGTTTACTGCAACAGGACCTGCTCTCGGTGGCACTAGAGCCGGATATCTCCGTGTCAAGTGTAAGGCACTTTGTGTTTGTTCAGACATCCAATTTCGACAGCCCGCTCTGCTCAAGGGCACTTGACTGCTGTGACTTCAGAAAGCCCCCCCCCCGCACCATCCTCAGCCCCCGTACTTGAGGTAACTGCAGCCCAAGTGACAATCCCCAGAATCTGTCTCTGCCACGTTCCCACTGCCATTGTTCCAGCATTTCAAAGCGGTGACAACCTAACGATGGAGTGAAGAAGTCGTTGGCCTCCGGCAGAAGGTAGGCGCCACCAAAGTGCATGGCGGCAGCACAAAGCTGCCCTACTGCAACACCGCAACTCGCCGTAGCGATGCCGTATACAAAGTCCTTGCTCCGCAGTCCTCTTCGCTTTCATCGCCCAAAAAGTTTATCCGCATGAGTGGACAAGTTATTATGAATGCAAACTTTATTTTCTGGACTCGTGGAGCGGAGGTCACCATCTGAGACACCCAAACAGACGATGACTAAAGCCAGGGACAGTTTCCACTACAGGGCTTTCTTTGATACAGCAGGCTACAGCCGAAGGGTCATGTTTGGGTCACTATGGGCAAAAATTCTCTGTCGGGATTAAGTGTAAGATCTTCCCCCGTCCTTGAGGAAAGTTTCCATACTGCGTCCGAATGGTTTCTGAGGCACAGCTGCAGATTTTTCTCATTTATGGACGAGAATAATCATCCCTGGGCATTTTTAAATCCGCGGATGCATCCGTTTGTTGATATGAAATTTTTGAGTGGGAAAGACGCCGCTTTCATTGAGGGCAGAACCCCCGAGTTGTGTCCCGCGCGTATAAAAACGATGCCTTTCATCTCAGATAAATATTTCATAAATATTCAACAGATGGAAGGTCAGGTTCAGCACCTCCTTAATACACATTTTCTAAAAACTGACTTCCCTGTTCAGTCTCTGTGAATATTCCTGGCTCTGCTCTGTCCTTCATCCGCTTTTCAAAACCAGTCTTTTCTCAAACAGCGACAAAAGACATGCTCTCGCCTTATGCGCTGCAATTGGCTGACACTACCCACCTTTGTGCACTCCCATAACACATTTTTCACCCTGCAGATTAGGGTCAAAAGACTTGTTTTGGAGTGAATGCTGAAAGTTTTATCTGGGCCGTTTGTGCATCCCAGTAAGGCAGAACGCACAGCCCTTCTTTATTAAGCGATCTCGCCCATCATATCTGCCTGACTTGCCTGCATTGTGTTGTCAGTGAATACCGGAGTTATTCAATCATCTTTGGCTGGTGACTGAAATAACTGCACAAGGCACACGCCAGAGAAAAGGATCCTGCGATCATTAAGACCAGAAGTCAGGTACTGGCACTGTCGCACCGCTAACTTTTAAATTAAACAAGAGTCTGAACATAGCGAGAACAGTAGCAGTCAAAAAATCAGACAATTGATATGACACTGTGTTTAACTGTGTCTAATTTAAATGATCAAAGTTCTAGCTATTTACAGTACTTCTTTGATTGTGGCATTTGATATCATTTAGAGAAGTTAAAAAAAGAATAATTTTCTTCAGAGAATAGCTTCAAGAATTTTGGAATTCTTAAAGAAACCATATTTGGCAAAACAAACAGATGAACAAATTCTTTCCATTTTCCAACGAGTGAACTGGCTTAGGAAATCATTGAATCAAAAGGTCAGAGAAACAAACTACAAGTGCATTTGTGGGAACTGCTACAGTCCTGGTGGTGTAAACTCTCAGGGTCATACGACGGCTCTTAAAAAAATTGTATGAGCATGCTTAGCAATTCGCTAGCCTCATAGCATATTTGCCCATCTCATTTTTTCATTTTTATTTTTGATATATTTTTTTTGATATTGAAGAAAACTGATTTTTTTGAGGTTTTGAGAAAACAGGAAAAAACACATTTTTCTCCAACACAGGAGAACAGGCAGCCGATAACTCAATTTGGCAAAAATATGACTTAGGTAATTATACAGTACTATGAGGCTAACAAATTGTTATGGTGAAGGGTGGGTATATTGATGAATGTAGGATTTGGGTGATCTTTCTGGAAAGAAAAAAGGCGTTTTTTTTTTTTTTTTAATATTGTGTCGCTAAAAGAAAATGTAGATGTATGGCCAAACTTTTTTTCTAGTACTGTATCCGTTAGATTATACATCCATGATATGATTGTCTGCTTCCAATTCCACATTCGCTGATACCGCTGACAATACTAGACCAAACGATGCCTCTAAATTATCATCACTCATTCTCTTCCACAAAAATCAAAATGTTTGTGACAGAATAAGAAAGACACAAGATTATAGCTCCTGTGCAGAAAGGCTGCTTAAACACTTCCACTGTTCCGCGGTATTTCTTCATCAGGACGATCCACACTCTCTCTCCTCCAGCACTTCAGCACCACTCAGTTTTGCTGGAATTTCCACCAGCAGGTGGCAACAGCATGAAAAATGTCTGCGCTGCTCCCGTCAATGATGTCCGGGATTTTGCTTCCCTCTGTGAAGTCTGTTTGGACAACGAACGTTTCGGTTTGCAAAAAACTGGGCTCTCTGACAAAAAAAACGCCAGGTGTGGGACCCAGTGAAATCTTTTTAAATTAAAATTTCAATTATTTGAAATTTAAATGCATTAATTGAAACTTCTTGTGCACGACAATATGCTAAAAAGAAATATAAATAAATTGTGGAAAAAATTCAGCAGTCGTTAAATGACCACTGAAATTATAAATATAAACACAAACAAAACAGCTGTGGAGTTCAACAACCTCAGCCAATTAGAATTGGGGGGGGGGGGGATGGAAGCTGTGCCTTGCGCCGACATGCACCAACTACAGGGGCACATTCCAAAACAGCATCTACGTAAACTTCCTCTCTCTCTGCCTTTCTCGCCACCTCAGTCTCTCTCTCTCGGTCCCTCTGTTCCCCTCCCTCCTCTTCAATGCAAAAGAGGCTGCGGCCCAAATCAAACCCATCAGCACTCAGTGCTGACGCTGTCCCCACCGCCGCGGTGTCAAGCTGCCTGACAGGCTGAAACCTGGAATGTGACAAAGGCGAGGGAGACGGGCATTCGGGGAGAGCTGGGGGGGGTTACCGCGGTCGGCAGCGGACCTTGATGAATGCAAGAGCGAGTAGATCTCCTCCCCCAGGACAATGGAATCAGCCGCTGCCTATTTTTCACAATGGCCCATGAAGTACACATCTGTCAGTGCTTTGCTGTTTTTCCCTTTTCCTGCCCCCCCTTGAGCAAGAGAGAGAGAGAGAGAGAACCAAGTCCCCGTACAATATTGGCTCCCGAATCGGGGAGAGCGATTGAGGCAGGTCCAGGTATTGGCGTGATGTGTCAGATACAGTGCTCAGTAGATAAATAAAACACCTGGGGGATTAAATGTGAGCTTTGGTAATTATGCGCTGCAGGAGTCCGTCTCGCCAGGGGTGGCGAGGGCCGGACGAGAGTATCTGTGGCAGCCAGCCGCCGATGCGGTCCAGCGGCAGACGCCGATTCACAGGCAGACACGGCAGAAGCCCTTGGCCTTTAGAGGGCAGGCAAAGACTAGAAATACAAAACCGAGGGAGCAGAAAAACAAAAGAGATGGAGGGAGGGGGAGAGAGAAAGAGAGAGAGAACCTCGCTCCTCGTTGTCTGAAACTAAAGCTGAGCCAGACATGCTCCGATGGGGCTCCAGTGCGAATCCGCACAGTAAACATATCATACAATTTTTTTTTTCCCCCTTTGGAATGACTGATCTGAATCATGTAAATAATGGGGACACCACATGACCTTTCCCCACTCAACTATAATAAAATGATATCATAAACCTGTCAGTTAAAGGTATAGAGGAAAGAACAGGGCACTGAAGTTGGATGTGCACGAACAACAAGAAAAAAGATCGGCATATACAGAGGCTTCAATATGAGCTAAAATTATGAGTCTACGAGCTTCAGTAATATGTAAATAGGCCTCATACCAGCCGTAATAACGTATAGATGGGATTCAGTGACGCGTACACGGGATTCAAAAAGTTAAGCCATCCAGAAAAGCACAACCCCACCAGTTGCTGCGTGAAGAAGTGAGGAAGACAGCAGGATTGAGAGACCATGGCCCACCCTGGACATGCCCAGGCAAAGCCACAGCTCTGCAAAGGCATCCCCAGGACCCATCTCTCCGGCACACAACCCTCTCCGGTCATGAGAGGATGCATGGATAAGACCATACACCACATAGGCTTGACACTGCTCTGTACCGGCGTGTTCTAACAGGTAAACAAACGGCTTACTGAACACCTCAAGAACATCCGAAAGACCCATGTGTAGCCAACACTGGGCCATTTGTCCATAAACATGGAAGATGTCCATCTTGTCATAGCTTCAGCCCATCTGTTGGCTAGCTCTTGCTGACAGTTTTAAAAGGGAGCACTCCGGAGCCCCGCACGTACCATGTCGACACGGTTTCAGAGCATAGATGGGCCGCACCATTCAGCATCCAATCCAAACTGCATTGCTAACGGGCGAGATGATCCTCGAGACGAAGCATAATTGAAGGTATAACTGGCATGTAAACGTTGCTCAGCTGGTCAATCATGCATATGCTGTTTGTCCGACTTGCGTTAATATGCTTTACAAACAAATAAATCTGCCACCTCCATACCCACCCGGATCTGCAGTGTCCCATCTGCGAACAGTATCCCAGCATGCTTGTGTACGACCCGTGCCGTCCGTCAGCTGTGTTTTCACTTGTAGGTCACCGTCATATTACAGAAAACTAAGGGTGGAGGAAGCTCAAATATACGCTTCCTCAGAAAGCAACTGGCCTGGATGGTCAGGAGGCAGGGTGAGCAACAAACAATGCTGACCCAAAGCAACTGTATATCTCCCACCTCCCTGAGCAGCGTGACGCCAATTATTTGCGGCTGCTGGCTATCTTGTAGGCTGCTGGCCAGTGGACCCCAGCGTGGCCGGGTTCATTTAGAGACCATGGCGTTCACCCTTGCACCGCAAACAGCACCTTCATCAAGCGAGCCAACTCTGCAGCCGAGGCCCCTGTATGAGTGTTATTTGCCAACTGTGGAGCGTGAAGAAGTAGGATGGAAACGATGCGCTGGAGAAGGGCACTGCCTCTTCTGACCTTTATGAGACAACAGTAGATGCTCTGAAGAGCTCTGCAGTGGAACAGGATCCCAAATTGAGTAAAAAGAATGAAAATAAAAATACACGAGTGCAAAGATTCTCGTTTCATCTCTTAGGTACTTCCACGAGCTAGAGGTGGCTACACATAGACTTACACGGGAACTTTTGATCTTGGATCTTCCCAGGTCACGCATTAGTTTGAGTTTGTTCTTGGTCTAGTAGACGCCTTTCCTCTAAATATTTACAGCCCTAATAATATCCTGATGTAATTCAGTCAAAATCAAAGTTAGAGTTGCAATACATCTCAGAGGATTCAACCTTTCAACCTCCAATCTGCCCATAAAAAAATGCACGTAAATGCATTTGCAATACATTTTAAAACCTTCTGATACCCGCCTACTGTAAAATATTAAAAAGAAAGTCGCATTCAAGCCTATACAGAGAAACTGACAATGTTGCAACCATTTATTCAACTAATTTTCCCTTCTACAGAGCAGAATGTCCATTCTCAACAGTTTTCATTGTCTTCCAGGGAAACCAAATCACATCATAACCTGCTATAGTCTGTTTTGCTTCCGAAGTTAAATAAATGCAGGTACATGCTTTGTGAGGTGGGCCATTTGATTAAGGATTTAGATTTTTATTGTGAGCCTGGGCCACCATTAAGGTGCCTTTTTGTTTCCCTCAGTTACGAAGGACATCTCCTGTGTGTGTTTCAGAGATGAGTCATTGCTCTCGCTGTCAAATTCACGGCTGCAACAAGGAGAAAGAGTGGGCCGTAATTATGCAAGGCTATTCTGCCGCTTCATTATCTAGCAGCAGGAATACAACTTGGAGATGGCAACCTTGAGATAACATTTTATTTATTTATTTGTATTCAATACCTTTCACTCAGTCTCTTTCAGAAGGCGAAAAAACCATTACAGGCATATTCCTTAGTCAGGGTTATTGTTGTATAAAAGAAACCTTGATATCAAGTCAAACACTGCCCAAGGACAGTGGTATTACCAGAAGCATCCTGGCCCTCAGTGTTTAAAACCCCCCCTTACAGGAACCTTCAGACCTTAGAACACCACTGTGAATGCAAACACATCCTTGGAATGAAACTGCAGCTCACTCAGCCCGTGTGTTAAACGTAGAAGCCTTGAGAGTGAAAAGAAGAGATGTGACTGAGCGGGGCACACGGACAACTACTTTTTTAGGAGGCCGCTTGAGATGGGAGCTCCAGTCCTTTTTCTACTTGGATACTGATGCCTACAGTCGTGGGAAACTGGGGTTCACAAGGGAATGGGCCCAAAGCCTAGTCCTTCAAAAAGCAGTCTTGAACACCCCGGTACTGCTCTGGGACTGTGGGGAACACGAGGAGGGGAGTAAGACTGCCCCCTCCAGATTCTGTACGAAAGCATGCGGGGATTTTTTCCGAAATGCTGTCACCGCCCACGCGAAGCGAGGACTGCTGCCTCAGCACGGGAGAGGAGCAGGGAAAATCAAACTCATCAATCATGCTGACGCTTCCGACTCGGGCACAGCCCAGAGAGGAAACACACACACACCTAAAAACACACACATACGCACTTACACACACACATGGACACATGCGCATGTATACACGGCACGCACCCGTACACATGCAAGGAATGGTCCTGCCTCCTCCTGGTTATAACAACCAAAAACATTCCCTCATCACCAGCTGGAAAATTACTGGCATTTCCCTGTGCAAAAGGTTACGAACAGTGGAAATGGGTCAGCATATTTCGTCTCAGCGGCACCTTTTTTATTTCTCACCTTCGGCGAATCGCACCGGCACTCTCAGAACCTTAAATGTAAGAAGTCCAGGCACTCAAGAATAATTAGATTAAAGACCCACACTTCCAAGAGCACCAGCTTTACATTCTTATGGTAACTTTTTTATCCCAAGAGTGCCGAATATTTTCTCTTATACGCCGTCAACTCTCAGAACCTTGCCTACTTGGAGATAAACCTGCTGTGCCGCAATCCCAGCTCCGTGGTCAAAGAGGCCGTCTATCTGTAGTCCAGCGACGCTTTCTCCGTGCCCATCGGCTACACTCCGGTGACCAAACCGCTCCGAGGACACGCTCCGCTTCCTTGGATACGGAATTAATGACGCTTTTTGGCGCCGCAAACATTAATTCGGCAAAAACCGTGAGGGGATTTGCTTTTTCAAAAGGGAACAAGGAGAAGGCTGATGAAAGTGCAGCGTGACTAATGCAAATAAACAGCCGAAGATGAGACGTTGTGTAACTGTCCTCAATTAAACACTTTCTCCCGCTAAGTGCTGCGTGTACTCCAGCTTCGGCTCAACAGCAGGAGAGAAAGAGAGGGAAAAAAGCAGGAAAACATTCATTAATTAGGTGCACAAAAAGTCAATATGAGCAAAAAAAGAAAAGGAAAAAAAAAAAAAAAAAAGATGGTGGCCAGGCCTGATTCGACAGTTAGGGACGTGCGACACAGGAGGGCCTCTGCGTGGCCAATGCCGCGGACAATTAGGATGCAGACCAAACCCTGACGGCTTGAAGGCTCTTTTCTCTCCGTTTCCCCTTACCGCGTCACGCCTGTTCCGGGACTCTGAGACGCGGCTCAAGGTTACTTTCCATTCCAATCAGGACGGATTCGGTCATCCAGCAAAATTAAAAACCCTTTGTGGAAAGGAAGGGGGGGGGCGGGGGTGATCCTAGCAGCGGCACGTATTTCCAAGCGAAAGCTGGGGTCGCCAGGCAGACCAAGCCAACCTTGAGCCGGCGACTGAAACAACATCCCCGGCCCCGGCCGCAGCCCTGCCTTCCTGGTGGCGCAATCGGGTTGGGCCACGGCCGTTCATTACCTTTCAGAATCCTCGCGTAATCATTATTATTTCATCGTGTGGCCGGGCTGGAGCCGCGAGACGCGCATTAGCATTCTGCTGTGCCTGCGTGTTTTCCTCGCTCCCTCTCTGTCTTTGGGCACCAGGTAGTGCAGTTATTGGATGGAGGGGTATGAGATATTAACCCTTAACGCAGCAAGGTCAAAATTACATGACTTGTGTGTTCATAACCTAACATTCCATTGCTGGCATAGCTATCGCCACTCACATTCTGAAACAAGAATTCAGGAACAATTACGTTAAAAAAAGTGGTGCGAGATCAGAGATAGACGATTAAAATCTTCTCGATATTCCCAAGTGCTGATGCTTAACATCACAACTGGGTAAATCGAGGCTGTGCCCGTATTTAACTTGGACTTTCCGTATAAGGTTGAGTTTATACAGAGCTGTGAAAAAATGAGTTCATATGAAGGGCAGCTGCTCTTCCCTGCTTAGTATTTAAGTCTGTAGTCTGCAGTCATCAAAAGAAGATCACAAGTCAAACTCACAAAAGGTCCTAGTATCACTGTCGCTTCCTAAGGGCAACGGAAGAATGGAGTAATTAATTACATTGTAAATAGTGTAGTAAAATACTGATATTTGGGTTGTCAGAGCATTATAGCCCTGTTACGTCCCACTTTTCCAGTCAATCCAGGGTAAAAGGGGACGAGTCAAGCAGAAGTTTTCCCCCTCAGTGCAGACAGCGTTTTGAAGCGCGAAGTGCTTTAGTTTTATCATGAGACTTAGAAAAAGGAAAGTCCTTTTCCTCAGTAAAGTAGAAAATGTTAGCTAGTTTTAAGTTCATGTTCGCTTGACGACTGGCAAATTCTGAAGTTCGAAAAACATGTCACCTCACTCATTTAAAAAAAAGTAAACACACAGTAAAAATATGATTTAAAGCATAATACAATACTATAATACTGGTGAAAACTGACTGATTTTTGGTCGGTGCTGTACGTTTATCGTTAAAAGTTCAGTCAAGCGCAAGAACATCGCAAACCAGGGCCGGGGCGGCTGTCTGGCTCTCAGACGCTACCGCCTCCCAGTTCTAATTTTACAAACAGCCTCTTCTCCTGACCCGTTTAATCCACTCGGCTCCAGCCCCCATTCCTCATCGGGCCCAAACAATCCCAGACTAATTTATTTTTTTATAGCGCTGAATATGTACATGTGTTAATGGGAAATGGAATCAAATTAACTATAATTAGTGGAACCGGAGAGAGAACCGAGCGAAGCGCGCTC
This sequence comes from Gymnothorax reevesii, assembly GCA_029721435.1. Lineage (NCBI taxonomy): Eukaryota > Metazoa > Chordata > Actinopteri > Anguilliformes > Muraenidae > Gymnothorax > Gymnothorax reevesii. The sequence goes on along the minus strand of CM056580.1, from coordinate 30,752,256 downwards.
TCTGTCGTCTCACTGTCCTGGCCTCGCCGATAATTGATCTCTCCCTTGTTTTGACACACATCACAGCCACTTCGAAGCCATCGAACGCTGATCACAGGTGGCAAGCAAACGCAAAGACGCGGCAGATAGTTTTTGTTTTGACACGTTTTCCCTCACGCAACGGTGTATTCATCTCGCAAGTGGCAGAACCTGACTCTTCGGGTCTCCCCTGGGAGATGGCAAGAGACAACCGGATGATTTGATTGGACCGGCATTTGAATCGAACAAAGAAGGAAAAACGTTAAAAAAAAAAACCAACAAAAACAGAAATGGCTACAAACGTTAAACTTTACCCTGAGTCCAGTCATTCCTATTCAACACAAGTGCTAATAATAGGCTGAAGACAACAAAAAATATTCAACCCCTCTCGGCAGAAAACTGCAATCCCATCCTTACCTCACGCCTTCAGCGACTAACCATCGCACAATCAACTTACTGGGATTCTCCGCTGCATGACTTTGTTGCGCAATGAAATATCCTCACATTTTGATGTTCATTTCATACCAGTCTCCAGGGACTTGGCTTCTTCAAATCGAGATCTACGTATAATAAATCATGTGCTATATATAAATTTATTCATGTATGTGCATAAAATTGTCTTTCACGTGTGCGTCTTCTGTACAGATAAAGACGCTTGGGGAATTGACACGAATACTTTTCTATAATAGCATTTGCATTGAATTAAAAGAAATGAGATACAACTAGGGATTTGATTAGATACAGCCAGAGAGGACTGGTAGAGTATAAGGCCTGCCGGTCCAGCAGACGACAGTCCTCGGAAAAAAAGAAAAAAAAAAAATCTGTCAGTTGCACACTGTATAACCAGTGGCAATAAATAGCGGCAGTGTGCCGAACTATATCATCTGATGGTTGTACGAGTTCAACAGTGGGTGATTAAATTGTAGATCCTGGCTTTGTGGCACTGCAGAGCAAAATGGTGACTTTCACTCACCGAACTGAACCAGCGGATCAGAGATGTCTCATTTCTCATACATGTGGATGTAGGGACATGAAAACTGAGAAGTCCATAATCCAACCATTTCAGAGGTTTTGTGCACATGATGGACTGTAGGACTAACTATTTGAGAGACATTGCACTTCCACAGACAAAAGTAAGATCCCATCCAAATGTACTCACCTGCTGTGAGAGAGAGTGAAATTACAGCTGGGTCTGTGAGAATTTGGGCAGGGATACTGTCCTAAACATAAACACAGCTGCAGCTGCGAAAATAGGGATGTAGATACTTACAAGTTAAAAGGGACGTTCTAGTTTAACACCATTGTATTTTTATCTATTTATTTTTTTCATAAATTTGGCATCTCCAATCCCACCCGAATCTGGATTGCCCAATTGGAGAACAATGTACAAACCTTGTTCATATGCAACCCCTTGTTGCCAATTCAGGAGAGAGGGACGGTTCACGACTCCCCTCCGATGCACGTGCCCATCAATACTGCTTCTTTACACTCATTGGTTGAATCCTCGCAAGTTCAGAACGAGGGCGGAGGATACCCGAACATGAAAAAGCTTAGAATCTTACTGACGAGTGCCCGGCTGACCAACAGGAGGCGCTCGCGCAAAAAACAAAGCAACCATTTTATATTTCCCTTCCCGGCAGCCCCTTCCCAATTTGCATCCCTGTAGCACAATGGCCAATTGTGCGCTACTTCTGAAAAAGCTGCCGACCACTGCCAGTTGGTACGACCGGGGCTTGAGCCCGTGCAGTGAGAGTCACGTCTGCTTCGCAATGCGGTGCTTTAACCAAGTGAGCTATCCGGCAGCTCTAACGCCATTGTTTTTAAATCCAGTGTGCCGGGAAACTGAGCCAATAGGAAAAATGGTGTAACTGTCTAATTACTGATGGACCTGGCTGTGACTATTACATAATTGTAAGTACTTCTGCTTTATACATTATTGTAAAATTAACATGCTTTTTGCATCCTGGGGGGCAGTGGGGGGTGGGATAGTGCAAAGTACTGACCGGCATGGCGCAGCAACATCTTGGCGATGTCCGCGTGTCCGTTCTGGAGGGCGTCGTGGAGGGGGCTAACTCCAGCCACCTGCGTTTCCAGGTGAAGGGCGGGGCAATGCTCCAGGAGCGCCTGCACGCACGCGCTGCTGCCATGGTTACAGGCTTCATGGAGGGGGGTCCATCCTGCGTTATCTGAACGAACAGCAGACACGTCCCCGCTTCAGCAAAACACCCCCAGCATATCAAACTATCAAATATACAGCGTCGCAAACTCGCCACGAACAGCCAACAAAGTCAAATATATAATAAAGCAAAGATTTCCTCAGCATCAATTCTCTACTTCAAAACCCTTTATTTATTCATATATTTTCCGCGTACATTGCTCGAACACTTTAGAATGCTTTTTATAACTTAATGTGCTTTTGTTTGAATTCCCAGCAGTAGCAACAGTAGCTACTGCAAAAATAAAAGTGTCAATAAAAACACAATGTGTCGCACATGCTGATGAAAAAACCTTTTAATACTTTGTATAACTTATGTTTCTTTCCAGCAATAAAGTCAGAACCTCTTACTGTATTGCAGAAGCAACAAGAGACCACAAGTCTAAACAACAAAAAGCTAGCTACTTCACTAAAGGAGACACATATTATACGGCCGCGTTAAAAGTCTCGCCGTTATTAAAAGGAAAGAAGTGACTCATAGAAACCGGACGGGATCCCTGGAGTATGAAGGGCATCTTTTCACCCTCTGCAAATCCTGCAAATTCATTATCGCCAATGAGAGGCCTCGCCTACCCGCAGAAACTGTGTCGTCCAGGTCACCAAAGCATGAAGCTATTTCAGCTTTCCTCTCTGTATTTTATCCTGTTCCCTCACCCTCCCATCCTAACTTTCCTTCATGTCCGTTTTTATTTCCGCACACACGCGCGCACGCAGATCCATGCACGTGCACAGACCCACACACACAAACAGATGGACACGTATCCACACAGATAGAAGGACGCTCACACCCTCTCTCACGCACGCATAGACACACACACACACACACCTTTTTCTACCAGTTTAATTTCCTCTTTGGTAATTATAAATAAAAGAGCATTAAAACAAGTAACGCCGCCAAATCGCCTGAAAACAAAATGAATTGAACAAACACAAAAAGAGAGGAAAAAAAAAAAACTTCTTTTTCAGCAGACAATTTTATTAGCGAATAAAAGCAGACCTACAGGAAGTCGGGATGCCTCCCGGAAAAAGGTGAGGGTGGGGTTCTCTGTCGTGGAACGGGAGCAAGTCGAGAATCGAAGCAATTCGGCTCCGTCAAGACACACCCTTTGCGTTTGATTTAAAAGGTTACATCAATGACGCACGTTTATTTCCCACCGCCCCCCATCCCTGAGAAATGTGCACAAGCCGAGAGAAGGAGACGGCGCGGGCGCGGGTGCGGGTGCGGGACTTACCTTTCACATTGACGTCTGTTCCAGGAAGTGGAAGGATGCGGAGGAGAGTCTCGACTTGGTTTCTCTTGCAGGCTCTGTGTAGGAGCGTCTCCCCTTCATAACGACGCAGGAAAGTGGGGCGGGGGGGGGGAGGGGGAACGAAAAAAAGAAAAAAAAAAACAACCCCCAAAATTAGGAAGACTCCTGCCCATCCTCACTCTGTCACATGACTCCAAAACCAGGCACAAAATGACCAACGAAAAAGCTGATCCCCCCCCCCAGCACCCCACCCCAAAATAAAAAGCATCACGCCCCTTCGTGCAATGTGCCACTGGACCTGTCTGGACACGGGCGGGTGCGCAGGGCGGGGGGTGCGGGGGGGGTGGTTTGAAGTTGTATTTTCTTGTTCCAACTGTGAGACCTTCCACTTACATTAAAGACCCCCCCAAAGCGAACAGCAGGTGGAGAAAGGCGGCTCTTTCTGTCCGGATTGTTCCGGAGGAGCAGGTTACGCAAGATAGCCCATGCACAATGGCTGCAATAGGATTTTTCACAGAGTGAAGGTTCAAAAGCACTGCTGGGCAGTACCAATGTGCCCCATGATATTTAGTCAGAAAAGTACTACACACCTGCAGCAGAGCCCTGCAAACGCTTAATTTACTCCCTCTTTATCCCCATCACCCTATACTCGGAAACAATATAATCTTTAATCAGGAATATACTGCGATGAGCCGAGCCTCCCCTTTCATGTACTGCTGAACTTCAAGAAAAGGCTCAATTGCAAGCTTGAGTGCCCCGGTGCCTTCCGTCCTAACAGTGCAGCCTAAATCTGCTAATAAACGCTTTGCTAGCTCTCAACGGGACGTCTGGCTGTCCCTTATCCGTGGATTTTGGCTCGCCCAGGAAACCCTTCACACCGCAGCTGCTGGACACTGTACGAGCACCGACCAAGAAGACAAGCAAATAAATATAAGGAAAACCATCCCTACCTTTCAAGGAATGTTAAAAACAAGCTAGTCCCTGCTAGCCATCGTCAGAATGGCACCATTTCCTATTCTGAATAGCCACTTTGCGAAAAATGGAGGAAAGAACAGGTGATTTAAATTCGGTTCCCTCAAAAAAAATTTAATGAAAAAGGAAAGAGGAAGCCTGCTGGATGGACTCATCTGTATTCACGGTAACATCTGCAGAGGCAGCGGTTTGAAATGGAAGTGGGAGTAAGATACCAGAGTGTACCGCTAGTCCCGTGGAACGCCTTTTAGACCAGTCCAGATCCTCCACTGCCTCGGACCACTAAAGAACACCTTTGCATTTTGGACTAAACTTCCACCGAAACGGTTTACTCACTTTTTTTAAAACCTTGCAGGTGCCGCTTGTTGCATGTTGGACAGGAAGGATTACTAGAAATTTGGAAATCTGGGGAGCAGCAGTTTTTGAAAACGGGACAGTGAGCTTACGGACACGTCCTCTCCTGGACCGGCACTCCACCGCTAAACTCCGGCGGATAACCGCAAACCAGAGAACCACGAACGACCAAACGCCTCCATCCCGCAGCGGCACCAGACACACCAAAATAATCGCCCCTCATAAGGCATGAAGTTAATCTCCTCACTTTAAAAAAAATATAGCCAACGTCGACTCGTGTGCAAGTTATCTGCACATCCGGCAGGCAAGGTGAGAGAAAAGTAAAGGATGAAAAAAACGATCACTGCGGTGACTGACAGTTGAGGAGGAAAAGTGAAATAATAAAAACAAAGTAAAGGAAATCTATGTGTTAATGAGCAGTTGCGTGCTGTAGCAGCCCCCTGTTCAGGCTCATAATGGGCTCTAAAATGAATGATTAAGACCTGCATCCCTGGCTCCACACGTGTACACCTCCTCGCAAATGCCAGCCTCAATCTACACACGGTTAAATCACTTTAATGGCTGCAATTTGGACAAAACACTTCCATTACAGGGGTAATTGCACGCTCAGCATTTACAAGCATGAAAAGGGATAAATTCGCCTGTCCTTTTCTGTGAATTTCCTTCTACTGACATTCAGCCTTTAAAAAAGTTAAATGCGTGCGCACATTTTTCTTTTTCAAACCCTTCCCCCTAAAGGTTCGGGTACGCAGGTCCAAATGGCTGCAGGTAAATGGGCCGATTCAGTGAACCGTTTTCTCGAAAATACTGGATGCATCACGCCCGTGCGATTATGTGTTTTACGGTTGTTCAAGACACTGAAATGTCTTCCATTTAAAAAAGAGCAAACAAAAGTGTATTTATTGATTCGATCAACAATTTTACAAACCAGAGCAGGAAAAAAAAAAAAAACCTTTTAAATAATGCGATTTTAACAATGTGGAACAAAAGTAATGCACTGTGCACTACTGTCCAGGACATGACCTGAATCGCCTTCTTAAGTACGGTCTCATTTTTTACAACCAGGCAAGATGTCAGTTGGAAATCAGTTGCAAATCAGGTACAACTAAAATTGAAAACAAACCAAGTCCCCACCTGTTACTCACTGACCCCAAAAGTGATCTGGAACAGAAAATGACCACTGCAGCTCATAGTCACTGTCAGCTGACAGAGCAGAGTTTGGGATTCCTCTCACAGAGGATCAGTGCACTTGTGCATACACTACTGAAGTACGCACAGACACATAAGACACACAAACACACAATAACACACACATGCACTTCTGCAAAGTCATATGCTCACATCCGCATGCATGCACACATACACAGGCACGCACGCGCACACAGACACAGTTGTGCAAATAAACACGCACACAGATGCACTTACACGCTCTCACTGACACATAAACACACAATAACACACACGTGCACTTCTGCAAAGTTATACGCATGTGTAGCGCACACAGACACACACACAAGCACACATGCACACCCAAACATACACATATGCGCGTATGCCGGCACAAACAAACAAACAAACACACACACACACACACACACACAGACGCACTTACACGCTCTCCGTGACACACAAACACGCAGACACTCATATACTTACACAAAGGCACACACAGACAGTGCGATCTGACTCTTGACTTCTACCGGTCTCCTCCTGGACACCATTTGACGATCAGTCTCAGCTAACGTGAATCTCCAAGGAGATGCTGTGCCTTCTGTACCCCCCTGTGACCCCCCCCCCCCTCCCCAACCCCAACCCCACCCCCTTGTCACTTGTAGGCGGTGCTGGCGAGACAACCAGCCCAAATCACCAAACCCAAATGTGCTTCTACCCAGAATACACCGCTGCAGTGGCCCATACTTGCATAGAGGACAATTTGTTCAGCTTACTGCTGACTCACCACTTATTTAAACATGTAGGAAAGGGTTTATATCAGTCTAAAAGGAGGGGAGCAGGTGATGTTTGGGGATTAAGGGTCAACGGGAGTTGGGCGGGGGGTAGGTGGAGCACTAATGTGGGGTGGCCAGGTCTCATGTGTGCTCATGTAAAACCACATAAAAAAGGATCAAGTCAATCTGAGGCAGCACTGCTCATAAAAATGAGAAATGTCCATTTCTTGCACACCAGAAGGTGGATATTTAAAACTGTCACTTCTTCATCTCCAAAAGTTGTATAGTTCTGGCATCCATGAATTGATAATACTCATGAGGAACACATTGTCGACTTTTTTTCCTACAGCCGTTGAAGGCATGGGACTGCTCCTTTTGTTCTTGCTTAGGCTTAGGGTTGGAGTTAGGTTTAGGGTCATACAACACATCTCTCATAGGTGAGAACTGGGCTTTTCTGGTTTATGAGAAATGGACACTTCTCATGTAAAGTTTGAATTTCTTGTATGCCAGAATTGTTCATTAGAAACATCTGTCGTCGGAGTGAATTAAGCTTTACAAGAGAAATAGATCTTTGCTGTACATAAGAGCAATGTGCCTTCAGATTGACATGATAAATAAATCACTTTTTTTTTTTTTTAACCTGAATTGGCCATCTGAGACCAAAATTGTTTGCGATCCAAAAAAAATACAATATTCGAAGGCCTGAATTTTCACAAGGTCAGTAATGTGAAACTTCAAGCTCTTGGGTTTGACACCGCAGGCACTTCTGTCTGCATTAAGTCTTTCTCGATGCGAAACCTCAAGCACCCTGAGCCCTACAGTATGCACCACTTTCTTAGAGCATCCTTTCTTCATCTCCAGCACCCTCTTACCAAATAAATGACTAGGTGTAAGTAGTCCTGAAAGATGAATACTGACAAATCTAATGCCATTACCCATGATGCAGGCCCATAATTTGTGCCAAGTGACCAGATGATTCTGGTGACCTATAGCATCCTCACATTTCCTTGGTGCATAGCGACACATCATGACACCATGTTTTGATTGCTGCAGACCAGTAATCAATACAAATGAAAGTACAGATAAAGAGTAATATACATTAGTAGGCTAAATGTAACTGAACGATAGCCCATTACCTATTAGCTAAAATTAGCAAAGCTTTGTTACGTAGGCAATATACAACGTAGTTCCCCAATTCCAAACACTACATGAGGAAGATTTACATGGACCTCTAACGCATTCGTTAGCTTTAACTGTTGCGCCCTGACTCAGCCATCAGCTAGAGCCAGGCACTGTACTGCATTACAGCCAGCAAACAAGTGCCAGCCTGTTACTAGCATAGGCTACACAATACGGGGAAAAAAAATGGCGACTGAGCATATTTGGCAAATTACTTCCAAAGTTAGCTAACAGCTCAGCCTATGAGAGCAGCTCCTAACCCTTTCCAGGAGACCTACCATCCAGCCATACTTCTGACTCTTTAACAAAGCACGCCTCATTCAAGAGCTAAAAATCTTACTAAACTGCTAATTAGAAGAATCGTGTGTGCCAGTGTGGGGTTGTAATCAAAAGCTACAGGAGGTCAGATTCTCAGGAAGAGGGGTGACGATTGGGACTCAGTAGCCAACATGTTCTATTCATAAGCCCAATAAATGTTGGCATTTGGATGTCCGTCGGTTGTTGCCCGAATACCCTGATGCGCATTCCTATCCCAAGGGGTCACGGTGAGCACTAGTTACATGTAAAGCAGATGTAAATTCTGATGTAACCTTCACCAGAGGAAAAAACCAAAGGTAAATGAGCATGGGGATGGGGGGGGTGAAGAGGGAGCGCTACGCAGGTACAGCGGAACAAGTGGCCATTCCTGCAGCATGTGTGGGCTGGAAAGAGCCGAGGCGGGGAGGCAGAACTGAAGGGGGGCACAGAGTCACGTTGAGGGGGCGTCGCATCAAAAATTAATGACAACTGCATCGGCATGAAGAGCACGTATCGGGGAGAGAGACGCAGGAGAACAGCCCGGGGTGTTGTGGAAGCAGGCGGCCCCCCCCACCGCATCCCGGCCTTTCTGATCAGGCGCTGAGGAGAATATGAACGCTGACACCGCGGCGAGTTCACCCAGAGTCCACAGCGCTCACTGCAGCAGCTCACCCTCTCTCACCAGAGCAGTCACGGCCATCATTACCATGTTTAATATTCTCACACTGCGGCGTTCTGCGTGTGTGTGTGTGTGTGTGTGTGTGTGTGTGTATACCACTGTCTCTGTGCGCGCTCAGCCAAGGGCATCATTACCATGTTTAATATTCTTAAACAGTGGATTTGTGAGAGGGTGTCCGTGAGCATACTAGAGTATGTAGGAGTGCGTAGTCAAGGGCATGACTGTGGATTAAACTGTGGATTTGTGTGTTTGTATGTGTGTGTGTGTGTAGGTGTAGGTGCCTGTGCAGCATACATAGTTTGTGTTAACATCTTTATTAGAGGTTGAAAAAATATGTGGAATAAAATTAAAGCGATGAAAAAGTTATATCAGTCCAAAATGCTGACCTCACAAATGTGACATTAGATCAAAGAGTGCAGAAATGTGAGAATGCGTATGAGTGACAGGAGCAGGAAACAGTCTTACCAGCTGCATTCACCCTGTTCAGGCCCCGGGGGACGCTCTCCTTGCCCCTGCCAGGGCCTCCAGGGGCCACAGTCGCAGCTGGGGTCTCTCCCATTCTAACAGAAGGGGAAAGAGGGGTTGTTTGGTGCATAAGCGTCACACTCTGTATACAAACTCTATACTCCCCATGTATCCGTCTGCACTCGGCCGAATAAACCGCTTTTCTCACCACCCTCAACTTATACTCACATAATTAATGAGCAGCTTCTTAAATACACACAGAAAGGCAGATAGAAAGTCACGTGGAAGGCGAAGTGATGGGGGGGAATATGACCAAGGCTGAATCAGGGCTGCAACAGCACAGCAGAGTCATGACACAAAAATCACAATAATACCCATACACTGTGAGAGCCGCTAGAAAAACGCAGTAATTTTTTTACTTTTGAGGCCCCTCTCCATCAGGGGGTGGGGGTGTCGGGGGTGGGGAGTCCAAATGCACCCCAGCACTGGGCTCGCTCGAAGAGCGCACAATCAGGAACCTTTCAAGCGTTAGCCCGGAAAGCTCCAGTCTAATCGCATCTTGGGACGGTCCCAAGTCAATCTTCAATGCGGATGTCTCCGGAAGACATCAGACATGCTCTCCTGCCCGTGCGTAGAGAGCACGGAATGTTCCGGGGCGCTAGAGTGCCCCTCCTGTCCTGCCTTGGCGGGAAAGCAGGGTTAATGAACCGACGGCCAGAGAGCAGCTACAGTCTCCCTTTCCAGAAAGAGGTAATTTTCCATTTTTCCTCCAACCAAAGTATCCATCCTGTATGCTCAGTTCTTCAGACAGAAGGTTTCGGAAATTCCCGATTCAATGTGATGGAACTCGATTCATTACTCTCAGCCACCAGTAGTGACGGCTTTTTCAGCATGACAATGTGGAGTGAAAAATATTAAAATCATGCATTTGTAATATTGCACTTAACAGAGTAAAGTCCTTCATGAAGCAAATTAACCAGAGAGACGGCGCTTGTATCCTGCTCCTCTAAACCATCACGCATGCTGTTTCAAGCCTCCCCATCCTTTATTTTGGGAAGCTATTTGACCTTTTCCATAGGCATTCAAAATTTAATTGATGCTCCAATTAGCCATTTGTGTTAATGGTAATGGAGGTAAGCTAAAAATGATCTTTAACACTCTGCAAGTAGCCTTTTACCGTCCTTAATTACGATGCAGCCAATTACCAACTCTTGAGAAATTTAATGAAAAATTTCACTGCTGCATTACCAACAGCATACAGCACTGCATATTGCTCCAATTACAGTTATCAAAATTTGGACGGCAATAACTACTGTTAACCCAACAGCTACTCTTCCATTAGATGAATTCAATTGCCAATTGAATTCAAATTATCTTACCAAAGGTTTTTGCTTAATTTAAGAGGAATAATATCAATATTCTTTACTTCTGTAGAGTTTGTTTTGACAAATGACAGAGTGAAAGTCCCTTAGTGCTGAGACTAGGGAGTCATCAGAACTCCTCTGAGTTTAAACAAAGCCAAATTGAAAGTTAAATTGAGTGATAATATTACAAGTCACATGAAGAGGACAACAAAAAGCTAATAATGCCATGCTGAGGCTAGTGTTCTGGTAACTGGCCAGCTCAGAGCCCATGTATAAAGTCAGAATGGTGCCACTGGTTAGGCAATCGAAACAAGCTCCTTATTAATTGCATTTACTGCAGTTACCGCATTTGCCTATAAGTTATTGACCTCGTGTGCCTGTCTGCATTGCAAAAGCTGTCAAAACAAGAATTTTAATTCATGAAATAAGATATAAAGTCTTTCTATCACACACGTAACACATATTTACCTTGCTTTAGGTTACTGCAGACCTGAGTAGTATTTTCTGAGCCCGCTGGCAAATTGTGGAATTAGCTGAACGGTCACCTCATTGGCAATATTTTTTGTCTTGCATTGCAGAAGGTTAATAAGGAACCTTTAATAGGAGTAACATAATAATGAAATACTTGTTAAAACTGAATTCTTCTTTGGCTTTTGCTGATATCCACTCTTCAACCGTATCCCACAGTTATCAAACTGTCTGGTGTGTCCTCTCCCTCTTAAGGTAACGGTGGATGCGCCGTTTCACCATGGCAGTTAGCATCGCAGTCAAGGGAGGCTCCAGACTGCACCAGAGCCACTAACCCTGACAGACCTTCAGTTGCCCCAGCTGCTGAAACAGTGCCCCCTCAGGCAAAAGTGTGAACTGCACTGCTTGTGCTTTTGTTTCTCCAGGTGGGATAGCCTATCCAGAGACATTCCACCTGATGATCCAAATCTTCATATCAGCATTAGACAATGATGGCCTGAGACTTATGACACAATGCTAACAAGCTAAGAGTGAGGACTCTACAGACTGTTCAAACCGCTGTAATTTTCCTGAAAAAAAAAACAAAAAACAGACTGCTTCTGACAAAATACTGATAAAACCTGAAATGATAAGTTGGGTCGCCTGACTTCCCATCAGATTGGGTCAGCTTACTGCCAAAGTGCTGGCGGCTCGCCGTGGATCCAGCCGACCCACTGGTAATTGGGCCGACAATGATGCAGCTCCTGTCTGCACATCGTCCTATTAAAATCCAAACTGCTTGGCATCTGATGGTCTTAGTCCACTATGACCGCGTGCAACACTTACATGTACAGTATATCCCTTTAAGACCCATTGTGACATCTTTGTGCTTCTTGCTTTAAGACCAGATGCAACATTTGTGCAATTTAGATGATATAACTGTTTTAAAGAAACATCACCAATGAAATGCACAGCGATTTGCTGAAATACACGCGGGGAAGGCGAAATAAATTATTAAAATACATTTCAAGACGTTTCCAAAGCTGTGTTTCAGACCATGACAATGGCTGATGACCTGAGCGAGGGAAGAGACATTGATGCCGAGAACAGCAGTTACTTCGACAAAAACAAAAACTTAAGAAAATTCCGACCCAGATTATGATGTAACTGCTGACCCACTAGCTAAAGTGCAGTGGCTGAGAAATCTGTTTGAGGTGGAGGATGATTTTGGTGAGTTTGCAAGATTTGGAGATGACTAGAAAACAAGGAACTATCACCCACATCATATTAAACAGAGAGAACAATATTGAGTATACTCGGGTGGAATTGACCAGTCATCGCGCTAACATCGCCGTAGACTCCAGAAGTGATCTCGCAACGCTCAGTCGAAGAATTGCTGAATCGTGGGCGGCGGTGATCGAGTGTGACACACTGTCAATGGTTGTCACTCTGTAGCTGTGTGGCTGCCCTGGGGGAGGGGGGTAGATGGGCGGGGGCTCGACACTCACCTCGTTCCGGAGTCAATGACGGATGGCCGAGAGGGGCAGGGTCTTGCTGGCACCCGTACACTCATTCTGCCTAATGCTGGGAGGTAGCAGCTCACCTTGGGAGGGTGGAAGGGGGGGGCGGGAGTTATGGACAGCACACACACCCAGCTTTTAACCCCCTCCCACACTCTCACAGCCTACCAGCAGGAAGAACACACCCCCTTACCCTGTCACTCATCTAACCTCGCACCCACTGCTGTGGAAAAACAGCAGCTGTGCTCGTCTGCAGCAGGGGAGGATGACTAACGCAGGTCAGCGCTGCTCGCCACACCTCACTGCCTCCACCGGCTCGGGTGCTGGTGGCTAATTTACCTCACTGCCACGGGTCTACGCAGGACCACCTTATACAAGCTTCTGTTACACTTCCGCCGCAAAAGAACTCAAAACTCGCCAGTCTTCACAGGCACTTTACCCAAATATTCTAATGTGAGATATTATTTCTATTTCTCTCACTTTTACAGGCTGCTGGGGGGGCCGCAGACCCTCTACAATGCATTAAAATACAAACATACTGTATGCTAAATCTATGCAAATTATGTTACCATTCCATTAATTTACATTTTTTCCCTCATGTACCCCAGTCGTTGAGCCCCCCCCCCTGCCACTCGGGCACTTCATCTTTTTATTACGAGCCTTATAAAAATGATGAAAAGAAATCATGAGACAATAACTATTTTTACATCACAAATATCTGACTACCTCAGCTACATGCTGGAACCCATTAAAATGTATTTTATGATCCTGAAAATGGGAAACAAAATGTGAATCTGGGAAAAAAAAAAAAAGTCTTTTGGAAAGTTTTACGTTTGAAATGAACAATACAAGCTCCTAATAAGCGGGAAAACCAGACACTGACGGAAAGGGGTGATTGACATAAATTAGGATCATGTGGTGCACCTGGGTCCCTTGTGCCAGTCAAATAATGCTTGGCTTCAATAACAGCTGACAATGATGTATCACCCAACAATTCCAGGTTTTTTTTCTTTTTTTTTTTTAACGTTCAACATCCACCTGAGCAGGAAAATCCACCTACCATCCTGATGCTGAAGTCTCATATCTTATCCCTTCTCCACCCCAACAATTCATAACTTATCAAACAACTATTTCTCCCTTTTTCTTGGTGAGGAAAAGAATAAAATAAAATGAACCAAGACTCATTTCACCCTGGCTGCTTCGCTGATGTCTCACCTTAACGGGCCGTTTTATTTAAAATGGAAATGAGAACCGAGTTTCACCGCCGCCCCCCCACCCGCGGGGGGATTAAAATCAATCGTCCGGCAGGCCTAATTTGTTTGCAGAGGTTGATGGGAGCTCGGGGGAAGCCTCACTTAATTACAAAATGCAGAGTGGGAGGGGGTGGAAAACGCCTGTCGTTGGGCAGAGCCTTTCCCATGATGCCTCGGACCATGTATACGCGTCTCGATGACCCAGAACTCAAGAGGTGGCTCCGGGTCTTAGGTCGCAACAACAGCCATGGCTTGTTGGCGCTTCTTTAAAGAGCCCCATTCGTCTTTTGCCGGGACCAATCTCCGTTCATCAGCAGCAGGACACTCAGTGGAGTAGAAGGTTCTAGAAGGTAACGGGGTTTGGTTCTTTTGCCATGGCCCATTATTCAGTTATCCGGTGTTCAAACCAAATGAAACCAAAAGCTGAATAATGGCAAAAGTGCATGCTGTCACATCGAAGCCCCATTTCAGAGACATGTTTAGTTCCCAACTTCACACGATTCAAGACTCATCTTCCACAAATAAAATATTGAGAGAAATGCTAATCTTTTAGAGACGGAAAACTTACGATCTTCATGAGGGAGAGGGGTTCTGTTCCCGTGACTATTCCGTTCCGGCTGCAGATGCGGCTGAATACGGCATCAGCAGTGACCATCTTCAGCCGAACGGAGGGGATGCTGGGAATGAACTCCTGGAGGGCTTCAGGTGAGAGATCTGAAGGTGTGTAAAAACGAGCCAGAATAAAGGGACTTACTTCCCTCATCTCATCGATATACAATAAAGTCATATTTCATTGTACCAACCCAATATGCTGCATCACAAATATTTAATTTGAATGTTCTTATCTTAAATTCAGGGAGAAAACACACCAAAAAGCCTCCTTTTTAAGAGATTAACTTACATTCCATATACTGTATACAGTTATCGCACAGCCATTTATTTACAAGTGGAGTTGCAATGACTGTTCGCTTTATAATATCCAAATTGCACTTGAAAATAAACTCCTAATATGAATGAAACAGCCCGGTATATATAAAATCAATAAAATCACATAAGCAAGCAATTTTTGATTTCTTTGATTTCAGAAAAAGTTTGTTATTGCTACCATTACAGCAACAAAATTCCTCATCCATATGGAGCTATAAAATTGAGTTTAAAGATTTCAGTACTATTTATACCTATTCTAGAGAAAAGATTGAACTAAAGAACATAAAACCCAGCCAATTCTCCCCCAACTGAATGGCCGCCCTCAAAACCCATTATGTGAATTGTCCCATTTCAAAAGCACTTTACATCAGCCTTCACACAGACCACGAGAGCTGTTTTCAAATTTCACTCTGTCAGTCATACAGTCTGGCTACAACAGGGACTAGTGTATTCCATAGTAAGCTCGTACCATACCAACAGTCCAGGGCAATACCACCGCAATGTGCCACCTTGCGTCTGTTACTTTTACAATAGGTGAGATTTCCACGTACCCTGGCAGAGAATGGCGATGTATTGAGCCAGATCCACTAGCCCTTTATCCACTAACTGCCTATTGAGCCGGCTGTGTTCCTGACACCAGAATTCCACCACCACCGCTAGGATATCGTGGAGGGTACCCACAATCCTCAACTGCCACACCTGGAAAAGTAAAAGGTAGTGTATACACAGATTATGGTGTCCTCAGCCCAACAGTACCTCACAAACACAAAAAAATACAGCAGAATTAAGTAAGCTCCATGTGGTATGTTCAGTGTCAAACAAGAAAAAAAAACCGAAGAGATTGATAATTTATAATGGGTCAGTAACTCAAGGAGGAATGCTTCACAGATTTAAGTGTCTATGAAATGCTGTCACATACGGATGTACTTTTTTTTGTATATTACTGTATATCAGGGATGAGTTTGAGTAATCGATTGGGTGATAGTTCATCTGTTATGTGTCAACTCAATTTCTAAATACTCAACCATCGTTTCATTTTTGAAAAAAGCAAGTGACAACCACTCGGTCACAATCATCTGAGCAGAATGAGACCAAAATTGAGTGATACACAGTACGGTCGAGTTTGGTGTTGAAACGGACAAGCATGCAAGAAAAGGCACCTCACGCCTTCAGTAAAATATGGTGGTGGATCAGTGATGTTTAGAGACCATTTTAATTCAGGAAGTACAAGGTAAGATCAATGGCTTAACGGATTCCACCAAGTAACAGTCAATTTTGGCCAAAGTTTTGTGCTGTTTATGACCGTGCCAACCAATCAAATCGGGAAACAAAACAAGAGCTACTTTCGATTCCCGAAAGCAGTCACACAAAGGCGAGGAGGAACAATGGCAGACATGGAATGAAAACCTTCGTTTAAAGTCTGGAGGAGCGGAGTCAGATAACGCTCATCTAAGCAGTGACCACCACGTGCAAGGTAAGGCTCCAATCATTTACCAACTTAACTTCAAGTATCTAGCTAAAATCTAAAGAATGACATTCTCAGTGATCCCAACCGGCATTCTACACCTCCTGCCCCCCCACATCATTGCGATCATTTGATTGCAAACAAGGTACCATCAGATTTGTTTGCAGGTGAACTGCAAAGTTTTCAGACAACAATATTGTTCCACAACCTTAGACATGGACGCCTCATTAACCAGACAAGTCAGGAATTCCTAACAGGAAGTGATCCAACTCCCTTAAGAGAAGTGCAAGCCCAGAAATGCACAAACCTGAGTGGATGGCAGAGCCAAGAGTGACGCTTGGATCAGAAGTTCGACCAGCTGCTGGACGGCTCGGGAGCAAAGGGTGGCTCGGTCCCACACGCTCCAGAAGGTGCTGACCAGAACAGAGGAACGGGAACCTCCAGGTTTCCTGATGGGGGCCCGGGGAAAGTCCTATGAGATACTCTCTACACAGCCTCATAACCTCCATGAGCTACTCTCTACATAGCCTTATATCCCCCCCCCCAATCATCTACTTCCTGCCTGTATATATCCTCCATACCGCAGTACACTGATGTGTATAGGAGTCATCTAATCAGTTCCAATACCTCCCTCATACCCCTGTACATCAATGCATACAACAGTCATCTAAAGTAGCTCCTATATGACCCTTATACCCCAGTCCATCAATGCCCATAGCAGTCATCAAAGTGCATCCTTTATATCCCTCTCCACCAATGCTTATCACCTAAGTAGTCCCTATATCACCCTGATTCCGGTGTACATCGAGCCGTACAACAGTCATCTGGGTAGCTCCTATATTACTCTTATACCCCCGTTCATCAATGCCTATAACAGTCATCCAAGAAGTTCTATGCCTTCTTGCATTCTTTCACACAATATCTTTTAAAAAGATAAGGGTCCCATTTCTCCGTTGCTCCACATCACAGTCAGTTTTTGTGTTACTGTTGAATTTCAGCATCATCTTTTAGTTCTGTCATTGACATATTCTGCTGATTTTCAAAAGCATAGTTTTGCTGTCATTCCTCCACACACACACACACACACACACACACACACACACACACACACAAACTAAGCACTAAAGTCGAAATAAGCTTTTTAGCTCTCCTTTTAGCCTTGACTGTTAAAAATTTGTGCTTGGTAATGTTCCAGATTCCTTTTGTATTTTTATGATTTTTGAAGTAGTTCAATCAGTAACATCTAAAAAAAAGACCTTGCAATTGTAATAATTTCCTCGTGTGCAATGCGCTTTGAAAGACATTACCCCGTGTTGGACGCTTGCAGCTCAAACTGGAAGAGCTTGAGCAGGAAGCCTAGCAGTTCAACATGGAACTGGATTTGCTCTGGGGAGGCGGGGCCAGGCATTGAATGACAGGTGGGCCCACTCGACATGCAAAACCTGCAAAACAAGCAGTATGATGAGTGGCCAGCTCGTGCAGCCACCACAAATTAGGATACAAATGCATTCTTAAGACTCCTCCAGATAACATGGGAGGTATTCCCCTAAACATGTGGAATTCTACTACACCGCATCAACAGCCAGTCACACAGTGCGAGAGACTACACCGGCGCCATTCTCATTTCAAAAGGCAAGGAAATACAGGAGGAGGCACTATATGAGCCAAATTTTAAAATCCATCACTAGCAAGCAAATTAAAATTAACTACATCATAGTTCCCAACAGGACTACATGGACCAAGCGCTTTGAGTGTCTATGAGAAGGTGCAATTCAAATGTAGTTCATTCATTCATTCAAATGCTGCAAGACCAACATAAATTTTGTATATTATGTGATTTGGAAACTTTTGCTAGTTGTTCTAACACCCTGTTCCTCATACAGGACACCCATTTAAAAAGGAGATTGATCTCACTGGGATTTCCCACTTGAGTTATTCACAGGAGAGTGAATGACAGCAGGCACAGCTCTGGTGGCCGCCGTACCTGACCGACAGTTCTAACAGACCCCGGGGACCTCCTTTACACTGGGGGCACTGCATGCTGCAAAGGAAGTACTTGACAATGGCAGGAGACCCCAAGGGAGAGTTTTTCTGCAGGATGTGATGTAAAACTGCCCGGAAGACACAGAAAAAGTACGGTTTCACCTCGCCCTGGAGGGAGAAACAAATAGAGAGTCAAACATTTAAAGTCACGAAAACCTTTCATAATTTTAGCATGGCAAAGGGATTCGCTAAAAGGGGCAAGCACCTTCAACAATCATGCTTAAACTACAAGAAAAAGCCAATACATTTCCCCACTTTTCACTTCTGAAGAGTTTCAGATGAAACGAGGCAAACGGAGAATATTAACAAGAAAGCAACCAGGCAAGCTACACTAAACCTACACCGGGCTAGGTACACCATCCCTTTAATCTAGAATGCAAAAAAACATCTCTTCTGCAACAATATGTACTACAGGAACTTTAAAGATCATATCATCTTAATTCTTATGGAGAAGATGCAAGTTTCCCCATTAAAAAGAGTCTCTTTTCTCACTGGAGAATTCACCCGATCTGCCTGGCCCACTAACACCACCTCCATCAGGTCATCACTAAAGCCCACTTGTGTTTATATTCGGTTACTTGGTGCAAAAACACAAAGAGCTTTCATACTTTTAGGGCAGAAAAACACATCTGAACAAATAAAAGCTATGTAATTGATGCCTTTTCACACATTGCATTAGGTGGGCAGTGAGCAGCCAATCACAAGTGACGAAACTTACATGCAAGGCGTGTTCCATGAGCGAATGGATGACCTGCACAGGAGGAAGCTGGCCAGGGTGAAGCACCCCCTGCAGCTCTTCCAGGGCTTCTGTGAGCAAGCCACATTCAATCAGGTTGCTAACATTACTGAAGTCTGCCGTCACAATCTGAAGGAGAAAATATACGGATAAGGGGCCTGCATGAGGGAGAATAAGCAACAGATTTTGGAGCCTCTGCATTCACTGATATGAGAATCCTGACATTTGGCTTTCCTACCACCTTACTGTCCAGTAAAATTGAACATATCCATAACAATCTGCAATATTTACATTTTCTTGGGGCAGAGCATACAGGAAATATATGAGATTAAATTATGGTCATATTGACTCCCTTACTCACTAAACCTTAAGAGTCAGATTAAATCAACTATCCATAATGGGTCGCATCCTTGCGAGAAGTAGTACTTCACAGAGCCACATGCTTTTAGCCAAAATGGCCTAATGACCTAGAGAGGCGCGCCCCCAAGAATGAGTTAACGCTTTATATTTCTGTTCTAAAATGCATCAAACATGGCGACCTGAGTTTGAGGATCAGCTGCGGTCACATTCAAAAACTGTGTGGAAACAAGCTTCCTCTTCAGTTGCTGGGGGAAAAAAAAGTAAATAAAACCATTGCAGTGAAAACAGTAATACATTTTCACTCATGTACTCTGAAGTACACTGCAACTGAATATGAAATTCATGCCATTTGAGTTATGTTCTTACCTCTAGTTTTAAGAGGTGGTCACACAGCTGATTTTCAAGGCTGGCAAAAGGCAGCTCATTGGCCTCCAACTCCGTACACATATCCATAAGAGAGCTGTCTTGACTGTTGTCAACAGAGTCAATGAAACCAGTCTCTGACCACAGACGCTGCAAGACATCAGTGATATGGTAAATCTTCAGTCTTGGCAACACAGTCAACTAAAGGATCACACAGCACATACTGGCACTATATCAAGCTGACAGCAATAAAAGTATACTTTTCAATACGTCATAGATAGAAGATCTGATAAATGGATTAACACCAGACCTACATCATTATGGCACCTAATAACATTTCAAAATAATTTTTGAGTGATGCATTAACTAAATATAATCCTAAAACCTACATCACTCCTTACCCCAAACAAATGCTGAGCAATATAATCTATGGAGTAGCATGGTGCATCATAGGACTTTGATTGCTTGCAAGCATGGCTGGCGAGAATGTGAGTTAGACGACAGCCCGACGGGGGTGTGGTACAGTAGACACTGGCTTTTCCTGCGGTCAAGATTCTGGAAGCAAAACGGGATCAGTTAATGCTTGGGGAAACTGATTTTTGTATTCATTACAGAGGCTATAAGACACACAGTAGAACAGTAAGAAAAATAAGAACTTCCAGTCAAAGCACCCTCTCATAAAAGCACTAAAAAAAGATTTATGGGGATAAACATTGTCAGATAAAATACATACAACTGCATCAAAAGAGAGAAGTCACTTGTTCAGTGCAGAATAAACATCACAATGGCCCGAATTTATGAAGATCACAATATTAATTTTTCATGAGCCAAGAAGGTACACGCTTACGGGCAAAGTGAATCAGGCCATTTGTGTCTGCAGCTGGCACAAGTTTGATAAGCTGGCAACAACTTATTTATTTCTTTCTATGGTATTATATATAATAATAAAAATAAAATAATACATTATACATATTTATTACAAACCTTTTGAACGTGGCTTTCCTTTCAGCATTATTGACCAGCAAGAGAACAGTCCAGTCATGAAAGGCACCATGGACACTGTTGCTGGCCACCCTCTGCCTCCATGTACGGATGGGGTTGGACACACTGGGAGACCGAGAGGCCAAGTCCAGCTCATAGGGCTCCACGGGGAGCCATGCACCGTTCCTCTCACTGTCCTCAACATACTCCGGCTTCACAATCCAAATTCCTATGGAAAAAAAAAAAAGTGAAAGTTGTCACTGCATCGCTGTTAAACGCAATTCCCAATCACTGTTAAACTCAACACTGTATTGCTGTTATACTCAATTCTGTTTTACTGGTGAACGCAACAGCACACTATTATTCAACTCAACAGTTTAAAAAAAGGCGTCCGCTGTCGTCCACGACAGCAAAGGGTGTATTAGCGAAAGCCCCCCAAGCTAAACCTCCCCAAAAAGAAAGCCTAGCTACAGTATTGCCTCAGGCAGCCTTACTGAATTCTAACAAACTGAACTCAATTTTATCTGACTATTGCTAAGACTGTCTATATTTACTCATAAATTCTACTCATGACGTCAGTTGCTAATTTAAGTACTGAAAGGTCCCCCATTATGCCACCAGGAGCACAACTAATTAGCCATTATGAGCCAGGTCAAAGTCTCCCCTTCCTGACATCACAAGGGGGAGTGAGCACCAAGAATAATAAAATCTGATTGACTGCTTGACTGAAGTTGATCGGTTCTTTTTGCCTCTGGTTTGTTACTTCCCCTGGTGATGTCAAGAGGGAAAAGATTTTGAAATGGCTCGTAATAACTAATTGGCTGTGCACCTGGTGACATAATTTAACTCATCAATAAATCTATTTATAATATTTTCAGTAGTATTCTGCAATCATGAGTGTAAGAATAAAACAGCAACATATCAAGGTGATATTGATTACATATCAGGCAATATTAATAATGAATAATATTAATAATATTATTATTATTAATGCAAGGCCCAAAATCAATCCAGTTCTGACTCCATAAAAAAATAAATATAATGTCAAATTGTAAAATTAATTAAATATAATTAATGTCAAACACAATGCTGTATTACTATTAAACACAACTTTGGATAAATGCTCAACACAATGTTCTATTACTGTTAAAGTCAAAAGACATCTCACCACTCGCGCAGGCAGCAAGGAACTTCTCACTGGCCAAGGGAGAGCTGACAATCAGGTGTGTGATCCCATCATGGTAAATCTGGAACACAACACATACTTGACCTCTACAATCATTTCACAATCTTCTAAAGTAATTCTAAAGGAGGTGCTCATAGTCAGGGTTTTAAATATTTGGACACTGACACAACTGTCTTCATTCTGGCTCTGTGTGCCATGACAATAGACTGGAAATGAAATAACCAAGATCTGCTTGAAGCGTAGACTTCCAATTTTAGTTTAAGGCTTTTACTAAAAGATATATTAAACCTATGGGAATTACAACCATTTTTATACGTCCCCCCTACCTAAATAATAGAGGCTCAAATGTAACGAATAAAAAATGTAATTTCAGGCTTAGCAAGCTCATACTTTTGCATAGTTAATGACATATTGCAATTTTCCACCATCAATACCAATCAAATTGGAGGCCGTCTTATATTTTTCTGGCATTATAATATGAGGCTAGGCTAAATCAATTATATTGTGTGGGGAAAAGCGAAGCTTGCCTGGATTTTGACTGTAGGAAAACCAGAAGCTAAAACAGGCTATAAACATTAATGAAACATGCCCATGAGAATGATGAATTGGTTGGATGTTTTCAATTAGGTGTGGATGTTTGCCAAAATGAACACACAAGAGGTCATTGTGGAGAAGCCCTGCAACATATGACGGCATATGGCATTCTATACTACTCATAAGAGGTTAAAGATCAAAAATATTTGAGCATACAAATATATGCCAACGAGCTAAAATGGTGACAACTAATAATTCTTTGATGGCTCAAGAACAGAATACACAAAACAAAAACTATCACCCTGATGAAAAAAAGTCATGTGCCCCCAAAAATGATGTTTAAACAAGACGCAGAAGCTTCAGTAACTGGCAAAGTCACCGTTAGCATTCAGACATTCTTGACAATGTTGTTGCCCGCTGCTCACAAGGTGCTGGAAATAACATTGGGAGATCGCCATTCTGCCATTCTGTGACTACTCGCTGAGCCATTTGACACCGAGGACGTGATGTGATTGAACTCGCCACCCTAGTTAATCGCATGTATGCTAAATAGGTGAAAAGTCAGGCAAATATGCAGGCCGGTCCATGAGAACGTTCTGCTGCTGCAGGAAGTCGGTCACCACCCTGGCATGATGAGGTCTTGCGTTGTCATCCTGGAACCAATCTCCTCGTCCAATCCACTGCAGAAGTGGCATTACTAGAGATTGAACACTGTCTTTGAGATAAAGCTGACCAGTCAAATTTCCATTGATGACATCATGCATATTCCCGCCAACACTATTGCACTTCCTCCTCAGCGTTGTTGAGCAACGCTGACATCAGCAAATCTCGCTCTTTGACAACCATAAACACAACCCTGGCCATCATTGAACTGGAGCGAGAAGTGTGAATCACCCGTGAATATTGTCTCTGCCTACTGACCACGGTTCCACAGGACACAAAATCAGCTCTAATCTCCGCGAGCCGTTCTGTGGTGGTCAAGTAGAGGTGGTCGCACTGCAGGATGCCATCATCGCAAAACACGGTCTCGAAGACAATTCCCAATGCTCTGATCAGACATGTTGGTGCCTATGGCAGCTCTGAGTGGATACTGACGATTTTTTGCGGTCCCTAAGTGCTGTCATAACACCATCATCATCAGAAAGCGGTCTTCCCCTGCTGTTGTTGATCCGGGTTTTCCACGACGGAGTCGATTCTGAGCAGCATTAGTTGTCCTGAATCTCTGCGAGAGTCTCCTGATAGCGCTTTGGTTTACATTTAGGACGCTAAGCAACAGTTCTCTGAGTTTGTCCATCTTGTAACCAGCCGATGGCCCATCCCGTCTTGGATTCTGAGCTGTCGTCGAACCATCTTCAAATTTTAAGTGATGAGGAATAGAAAATGCTCAGCCTTTTTAGTGCTATAATTGGCATGTATGGAATGACACTCATGCAGAAAACGTGCAAACGGTACATGAGGGGTCACATTGGGTGTTTCAAGCCAGTTTGTCAGTTTAGACTGACGAAGTTCATGCTTCAAATCCATGAAAATGAAATCTAGGTTAACTGACCGGATGTTAAATAAATGAAAAACAGAAACTAAAACAAGACCAGGAAAAGCAACAAGTGACCTTATATTTTTACATTAACATCTTTGCGGCATTGGGAGAGGAAAGATGAAATAAAGGTTAAGGACTGAAAGGTGCTTTCTGTGCTCCAAGAATACTGAGAAGGTGAAGAAGCTATAAAAGGAAGCAATTAAGAGCGCCGGTAAAAATAATAGAGTCAAAAATACACTACAGCATCAGAACCAATTAGGTCATTTTTTTCCAGAGCTAATCTCCCGGTGCTATTCTTATGAGTCAGGTGAATGGCGGGTGCTAGTACGTTAACGCCCTTTGAATGGATTCAAATTAAACTCGGTGCTAATCAACCCCGATCAAGTCAAAATCTGAATCACTTCTAAATGGTACGTGATTAAAATTAAGACTTATGCCAAGGAAAATGGTCCAATGCCATAGGGAGAGCGAGTGAGCACTGCCGCTAGAGGCCGAACACCAGCTCAACAGGCTAGATCACGCTCATCAATAATTCTATTCCGCACTTCAACAAAAATTGCCGGTTTGTTTATATACTCAATGCAATTGTGAATGGAAAAGTCCATTAAATACTCGTAAAATACTCACAGAGCCACCGACATACTTCCCACCCAGCTGTTGGATTCCGTGCAGTAGTGTCTTTTTCTTCTGCACATTTTTGATGCCAGAGATTTGGAAGATATGTTTAGTGTCTACCATTCCCCTGTAAGCAAGACTCAGGTTAGTCTTCCCTTCAGATATGTACAGTGAATGGGAACCAGCTTATTACTACCAAAATTTGCTGTTCGTCTCATGTGAATTCTACTTTCGCATAGATGCGTGCAGATACACTGAAAAAATTGATCACTCTTCAATGTATTTTATATTTTGGAGAGGGAATTTCAATGCTGTGTAACAATCGTTGCTTATCAAAGAGACCAGCAAGGATCAAAATAAGATGACTGACATCACTTCTCTTGGTGGATGACTAAAAGAGGGTTTCCCGTTCTAAGCCCGTTGGGTTACCACCATGTGATATCTTACTTACATCCAAGCCTGTTGGGTTACCAACATGTGATATCTTACTTACATCTAAGCCTGTTGGGTTCCCAACATATGGTATCTTACTGAGGTTAGCAAGTTGACCTCAACCAAACTGATTGAATCAACGCTGTAACACTATGTTTACAAGCTATAAAGTAACGGCATATTGCAACATACCTGGCTGTTTTTAAGAACGCTTCACTTCTACGAAGTTGTGCAATAAACGAGTAGCTAGATTAACTAATTCAACGTGGTTCTCAACATTGCTTGCCAATTTTAGCCCAAACGCTCTTTGCAGACCGCCAAATTTTTACAACACAGTTTGTACCACTTCCACAGCATCACGGGTGTTCTAGTTTAACATCGCGCAATTCATAATCGCTATAATGAATTTCCGCTGGAAAACCTTAAGTGTTGATGCACTGTATTGTCAGAGCATTATTTGGTAAAGTCATAAAATGCAGTATTCACTGTCAATGGGACAGTATTGAGGACTTCTGTCACTTCCCTTTCCTCTCGACAGCCACTGCATGGCACCAGACGATTTTACTATTCCTCCCTTCAAATTGGGGGTGATCATAAAAATAAGATTTTCAAAATAGTGGTTATTGCGTTGGTTTTATTTGTGAATAAAGCTTTCAGGCTACTTTAATATCAGATAAATCGTTTTGTTTATTGAATAAAATATTTATTTGCATGCAGTTAGTCTTAAGCTTAAGAACACCGGTACCAGAGCACCCTAGATTTTCTTTTGTGGTATTCCGTAAGGCGGAAGTTAATTCACAGAATGCTTCCGGTTGGTTGTTAGAGACGCTTTCTTGTCTCATGCATGATCACTGCGTGTGTTTATTAGCGTTAGTTTGATGCTGATTATCGTGGATGAAATTCGGGGATATTAATTCAGTGAGGCTGGTCGATTAGCGCGCTGATCGCTGTTTACAGCCACGGAATAATGTCCGCCTGGTTTTGAACTGAAAGGCTTAACGTTACTTCTGAGATTGCTTGCTGGCAATCAAGATTGCAGAAATAATGTACTTGGTCAAAGCGAGCTAAATTAAAGTTAGATCCTTTGTGAATGATATCTAACGTCAGTTGTTTGAGTCAGAGTATATTATCTTGTCTAGCTTGCTGCATAAATTGTTCATTTAATGTTTTTAAATTTACGTTGCGAAATTGACTATTATCACGGATAGCCAAGCCTGGAGCTGAATTTGTGACATGCAGATTAATGAGTCAAAATCCAGGTGCTAAAGTAATGAATAGTATATCGACGCGTTGTGTAATTTGGCAGGCTGATAAAACCCGAACTTTTTGGTAGGCTGCCTTAGCAACGATGCAGCATCGTAGTATAAAAATCACACCGGTTCAATAAAAGTAGAGCCTTGCTGTTAATTGGCATAAACGAAAATAATATTGTTCTGTTGCTGATTTCGTGATTAGCGATCTCATACAACAGCATTACAGGCTCTAGTCTAGAAGTATCGGCAGATTTGGCAACCATGCACTCGAAATTCACTTTCGCACTAAAACACGATTTGAAATATTATTTTAAAAACAAAATTATAACATGAATAGAGGTGAAGGTCAAGGCACTTTTTATGCGATTTTGGGCCATTTGGAGATCCTTTCAAGAGCTGTCACATTTTCTTGGGTTTGCTCCAATCAACTGCCCTCATCAGTTCAGCCCACGGGTCTTTGATGGGATTGACTGGTGACTGAGATGGCCGGTGCTGAGCATTGATTTTGTTGTCCCAGAACCATTTCTGGGTGGATTTTGTGGTGCACTCTGGGTCATTCTCTTGCTGGAAAGTTCACTTACAGCCAAGTCTCAGCTTCATGGCAGTGGCAACCAGAATGTCTGCCAAAATTGACTGATATACTTGGAATCCTTTAAGCCATTGAGCTTAGCCAGTGCCCCTGGAGCCGTAGAATCCACCAGCATATTTCTTCCTGGGTATGTGGTGCCTTCTTTTTTATTTGTCTCCATTTCAATGGTAAAACATGCCAGTTTCATATCTCAACAAGCGGTGCCGGCCATGGCAAACCTTGCCTCTCGCTCATATTTTAGCTGCTCAATGAGTTGATCGACTTCTCGGGTTCTGTGTTCATGGGTTTGACCTTTCAAGGTCACTGAAGGTAAAAGGCCATGATGTTGTTTTACTTGCCATATAAGAGTTCCTATATGTGAGTCGCGGTAAACAAGTAGCCATCTACAGTAGTTTTTGGGTCATTCCATATAAAATCGACAAGTGCCTCCCACCTGACCCCCTCGGAATCAGCTGATTTTTCTATTATGGTAACTTCAGTATATTTAATGAATCTCTGCCAAATTTTACTTTGATCTTGTGAATGTTCTTTGAGTCTCAGACTCTTGGTGGATGGTTGAAATTTCCGGCATAATTTCTCCTGGCATTTTTGAGCTCTTATATCTTGTGTATTAGATAGAAAAAGAAAATTTTCAGAGCTGAAAGAAATATTGGAGCAATGTTAAAAATCGCAACTCAATCGATTGTATGCCCATTCTAGGTTTCACAATCTTAACCAAAATATGGATTTCAGCAAGATTTGTTCTGTAACCAACTTCGAGCTTCAGTATCATGGGAACTTTGGAAGTTCCAATAGCAACACTGCACCACTTTAAAAAACATGATATATACTTTAGTAAAAGCAAGTATTGGAACCAGGGACGTGGCATGTGTTTTCTTGTAATTCACGAGAGAAAGCTTGAAAAGGTGCATGTTAGGAAGACCTCAAGGGCCTTATCTCCATATGGTGCAGCCTGATGATCAAATCAACTTATGGCATATGAAAGATCTCATTTTGATCTTCATTATGATGCCAGGCTCATCTTATAGCCGTAATTACTTTTGTGCCAAATAATTTTCACATGTAATGTAGCTCTGCTATCTGTCTATTTTGAATGTGCGACTCTTGTTTTATTTAGGATGCTGGATGACAAAACGATTTTGTGTGCTTATTTTGTCATTTTTATACTCTGGTGAAACAGGAAGTGATGTAATGACTGTAGACAGTTCCTCAGAATTTGATTCACTGAAGTTGAATTTAATTTCTTGTTTGAATTGAGTAAATTTTTTTCACAGTAACTTTTATGGGTATCATTAATTGTGATACCTTTGTATGGAGGAAACAGATTTTTGGTCAAATGAATAAATAGTTTTGGTTGAAGCCATTCAATTATTAATAAAGTACAATATTTCTCATATATTGCAAGTTTATCTCTATAATCTTATTGTTTATTTTTATTTATTTATCTATCTTGTATTTTTAGGGAATTTCTACCCAGGGCTGCTGGTGATTCTAGGAATTCTTTGAAGAGTGCCCTTACCTTAATGCAATGCTCAATAGTTGTCAGATCAGTATTTGTTATTTGAAACATCCTATCCTGGGTTTTTATCATGCGGCAAGATTACAGAGTTTGGGGGATGAATTTCCAAGTGGAACCTGGAACCCTCCCAAATCTGGAACAGTGATTGAAGTAAACAAACAAACAAAAACATTTTGCGTTTTCTTAGTGAACCCATTCTTCTAATTTGGTTATCTTGCTAAGTGATGTACTTCCTGGCCTGTTAAATAGGCTAAGTTTGCTTAAATTAGGGTTGTTTTGTATGTCTTTGTCACTTAATTTTCTAAGAGTTTTTAATGTTTTATGTTATTTCCAACAAAGTTCAGGAAATGGCTTAATCTAAAGGGGTTTTAACTACATTCTTAACTGATGTCTTTGACTTGGTATTGTGTCTGGTATGGGCATGGCTTGATTTACAGCCTTTAACCCTTGTTTTCTAGTCATGATTTGGATGTAATTCTGTTGGGAAAGTAAGCCATGATGAGGGCAGTTTCACAGTCTTGAGCGTATATTATATTGACATGTGTTCTGTTGATTTATTAAATTGTGCTGCACT
This sequence comes from Gymnothorax reevesii, assembly GCA_029721435.1. NCBI lineage: Eukaryota > Metazoa > Chordata > Actinopteri > Anguilliformes > Muraenidae > Gymnothorax > Gymnothorax reevesii. The sequence continues at coordinate 30,723,183 of CM056580.1, read as the reverse complement.
TCACATGAATGAATGCAGTCCTGTAACATGTTGTATTCTTGGAGGAGATAAAATCCAAAAACAGACTGAAAAGATCTGCTCCGAGCACAGAATAACACAATTCTAACCTCTAAAAATATCTCATTTGATAGTCTAATTTTTCTGATTTTAATTCTAAGGTCAAGGTAGGTCCATTATTGCTGAGAAATGAATTTTTTAAAAATAGTAAATTTTTAACAATACTGCCCTGTTAAGCCAGACGGCAGTATCTGCAAAACAGTGAAACTGAGAAAATTGGCCTTAAAGTTTTACCCCCTGCACTTCTTCTGTAGATCCTGCTAACTTGCACATGCAGTAACTCTGTACGTGTGTATTGATCAGGCTAATCTCTACTAAAAATAGATGGAGCTGGTGCCGTAGAGGGTCAATGGCGGATTTTCCCAATTTTGAGAAATTTGCAGATACTGTCGTCTGGCTTGACGGGGCAGAATAGTGACATGCTCCCCAACGATTCAGCTGCTTGCTGGAATGACCATGCGGTTATAACGCTAAAAATGGGCGCCGTAAGGCCGTTTGAATTTTTTGCTGATGAAAATATTCTTTCTGGCACAAAATTTAACACCAGGATTGCCAGTGTGATTGTATATCATGGATATAAATACCACTAACTCCTCCTTTTGTGTCTTGTGCCTGAATAAATTACAGCGTATTTATCAAAACAAACATATACTATAAAATAAATGACCAGTGCAACATTGAATGTCCTAACCCCATTTTCCATCAAAATCTTGAATAAAAAATTAACAACAATTAAACCACTCCGTCCAGTCCAAAAAATAGGTCTATCACACCCAAATTTGCCTCGTTGGAACCTGACTGTTCCAACCTGATCTTTCCCATTGCTTACGCCTGTGGATGTTGAGGGGTGTGCATCTTTCGTGAAAAATATTAACTCCTCCATCGCTCCCTTTATTCCTCCTTCTTCTTATATTTAATTACATTGTTGGCGTGCTAATCCAACTGTAGAATATTTTCACATCACCGGTCACTCCGTAAATTTATTTTTATATACACCTGAGAAAGGGGAAGACAATAAATAATACAGTACAAATTTAACCGTAGAAATTGTCAAGAGAGGAAATAATATTTGTCCAGCTGGACAGCTTTCTTTTGTGTTGGGTAAATGAATGTTGAGATTCTGTCTGCCGGCTGAAGGTTTCTGTGTCAGGAGGTATCACGGGCTGTTTATAGTTTGACAGGGATTATTGAAATCGAGCGAGATGAAGGGGCAGGAGAGAAAAAGTGAAATTGACACTGACACACTCCATTATATTCCACTTGACTCATGATGACTGTGTTGATAACACGGATCCTGAAAACTGGATTTGCTGTTAGGATATGTTAAGCATCGAGTGCTCAAGACTGTAGGGCGAGGAGATGAATTGTTTATTTAAAATAAGGGTGAAGAGCTTTTTATTTTTCCCTAACTCGCCGCAATGCCTCATCCCGCATCGCACAAGCTATGCATTTATTATCAGGCCCCACTGTAGGCTTCCTCCCCCCCCCTCTTCATTCCAGACAGAGAAAGAAATAAGCTGGAAAATATTTATTACACATGATAACCACTCCTTGTTTCAGAGGGGGGGGGGGAGAAAGGATACAGTTGATTTATGACCACTGATAAGAATCTTGTTTTAAGGGAAATCAAATTACCATGTCTTGTGCGCCGTATATATTTCTGAAGATAAATTTTTTCAGACAGGCAATCTGACAGAGGTAATATTTTCTTTGAAACAATGCTCGTCCATATTTGCTGCGTGCAGTATTGGTTAAGGAGATGCCCACAGTTGGCACAAGATTGGGAAATCCGATCCTCTCTTGAGTATTGGACTTGTTCTTATTCCACTCGCGGAGCCAATTCTATAAATGTAAATGTTTTTTTTTTATTTATTTTTTTTTGCCATGGATGGGCACAGATAAAGCAATACAGAAATGCGTCGACTGCCCCTTTTTTGTTGAAGGGATGCTTCAATTCATTTCTAAAGTAGAATAGTAGCTGAATACAGGGAGGATTTTTTTTCGCATGTGCATGGAAGAAATTGAGAAATGACGGCTTATTTGAAAAATTGTAACTGTGTGTTGGGGTCCGCTGCACAGCATTTAGTGTCTTCTGAGTAATTAGCAATAGCATCTGAATATTTATTGCATTTGCATGGAACCTCTGGACATAACATTTTTAATTATAGCCAACATTTAATATTTAGAGTGTAACAGCTAAGGTGTGCTGTTAGAGCTAAGGTTTGCTGTTCCTTTCTGCAGGAAGGGCGATGGATTGGCCGGGAGACTTTCCCCTGGACCATGCCTCTGTAGACTGGGGGATGTGGGGTGTGCTGGGGGACCTGGACCTCCAGCAGCTGCTAAGAGACACTGAGGAGAAGCTGAATCTGAACGCTCTTAGGTCAGTGCCTCCCCCACTTCCTCTTACCCTCAGGCCTCTCGCCCTCCCATCCCGCCAGCCCCACTGCGCGACATAGATCTCCGTCTGGCGTCCGGCGGTCAGAGAGATGGATGGATACATTTGTGGGGCTGTCCTGTCAGTGCAGTGGAAGCGCCTGTTCACTGTTGGCCCTTACAGGGCTGCGGGGTGGGCAGTTTTATCATCTGGGTACTGTGCCACTGAATTAGACTGGTAGAAAAACTGGCAAATGCTCTGCTGAAAATAGGGGAAGCACAAAAGAGCAGTCATTCATTTCCCTTTATTAGGAAGCTTTTTGATTATTAGAATAATCAATTGGCAGGTAAACACACAGCTTTTTTTTCTGAATGCACTACTTATGCGATTAAAAGATACTTGCAATTCAGAAAAAATGTTTTATTCTCAAAGTTTGCGAATAAAAAAAAAGATAAACAACTCTGCTATTTTCACCATTGGCTTGAGGAATATTCCGCAGTTCAGGCTTAATGCTAGTTAATCCTGATTATTTAAATTGAAACACTTATTGCCTAAATGCATTCGGACTTTGAATAATGTTGAGTATATTGTGCCAAATTTTGCATGAAAATAAAGAGTTCTGTATCTCATCTTAATATAACATGGAGAACGGGCTACATCTGATAGTGTTGAGTGTTTTCAGAGGTATAGCGCATTGTTCATTAAAGCAAATTATTGAAACCAGGTAAAGACTGCTGCCCATATTTCTGCTTCCCGTATTTTAAGCTCAGTAGCTGCCACTGATGAAAATCACAGCTGCTGCAGCTCAGTCAAATATCTGTGTTCCCCCTCCCCCTCCCTCATCCTCCCCAAAACGCACGTTACATCGTCACATGGATGGAATTATTTTGGTCCATTTCACCAAAATGACTGGAGATGTAGTTATCAACTCTGGACCATAGGAGTCAGGCAGAGGCTTTGATCCTGAGCTCTAATTTCAAACCGTGGTCTCATTTGTAAATGGTACTTAGGCACAGAAATGATGCGTATGCCAATTTCTTTGTGTGTTTTGGGTTCATAACAAACTTGACATTAAAAAAACATACAAAATTAATAATGCAAAAAATTCTAGTTAATCCTGATTAATTAGATAAAACTGAGATGCAGTTTAGTTTCCTCATAATTTCATAAATTAGGATAATTTGTAATATATGCCATTTTTCTTTTTTTGAGCATACGCAATATTTATTAATTAATTTATTTATTTTCTTCTCTTTTGCACATGTAAAACTGGTTGGAATTCAGGTAATTTAAAAAAATCCGAAAATTGTGAGGAGAGGCCTTGAAGCCAACAGGCTTAATTTAGGCATGAAATTGGCGCATTTTTTTTTTTTTTTTGGCAATAGACGCTGTTGAAGGCATACCTACTGCTTTATTCACTTTAAACTTGCAAGTTGTGAATGTGCTCGCAGAGGCTGCAACTTAAGAGCCAGTTTAAGCAAGAACACTAAGCACACTGTGCATTATAAAGCACTTCACGGTTCTTAGCTGTTCCTCCTATTCAAAAACTCTGATGTGCAATTATAATTTGAACTGTTTTTAACCTCATTTAGATTTGCATGCTAATCAGTTAAAAAGGCTTGTGTCCCTGCATTGTTACAGCTTACCATTGTTAGATATTTAAGCAAAAAGATGGTTTAGTGAAGTTGATTGTACTGTATTTGAATTAATATTCATGCTGGTTTCAAACCCAAGGAATAAGCTGCGCAGAAGATGGTTCGGTTTCCCCCTGTTTTGTCGTGATTCCTAATGAGCTTTAAAGTGTGTGCCAAATATCTGTCAGAGGTGTCAACGTGTTTCTACTCTCATTAAAGGTTCATTTCAGAAGTGAATTAGTGAATTAATACACCGTTTGTTTTTTTTCTTGGCCTTTTATTTTGTACTATAAGGGGACGGTTTAGTCTAAAATTGCTAAGTATCAGAGGAATTAAGCCTTTTAAAATATACAAATGTCAGTTAAATGCTCACAAAAGGGCAATTTGTCTACTTTAAGCATTAGAGAAAAACACTGGGCTTGCATTGCTAGTGGAATCCCGTGACTTCTTTACAATACACTTTACTGCTCTGCAATAGCAATGTCAATGCATTCCATTACCTTACATCCTAAAACTAGTATGTATGCCATTTTAGTATAAACGAATGCTGCAGTTATTCTATCAATGTGATCTTTGTAGTTGACATAATTCAGAAATGACTTCACCTGTTGTTCATGGAGTTCACATTGGCAAATATGCTGTTTTGTAATATTTAAATGGATAAATTTGCAAAAAATGATTGAAATAGCTTCTATTTTCAGATAAATGTTGGCTAGTTTGTTTTTAAAACTCTTCAGACTAAGAGGTGAGGGAGAGTAAATAAAAATTTGAACAAACAAAATAAATTGCAGAAGTCGAGCAAAACTCTCAAATTTTTATAACACAGCATACGATTAATAATCTCGTCTTTTGTTAAGCTGTATTATATCAATATTGATATATCCTGCTTTAAATTTTTTTCCTGTACAGCTGACAATGATTTCAATGCACAGGACTGCCTGTATAGGTTCTTTGCAGATGACGTCCCATCACAGTGGGAACTGCAGATGAGGGGCAGGGAGTAATTTCTCCATAGACAAGCGCTATCAAAATGTGAAAGCTTTGTGCTGTTTTACGACTGTGCCAGCCAATTAAATCAGGAAAAAAAATAACAGCCACTTTCGAATCCCGAAAGTAGGAACACATAAAGGCGAGAAATTTAAAAAGCTTACACAGAAACAACAGCAGAGATGGATTAAAACCCTCATTCGAAGTCTTGAGGAGAGGAGTCAGACAATGCTTAGGCATGCAGTGACGACTACATGGAAGGTTAGGCTATCATCATTCAGCTACTTGACTTTGCATATCTGGCGAAAATCTAAAGGAACACAGGCTAACGTTTCCCAACTGGCATTCTTCACTTCCTGTCCCCCATCTTGCTTTTGCACGTCACCGGGATCACGTAATGGCAAACATGCTATACAAACATAAGTACCCGCACGCTAAATCTGAAGCCTGACTGTACTGTGTTGCTGGAGCTGAAATTATGCGAATGCCTATTTGTCTAATTTTCACCATCATTTGAACCAGGCGATTAGGCCGGCTCAGAGGTGACTTTCCAGTTGATCCCATTGGTGTTTGATGAGGCAGAAGTCAGGGCTTCGTGCAGCCTTGTTAAGTTCTTCCTCTCTGATCTTGATAAACGTGTATGGACTTTGCTCTGTGCGTGGACGCATTGTTGTTAAAGTGGGAAAGAGGATTCCCCACACTGCTGGAAGCACAGAATCATCTGAAATGCCATTTTGTGCCCGTGCAGCAGGATTTTCCTTAGGTCGCACAAAGAAGCCACGCCCAAACAATTAAAGGGACAGTTCACCCCAAAATCAAAAAAAGCCTACCTTTCCTCTCAGCTGTTGTACTTTTTATCCATTAAGATTGTTTTGGTGTGAGTTGCAGTTTTGGAGATATCGACTGTGGAGAGATCTGTCTTCCCTTGCTTGTAATGTAACTGAATTGTATTTCTCTTGCGGTTCTCAAAGCACCTATAAGAAAAAAATAAATTTGAAAAATTTAAAAGGACTGTCTCTTTTCAGAAATCAAGGTCCGTCTACTCACGGACCATGTTGTGAGCAGTATACAAATATAGGAGCTATTTTCTTTGCTCTGAACTTTCTCCCAAACTATTTTCTATCTGCCAAACCACCCCCGCCGACCGTGGCTGTAGTTTGGGAGGAAGAAAATGGTTTGGTTGCAAGTTTGGCAGCAAGATAATGTATCTGGTTGATATCTCCGAAACTCAGCAGCTCTCACCAAAACAATTTCAGTGGATTAATCCTACTTCAAGTTTCAGGAAAAATATGCCTTGAAGGTGAACTGTCCCTTTTAAAGCAGCCGAAGACTGAAGTGTCCTTATACTTCTGGCCATGTAGTGTATTACTAAGTTCTACAGTAGTGGGTCTGTGTGGCTGTGTGCGGTTGTTTTGAAGAGAACCAAAATCTCGCCTTTTTCAGGCTCTGCTCTCATGATCTATACAGCTTGATGTACTGCAGGCGCCTGAAAACCCTTCATGGGTGATTTGCGGCAAAATAGGTCCTGTTAAAATCTGTGGAGAGATTCGGCACACCGTGTTGTCAGGGCCTGGCTAGCTGAAGATGGACAGTGGAGATGTTTCACTCATTATTGTGGCTTCATTCCCCTGTGAGAGGGAACCAAAATCTATATTCTCTGTGCTTTTATCCTGTGTGGCTTTTAGGGAAGGCGGACAGACACTAAGAAACGCGGTGAGAGCGGCTGGCGAACAAAGCCACTTATCCCAATGCCATTAGTGCTGTTTTTTCTTCCTTTGAAAATAGAAAAAGTAGTAATTGAAGATCCACATCTTGAAATGAAACTAGGGGTGGGTAATTCAAGGATTATTACAGGAGGGCCAATGTATTTTTTTTTCTTTTTTACGCTTTCTAAGCATTAGGGGGTATTTTGTGTTCTTAGAGACGGGAAAGGGATAATCATTGTGAAAGAAAGACTCCTGTAATGGAAAGGCAGAGCAGACATAAAGCAGCGATCAGTGGTGGCGGTAGACAGAGGACGCCCCGGTAAGGCTCGGTGGCTCTGTTAGGGGCGGGCCTAAGGGAGAAGACCTCTCCCCTGCTGCTCTTGGGTGGTCTTCTGAAATTCACCTGCTCCCTAATCCACTTATCGCTATCTGGGACAAATTATGTAACGGAGGAAGCGGAAGGGGGGGGATCGGGAAAGGGGAAGAAAGATCTCCTTCTCTCCCCGTTAAGGGTTTTAACCTTTTTAGGGGCCACAGTGGCCGTTTTGCTCCTGGTCTCAGATGTCAGTGATTTGCCCATGAACTGCTCCCTAATTGAAGGAGATTTAGATTGGCTGACAACGTGACCGGCTCTCCAAATTGAAACGCTGTAATCCATTAGGTTTCATCAAATCGGACACTTGTGCCGGCCGGCGGGAGGGAGGAGAGAGCCTTTAATGAAGTGTGAATGGGGGGGCCCCCGGTGGACGCGGCGTCGGGTTTCGCCTGGCCGGGAAACGGCTAACGGTTGATAAACGGGGGCCACATGCCAGTCGCCTACTCCGCTTCAGTTAGTGTTGTTAGCTTCCACAGATATCCAGCGGTCTGTATTTCAGGGGCGGGCAGTGTTGGCGGTTGCGGTTAAAGGGGGGGCGGGGGGGCCCTCTAAGTAGGCCACAGCCCTGAGGCTGGGGGGGATCCATTTTCAGGGCTCTCATTCACTCTTCTCCAGCTAAAGAGAGACCCCTTTGATAGCGGCGGGGGTATTTGTTTCCGCCCTGTTCATTTGTAGCTGGCTGGAACTGGGGCTTATTTGAAAGGGATCTCTGCCCCCCCCCCAAACGCCTTAGCCCTCCCACTCTAAATTAATTTTGACAGGGAACTTAAGATAACGTCAAAGCGCTGAGTAATCATAGGGTTGGATTTCAGCGAATCACGGAGCTGTGAAATGTGCCATCATATCTAATAAAAGGTCCAGATCGCCTCCGCGGGCCACTGTGCCACGGCTGGTCTGAAAAGCATTACCGTCTCCGTCAGGAGGGGTGATGTGATGCGGAGTGAGAGTGGTGGGTGATGAGACCTCTTCCCCCTGAAGCCCACGGTTTTGCTCAGGGTTTGAAGTTTTAACCTCACCATCCAAGGCCTTATCTTTATCCAATCTGATTTTTTTTAATTCTTTTTTGGGAACCATAACAATTGGCTCCATTTTTTTTCTTTCTCCCTCCATGGAATGTGTATAATTTGGGGTTGATGCTAGTCCCAATGAGTATTATGTTGATGAATCTTAAGGTGATTCACACACTTCTGAGAATGAGGGTTTCAGGGATGTCTGTGGGCTGCCCTTGTCACAGCCATTAAGACCCTGGTTGTTTTTCTTGGTGTGAGATAAACATGGTTTTAATATAAGTCTGCGTACACCGGTCAGGCAAAGGGAAAATAAGCATGTGAAAGAAGCCAATGAAGAATACTTACATTTGTTCCATTTATGATTTTTGGTTAAATTAGTCTGGTGCCCATTTGTTTTGTTTTTTTTTGGAGTTCATGCATTCCTGTACACCTTACAGCTTGTTCTAGTGATTTCTAGCATGATTAATAAGCAGTAAAGCAATCCTTCATATTCAGGCATATTCCCGGCATCTGGACAAAAATGGTGCACTTTTCTGTGGTCACTTGTGGGTTATATAATGCTGTGCTAAAATTCTTGCAAAATTCAAAACCTTCTCACCATGGCCCTGAAATCTTTTTTCAGTGGTAAAACTTTCCATCAACATCGGGCAAACATTGCACAGAAATTTAGAGTTAGCTGGTAATGCCCAACAGTGGAGCTCTGTGAGATGTTGGCCTTTGCAGAGTGATGAGCTTTTCTACATGGGCTGGATCTGACAGACACGGAGTGAAACTCGAAAAGAAGAGTCTTCTGAAGGGGTGGACTCTCTTTGTATGTAAAGTTTAAAGCAGAGATGGAGGCACAGATGGAGGACTGTTTAAGGCCTGCTGTTTGCACACGCTCAGCCTTGGGGTGGTGCCCATTTTATTCCATACAGCGATGCACAGATCCTGTTTTATAGAGCACATTAAATACTCATACTTACATGTCCACACCTCTCTCCAAATGTTTTGGCCGGCGTAAATGGCTGTGGTCCACAGGAGAGCTCATTTAATTTTGTGTGGACTCTGAAATTTGAAATGGATTATCACAGATTCAGGTGGACTGAAATATTGAACTTATCTTTCATCTTGCATCCTCTGAGAAGCACCCAAACAGGATACTTCTCTGAATTTAGGTAAAATGTCTATTTGTTTCCTGTCAATTACTTGGGATGTACTTTGCAATGTCAATTGCTTCATAATTCTTGTTATTTCAATAGATATTCTTGCAGAAATTAATTTCAACCTCCAATTGCATGTGCATGCTGAAAGTTCACTGAGAGAAAAACATACTCTGGTGATTTTTTAAGTGTCCATTCAAAGGTGGCACTCAATTTGCAAAGATGCATTTCAATTATTTTTTCATTTAAAACTGCATATGTTCTGCATTTTACTGTATAATAAATCCAATAGGATGGGGCTTAACAAACAATTGCTAGGGAAGGCTGTACAGGCAAAGGGCCCCATAAAACTAGAGAAAAGGGTTCAGTTTATTAACTTTACATAAAGTAATTTCCCGTGATGAAATAAACTGTTTACAGTCTCATCATTCAGTTAGCATTAGTAGCATTTTACAGCTTGCTTTGGGCAATCAATTACACTCCTGAATGTGAAAGTGGCTGCTCCAATGCAGGCTGTCACAGCTGCGCGAGCTTCTGTGCTGCTCTTCCTTTCGCAATAAAAAGAGCTACTTTTTTGGAGTCCTGTCAGCAGTTCGGTATTAAAAAATAATTGTAACAGAAGCTGCAGAGAGAACAAAGCGAGTTGGTGTGCAGTGCATAGTTGAAGATACCATGATTTGTACAAAGAACGTTAAAAATTAACGACAATTTATGTTTGGTAATTTTCAGAAAATAATAACATGGTCACGTTTGAGCGTTATTTAATGTCTTGCTAACCAAGACATCTGGCTGTTATGCTGGGATTCATCATTTACAACTGGGTTTATGGGCCTGATCTGGGTTTATGGGTCATGGATCTTCATGGCGGACCACAGCTCGCTCGTCCACATATATTCTGTAGCCCGCAGCAGGAGCTTGGCGTTTATTTGCATTAATGCCACTAAACATTACGTGCTAGGAATGTCATCTTAGATTTATCACGTTAAAATGGAAGGCAGGATTGCTGATATAGTTTGATAATGCTGAAGGCCCAGTCTAGTCGCATCAAGCTGAGAGAGAGACGTCGCTCCGAGAGCGTCAACATCAGATGGCGGGGGTAAACTACTACGTGCCAGTCGCTCAGCAGATACTCTTAGTTGGGATATATTGATGTCTCTGTTCATTATGGATGATGTGTCTGGCTTTGACAGCAGGCTGTCGGAGGTGATTGTGTATGCCGTGTTTCCTGTCAGTATTGAGCACAGCCTGAAGGAGCTGCAGGTGAAGTCGGGTGAGTCCACCCCCGCAGATTGCCTCCAGTGGTTTAGCCCGCGTAACCTCACACTGCTGAAGCCTTCCTGTACTGGACAACAGCAGTTGCTGGACTTTCTCAGAGCCCTGGTAAACCCCACTCACCTTTAATAAAAACATACCGCAATGGCAAAAGCAAACATGTTCTATTTTAGCAAACATACTGCCTGCTTTTCCAGTATGTATGGAATTTATTCCTGATCTAAACTGTAAACTTTACTTTTCTAGCCTCATCACTGATGGTTGTAATTACTGTGTGTGAATCCTCAATCCTAGTTTTACACAAATAGGAACGCGGTCAGTCCTTAAAGACTGGCCTCACTTGCTCCGGGTTGATTTGTAATTTATGGGGGGGGCACTGATGTTCATACTTTTAAACACAGATTTTCATATCTGCAACCATTCCTTAATTGATTTTTCAACGTCTCATATTTTCAATTTCTCTTTACAGCAACAGTTTTTAAGGACAGAGGCAAGTGGGCGGGCAGAAGCAACCCTGCAGTTCCTATTGGATATCTCTTCCCAGTGTGGCGTGGCCTTCCCCCGCCCTGCCCCGTTGACTGCCGGGCAGCTTGCGTCTGATTCGCCGTTGCATGCAGTGAGGGAGGAAACCACACTGGAAGTGTGGGAGGTCTGGGAGGACATTCGGCTTCTGTTACGGCGCCACCTGCTGGACAAACTGCAGAGTGTGGCGGACTCTGAGGGGGATGGGAGCAAGCGCCTAATATTTCAGCGAATCCAGAGCCTCCAGCAGCTGCTCTTCCTGTACCCTGAGGAAGAAGTTCTGTCTCGGTACCGGAGTGTCCGGGTTAAAGCCGTGCAGGACGTCCTGCAGAACGCCTTGTCCTTCAGTCCCGCCGAGATGGGGTTTGACAAGGTGGCGATTGGGTTCCAGACTGTGTGCCCTGTCTTGCTCAGTCTGCTCAGGGAGGACCTGCAGGTGTTGAGCGCTGTGGCTGAACCCGCTGCAATCCTGGCCTTTGCTAACTACGCCCACCTGGGCACTGTGGTACGTGTACTCAGGGTTGTCATGGAGAAGCTGGTGGAGAATATGGCAAAAGACAACAGCGCAAGCAGCAGCAAGACCAGGAGGAAGCCTTCAGCAAAGTCCAAAGTAGCAGTTGGTAAGTTCCAAGCTATCCTCAACTTTTGGAGGTTTGCATCAATGATGATGCGTACAATGATTCTTAGTTTAATTTATTTCTCTGTCCTTCCAAAAATACCTGCGGGGTATTTCACTAAGCAGGATCATGAAGGTAGCTGTATAACTGTGCTGGGTAAAACCAGGAGCTGCTTAACTTTTACTTCAGTATATGTACCACATTTAGGTGGTTTTGGGGTTTTGCTTGGTAATCCTGCTCTTCCAAATGCAGCTCGAGCAACTAGAAGCAGAGCCACATGCACTAATGCTGCACTTTGTCACAGAGCCAAAACTTTTCCACATCATTAGCCAGACTTCTAGCTACATGGCAGCGAGTGCCAAAGATTAGCTTGTCCTTCAGTGATGATGGCTTGGCAGTCCAAACTGGTCAATAGGATGTATACCGGTTAATATGGTAATCTGCTCAACACTGGTGTTGGTTAATCCTTCCTCAGTCATCTCTTTTCAACGGGGAGCTGTGGTGATCAATTATTCATCTTCAGAAAGAGACATGCAAGGCTACTTCTTGTATCCATTGCCTTTTTTTCTTATATATACATGCTTGGCAGAGTGACGGATTTTACTATTACGGATATCCGTGATGGCGGCATTGGACGTGACTTCAGTTCATTGATTCTTCCTGGCATAATTCCATATATTGGCGTACAGTCCCTATCCAGAAGGATGGCATCATTGGTCGCACATGGTTTCGTTTATCTTTATCTAACTACCAACTTTTTTACTCATATGACTGATCTATTGTGCCCCCCTCTGCGCTTTATCGTTTGGATGTGCGGTATGTTTTAACCTCTTGAACCCAGACATCCCTCATACCGGGACCAGCAGTGCACAGTATAAGGTGCAGTAGTCGTGTGGCAACATGGTCATGGTCATGTTACTCATTTAACAGGAAGTAACGTAGCTAAAATGATAACTAACTATTATAACTACCTAAAAGTACTATAACTAGCTATCATTATAACTTGTTTTACCAAATCGAAACACATTTCCAACACCAAGCAAGTAAATGAGCTCAGGGCATCAGCACCCTAACGGAGCACGTGTTGTACATGCGGTGAATTCCTAACTAGACTCTGCAGATTCTAAGCATAAAAGCTGTGTTACCAAAATGCACTGAATTACCAGCCAAAAAAGAGCAAAAATAAACCTTGAACAGCCATAACCAGAAAATATGTCACACAGCTGTCTTGCGATCAAAGTTGTGTTCGAGGGCATAACAATTCTGCTTATGTTGACTTTGCCGTGTGCAAAACAGTTCTTGCGAAAATGGCAACATAGCAAAAACATAACGTCATGCGCATTCCATGAATTATTTTAAGTTTTATTAAATTCAGATTGCAGAGTTAATACAGGACAAAGACAAGTGAAAACGATCCTACGCAACAATTTTAATTAATTAACATTTTGCTGATATGGTGCGAATGGCCGTCTTGTAAAATTCCTTTTTAACTGAATGCCACCCAAAGCTCTTCCTCAATCACAAGTCTGAGAGCACCTGGTTCATAGATGGTGGACATGAAATGCACCTAGGTGTGGGGGAAGGAAACATTCTTGTCCTCCCCCTCCCCCCTTCTTTATCTCGACCTGCATTCCCCCACTAACCCTTCCAATATGAGCATTTGAAATTCCCTCCAAAAAAATCACAGATAGGTCATTCATTTGTTTCCCCATCCATACATTGTTTGTATCCAATCAACATGAACTCTCCACTGTAAAGAGCAATCCACTTGTGCTGCTATAAATTTTCAAGTGGCCAGTCTTGGGTCTCTTCTTTTTTTTCTGGTACCTGGGGGCCGCAAACATCCGCAGGGTCATTTCATGTCTGGTCAGGCAAGGGTCCCAGCTTGATCCCCATTTCCCTCAAACTTCTCACACATGTAGAACAACCATTTTTTAGGATATTTTGTGAAATATTCTGTCCCTGGGATCACTGATTCATGATTTATGGCTCTGAAGTGGGGCGGGGGGTTATGCCTCAGAAAACCATCTTTAATTTTGGGTTATTTTCAAAGCTCTGCTGTAGCTGAACTATTAAAGCTGCAACTGTCATTTTTCCCAAAATGACTCCCCCGTACCTGGACAGTAAGGTAACATAAGACAAGGAATGCTGGCCTGGGTTAGTTTGGGTGGAAGTCATGGCTGACTCAACCACCCTGCCAAATAAGTGGAAGTGGCACAAGAAGTTCTACCGAAAACCATACATTTTATTTATTTATTTATGTCTTTTTTTAAAGATCTTTTTTAGGGGGGGGAATTTTTACTTTATTTGTCAGTTATACAGTGTAGAGAGACAGGAAGGTTGGGGAGAAGAATGGGGGAAGACATGCAGCAAATGGCCTGAGCCGGAATCAAACCCTGGTCGCTGCAGGAAGGACACACCTTCTATGGTATGCGCACTTAGACCGATGAGCCACCGGGACGCACCAGAAATTTATTTTTTAAAAATAGGACCAATGGCTCTGTAGCTCACTAGCCCGATAATTGAGCGCACTGCTCAGCATTTTTGGAAAAAGCTTTTCGAAGATTCAGTGTGTATGAATACAGGAAGCCCCATACCAAATTTGAATTAAATCCGGCCAGTCGTTTGGGAGAAGAAGATTTTTTGTTTTTTGATGAAAAAACACAAATAATTCCTACAAAAAACAAAACCAAAAAAAAAAAATCACAAATCTGTGAATAAGCTTGTAGTAAGCTACCAAATTTGGAGTAAATCTGGCCAGTAGCTTTGAAGAAGATTTTTAAAGTTTTCAGATAAAAAAAAAAAAATTGCAAAAAAAATTCATAAAAATGAAAAAACTGTGAACAATCTTGGAAGACATTGTCCTAAGGAAGGTCCGTACCAAATTTATAGTATTTTGGGCCAGTAGTTTCGGAGAAGACGAATTTTCAAGATTTTGCTAACGGATGATGATCATGATCACGATCCCGGCTACGACGGCAGATGCCGCCTAATCACAACAGCTCACGGCCTATTGCCTGGTGAGCTAATATAAACTGAAAGAAAGCCTGATTACTGCAGAGTGTGCCTGGCAGTGAGTCAGTAGTCAGTAGTGTTGGCATGTGAGAATGAATGATGAATAGTAAGTAGAGTGTCGTATGACAAAAGGAAAACCAAAATTTTGTTTTTGGTGAGGATAATAGGTGGTAGTCCAACGATACGTTGATTCAGTTTTGGAAGTGATCCAGAACATATTCTGGATTCTGGTTCTGGAAGAATTCCAATATATCTGTTTAATGCGGATCTATGTAATATGTCTGTCTGGATAAGTTATGAATGGTTTGCTATTAAATTAAATAGGACCCGATCCTGAACCATTTGAGAGACCAATCCATTGTTCAAGTCTGATTGGCAATCCACTGTAATGAATGCAGCAATGAGATCTGACCGGATAAGTATAGAGAGCATTTTCTCATCTATGTTCATGAGGTCATTAACAACTTTGACTAAAGCTGTTTCTGTACTGTGCTGGGCTTAAAAGTTGGCCCTTTTGGCCAAAAATACAACTTTACAACCAGAAATGTTCTTACTTACTTTTTTGTTTAATCCTAAGTGAAAGTAAACTGATTAAATATTCACTGTGCAACGACTTAGAGCAAGTCAGAGTGTCCAATGGGTCATTGAAAAGTGAAGTTCGTCAAAAATTGGAAATTTGTGATTGTTTTTTTTTTTTTTTTTTTGGATGTCCGGAGCTACCCCAGGCCCCGCTCTAATATGCCTTATCTCATCACTGGCCAGGTCCAGGAGAGCCACTCCAGGAAATTACACGTGACTTTAATCATTTTACCCCCACTACGACGTAGTCGAGGGTATATAGCGCTCCGCGCGTCCGTCCGTCTGTCCGTGTGTCTGTGCGTCCGGATTCGTTCAAACATAAAGTGGGGGTATGTGAGCTCTGCTCGCTTCTACACTTGTTCAGCCACAGTAGAGCTTTGAAAATGGCCCAGAATTAAAGATGATTTTCTGAGGCATCATGAACGCCCAACCACCCACAAGGCACATCATGAAACTAGTGATCCAGGGAACCTAATATTTTGTAAAACACCCTAAAAGTGGTTGTTCTACATTTGTGTGAAGTTTGAAGAAAATCGGGGATGACCAAGCTGGGACCATTCATATATTTGCTCGATTTGACATGGAATTACCCAGCTGTCTGTTTGTAATTGTTGAATTATTTACTTTCAAATTTACAATCAAAATAAATTTTATACAAGATTACTGGCTTCATTATCTGGTTCCATGGTGACAGACCAGCCTATTCCCTCACTGACTCTAAGACGCTTTAGACAGTTGGTTTGAGGTTTTCGCCGGTGGCATCTAGAGTCAGGTGGGATTTGCATCAAAAAGCACCTAAGTTTGTCACCGTAAAAGTACACTTTATTGGGAACTAAAATCCAAGATAATTGGCCCTGCATTAATAGTGGTGCTTGATCACCTGACATGGTAACACACCTACGCACAGGTCAATAAAGTAAGATTTATCACCTCAGGCTAACCATCCTCCAAAGAGGTCTTGTAGTCAGAGCGTGTAATGATTATAAAGTGCGGGCCGGGGCGTGCTCTTGTTAGACTTAGTTGTATCCTGTCTCTCCGCACATGATTTGGACTTGGACTGCAGAGACGACTCTGCTTTCCTTGGCCCGACATGAAAGAGTGTTTAAATAAACGAAGCCCTACGGATCAGCCAGGAATGAGTTTACATGCTGCACAGTGTCGAAATAATATTAGAGCAGGACGGCCTGCTGCTTCGGGGAATGCAGGTATGCCAGATTTAATCACTTACTAAGTTAACAACAAATTTCACTCAGATCTGAAGCAACGTTGCGCCATTGCAAAGCGCACTTTATGTGGGTACGAGTTGAAACAAATGAATCACGGGTGTAAAGACCTTTAAATGCCTCTTTGTTTAAAAATAAAAATGTATCTTTTGTGTGATTTAACAGAAGCCCTCAGTTTCTCTCCAGGTAAACGTTATTGTTTCCCCCTCTTTATGTCATAAACATGTATTCCTGGGAAAGCTGTGATTTCCCCCAGTGCACTCCCATGGGAATCGCCTCTTTGGTACCTGATGCTGTCAAACCACTGAACCGTTTAACAGCTCTCCTATTGAGCTCTGGCAGTCAGAGGATTCCTGCCCTCTCCGCTTGAAAGGGAAGGGCTGATGTTGCTCCCAGCCAGATGTGAGCTGGAGGCCTGTGTGTTTCTTCTCCTCATCCCTCGTTTTTCTCTCCTCTGTTCTTTTCACCCTCTCTTCCGTGGGGGGAGTGGGGGTGTGGGGGGGGGTCCCCTGGCTGCTGTGTGGGTTGACCCCCCCTGGCTGCTGTGTGGGTTGACTGCTTGACTGCTGCAGGAACATCCTACCCATAATTCCTTGCATTTTCGAAAAAAAAAAAAAAAAACATTCAAAAGGTAAACCTGTGTGAAATGGATCTTGAGCCCCAGGTTGAATGGCAGGTTGAAATTTGTAATCCAGTGCGAGGGAAAGCGTTCTCAGGTTTATCATTTCATTTATTGCACGCATACATTTTTGTCAAACCAAGCCTTCCTCATCAAAATATGAATATGCCAGTGATGTTGAACAAGGCTTACTGAAACGAACTACCCTCAGTGATTGGTCCAACTCGGTCACATGACTGGTTAGATTAACAGCTGATCCTTGTGCTCAAGTGGTATGACAGTGGGACCATATCAAATAAATAATCATATTAATTTCTCTAGAGCATGATTTATAAGAAACTCCCTGTTCATGAGTGTCAACTTTCAACATAAAGTAAATGAAAGAAGGTTTTTTGGTCTGGCCCTCAACGACCGACTGTTTCTGCGGTACCTCGAATGACTTTGCGCTGTAAAGTGATTTACATTCAGCGCAGTGTGTGGCGAAAGGTGCGCTGCATTGCGGCTCGATGGGTTTAAACCCACATAATGAACACATCCAGCTCTCTCCCCCCTGGATCCCCTCTCTTTGAATGCGCTAGCGCTAAAGCGCAGCTAGCGACCGCTGTGCGCTGAGTGTACTTGAGCTCTCGCTGCGCCCGCTGAGAATGGGGAATACTCAGCCATGGTGTTTGTTAATATTAAATAAGAACTGCTCTCCAGTAGATTGTATCTTTTACAGTTTATACGCACTGTCAAATGTGCCATGCAGCTGCATGCATTTATATAATTATGGCACTCTGAGGATTTTTTATTTATTTTCTCACTCATATAAGTCGTGCTCGCAGCCAATTGCGGGCTTCTATTCATGTGAACCGTTCTTTTGTGCGCTACAGGCCCTGTTTAAGAGGTGCAGGTTCAAGACAGGGGTGTGCATTGTTTATTGCAGCTAATGAGTTAGACCAAGTCCTTGGCTTTCGTTAAGGCATGTACTGAATTAGTGCCGGCCTTGAGGTACGATTCATCATCATGTATATGTATGATCTTCAGCTGACTTCAGCTTTCAGTGTTCTTTGTTAGTATCTTCATTAAGTGATGAATACAGCAATACAGCGCGCATGAATATTTCCCGGAAATTGTGCATCTCACATCTCCATTCATTACTGCGGTAGCTATGAAAATCGACCACCCTCAACAATATCCCGATGATAATTTTGCTGTTACATGTCTTGTTCTTAGACAAGGAAAAATAATGTGAATCTATCGTTGGACGTAGCAGTTGGATAGTTACTGCTTCATAAATGTAAGTAGCTGTGAAATACCCTAAAATTAACAACATTATGAGTGAACAAGTTAAAGTAAACAAAAATGATAATTTTTTGACAAAGTGTGCCCGTTCTTGGAGGACTAAAATTGGGCCTTAACAGGAAGAAAACAGACAGGCCTTTTCCGGGCCCCAGGGCAGGCTTAATGGAGACATCAGAAGGTGCCACTGTGGCAGCGTGAAAAGGTGGGGCCCTTACGAGGCCCTGGGTCAGAAGCTCTGCTGGGAGGCAGTGGAGCTGAGGTTGGCGGGAACAGAGGGTGCCCGGTTATAGCGGAGCCTCGCTGAGCATCCAGTCAGGACTGACAGTGCTGCACCCTGCCCTCCTTCTCCTCACAGCCATCATATGGAAGCCTCCCTGCTGCTACAGTGTCCCCCGAGACCCCCTTCCTGAGCTGACCCCACCCTTGTTATTGTCGGAGACGCCGCAGAGGTAACTCTCAGCTAAATGGCGTAAGAGGCCTAGTGGGAGAGACCGAGGGAGGGAGAGAGGGATGGGGGCAGAGAGAGAGGACAAGATGCATGAAGAAGGGGGGAGAGGACGAGGTGCTGAGAGAGAGTGGTTGAAAACAGCTGCTTCATTTAGAAAGTATACAAGTCCCTGGGCACCGTAGTCAACATCTGCAGCTTTGTGGATCTTAAGGCATTGTGCCCTTGGCATTCAGCGGAGTACACAGGAACGATCTGCCTGATAAACTCATCACTGCCACCCTGCAAACCTTCAAGAGCTGGACTATTCTCCTTCAGACACGTCCATGTCAGGTTCAAAGCACCCTCTGTCATTATGTACCAGTCTGTGACTCTTGTTCTTGCTTCATAAGTTGATGCAGCGCCTTGTGAAGGGTGCAGGTGTGCGGCCGGTCGCTCACCCAGGGAGAGTCAAGGGGTGAGAGAGAGAGAAAGAGGCTGTTCATTACGTTCATTTTCTAATGTATTCTTTTATAGTTGTTCATCTTTTGGCAGCACTTACGCTTGTGTTTTATGCCGTGAAAGCATTTTGAATTTTGAGTACGTGCGACAAAAGACAGAGAGGGATGGAGAGAGAAAGCAATGAGAAAAATGTGGAGAGAGGGAATAAAAGAGCAATGGACAGAGAGGAAGAAATTAAATCAGCAGGTAAATTATTGGCATGATTGGCCGTTCCCTGCAGACCTCGGCATCATTTGCAGGAAAATATCTAATAATTGGATTCAGGCCATGTCAGACACATGCAATTCCCTGCACTAATGGCTCCGTTCGGCGGCGGCGTGCCTCAGGGGTCAGCGGAGGACAGAAAATAGCCGGGGTGACGGACTCGCCGTGCGTAGGACCGCGCGCCGGGGAAATGAAGTGGCAATGAGCCCTGCCCAAAGGGAGCGGCACTTCAACACCAGTTTAATGCGTCAGACGGGGGGGGGGGGGGGGGTGACTGGCCTCCTGCCATACGCCGATTGTTTACCTTTTTTTTTGCTCGCTGGGCTGCATCTGTTCCGTTTTGTAAGCGGTACTAAACTATCCGCCCGTAAACAGCCGAATCAATAACAACTGCTCGGGGATTTCCCTCCTCACCTCCCGCTCTTTTTTTCATCAGTCTCTCCCCTTTTATTCTGCTCCCCCCTGAATACGAGTCGACGCGCCTGTAATTTCTTTGCATTTCCTCTCTCCCGCTCTGTACGTCTTTCCATGTGTGTAAGTGTACGTATATGTTTATGCTTTGAAAATTTACTTGCAATGAGTAATTACTTTTTTCTTTAGTGTTTGGAGAGTAACCCGGCTTTAATGGGCTGCAATTGCTATACGGTTCAATCCATACGGATAGTAGTATCTTCAAATTGAAGTGCAGGCTGTCGTATATGATTTGAATGTATTTAGATCACTTGGACTGAACCATGAAGCAGTTTAGGCCCTTTAGAATCTATTACTGTTCAAATAATAATCGACCTGCTTGTATGTATCTGTGTATGTGTGTAGTTTCAGGGGTCTATCCAGCCTGTCATGCAAATTGATAATTTTTTGAGGTGTTGAAGGACGTACTTGGCCTTCACGTTACGGCCAAATGTTTTGAATCTAACTTTTGAGCGCTCAAAACACTGAACCCTGGTAGCTGTACTTTTACAGGTGCGCTTACCTCCTCAATCAACAGTGGCGCTGTGGCTGTTCTTGGGCCCCACGTGATTATTTGCCCCGTGAACCTCAGATTACTGCTGCCCTCTTGAATGCTGGGCGTCATTGACGCTTGTTAGAAGAAGCCAGCTTAATAGCTGTTGATGTTCGTGCGCTGACATTTCAATTGGGGAAACTCTTTCCTTGTCGTCTGTGCACTTTGTGGGTGGAATGCTGTGTTAGCTTTACGCCAAAAATTACAGGGCTTGTGTCTTCCAAAAATTCCAATTTTGGCTTCTTTGTCATGAGAGTATTACCACGGAAGTCTTGGATGTCATCAAGATGTTTTTTTGGCCAATGTGAGACAAGCTTTTGTGTTTCTTAAGCTTTCTTAGTGTGGAATGGTGAACATTAACCTTAACTGAGTCAAGTGAGGCTTGCAGTTCCTTAGATGTTAGTCTGGGTTCTTCAGTGACCTCCACTGTGCAAGTGGAGAATATTAGTTAGTCGACTACGCCTGAAAAGGTTCACCTCTGTTTCAGTTTTTCTCCCTTTGTTGATACTGGCTCTCATTGCGGTTTCAGGAGTTTTAAAGTCTTAGAAATGGCTTTGTATCCATTTCCAGACTAATAGATGTAAAGAATGGTGTTTCTGTTTCATCTGATTTTGAATGTCTAAAGATTGGGGCATTACTTGCAGCTTTTGGCTGCTTCGCGTTTCCAGTCAGGTTCTGTTTGAATGATGTTCAACAGACCTGGCTGTAATCATGTCTGGATATGCTTATTGAAATTGAATCCAATTATCAGTCAAATTTGTTTCATTGGTTGATCTAGTAACTAAGGTGATTAATTTTTACATAGGGCCAGGTAGGGTTGGATAGCTTTTTTCCTTTAATAAATGTAATTTAAAAACTGCGTTTTGTGTTTACTCAGGTTATCTTTCTCTGAAATTAAAATTAGTTTGATGATCTGAAACATGAAATTGTAACAAATACGTAAAAATGGAGTGAATCAGGAAGGGGGGGAAATACTTTTGCAGGTCACTGTATTTTCTGGCCTTCACCAAAGAAACAACTTGCTGTGTTTGACTGAAATTTGCTCTTTGGAGGAAACATGAGTGGAAGCAGATTAGTACTTTTTGCTGCTTGTTATGTTTCAGTGTACATTTTAGTTGGTGTTTGTGTGTTTATCATTCCATCATTGTGCCGTGTCAGGGAGCCCCCTGAGGCAATTGGCCTTTTCTGCTTGTGCAGTAAGTCAGGATTTGCCAGTAAATGTACATTTTTATTCATAGAATTTAAAGGCAATTATTTTGTAGTGCGAGTGGAGCAGGGGACATGGGATTCAGCTCCGTCTGTCAGTCAGGTCCCGTTGGTTGTGAAGGCGATATCTCGAAAACGGTTCGACCGATTCCATTCATCTTTGGTGTCAAGGTGTTTTGGTATGATACGGCGACCCCAGTCGATTGCCGTGACCTTGGCATTATTTCTTAAGGTCATTACGACCATTTGACTACTTCCAAATACCTTGTCAACATGATATCTCAAGAACGGTTTGACTAATTCCATTCATCTTTGGTGTCAAGGTATATTAGGGGGATGCTCACAGCCCACTCGACTTACATGACCTTGGCATTATTCTCAAGGTCATTTCGACCATTTGGCCACTTACAAATACCTTGTCAACATGATATCTCAAGAACGGTTTGACCGCTTCCATTCATCTTTGGTGTCAAGGTGTATTAGGGCCGGGGGACATCGTATTCAGCTCCGTCAGTCCATCCATCCAGCCATCCGTCCGTCACGTCCCGTTTGATGTGAACGCGATATCTCAAGAACGCTTTGACTGATTTTATTAATCTTTGGCTTCAATGTGAATTTGTGTGATACGCCGACCCCAGTCGATTTCCATCACTTGGCAGGGGACATGGCCACGTTTAGTGGCAACACTTGTTCAGCCTAGTGGACTGATTTATCTTCATTCATATACTAGCATTCTTCTTGTATTGCAGAACTTCGTTAATAATAGTGACCATCTGTAGGCCTCTTCAGTAAAAAAAAAAATGTAAAACTTCTTGACAGCCTTAGTTCAGCTTTAAGCTTTTGCAGATTGTGCTGATAAACTTTTGATTCAGCTAGAATTTGACTGATTTACCAGTTTCTTTTTTAGAAATAATCTTACGGTTTGTCTTCATTTTGTACATGAAACCACAATGAAACCTGATGGGTAAGCAGTGAGGACAAGTTGATTTGTCTCCTCCGTTTTTGAATAGAAACTGACAGAAGGTAAACGTGACCCCTCTCACTTCTGAGAGTTCAGTTGGAGGTGAGGAAATTATCCTTATTTATATTCAGCTCCTTAGTCTGAATCAAACGTTCTGAGACCATCCTTCCAATTTGCTCTGGTTTGTATGAGCTTGGCAGTCCTTTAGCGTTGCCAGCTATTGCAGGTATCTACCTGCGATCTCTTTGTTTTTCTTTCGGGCATTAACTCACAGCAGAGCATGGAGAGCTATTGTTGAGGGATCGTGGGCCAGGTGGTCTGCTTGAGATACGCCACATATAAATGCACAGAGTCATTTTCATACCGGGTATGAGGTCTACTACTCCCTTTGGACCCCATTAATGAAGACCTCAGCTGCCCAGGGAATCGCTCTCCGTTCTCCCATTGGATGAACATACTCCCCAGATGCATAAATATATTCTGCAATAACCAGCTCGTGGGTCAGTCAGCGCAGCCATAATCATCTAGGAAGACTGACATGTGCAAATGTAATGGCAGAAGAAAAAAATATCGCCCCACAAATAATGATTTTTTTAACTCTGAAGTGAATTGGTATGGAGACTAGGAGATGACAACCCTTTTAAGTGTGTTGCCATATTTTGCTTAACAATGTGACAAAATTACATTAGGATCTCGAAGTAATGATGCTGCAGTTATACGGCTTTTTTCCCCCCTCTCTCTCTCTGCGTTTTTCAATCCCTACTCAATCAGTCTCGTCCTTTCATCGCTGCGCTAATGCCCGCTTGATCCAGTCCCGAATGTCTTTCCGTGGCGGAGCTCATTTAACCATGCGTACAAAAGTATTTGTTCAATCTGTCTGGGAGCAGGGCCTACAGCCGCACATTTCACAGGCGCCCATTATTGCACTTAATGCGTAACATCCCCTGGGTGATGGTTTGGCAGCTTAAACACTGGGAAATCTATATTTGAAGCGCGGGTCATCTGTGGGTTAGAGGAGAAAAGTTTGCGCTGCAGAATTTAGCTCGGTTTATTTTTCCCCACAGGAAGTTCTCCCCCCCGATATCGGTAAGTTATGCAATAATGTCCAAAAGTATTTGGACAGTGATGCGGTATTAAAAAAGTGCAAGTCCGATTTGTTTTTCATAATATTAATGTAATTATCTACAAGCTTTTGCTCAATATTGCTGACAGTCTCTCATTCCAAACTCCTATTAATTCTTTTTAAATCCTACGTACTGCAATAAAGTGGCAAAATGAAATATTATGTTGCTATACAAAGACATGAGTACTTCAAAGAACAAATCTTATGTCGCTATCCAGGTTCATGAGTACTTCACAATATGTTTTTTGATTGCTTATGTAACCCTGGTTCTACATCTGTATGTCTGGTCGTCGGGCCCGTTGAATGTAAGGCGGTGTGGGGTTTAGGGGTCTGAGGCGTGTCTCCCAGTATTCCCCACGTGTTCTGGCTGTGCAGTAGGCTGGTGTTATGGCGCCCCCTGGGTAACACCTGCGGTTTTTCTGTTTTCCCGCCTGATCACAGCTCCACAGGAGGACTCCCCCAGAAGCCCGAGGAGTTTCTGCATCACATCGCAGCAGCTGCGGCAGCTCACCCTGCTGACAGATGTTCTCCTGGACCTGGAGCGGGGCGTGGAAGCACTGGCAACCTCCCTGGGCGTCCTGAGCAGTGCCGAGGAGCCCCCCTGCGGCGTCAGAGGTACCCCACCACCTCCACATCCCGCCTTTATTAAGGTCCCCTATTATTCCGCCAAATGCACTGCCATTATGAGCCAGTCTAAATTCTCCCCCTCCTAACATCATGGGGGGTGACCACCCAGAATAATGAAATCTGATTGACCGCTCGGCTGAAGTTGATCAGTTCTTCTTGCCTCTGGTAAGTTACTTCCCTATATGATGTCAGGAGGGGAAAATTTTTCAAATGGCTTCTAATAGCTAATTGGCTGTGCACCTGGTGACATAGTAGGGGACCTTGAAGACCTTACTGTGTGTCGCAGTACCAGGTGTCCCTGAGAGAAGTTGCTCGCCAGCACCACCCTGGCTGGCTACTGCAAAAGTCAAGAAGACATCACTCTCCCATCTCCTCTAACGTAAAATGGTAAAATGTACGCCCAGTATGTTTTTACCCCTCAGACCGATACGGGCACGAGGGGTATTGTCGTCCCTTCGCCGGGCGGGCGGGCGTCCGGGCAGGCAGACGGCTGCCAATTGTCCAGGCTATTTCTCTGTAACCACTCGGGTTAGTAAGTTCATATTGCATATATGGACTCCCCAAGGGGGGTAGGTGTGCCTCTTCGAGGTTTCGTCCCAGTTTGACCTTTGACCTTGCAGCAGTTACCTTCGGGGCTGAGGGGTATTGCCTGCTTCAGCGAGGCCCATTTTTTTTCCTTGTCTGATTCTCCGGTCATGTGACATTGAGCTGGGCTGTTGTGCCATTTGGACTATAGAGAAATGTTTAAGTGGTGAATGGAGCAGGTCATGTGACTGCATGCAAAAACAACTCAGCATCTGTACTGCACAGGCTCTTACTCCAATAAATGCATCACTGCTGTTCCAAAGAAATTGAATTTCCTGCCCCCCCCCAAGTCTGAGGAACATCACAGTAACTTGGTCTACGGTGCTTTTGCAGTCGGTTGGGTCTCTCGAACTTACTTGTTCTTTACTGAAGATTCTATTGCTGATGTAAAAATCCGCACTGAAAATGAATTTGGTTCTAGAGCAGTGCAAACCATTCCCAAAAACATTCCCCTTCACTCCTCTCTCTGGTTCGCCTCTCCTCCAGTCAGGTGATCTAGTTGAAGGAATGCCAATAGACTGATGCTGGCGGTGGATTATGGAAAGTTGGGGCGAGTGTATTTTTTTTTTTCGGTCAAATGCCAAAACTGATTGTGTTGGCGCTGACCGTACATCTCTCCCCAGTTTCTCAACCTCAACATCACCTGTGGCAGAAATAAAAAATTGCTGCCGGGCAAAATGGTGATGGAACCACGTGAGTCATCTGTAGCTGAGCGGCGCACTTCAAGTCACTGGTAGCTGCTTACAGCAGGATGATGTCACTTCCTTCGCAAAATGGAACCAATTAACTTCTCTCCACCTAATGTTACGGGCTGTAGATGTCTCTGGGGAACTGTCCCAGGAAATGCCTTAGAAAGCCGAATGCAATCAGGGGGCCTTCAATGTTTTTGTTTTCTTGTGAATTTTCACACTTGATTAAGCAATGAGACCTTAAGAGGCCGTCAGGGGAAATGCGGAGTGTGTTTATCTGTGAGGCGCAGCTGTGCACCTGCAGCCGTTAATACAGGGTTCCACTGCTGCTCTAAGGGCAAAACAGGTTTCTATACTAACATGTTCACTAATTGTAGAATGTTAAAAGACAATGAAAACAGTTTTTGTTGAATAGGTAGCATTCTTCCTCGTTATATGCAATGTGTCATTCAGTCCTGATGGACTGGAATTTTGACACTGAAATAAATAAGGATGATTTTCAGATGAATTAGTTTTGTTGTATGACTGTGTTTCCTTGGCTGGTTGTTTGTCACAGTATAACTCTAAAGCCATATAGTATATGTGTTAAGTGTTTAGTGCCGCACAGTGGCACTCTGTGGGCCACCAGTCAGTCTTTTTCTCTTGTCTGATAACGATAGAGGACATGAGAGATCTACCCATTCTCCATTCAAAAGAAAAAAGATTATTTTGTCAGTTTAAGCAGGCAATAGGCAGCAGTGTACGCGTGCATATTTAACCTGAAATATGGCATTTTACCATCTGACATTAAAATGCAGCATTGAAGAATAGCTAATATAAAAAAAACAAACTGCCTTTAGTGCTATTATCTCTCTGTCAATAAGCATGCATATCATCTCTCAGCCAGTTTTGCAATTTTGCGCATTGAGGATATTGTCCCAGGGTAAGGCAAATTTGGCAAAATCTAGCTATTATATAGCTATTTTATAGTTTTAAGCCATTTATTACTTACTTCTCTCTATTTCCTCTCTTTCAGTACTGTTGCTTTCCAGTGTTTGTTTGTGTAAAAGAGTGTATAGTTGTGTACTTTAGAAAATGTGTGTTTTGGACGGCTCTATGGCTTTACTGACAGTCTATACACTAATGGTCATTTAAAAAAGGTTCTCTAAGTGCATTTATTGTGTATTGTGCAGCAGTCTGCCTCCTGGGCCAGAGCAGTGAGAGCTTTCAGAGCCTGACTGCATGTTCTTGTTTCTGTAAAGGTTACATTAAAAACAACACATGCAGAAGTGCTTGATTTACACAGAAGCAAACAGCCTTTAAAGGCCAGTTATCCAAGTCATTAATTCAGGCAATCAAACGACTTAATTACCAGAAATTCATCAGATGGGCTTAAAGGTCAAAAAGTGACACGTTGCTCGTTTTCTCCCATGATCCTCCTCTCCGGTTTGACTCATTCCTGTTCTGTTAAATTGCCTTGCCTGGGGTCTGACTGCCACGATTCTGATTAGAAAAGCGCGGCCTTGACGCTTTGGCTTTAATTTACTCCGGCGAGTAGACGTCCTCTGCCTCCTCACTCATCACAAAATTACCCCCAGATCATGCTGTTCATATCTGAGTTCAGATCAATGGCAAGTCTCTGATTTGCTGTAATAAAGTACACTTAGTTTCATTAATTGCTATGGCTGAGCCGCAAAGCATCGTGCTTCTCTGATAGGTGACACAGTGGTTAGCATTACTGCCTCACAGCAAGAAGGTTGTGGGTTTGAATCTGGCCTGGGCCTGTCTGTGTGGTGTTTGCATGTTCTCCCCGTGTTCGCGTGGGTGTCCTCTGGGTACTTCGGTTTCCCCCACCCGCAAAACATGCATCATAGGAACACTCCAACCAGTACCCCTGACCAAGGAACTGGCTTTAGAACTGGAGTTGGTCCCCAGGCGCCGCTCTGTGGCTGCCCACTGCTCCTAACTATAGGATGGGTCAAACGCAGAGGACGAATTACCCCACGGGGTTCAATAAAGTATAGCTTATCTTAATCTCTTGGATTGTCTTGTTCATTTCGTCTTAAAACTCAATCCATTTGACGTTGCCCTTATGTGGTGTTGGTTCATTGGTGCTCATTGCTCAGATATTTCCTGGTCCGATGTCCATTTTTCTAAATCTGGCTGTCTAAGGGAAGCAGGGGAGTACAGTCATGTCCATGAAGACTTAATCAGTGACATAGTTTGTGTCATTTTGCCTCTGAACATTACCACGGTGGATTTGAAATAAAAGAAAAAAATAAAGATGTGCTTGATTTGTATATTTTCAAGTTTAATTCAAGGGTTTTGTCAAAAATACTGTATGGACAACAAAGGAATTACAATCATTTTTATACATATCACCCCCACCCCCCCAATTCTAAAGGCTCAAAAGTAAAAAGACAGACTAATATTATAAATTCAATTGTCAGTTTTAATACTGAGGTACAGATCCTTCGCAGTCAGTGACTGCTTGAGGTCTGGAACCCATAGACCTCACCAGATGCTGGATTTGTTCCCTGGTGATGCTCTGCTAGGCCTTCGCTGTAGCTGCCTTCCGTTCCTGTCTTGTAGTTGGAGAGTTTTGACTTCACGTTTGCCTTCAGTGTGAGATTAAGCCTGTTCATTTAGATTCAAGTCACATGATTGACTTTGGCATTGTAGAACTTTCCACGTTTGTACCTTAAATTCTTGGCCCTACTCTCACTGTACACTTCAGGTTATTGTCTGTCTGTACTGTGAAGGGCTTTGTAAAGTGCTGACCATTGAGTTTTTGAGCATTTGACTGAATCTAAGCAGATTGTAGAGCGCTGTACAATTCAGAATCCATCCTGCTGCTTTTCCTGACAGTCACGTCATCTGTAAATACAAGGAAACCTGTTCCATTGCGAACCATATTATGGTATACTATGCATCATGAACATTTCCTTCCCTACTCCATACACTCTGCCCATAATTCTGGTACAATATGATTTTGTTCTGGACTAATTCCACTGCAAATTATCCGGCAGAAGTGTCACCTGTCCATAGATTTTATTTCTAAACCTCTTGTGTTTGATGCTTACCAATGATTTTAATCTTGTGGGAAACCATCTGCTCCTACTCTGATGAAGTCTTTTCTTGATTGTTGACAGTAGACCATATAAACCTACCTCACTACCTCCGCCAACAGTGTTGGGGTGGAGGTTATGTTTTCGCCCCTGTTTGTTTCTTTGTTTGTTTTTCTGTCTGTCTATCTGTCTGTCTCTGTCTGTTTGTGAATAACATAACTCAAAAACTACTGCACGGATTTGTCTGAAATTTTGTGGGTGCATTGCTAGTACATCAAGGATGGACCCTATTGATTTTCACTGCGATCCGTGAAACAGTATGGCCGCCACGGCAGCCATCTTGAAATCATATGACACACGATAACTCAACTTCGCTCCCACTCATGAAGATTTGGATTGTGCTGTCTCGGCGGAGGTTTGCACCCTACGAGTGCTTCTGGTTGAGAAATGATATTAATCTAGCTAGTTGTTGTGAAGGGGTTTTTACCGCTGAGAGAATTCTTGTGTCACCCACCCCAGCTGCGATCCTCAGTCTCGCTGGCATTTTGGTGTTCATAGGTGCACCTTTTTGTATTTTCATGTATTCTTTCTTTTCAAAGTATTCGCAAATTGTTGATTTAGCCACTCATAATGTGTTTGCTATTTCTCTGGTGGGTTTGTCCATAATTTTTCATTCCAATGATTGCTTGCTTTGCTGGCAAAGCTTTATACCAACAGATTTAAAATGCAAAT
The DNA here is from genome assembly GCA_029721435.1 of Gymnothorax reevesii. NCBI lineage: Eukaryota > Metazoa > Chordata > Actinopteri > Anguilliformes > Muraenidae > Gymnothorax > Gymnothorax reevesii. The sequence goes on along the minus strand of CM056580.1, from coordinate 30,693,643 downwards.
GCCACACTTAAAATCAGCTTACTTGGAAATGAAATATTCAGGAAATGCGGCACACCTTGCCACAGAATAGCTAAACAGCCAATTTTCCAATTACGTCTTTCGGATGAGACATTAAACCGAGGTCCCGACTGTGCTCCTGTGTAAAACTATCAGCCCTGCATTGCCCAGATGCAGTCTTCATATTGGCAGTGGGTGAACAGAGTTTCTCAACTGTAACGACAAAGATCATGAACATTCCCCGATGAATGATGCTGTACTCAGTGAGACTGTTTTCACCATGGTGAGCTTGTGATGTCATCGGCAGGGATTCTGAAAAAGCCCAGCGATGACCCTGAGACGACCGGGCCGGAGAGCAGCAGATCGGCTTCGGAAATATCGCCCCAGGTCCCAGAGGTGAGAAATGGTGGGAATATTACACCAACCAGAGCTACAAAAGCTGCCCAGTTTGTAATGCGTATATTTAGTAATCAAAACTGGCATTTACTAATTGGTTAAGTATGTTATTGGTTGCATACAGTAGAAACGGCCTGCCGATATATCCTGTATTGGCTGACCTGTATATGCTGACCTTAAGCTGTATTGGTTGAGTCTTGAAGTCACTTACTTCAGAAGTCAAAGTCATAATATCGTCATGATAGCACAACATACTTCACCAAATAATAGAAATATGATAAATTGCTTATTTTCGCATTGCCTTGGTATTGGCCTGAGGGTCGCCGTATTGGCCCGAGGCCGCAGGCCGAGGCAATACGGAAATAAGCAATTAATAACACATAGTATTTCCTCAGTCAATACAGTTTTGCTTCATGGCTTTGTCCTGCAACTCATTGTATTTGAAAATAATGAGTATGAGGTTACTATGTTGTTGGCTGTAGCTTGGTTGGTATTTACATCCATAGTATATGGACCTTGTTGAAATTGCTGCCTGTGTAGCGTCACGATGCACCATGTACGTACGTACCTACAGACTGCATTGTAACTTTTACCTATAAAGCTCATGTGTGGTTATAGGTAAGAATAGGCGTGGTGTGCAGTGGTGTGCAGTAATCTTTGGAAATGCAGGCGGCGCTGCAGAGCAGAGCTCGAGTGATGCTGTGTTGTGTCCCTCTGCTCTAGACGTCAGCGCTGGAGTTTGACTGGAGGGCTGCGTTTAGCGAGCTGGCCCCTCCCATGGTGCACTGTGTGAGGGCGGTGCTAGAGGAGGCGTGTGCCAGGGGTCTGCAGCAGGAAGAGGCGGCCCACACCTCAGGCTCCGCCCTCCTTCTTGTCCTGGCAGAAGTGCCCCGGACGGAGGGCTCCCCCACCTCCAGCCCGGAGAGAGAGCCCCCAAAAATGATCGCCAAGGCAAGCCAAACATCTTCAGCTCTCACCACCCCCACCCCCCCCCCCTTCCCCCATCACACGCTGACCCCCTCCCCCATGACCGTGCGTTTCCTTTCAGATGAAAACCATGTTTTTTAAACATTATGCATGTCAAAGTGTTTCATTCCATATATCTGTCATTTTTCCATTTGTGTGCCATCAAATATGCCAGTGTCAAGGGAAATAAAATGCACTTTTGATGCGTGGTTGAAACCATTTAATAAAAGATATTTGCAAACATATTGTTTGAAAAAATTTCCCTGTCTGTTTGAAAACAATAAAACAAAAGTGCGAGACCAAAATTACTGTCTTTAGAAAGCATTCTGAGTGTGGGGTGTAATGTTGAGGACTGGTGATGGCTCTGACCTCGTCCTGTTCACTGGCTGGGCAGTCAATCAAGGAGCTCAGGTCACTTCCTGTCATGGGAGTCCAGTGCCCTTGTATCTGCTGTGTACATAGAGAACAAGGGTGAGTGGTTGGTTTGTGGCGGCAAGAATTTCATGGGTCTCATGGGAAAGGCAGATGAAAAGGTTACTGTAGTAGTAGTTACGATGGCTACCACTGGTGTAAAGGCATGCTGAGTGAAAAAATGAAGATGGAGAGGCCTGTGTGAAAGATGGCGAAAGAGCTAAAGATAGTCGACAAGCCTGAGGCAGACCCTGGAGGGATAGCACTGCACAGCGCTGTCTAAAGACAGTCTCTCACTTTGCGATGCATTAGTACAGGTGTGTGTTTCAGGTCCCCTGCTGTAGGAGTGTGCATTACAGGTGTGTGTTTCAGGTCCCCTGCTGTAGGAGTGTGCATTACAGGTGTGTGTTTCAGGTCCCCTGCTGTAGGAGTGTGCATTACAGGTGTGTGTTTCAGGTCCCCTGCTGTAGGAGTGTGTATTACAGGTGTGTGTTTCAGGTCCCCTGCTGTAGGAGTGTGCATTACAGGTGTGTGTTTCAGGTCCCCTGCTGTAGGAGTGGGCATTACAGGTGTGTGTTTCAGGTCCCCTGCTGTAGGAGTGGGCATTACAGGTGTGTGTTTCAGGTCCCCTGCTGTAGGAGTGTGCATTACAGGTGTGTGTTTCAGGTCCCCTGCTGTAGGAGTGTGCATTACAGGTGTGTGTTTCAGGTCCCCTGCTGTAGGAGTGTGCATTACAGGTGTGTGTTTCAGGTCCCCTGCTGTAGGAGTGTGCATTACAGGTGTGTGTTTCAGGTCCCCTGCTGTTGGAGTTCGCATTACAGGTGTGTGTTTCAGGTCCCCTGCTGTAGTAGTGTGCATTACAGGTCCCCTGCTGTAGGAGTGTGCATTACAGGTGTGTGTTTCAGGTCCCCTGCTGTAGGAGTGTGCATTACAGGTGTGTGTTTCAGGTCCCCTGCTGTAGGAGTGTGCATTACAGGTGTGTGTTTCAGGTCCCCTGCTGTAGGAGTGTGCATTACAGGTGTGTGTATCAGGTCCGCTGCTGTAGTAGTGTGTATTACAGGTGTGTGTTTCAGGTCCCCTGCTGTAGGAGTGTGCATTACAGGTGTGTGTTTCAGGTCCCCTGCTGTAGGAGTGTGCATTACAGGTGTGTGTTTCAGGTCCCCTGCTGTAGGAGTGTGCATTACAGGTGTGTGTTTCAGGTCCCCTGCTGTAGGAGTGTGCATTACAGGTGTGTGTTTCAGGTCCCCTGCTGTAGGAGTGTGCATTACAGGTGTGTGTTTCAGGTCCCCTGCTGTAGTAGTGTGCATTACAGGTCCCCTGCTGTAGGAGTGTGCATTACAGGTGTGTGTTTCAGGTCCCCTGCTGTAGGAGTGCGCATTACAGGTGTGTGTTTCAGGTCCCCTGCTGTAGGAGTGCACATAACAAAAAAAAAAATCTGCTGTTGACAGCACGACAACTCCGCAGTGGTATTATTAGGGTCAGAAGTAATGAAATTATCAAGATCTACAATTTCCAGACGCCTGTATGAAAATGTTCTGATTGGTCGTGTACAGCCAAGAGCCGGCAGCATCAAAAAAGACTTGACTTCACCAAGAAATCCAGGGATTGGACACCAGTGGATTGGGAACAAGTCCCTTCGATTCAATTTATATTGAATCAATATAAATAGAAAGGTGAAAACTATGCCTGAAAGATTAAATGCTGTCATCAATGCAAAGGATGGCCACACTAGACATTGACTTTTTCTCTCGAAACATTTCTCGCAAAACATTGCTCTCAAGACATTTTTATTTTTGTTTTCCCTATATATTGTTTTCTGTTTACTTTTTCATCTATATGATCCAACTGTACATGAAATACATACTTGAATACTACTTGGTGTCTGATATATCTGCAGTTTATTAAGTGTATTTTCCCTTTAAGTGGATTAGCCTTCTAAGGATTCATTGCTGTCCAATACTTTCAGACCTCACTGTATTTCCTCTGTGGCCCAGATGCCCCAGCTCATTTAATCCTCCATTACAGCACAGCACCCTGCAGCTAGGGAAACTGATGACACTTTTGGGGGCCCTAGCAAAGGGTCTTTGAGCTGGCGGAATATTCTGGATGATTTTAGCCCGGCAGAGCTTGATACCCTGCGCCACACACCGGGCAAAAGGGGAAATATTTACATGGAGTGCTGCTTTGCTGAGAATTCTCAAAGCCGACCGCGGGGCGGGGCGAGCTCAGAGCATCGAAGCGTGGCCTGTGTGCCGACTTTTCCGTGCTGGGTAATTTCACCCAAAAAACTGAAGGTTTCTCTTTCTCAAAAGAAAAAAGACTCAGAGGTCTGGCATTGACCCTCATTTGCACATCCAGCGTGTAAAACCTGAGCTGTATTCCTGCTCACTCCCCCCCTCCAGCCTTCAGCATTTGCGTTTGTAGCTTTCATCGCTAACGCGTGTCAGGATTTATTTTCACTTAAACGTGTGCCAGATATTTATGTGCAGGTCAATGTTTGAAAATGAGAAGCTTTCAACTCAAAGGTTATTCTCGCATTCATTTGCATTGAGGAGGTGCTCGTGAAGACAGACGGTCCGCGCCAGGCTAGTTGCATTTATTAATTTATTTACGATTCCTTTTGACACACGAGGCACCATTTCGGGAGCGGAAAAAGCAAATTAATATTGAAGACCTGAGCATGAAGTACCTTATGAGATCAGCAGCCTTATTACAGTCATTATGGAACACATACATTCCTGTTTCAGAACTAGGAGCTTTTCATCGTCTCCCATTTATTACAACTTCAAAAACAAATCAGCCTCGGTCACTACCATATTACTGACCAGCTCCCTACCCAAATTCACTTTGCTAACCTCCCTGGAAAGAAAGTTTCCATCAGTAGAAGAGTTTAAATAGCATAGCAGTTTGACTCTTTATATTCAAATTGAATGAGAAAAGAAAAAAAAATATCTGGAATAACCTTGCGGTAGCAGGCCTTGAGGGATCTCAACTTTCATCCGTGCTCGGCAGGCCCATTCTTGCGGGATTGGGAAACCATGAAAGCTGTAAATCTCCCAGACTCCTCTCGGGTCTTCATCACCCTCAGCTGCATAGAATTGTGTGTCTGAAGCTATATGGAATCAGCCTCAGGCTCTCCTTCTAGATAAACCCGTAATGACTAAATGGAGTCGGTTATTGACTTAATTGTCTAAATTGCCATTGTTTCGTGTCTTCTGCCCCACTTGAGATTTCGTCTTGGCAGAAATTGCGCAGAGCTTTATTTGTTTGTGAGTTTAATCGCATGGCTGGAGCCGCACTGTCAGATGTGGGGTTGGATTCCATGCCAGTGTGATGTGTAAGCCAAGAGTGAGATAAACCTGGACAGGGTCACTGATGGACAGATGTGATTGATTTTGCATTCTGAAATTTTTTTTGGCTTGTTTCCCCGTTTTATTGAAATGGCATGACTTTCCTTTCTTGCTCTGCTGTGCTGGATTTTTCACAAAACTGAGAGATATGCTCCCCCTGGGGAATTCATGAAATATATACACTACGTGCTCATGCTTTACTGCTTTCAGAGAAGTCTGCATCATAATTCAATTCTATTGCTATATAAATTCTGAGCTGCACTCTTTAATACATTTCTGGCAATCCGTGATCCCGCACTGTTGCTGTGTGTGTAGTTATTGTCCTTGGGAGGGGAGAGCCAGTGGATGGCGAATGACTTCATTTACTGTGCCGACATGAAAGAGGCTGCAGAGCTGGGTATTCTGTCAGTGTTCCAGGCTCTTCTCTCCTGCCTCTCCGGTGAAAACTCATTTACTCACTTATTTCAACATGAACTTTATTTCAGGAAAATCTGTCTTCACAAGGGTTTTTATTCCTATTGAAAAATGTTTGAATTTTTTTTCATTGTGGAAAATTTTAACTTTTTTGGGTCACATATTGTATAACAAGAGACATTACTTTAAACCAGGGCTATTCATCATTCATCATGGTTGAAGCCAGGGCTATTCAAAATTATCCAGAAAGGGCCGGTGTGGGTGTAGGCTTTCATTCCAACCAAGCGCTTACACACCTGATTCCACTAATCAGCCCCAAGAGTCTTTGCTAATGAGCCTGATTTGTAGTATCAGGTGTGTAAGCGCTTGGTTGGAATGAAAACCTGCACCCACACTGGCCCTTTCTGGATAATTTTGAATAGCCCTGGCTTAAACCATAGGCAAATCTTGAAAGCAGTGACTGCCTCACCTCATTTGTGGACTTTCGGTCCATTTTTTTTTGGCTAAATAGTAATAAAAATAAGATGTAGGTGTAAATATATGCTGGCCTGGATATTTGGTATCAATGGGCACCAGTGCTCACCTTAAGGAAGGTTCACATTCCTTTCTAGTGCTGCTCATCTCCTGTCGATAGCACATCCTACTGCTGAATTCAGTTTCAGGGAAAAGGTGTTGCGCTGCGTGGAAAGAATAAATAAAAAATGAAACGGTCCGCGGGACGAATGTGGAAAAATGAGATAAGTGTTTCGTCTTACTTGCCATTTTCCCCGAGAGGAAGACAGCTGGAAGCCACTGTATCACGATAGTTCTGCTCCGTCTGACAAACTGAATCGAGGAACGCTCGAATCAAACTAATAAAACGCACATTGGAATCTCGCTCCTCAGAGCCTTTCTCACCAGTGGTTGGAAAAAACTGCCTTTGTGCATGGATGAGCACGGTTTTGATTTGTCATGATGCAATAAATCTGCAGCATGTGCTGAAGTGTCCGCCAGCAGCACGTTTTATGACGAGAAAATGTGTGGACTTTCGCCTATTTGCAATATCCCCTGAATTTACTGCAGGGGCTTCAAGTGTCTGTTTTTAAAGTGCACCTGTGGGGCTCTTCTGAAATGCGCAAGTTCAGGTCTGTGTTATTATTTAGAATTTAAGCATCTGTTTGATGCTTCAGTTTATTTTTGAATCTCTCTGGCTCAACATGCTGAGGGTTTTGAGATGAAACTCTAAGGTGTTTCGTTGCTTTCAACTGCGAATGAATGCAATTCTTCAAAAGCATATAAATTTTACCAAGCATTTTTAGAGAAATTAGACATCCCAAAATCTTGCAAATTTCATATTACACTAGTGTGCATGACGTGTGCTGCTGTATTGTTCTTTGCTAATAATCCCACTACATAGTGACCTGATAGAGTAGAACATCACAAGCATGTGATTTGAATATTTTTAACTGAACTTTCTACTGCTGATGAAAAAATTATGACTAATAATCGAAAGCAGTCTAAGAAGGAGTCTGAGAAGACCTACTTGAAATTTAGGGAAAAAAATCCTAAATGAGCCGGACTGAGAAGCGTTTGTCGTAATCCAATTCAAAACCTGCGGGAGACAGCTGGCACAGATTGGAATATAGCGTAGACTGTGGATAGATTCAGGACTAGCCCTGTGATTTTGTCTTTAAATGCAATTATATGAAAGCACATGGATCCTTTCTGCCTCGCCGTCCTGTACGGTACCAACAGCGTTCACACAAGTGCACATTTCCTGCAATTTTCTCAGTTATTTGCGTGATAATGACTGAGATCAGCTTCAAGGACAAACTGCACTGTGGAGGCATTGGCGTAAATAATTTTCTTTCTTTTTAATTGTGCTATTTTATCTATTTTCAAATAAAATCTTTAAAGTTCACTAACTGTTTTTGTGTTGTAGCTTTTTTTTTTTTCATTTCTACCATTTCACCTTTTCCTGAGCCTAGAAACTGCCATTGAAGCAACCAAAATTTAATTTACCTTTGACACAGATGACTGTGGTGTGACATACAGTTGTGTGCAGTGATGATTATACACCACCACTATTGCTCAAAAGGGGTCTTAATATATTACATCTCTCTAATTTTTCAGTGAAAATGTATAGAAAAATAACACTGTAGGGAGTGAGAACAAAAAAAATCAATCTCAAGTATAGTGAGGTAAAAAATATGGGTAATAAACAAAAACACTGAAAACATTCATTTTTTTATAACAATTGAAGTGTTGCAAATATAATTTTTTGACTCTTGCATAGCCTGCGTCCATTTTTGAAGGCTCATTTAGTGATTATTGATGCTAAAAAAATGTGTTTGAACTGGTTTGAGGCTACATTATTCTGCAGAATTACCTCTGATGGTCTGTTGTTCCAGTATATAAGGTTGCATGATCTTTCAGCAGCGTCACAATGTCAAACAAGATGGCATGACGGAAGGAGCTCTCTGAAGTTGTTCGTAGCTGCAATGTGGCCTTACATGATGCTGAAGACGTTAGATGCTGCCGTGGCACTGTAACAAACACCATCAAGCATTTCATAGAGACTAGGTCACTATGAACTAGAGGTAATAAGTGTCGCTGATTATTGTTATCAGTGTCAGACAAGTAAAAAAAGAAAATGGTGGTTGACAGCACGCCAACTCTGTGATGATATTAATAGCGCCAGAAGTAAAGAGATGAAAGTATCAAGATTTACTATTTCATAAAGCTTGTGTGAAAATGAGAGATGGCAACATCAAAAAAAGACATGGGTTTGCAATAAAATTCAAGGATTGGACACCAATGTACTGGGAACAAGTCCTTTGGACCGATTAAGTAAAATTTGAAATTTTCTCATCCAAATTCAGAAATTATGTGCACTTTAGAGTTGGAGTACATTTCAAAAATGACTGTTTAACCCCTTCAGTAAAACATGCAGGTGGTAATATCATGATTTGGGGTTCAGTCTGCTGGAAAGGAGCCAGTGATCTCATTAAAATTGATGGAATCATGGATCAAAAAAAGTATCATGGCATCTATGTGAGGCACACACAGCCATCTGGAAAGAGACTGCTTGGTTGGGGATTTTATTTTCTGCAAGATAATGACCATAAACTCACCTCTAAGTTGCGCAAGAATTATCTCTGTCGGAAAGAAACATCTGGTGACATAGAAGTTATGACTTGGCCTGCTCAAGGTCCAGACCTTAATCAAATTGAGCAAATCTGTTGTGAAATAGAAAGAAACTCTTTGGAATTATTTAAAACCATATGAGATGGTGTAGCGAGTGAAGAAATGAAGAAAAATTTTGAAAATGATGCCTCAAAGGTTAAATGTTGTAATCAAAGCAAAGGATGGCCACCCTAGATATTGACTTTTTCAAAAAATGACATTATTAACTTTGTTTTCATTATATGCTGTTATCTGCTTACTTATATTCCTCTCTATGATCCAATATTACATGAAATAAACACCTGAATAGTACAAACCCCAATTCCAATGAAGTTGGGATGTTGTGTAAAAGGTGATTTGCAAATCCTTTTAGACCTATATTCAATTGAGCACTCTACAAAGGCAAGATATTTGCTGATCAAACTGATAAACTTTATTGTTTTTTTTTTTTTGGAAATATTCACTCATTTTGAATTTTATGCCTGAAACATCTTCCAAAAAAGCTGGGACAGGGGCAACAAAAGACTGGGAAAGTTGAGGAATGCTCAAAAAACACCTCCTTGGAACATTCCACAGGTGGACAGGTTAATTAGAAACAGGTGAGTGTCATGATTAGGTATAAAAGGAGTATCCCCAAAAGGCTCAGTCGTTCACAAGCTAGGATGGGGCGAGGTTCACCACTTTGTGAACAACTGCGTGAGCAAATAGTTCAACAGTTTAAGAATAACCTTTCTCAACAGGGATTTTGTCATCTTCCTGCGGCGACCCGGGTTTGACTCCAGCTCGGGTCATTTGCCGCATGTCTTCCCCCATTCTTCTCCCTGACTTTCCTGTCACTCTCCACTGTATATCAATCAAATAAAGGAAAAATATCCCCCCAAAAAATCTTTAAAAAAAGGAAAGGTGATGTAATACAGTGGTAAACATGCCCCTGTCCCAGCTTTTTTGGAACATGTTGCAGGCATCAAATTCAAAATCAGTTTGAACATTAAATATCTTGTCTTTGTACTGTGCTCAATTGAATATAACTTCAAAAGGATTTGCAAATAATTGCACAACCCCAATTCCAAAATTGTTGGGGAGAAGTGTAAATTGTGAATAAAACCAAAATGCAATGACTTTCAGATCACATGAGCCAATATGTTATTTACAATGGAACGCATAACATTTCAAATGTTGAAACTGAGACATTTTACATTTTTATACACAAAATGAGCTTATGTCGAATTTTCTGGCAGCAACACGTCTCAAAAAAAGTTGGGACACAGGCAAAAAAGGGGTGAAAAAGCAATTAATACATAAGAGAATCAGCTGAAAGAACATTTAGCAAGTAATTAAGTTAACTGGCATCAGGTGTGTAACATGATTGGATATAAAAGGGATGTCAGAGAGAGGCTGAGTCTCTCAGAAGTAAATATGGCCAGAGGCTCTCCAACCTGTGAAGGCTGGCGTAAAAACATTGTGGAATACTTTAATAACAATGTTCCTCAACGTCAAATTGCAAAGGCTTTAATGGTGTCATCATTGATAGTGCATAACATCTTCAAAAGAATCAGATAAAATGGAAAAATCTCAGTGCGTAAGGGACAAGGCCAAAGACTATTCCTGGATGCCGGAGATCTTCAGGCCCTCAGACGCCACTGCATCACTCACCGGCACGATTCTGTCATTGACATCACTAAATGGCCCCAGGAATACTTCAAGAAACCACTGCCTGTAAACACAGTCTGCAGTGCCATCCACAGATTCTACCTAAAACTCTATCATCCAAAAAGGAAGCCATTTTTGAGCATGATCCAGAGGTGCTGCTGTGTTCTGTGGGCCAAGGCTCATTTAAGATGGACTGTAGCAAAGTGGCAAAGGGTCCTGTCCTCAGACGAGTCCAAATTTGACATTCTTGTCGGAAATCATGGCCGTCGTGTCCTCTGGGCTAAAGAGAAGAAAGACTACCCCATTTGTCATGAGGGTTCATTTCAAAAGCCAGCATCTCTGATGATATGGGGATGCATTAGTGCATAAGGTGTGGGACACTTGCATGTTTTAAAAAGCACCATGAATGCTGAAAGGTATATAAAGGTTTTAGAGCAACATATGCTCCCCTCCAGATGACATCTATTCCAAGGAAGGCCTCATGTATTTCAGCAGGACAATGCAAAACCACTTACTGCAGCTATTACAACAGCATGGCTTTGTAGTAGAAGAGTTCGTGTGCTGAACTGGCCTGCCTGCGGTCCTGATCTTTCACGAATTGAGAAAATTTGGCGCATAATTAAACGAAAAGTCCATCAAAGGAGACCCAAAACTCTCCAGCAGCTGGAAGCCTGTATTAACCCTCTCCAGGCTCATGTTGCAAATTTGCAACAATAAATCAGTTGATGACTGATTATAAAATATGAAGACCACATGGGAAATGGTTTGATAAAGTTAGCCTTCCAGCTCAGTATTGCAAAAATACAATGTTAGTTCTACCAGCAGCCACTAGCGTATGAGAACTATTCTCCATGATTGAAAGATTTTTCAAATCTCAAAACAATAAATTGGGCTGGAAAGGGTTAAACAAGAGTGGGGTCCAATTCCTATGGCTAAACTCAAGAACCTTGTCTCCTCAATGCCCAGACGCCTCCACTCTGTGTTAAAAAGAAGAGAGGATGCTACACCATGGTAAACAGGCCCCTGTCCCAACTTTTCTCAGACCTGTAGTGCCTATCAAATTTAAAATGAGCTCATTTTGTGGATGAAACTGTAAAATTTCTCAGTTTGAACATTTGCTATGTTATCTCTGTTCTATTGTGAATAAAATACTGGCTGGTGTGATTTGTAAGTCACAACATTTTGATTTTATTCACAATATACACTTTGTCCCAACTATTTCGGAATTGGGGTTGTATTCTGTTTTTATTCACATTTTCCACAACTTCCTAACTTCACTGGAATTGGGGTTTGTGCTTGGTGAAATTTTGTGAAATGTATAGTCATCACTGCACACTATTGTTTTAATTCTTTTTTTTTCTCTATTAATCTTTTTGTTTATTGCTGAATGCTATTGTGCTTATGATGTGGTCATATTAATATGCTTCCTCACCCCCTTAGTTTGTTGCTGACATCCTGGAGGAGCTGGAGGCCCTGTTTCCCCTGGCTCTGGCGTGCCGGCAGGACTCTCTGCTGGATGTCCGCGCGAGCTTCATCGAGGGCGTCAGCAGAGCCGCATCTGCCATATTGGGCCGGCTTCAGGAGAGAGGCAGTGAGCTTCCCAGCGCGGCCCCGGTGCAGAACCTTCCAGCACTGCTGGCTACTGGAGTCTACCTCCAGCAGTGGCTCAACCACTACCAGGCCCAACTGAAGAATCCGGCTCCCAAGTGAGTGACCAGACCTGGGCGCTGAGGTGTGCTACTGATGTCTTAAAATATTTTATCTAAAAATTCCAGCTTGAACCAGCTTAAGCTTGTCAAGATGGTTACAGCCGTGTTTTCATGCTTTTAGCTGTTGAGTTCACTGGATTGACCTCCGGCTGTCTTTTGCAGTTGGTCAAAGCTTTGACCAGCTTTGTTCAGCTAGATACCAGCTTTGACCTGGGACAAACCTGCTGTGATCTGTTGGATGTGTTAAAAGCTCAGGTTCTTTCTTAGCTAGAATTTTTGAATGCATTATTATTATCATTTCTTGTCACAATGTGGCAATTGTTGTCATTTATTTTATATTTTTGCTGACCTTTTTTGACTTTATTGGGCAGGATAGTGTTGGTTGACAGATGAGCAGAAGAAGAGAATAGAGAGGAAGAGAGAGAGGGAGAGGGGGAGAGAGAAGGAGGGAGAGGAGAGAGAGAAATGTGGCATCGGTTGAGTGGCCAGATTCGATAACTCAATGTCAGAAGCAAAACAGATATGTTGTTAGTGCTCTATTGGTGGCCTTACTGAAAAACTATATAGTGAATATTCAGGGTTTTCTTTATATTTGAAAACAGGAGGCTGTTTTTTTTTTTTAAGTATTCAGTTGTTACAGTGGCGTGAAAAAGTGTTTGCCCCCTTCCTGATTTATTCCATTGTTGGTTATTTTTCATATTTAAGAGTTTCAGGCCATCCAAGCAATTTTAAAAAAAGGCAATGACAATGTCAAGTAAACAAATATGCAGCTCTTTTATGATCATTTCTATTATTTAAGGTAAGGAGGTACTCAAAATTCTGTATTACCAATAGTAAAAGAATTGTCCCTTCAACCTAATAACTGGTTATATTTTTATTTATTTTTAATTTAACCTGGGAAGTCTGATTTAAAATCTAAATCTCTTTTAAAGGGAGCCCTGGGGCTTGAGGTGGAGAGGGGTGGGACAAATTGCATAGCCAGTTAAATCAGGGGATGATTAGGTGACAGTTTGCAAGAGCCAGGTTGGGAATTTAGTCATGACACCTGGTAACTAGTTACTCTTGTCAAAGAGTGTCATAGCATCTTTGAGGACTACAGTGAGTCAGGAACTAAATTTGACATCTCATCCAAAAGATGGGGCGTCCTTCAGTACAGTGTTCCCATCACTGCACTTGGACATTGGGAATAATTCCACCGGAGGGGACATTGCATCCTACTGGCCCACCAACATCTGAACCCAATTGTGCCACCCTTGGCAGCAGTAACTCCAGTCCCTCTTTTGTAATAACTGCCAATGAGTCTTTTACATTGCTGTGGAGGAATTTTGGCCAACTCTTTGCAGAATTGATCTAATTCAACCACACTGCAGGGTTTTCAAGCTTTAATGGCCTGTTTAAGGTCATGCCACAACATCTGGAGTCTCAGAGCCTGAGAAATGGCTTTGTAACCCTTTCCAGTCTGATAGATGTTAATGGCTTTGTTTCAAATTTCTTCTGGAATTTCTTTATATCGCAGCATCATTTGCTACATTCTACTTGCTCAACATTGTCAGACAAGTTCTATTTAAGTGATGTTTAGATTCATCAGGGCTTGCTGTTATCATGCCTGGGTGTGTTTAGTGAAATTTGACCCAATTATCAATTAAATTTGTTGAATTGGTTGATTTGGTTAAAAGGGGCCTGTACTTTTACATGTTGGGCCAGGTAGAGCTGGGCCGCTTTTTTTCTTCAGTGAATGAAATCATCATTTAAGCCCTCGTGTTCGGGAAACGCACTTATGTGGGCTGGCTCGCAGACCCGCGTACCGGGAACCGCAAATGCGCGGAGTGCTCTGTTGACCGCCGTGGCCTGATTTGAGTATGCGGGCGTGCTTCTGTGGCCGGGATTGTTAGCTCGCTCTTGTAACGATCGCCAAGGAAGTTTTTCATGCACATTCTTTGCCAGCTTCTTTGCCTGTTTGCTGTGGTGATTACCAGGAAAATTAGTTTATCCACAATGTTTGGATGATGTCACAACACGACAATAGAAACTGAATTTTTTGCTTCATTTTTCACTCTCTATAACTGAATGCAGAAAAATTGAAAAAATATACAAAATCTCTGTCACATTCCAGTACACCCGTTTCGTGTGGTAGAGTTTGTTACATGGTTCGACATGTGGGGCCGTCCACACGAAAACGATTTTTTTGCAAACGCATAAATGTTATATAATTTCGGCCTGAATTCACTCAGAAATGGTGAAAATGCAGCCTGAAAATGGTATTTTCTTTAAGCGGGTTCCAGAGTGAAAAAATCTGGAAATGCCACTCCTGCCACTCCATGGTCCTCCTTCTCCGTTTTTGGTCTATTCCCGTAGAAACGCTACAGTGCCATAAAGTGCCACACACAGGCCTAGAATATTTACTACAGCATTTTGGCTGTCTCTGTGTGGACGCAGATATTTTTAGAAACGATGCCGTGTGAAGCTGTGAAAAAAGTACTAAAAAATGGATTTTTTTTTTTAATTTCAACTATAATTTTAGTATGAATCATATTGATTTACGCATATTGACATATAATATGACCTCCTCAATTTTTAAGACTGAAAAACTGACACCAACTGTACTTGCTATGTCCCTGAATGATTGGCTTGTGTGTTTGCGCAAAGTCACAATTTTCATGTGGTTTCAACGTGTCAAATCCATTGTATACAATGTCTAATTCACTACTAACTAACCAGGGAAATAAAAGTGCGCAAATAACCAAGAAATATGCGGTGTAATACCCATCGATGTACTGACTGCACATGAGCAAATGTCGTGTCACCACCCCACAAATATTGTGAAATTTCTTATGCTGGATGATTTTATTCTGCCCTGATGATAACACGCAAAATTAAAGACAAAAATACAGTTTTTTGCTTGAGAACATGAATTGAGATGTAAGATTTTAAAAACTGGTGCTTGTTTTATTTTAATTACTTTGCGCAAGGGTGTAAGTCCACTTCAAATCTTTGGTACTCTAAATATTATATATTAAAAAGGTAAGTATAATAAGTGATCTTGATAATGATGACTAAAACATACTTTAAATGTGAAACAACATCATCTGTGCTACAAAATACATTTTGAGTTTTGTTTTGATTTTTTAAAATTGTTTAACTGTGTGATCTTGAGATCAAAAACATGTAATCTAGTAAAGATGTCATTAGCCAAAACCTCAGAACCACATGAACAGACTGTATTCACACTGAGCACGTACTGAATTTCTCTGCATTCCTGTAAGCCTTTCCAATAACTTGTCTTACTCAGTAAGAAAGCATTTAATTTGAAAGTAAGTTTCATCACGCCAACATTATAAACGGCAAGTTTAAAGTTTCTTTAGCCTTATTTTCAGTTTCTAACAGTTTTGATATTCAGCGCAACATAATGCGTACAGTAACCAACGATCATCAACAACAACATTCTAGCCCACTATCATCATCAGTAACAGTAGTGATGTTTATTTTTTCATCTGCGGACGTTGGCTACAATAATGATGGGAGTAGCCATAAAAATAGCTGGTGACTAGCTTCTTTCGGACACCTTGATAATATTGATGCTTCATTAATGATTTTAAAGATGATGATGCATGTGTGAATATCTGAATATGTCATTCTCAGATAATGATTAACAGTTCCCTTTCTTCTGTACGTTTGCACATGAATGAAACATCAGTCCCACTTCTCACCTCAGGTCAACATTGAAAGTCCATGTCCTACTTAATGAAATGATGGGTTATCTCTGAGTGCACCCTGCTGATGTATTTTAATCTGCGGTAATGCTCGTGTGAGAAATGATTAATCATTTCCCTTTTAGGAGCTCCTGTAAGCCGCTGTCGGACAAAGCAGTACTGCAGTTTAGCATGAGAGCCGTGCCATAAATAACGCTGACTAAGAGTGTTTCTTAAATGTGGTCAAGCACTAGGAATCTAACGCTGACAGGAAACATTTTAGATGGTGATTAGAAACAGCCCCGCTCCGGAGTGTTGGGGAGGTTGTCGCTCGCAGTTGAATGAAAGAGGCTTTCCCTTGTGTGCTGGATGTGTTAACAAACACAGCGGCTGCTCAGTGTTCTGCCTGCACTCTTCCTTATCTCGTGTGGATGAGTCAGAGTCAGTTTATTTGCCATTTGCAGTTGAGAAAACCACATTGGAAAACGATTGCGAGAGTTTACATGACATGAAAGACCGCAAGACACAAATTAGAATAGGTAAAATCAATAATAGAAGCAGGAAGGTACAAAAGGAGAACAGATGGGACAATGCCACCAGAGATGGGCCCACAGTCATCTAAAAAATATATGTATAAAAATGAACCATTCCTCTGGAATCATAAATAGAAATACAAAAAAAAAAACTCTAAGAGCAAAATAAAAGAGTACTCGTGTTTGGCACCCTTTTAAAAGTATCATAATAAAAGATAATAAATAATAAATACGCACATTTAAAACCTGAGCGTGCAAGCGCTGAGTCGGATTCAGGTATGCAATTAAAAATTATTTAAGCTACGCACAGCACAGGGAAAGGAACTCTTAGTAAACCGAGAAGTAGAACATTTAATGGAACGGAACCGTCTGCCAGAAGGGAGGAGAGCAAAAAGACTAGAGGCAGGGTGACCAGTGTTGCCAACAATCTTTAAAGCTTGGACCAAAGGTCTTGAGTTTTAGAGCTCATCAAGACCAGGCAGGTCAGTACCAATGATTTTTAAAGCCAGATTAACTACCCTGTGCAGTTAGGTTACCAAACCAAACCGTGTGGACTGGCTGCTCTTATATGCAAAGAGCAAGTGCTTGGCTGTTCTGACACATTATACCAAGCAAAATGACATGTTTCCACTTGGTGTTGCTTCATTTTTTTTATATTAATGGGTTAAACGTATTGCTAAAATTCTGAGACAGTTTGACTCATTTTATGAGTTCATCATTTGGGGTTGGGATGTTCCACACATCAAACTGGAACTTAAACCATGCTATATTTAGCTCATAGCTAATATTTTCTACTTGGGAGAAGAAACAAGGATTCAAGTGTTACTACTAGATTAAGACGCTGTGTAAGTCGGACTTTTCTTGTGTGGTAATGAAAGCTGGTCATCATGAAAGGAAATTTTGATTCATCTGTAATGGAAGGTTCCCTATACCTGCAGCAAAGTATTTTGCTTGGAGTATATTGGAATTGAGGGAAGTGGTTCATTTCTTTGACTTCTGACTTCCACATGGAGCCTTTATTCCGCCTGACTCACTGGAGTGCCAGTGCTACATGCCTGTAATGAATGCCGACTTTCACAAATACCACTGCAACTACAGCTGTCTACATAGGTACTGCTACTGCTGCTGCTGCAACAACTAATATTGAAACTTCCTGTTTCTTCTAGTAATTTTACTGCTATTGATAACAACAATCATGGTTCTATCAGTCATAACAGTAAACCTGATGATTATCATTCGCTTAATCAAGGTAATGACAATATAAGTAGGTGGTAATAGTAATAGAAATAATATTTCAGTGATAAAGAAGTAGAAAAAAATGGAAACAACTCAGATAAAAAAATGAAGATTTTCTGCAAAGCAAGAGGTACAGCGTTCAAGAAGGCCTTTCTGAAAAAGTCTGAACTTACAGCTGTCTAGCACAAGTCTCAGGCCGGAAAAAACTGTCTGTGCGATGCCAGGAATACTAAAATTCAATAATTGGGTTGTAAAGAATATTAATATCTGTGTAAGTGATGTCTTGACAGCGCAATTCATCAGCGCGGAGGAGAATGTGTTTGTTCGGAAACAGATGTTCCCTTTAAAATAGAGGGGGAGTGCAGGCTGGGGAGACGGAGAGACGCAGAAGCCGTTTTTAAACCTTCAAAGAGACGGGTTACGGAATTTTCCAGAAATTTTCCAGAACTCAGTTGCCTTCAGTTTCCGCTGATAACGGTCACATCAGCATTACACCATTCAGGTAGAAACACACTAATCGCCTGCTGGTGATCTCACACCTCACACCGTACAGGGTGAAACTGTTCCTGATGCCTGTCATGAGAGGAACAGGAGGAGATGATTGATACACAGTAATTGGAGCCATTTGCTTCACTCTGGGATTTTCAGCCCTGTTCTTGTGCTTTGATCTACTGGCCCAGGTCCCTCTCCCTGCTGCCCATCCAGAGGTGCCAGGAGCTGACGGAGGTCCTTTGGGATCACCTGACGGGGTACTGCATCCAGACGTGCGCTACCTGCGTCCTGCACGACGCTGAGAGTCATCACTGGGCCGACCCCAAGCCGTTTTACGAGGTGCCTGAAAAGCCTTTATCTCACCTCATGTTTGATTTTAGGGCCCTTCCTTGGGGGAGGAGCCAGTTGATGTCATAACCTGCTGTCATGCAGAGTTGGAGGGCCTGCACCCCTCTCTCTCTCTCGGCCTGCACCCAGGCACTGATGAATACAGCAGCACCATTCAGAGTAAAACCCTGAAGCCTTAGGAAACTGGGACAAATCTGCTCACCTTTATCAGCTATGTCCATTCAGCTTGATAGCTCAAGATCACATTATTCTGAAGAAAAAAAAAGGCTGTGGTCCTGTCTCTGTTTCGTACTCCAGCTGTGTAGGATGTGTCTGGGAGAACAAACCTGGAGATTTCAATTTGCCTCTTCAACATTTTTACATTTCTCCTACCTCTGCTACGTCAATTTCCTTTCTGTTCTTTTTTTCTCCTGCTTAGGTATTTTGGTTGTTGATAAAAAATGGAACTAGAGCAACCTCCGCCAATGTACTCAGTGTTATTTTTACCAGCGTTTGCTAGCAACTCCTATCTTTATGCAGTCCTGTAATCATCGTGCAAATATGTTTTTAATGTGTTTTTGACCTTTTGCATGCCCTTGACCTTGACCTCCCAAAATCGAATCACCACTTCCTAGATGAGTAGTTAATCATTCCACCAAATTTGATGAAAATCCATCCATAACCTGCTTACAAACAAACCAGCAAACTAACCAACAGACAAACAGTAATGATCACATGACCTCCTCCAACTTCGCTGGGCGGAGGTAATAAAGTACAGCCAGTAAATTGATATCGCTGCTGGGGACCAAACTTTCCTCTTGGAATGTGGACGATTTCACATGTTGGCCGAAGCCTCCTAGCTGTGCCTGTATGTTTCGGTTTGACTGCGCCGCACATGCTAATCATGGTACTAATGGAAAGTCATTTTTGTTTCACTTATTCGGCACAAGTTTTACCAATCTGCATTGTCTCCAGAATTCAATTTGTGCATCCTTACGCTCATGGTTCTCTTTCTTGTGCTCAGTGGATTCCATTTTTGGGCTTGTTTGCAGATGTGAGATAAAAAGTAGTTGAAACCCCCTGTTGTGCACAAATTTTGCACTTGTTTTCCCCAGAGTTAGTGAGCACACCCCTGACTGTGGCCTTGCATTTCCAGTGTTAGTATCCCTGTATATTATGATCACTGACATCCTGTGACAGTTTATGGTAATCTGCCACTGGCTGAAGTACAGTATGGTGAAATTGTATTTAATTGTCTATTGCAGTCTGGAGCTGTCTGTCTAAGAAACATCAGTTGATAACAGTCTATTATTATCTGTCACAGTCTCGCAAAATTTTGTATAGGACTATAGTAGTGCTTCTCAAACCTCTTCCGGGGTACCACTTGTCCTGCGTGTTTTAGATCTCTCCCTGCTCCAGCGCGGGTGATTCAGATGATCCACTCATGATCAATCAGCTTTGGTGGGGTTAATAACAACCTGATCATTTGAGTCACCTGTGCTGGAGCTGGGAGGGATCTAAAACATGCTGGACAGGTGGGGCTCGGGGATAGATTTGAGAAGCACTGGTCTATAGCATTTTGAAACTGCTATTTTTTATAATCTCAATGGTCTATTAGAGTTCCTTACACTGGATTTAAAAATCAGTGGTTGGTAGTAGTATGTCTGTTACAGTGGTCTTTGCTGTCTCTTACAGTGGAATACATATATATTGGTTTTTAGCAGCCTGTTTCAGTGTGATTTAATAGTAACAGTCTACAGCAGTTGTAGTTTACCAGAAATGTAATGTCATGACAGGCTGTTACAATGAGATTGACAGTGATTTTCTATAGCAGTTTCTTACAGTGGAATTGGAAAGTGAAAGTCTACAACAATCTTACTGTGGGATTAAAGTCTAGCAAGCCGTAACAGTAAATAAGGAAAGTAATGGTCCGTGGTGGTCTGTTACAGTGTGCTAGAAAAGTAATGGTCTTCGGCAGTCTCTTAAAGTTGGATCGAAACGTAATGGTCTTTATCAATATGTTACAGTGTGATTCAAATGTCATGGCTTCTTGCAGTCAGTTACAGTGGGATAGAAAAGTAATAGTGTATGGCTGTCTGTTACTGAGGATCAGGAGAGTAGTGGTCTATAACAGTTCGTCACAGTGGGATGAAGTGGACCTGCCATGCTCAGGCATGTTCAGGCTTGTGCTCTGCCGCTTCCTCTCAGCTTCTGTCATCTTTGGCCCAGTGCCAGCCGCATTCTTGCGCTGGCTCCAC
Source organism: Gymnothorax reevesii (assembly GCA_029721435.1). Lineage (NCBI taxonomy): Eukaryota > Metazoa > Chordata > Actinopteri > Anguilliformes > Muraenidae > Gymnothorax > Gymnothorax reevesii. The sequence goes on along the minus strand of CM056580.1, from coordinate 30,673,050 downwards.
ACACGGATTTCCTCCTGGTCCTGAGCCAGCAGGTCTGGTGGGCCCGAGCCACAGCATAATCTTGGATACTCCGTCATGTGCCGTTGTGAATCCGAAAATGATCGGCCAGGGAGCCGCACTCGCTGCCATGGCCTCGTTCAGTTTTGCTTTGCTTTCTTTGGACAGCAGTAACAGCATGCAGCACATGCTCCCAATAATCTGACTTTGGGCAAACTCAGTGCTTCACCTCTGCCTTCACTCCACCTGACAGGGATTGGGCCCATTGGATACTAGCCTGTCTCTGTCTATTTTACAACTTAAGTCTTTATTGGGGTCAAGTTTACTTTACTTTACCCCATTCTGTGGTCCTTACATTTTGTTCCTTGTGAGCGTAAATGCCTCTGAACTGTAAAATTAAGCATTTGGTTTGAAGGGTTGTGTGGGCACAGTTGAGGGCAGAGCAGTTAACCCCTTTATGCAAATGCCAAATCAAGTCAAGACGTGGTAGTGCAGTGGTTAAGTAGGCTTGACGTGGGATCAGAAGGTCCTAAGTTGAAGTCCTTACCACGGCCTGCGCGGTGTGTTCTTGGGCAGAACTCCCACACTCCACAGGTGTATAAGTGGGTACCAGCAAATAGTCAGGGAAACCTGTCTAAGAGCTGGGGGAGTACCTGCGATGGGCTGGCATCCCATCCAGGGGGAGTAACAATACTCCTAGTAATGCTACTGAAAGCGGGGTTAAGCACCAGCCTGATGAGCCACTAGGCTCGGAACAGACTTACTCAAATTAAGTCAGTCCTTATCAATGTGTGCCTGACCCATATTTAAGGCTTTATAACTCAAGATTTGGAGTGTCACATTTGGAGTGGAGAAATGATTTCAACAAAGCAAGACACTTGTATCATTTGGAATTGAAACTTCTTTACATTTATTTTCAATTTGGGACAATAAAAATGGCACAAATGCACAGAATTAAAATTCGACATTGAAATTGTTTCGCTTATTGAGAAGCAAAAAAAAAAAAAAAAAAAAGCTCGGAAGTAAACCAATACACTACCTGGATCGCAATCTCATTGGCCAGAAGTGTGCTCCATCTGTTCATATAAGGATGATATTTAGATCTACGGATCATCTGTGAAGCCAAATGTATGTATATATGCTGCCTACCTACCTCCCTAAATAGCAAAAAAAAATTTACATTTTTTTTTGGTGTCTTAAATAATGCAATGTTTTTCTACCATAGTGCAAACATATGCATCAAATGCATGTTGGTATTATTATTTTTTAATGTTTTTGACTGTTAAAATGAATGATACTGATACCTATCCATTTGGTCTCCAAAATATACTGAAAAATATCTGGAAGTTATTTGGTCATAAAAACTAACTTAAATCCTCCCTTATGAAGTAAATAAATAAGAAATAACGCAAAATCATTCTCACAGTGTCTTTGTCTCCGATACATGCCAGTAAAATCATTCTCCATTGTACATTGTTATACACCGAAGTGCATTATCATCAATGCCATTGTATTAGCATGCCATTTTACAAATGCCGCTATCTCAGATCAATCCACAAACAAAGTAAAGGTAATTTTGGACCTAAACGTTCTTATTATTGTTCTGGTACTATCAGCAGGACATTGTTTGTTTTGGATAACAGGGAAAATTGGCTATTTGAGTAAAAGCCTCAAGTTGTCTTCTATAATCACAGCAAGCATACAAATGTGGGAAATATACAGTAATACAAACAATTTAAATGTAACTGTAGTTACATTTTGCCTCAGTCATATGCATCTTATCCAGACTTTATAGTTGCTTGTGCAGTCCATTACAATAATTGTTAGAAATGTGAAATTTAGATACAGAATACATCTCTACATGGCAGAGATGTAGGGGTGTTCTTCCCTGAATTCTGTTATCTGCGCATAGTAATGCATTGGAAAAGAATGCACAAGGTAAGATTTTAACCCCTCTAGAAGGAGATTTTAATTGACACGATAGACAATTTGAAAGCAAATTCAGTCTCGTATTGAACTGAATAGCTATGTCTCTTTCCAAAGCTGTGAGAAAGATTAGAGGGAACAATAAGTGCTGAGAGAGCACAAGGGCCGTCTCGGTCCTACTTTCTATTTTATGTCTTTTTTCTGGAGGGCTCATGAATGATGGACAAAAGGAATGCTGATTTTTGAAAGGGACCTCTACGCTTTAGCAACAGTAACCTTTTGTGTTTATATACATCAATATAAAACTGAAGATTTTGATAGTTAAGTAGAAACACAAGAATTTAATGTGCAAATTTTGTTATTCCATCGTAGCATTTCAGTAATCTACTCACATTAATTTGAGTATGAACGGCTTTATTTTGCTGCTATGAGGTTAGACAAATATTTCATGATCAGGGTATATTTTGAAATTTTCCCTGGTAGCTCCTCTTGCCAGATATGCCAGGCTGGTAGGAGATCAGGTTTAATGGGAAGATATGATTCATGCAACATCAAAACCACCACCTCAGAGAAGAACTCCCATCTTTAGAATAGTTCTAGGGCTCCACCTCCACATGAATATTCAGTATATAGTTATGTATTCTGTGTGAAATTATAATTACAGCATCATTTAGATCCCCAAATCTAAGGTTACTGTTCATTTTCAGTAAGGATTAAGAGCCATTGAGTTGACACAGGTTGGGGGCCTCAGATTAGACACCACAGATAAAGCGGAGTGGGCAGAGGTGATGGGACACAGGTTACATGGCTGCAGTGATGAGACACAGGTTAGAGAGACATGTTGAGACGTTTATTGAATAGAGATCATGAGACACAGTTTAGAGGGCACAGGTAATGGGACACAAGTTAGGGGGTGTAGGTGATTTGACACAGGTCAGAGAGCACAGGTGATGAGACACAGGTTAGAGGGCACAGGTGATGAGACACAGGTTAGAGGGCACAGGTGATGGAACGCAGGTTAGAGGGCACAGGTGATGAGACACAGGTTTGAGGGAACAGGTGATGGCACACAGGTTCGAGGGAACAGGTGATGAGACACAGGTCAGATGGAACAGGTGATTAGACACAGGTTAGAGGGAACAGGTGATGAGACACAGGTTAGAGGGCACAGGTGATGGGACGCAGGATAGAGGGCACAGGTGATGAGACACAGGTTAGAGGGAACAGGTGATGAGACACAGGTCAGAGGAAACAGGTGATGAGACACAGGTTAGAGGGCACAGGTGATGAGACACAGGTCAGAGGGCACAGGTGATGAGTCACAGGTTAGAGAGCAGAGGTGATGAGTCAGGTTATAGGGCACAGGTAATGATACACAGGTTAGAGGGCACAGGTGTTGGGACACATGTTAGAGGGCACAGGTGATGAGACACAGGTTAGAGGGCACAGGTGATGAGACACAGGTTAGAGGGTACAGGTGATGAGACAGGTTAGAGGGCACAGGTGATGGGACACAGTTTTGAGGGCACAGGTGGTGAGACAAAGGTCAGAGGGAACAGATAATGAGACACAGGTTAGAGGGCACAGGTGATGGGACACAGGTTAGAGGGCACAGGTGATGGGACACAGGTTAGAGGGTACAGGTGATGAGACACAGGTTAGAGGGAACAGGTGATGGGACACAGGTTAGAGGGCACAGGTGATGAGACACAGGTCAGAGGGCACAGGTGATGAGTCACAGGTTAGAGAGCAGAGGTGATGAGACAGGTTATAGGGCACAGGTAATGATACACAGGTTAGAGGGCACAGGTGTTGGGACACATGTTAGAGGGCACAGGTGATGAGACACAGGTTAGAGGGTACAGGTGATGAGACAGGTTAGAGGGCACAGGTGATGGGACACAGTTTTGAGGGCACAGGTGGTGAGACAAAGGTCAGAGGGAACAGATAATGAGACACAGGTTAGAGGGCACAGGTGATGGGACACAGGTTAGAGGGCACAGGTGATGGGACACAGGTTAGAGGGTACAGGTGATGAGACTCAGGTTAGAGGGCACAGGTGATGGGGCACAGGTTAGAGGGCACAGGTGATGAGACACAGGTTAGAGGGCACAGGTGATGGGGCACAGGTTAGAGGGCACAGGTGATGAGACACAGGTTAGAGGGTACAGGTGATGAGACTCAGGTTAGAGGGCACAGGTGATGGGGCACAGGTTAGAGGGCACAGATGATAAGACACAGGTTAGAGGAACAGGGCATGAGACACAGGTTAGAGGGCACAGGTTAGAGGGCACAGGTGATGAGACACAGGTTAGAGGGCACAGGTTAGAGGGCAGAGGTGATGAGACACAGGTTAGAGGGCACAGGTGATGGGGCACAGGTTAGAGGGCACTGGTGATGGGGCACAGGTTAGAGGGCAGAGGTGATGAGACACAGGTCAGAGGGTACAGGTGATGAGACACAGGTTAGAGGGAACAGGTGATGGGACACAGGTTAGAGGGAACAGGTGATGAGACACAGGTTAGAGGGCACAGATGATGAGACACAGGTTAGAGGGAACAGGGCATGAGACACAGGTTAGAGGGCACAGGTGATGGGGCACAGGTTAGAGGGCAGAGGTGATGAGACACAGGTCAGAGGGCACAGGTGATGGGGCACAGGTTAGAGGGCAGAGGTGATGAGACACAGGTCAGAGGGCACAGGTGATGAGACACAGGTTAGAGGGCACAGATGATGAGACACAGGTTAGAGGGAACAGGGCATGAGACACAGGTTAGAGGGCACAGGTGATGGGGCACAGGTTAGAGGGCAGAGGTGATGAGACACAGGTCAGAGGGCACAGGTGATGGGGCCCAGGTTAGAGGGCACAGGTGATGAGTCACAGGTTAGAGAGCAGAGGTGATGAGACAGGTTATAGGGCACAGGTAATGATACACAGGTTAGAGGGCACAGGTGTTGGGACACATGTTAGAGGGCACAGGTGATGAGACACAGGTTAGAGGGGACAGGTGATGAGACAGGTTAGAGGGCACAGGTGATGGGACAGAGGTTTGAGGGCACAGGTGGTGAGACAAAGGTCAGAGGGAACAGATAATGAGACACAGGTTAGAGGGCACAGGTGATGGGACACAGGTTAGAGGGCACAGGTGATGGGACACAGGTTAGAGGGCACAGATGATAAGACACAGGTTAGAGGGAACAGGGCATGAGACACAGGTTAGAGGGCACAGGTCATGGGGCACAGGTTAGAGGGCACAGGTGATGAGACGCAGGTTAGAGGGCACAGGTTAGAGGGCAGAGGTGATGAGACACAGGTTGGAGGGCACAGGTGATGAGACACAGGTTAGAGGGAACAGGTGATGAGACACAGGTTAGAGGGAACAGGTGATGAGACACAGGTTAGAGGGCACAGGTTAGAGGGCACAGATGATGAGACACAGGTTAGAGGGCAGAGGTGATGAGACACAGGTTAGAGGGCACAGGTGATGGGGCACAGGTGAGAGGGCACAGATGATGAGACACAGGTGAGAGGGCAGAGGTGATGAGACACAGGTCAGAGGGAACAGGGCATGAGACACAGGTTAGAGGGCACAGGTTAGAGGGAACCGGTGATGGGGCACAGGTTAGAGGGCAGAGGTGATGAGACACAGGTCAGAGGGTACAGGTGATGAGACACAGGGTAGAGGGGAGAGGTGATGAGACACAGGTTAGAGGGCACAGGTTAGAGGGCACAGATGATGAGACACAGGTTAGAGGGAACAGATGATGAGACACAGGTTAGAGGGCAGAGGTGATGGGACACAGGTTAGAGGGAACAGGTGATGGGACAAAGGTTAGAGGGAACAGGTGATGAGACACAGGTTAGAGGGCACAGGTTAGAGGGCACAGATGATGAGACACAGGTTAGAGGGAACAGGTGATGAGACACAGGTTAGAGGGCAGAGGTGATGGGACACAGGTTAGAGGGCACAGGTGATGAGACACAGGTTAGAGGGCAGAGGGGATGAGACACAGGTTAGAGGGCACAGGTTAGAGGGCACAGATGATGAGACACAGGTTAGAGGGAACAGGTGATGAGACACAGGTTAGAGGGTACAGGTGATGAGACACAGGTTAGAGGGCAGAGGTGATGAGACACAGGTCAGAGGGCACAGGTGATGAGACAGGTTAGAGGGCAGAGGTGATGAGACACAGGTCAGAGGGTACAGGTGATGAGACACAGGTTAGAGGGCACAGATGATGAGACACAGGTTAGAGGGAACAGGGCATGAGACACAGGTTAGAGGGCACAGGTGATGGGGCACAGGTTAGAGGGCAGAGGTGATGAGACACAGACACCATGGTATGACTGAGGTACCTTCTCTCTCCACAGGGGGAGCGGTGCTCCTTCTCCATCCAGATGTGGCACTACTTTCTCTCAGGCTTGCGCAGTGACCTGTGGGCTGTTCTCCCGCCCGGCCTGGCCCAGGATGTTCTGGCCCAGGTTCTGAGTCAGACCTTGGAGGTGCTGGTGCAGAGATACTCGAGGGCCCGCCCCTCCTTCAAGCGGACCCAGCAAGTCAGGTATCGAGGTTCACTGTGGCCATAATGTGGCCCAAGCTTTACCCAGCAGTTACAAGGTTCAATTTTTTCCTGAATACAATTTGGAAGGTTTATTGACCATCAAGTTTTACTTAACATGTTGTTTTCCCAAGGAGTGGGATGTTGCTAAACAGAATCATCAGTGTTGATTCTGACCAATTTTTATTGATTTTTTTTTTTCATGATCTCTGTATGCTCAATGGTATGTTACTACTGCTCAAAGCTGGAAAAATAAACAATTTTTTTTTTAAGTTCAGTTCTCCATGATAACCTCCCATGGGGATAATTTGGTTCCAGCTTAAAGCCTCGGCACAGAGCATACAGACAGCACAGACACTCACGTAAAGAGTAAAAGCAACAAAATTGTACAAGTTCCCAACACCACAGAGAGAATTTTATTGACTAGTTTGATTGCATTCGGAATAGACGTGTGGCAGTCTACCCATTGGCAAATTACATATTATACCTTCAGCTCCAAAATGAGCAGTACTGTTATGTCTTAAGGAATCTTTGGAATTCTTTTGTGCTGTAATGGCATCCCTGCTGAGGTCTCCAGTTCAGAAATATATCAGAAATGCAGCTTTATTTAGAGAGAGATAACAGATTATGCCAGTTGTGCTGTGGTTGAGATGTTTCCTCGCTGGCTGAAGGTACCCCCCCCCAGGTCGTACAGTCCAGATTTTCTCAAAACCTCTTTCTGTCTGTTACCTCCGGTCTATGTTCTTTCAGTCTTGTCCACCTGCCATCCCTCCCTCTGTCTGCAAACCTGCGTGGGTCTGCTGGGTGCATTAACACGTTCTTAAATTGTTAAAACGTGTCGTGAGCGCACGTTCTCGCCTCCTCATCGCCGACTGCTGAGAAAGTGCAGATCACCCTGGAAACTGAGGTCAAAATGTCGTGTTCCCTTTTTTTTCAGCGTTTTTCCAGGGGATGTGCTTTCCTGCAAGGTCGCCTGTTCCTGAGTAAAATGGGCTGACAGGGAGAGTGTAATGGAGAGACAAGAAGCGAGAGTCAAATAAAGAGTTGAATGGAGGGAGAGAGAGAGAGAGAGAGAGAGAGAAATTGCAGTCCTGGTATCTGCCAAACAGATGGGCTCCTGTTGTACAGCTTACAGTTTAAACCTCCTTTTTATATTAATACCCTCAAGGACCTTCAGTTGGAGTACTCTAAAACCACCGGTACCTGGAAACGGCGAAGTGATCGCGCTGGAAAATGGCTGGATCTGAATTTTAACAAGTAACATAAGCTGAAGATATCTTTTAACTGCTATGACAGGCTGCTCATATCTTAGTTTGCTCGGGGGAATATGAACTGCGCGTATGTACACAGGGAATTAACATACTGTAGGGCACTCTTTAGCGGGTTGGAATTATTGTTTCATAAATTCATTAAGCTGTAGGCAGCTATGTAATGTAATATAACAACGAGATGGCAAAAAATATGTTTAAACTGACAAGTGAGGTGGGGAACATTTTTGGGTTATGTGAATGGTGAAAGTTTCTGAGAGGTTCCTCCCCCTACACAGGACTGACATCACTGCCGTCCTGCTGTGTGTGAAGGAGCTCATGTGGAGTGTTTGCCGCAGCGCTCACTCCCTGGTGCAGCCGGACACCTGGGACGGGCCCTGGGTCTCCTCCATCCACAGCCTGTGTGAGCAGCTGCTGGGAGTGCTGGCCATCGTCACCTCGCCCCTGCCCGCCCTCTGCACGTACGGGCTTACGCTTTCCTTCCTGTTCTGATCCGGTCCAGAGCTCACCATCACTCCACCTAACAGGGTCTGCAGATCGCAGTGTTCTCTCGGTCATGGAGGTCAATAAGAGGTTCTCCACTCAAAACAAAATTAGGGCTGATTTCTGGTTAGTTTTTGAGTAATTGAACTTCTCCATAAACTTTTTTAAACCATCCTTTCTGCTACGTGTTTGCCAATTAGCGGTTACCTTCCAACTGGGTGGCTTCCAGTACCCATGTTATCACTTTAGTCTTTGAAAACATGATTCTGGCATTCTAAGCAAACCAACCACATAACAAATCATATTTAGCTGAGTAAAGTCAGTTGTTTCCCTGGAAATGATTTATTATGTCCTTTAGAACAAAATATTGCGATCTGTCGTGATTTTACTTGCTAGAGCTGCTGCCTGAGCTCAAGTAGGAACAGGCCAGTCACACTGATGCAGATTTAGTGTGTTTATTTACTTAAAAAAATAGATAAAATGAGAACAGTTCATGTTTTGGGTGCAGTGCCCCTGAGAGACTGACCTGTGGAACCCACTGTTGATAGTATGTATTTCTATAAGGGCCAAACCCCTTGAATAAGCTTACTTTCGGGTCCTTTGCTGAATGTTCACAGACTACCATACTACTCTGAAAGTAACGCATAAAAAGCTTTGATTGTTTATAATAGTAGCCTCCACTTCCAATTTAATTAATCATTGGCAGTTCATCAGTCGTCCAATGAAATGTCTAACCTTCAATTAACATTTGACGCCCCCTTTCCCCAATTTGGCAAATAGATTATGATTTATATGATCTGAGTGCAAACAGTGTGTTCTCTGAGTTGCAAAAAAAAAAATGAAGTCCATCTATACCAGGTAATTCAGCTGAAGTTGCTTTTCTTCTTTCATTGAACGCAGGAACTTTTGCCGAGATTCTGCAGATGGGCCTTCCTCACCACAGACAAAGGAATCTTGTAACAAGGAGGCACAGTGGCTACGTCATATTGACCCCTCAATTTTTTCCAAACAGTCTCAGAGGTAAGAGGCATTTTTCTGTTATAGCTTCCACACCACTATTTGCTTCTTCTAGAATGAATTGCCAAGATCTTTCTACCATACAGTGGTCCTGGTTTATTATGTTCAGGGGTTCATGAGGTCGGTGAGGTGGTGGGTGCGTGGGTGAGAGGGTATCCAAAGATTCACCAGGCATGGTGAAGTGTTAAACCTGAGATATTCTTTAAGAATTAAATGAAACAATTACAAAAATTTAAATAGTGAAAATAAATCCAGTGCCATCATATGGTGCAAAAAGACTTATACAACCCCAATTCCGAAATATTTGGGACGAAGTGTAAATTGTGAATAAATCAAAATGCATTGACTTTCAGATCTCATGAGCCAATATGTTATTTATTGTAGAACATCGTTAACATTTCAAATTTTGAAACCGAGACATTTTACATTTTTGTCCACAAAATGAGCTTATTTCAAATTTTCTGGCTGCAACAGGTCTCAAAAAAGTTGGGACACAGGCAAAAAAGGGCTGAAAAAGCAATTAATGTATAAGAGAATCAGCTGAAAGAACATTTAGCAAGTAATTAAGTTAACTGGCGTCAGGTGTGTAACATGATTGGCTATAAAAGGGATGTCTTAGAGAGGCTGAGTCTCTCAGAAGTAAAGATGGCCAGAGGCTCTCCAACCTGTGAAGGTTTGTGTAAAAAAATTGTGGAATACTTTAAAAACAATGTTCCTCAACGTCAAATTGCAAAGGCTTTGAAGGTCTCATCATCGACAGTGCATAACATCATCAAAAGATTCAGAGAAACTGGAAAAATCTCTGTGCGTAATGGACAAGGCCAAAGACCTTTACTGGATGCCAGTGATCTTTGGGCCTTCAGACACCACAGCATCACTCACCGGCATGATTCTGTCATTGACATTACTAAATGTCCTCAATGCCCAGATGCCCCCACTCTGTGTTAAAAAGAAGAAGGGATGCTACACCATGGTAAACAGGCCCCTGTCCCAACTTTTTTGAGACCTGTAGCGGCCATCAAATTTGAAATGAGCTCATTTTTTGGATAAAATTGAAAAATTTCTCAGTTTCAACATTTGCAATGTTATCTCTGTTCTATTATGAATAAAATACTGGCTGGTGTGATTTGAAAGTCATTGCGTTTTGATTTTATTCACAGTTTACACTTTTTCCCAAATATTTCAGAATTGGGGTTGTACATCTCCTTTTTGCTGCTGTAAACTGACCCAGTGGCATTTCTGCTTGATTCATTGCAGTTGTTAGGGGGGATTATCTTGTGGATTTGCAGCCCTGTGACTTCATAAATTCTTCTGTCAGCTTCAAACGTAATGTTCCTCATTCAAACAGCAGGGTGCACCATGTACTTGTGTTTAGGGCAAACTTTTAACATCTAAATCTGTATCTCTCTCACTCTTACTGTTTTCCAAAAATACTAGTGCTCCCTTTCCAAACTCATAAAGACGGGCCTTATTCGCTGTGAGGAGCTCAATTCAGCCGTAGCCTTGTGGAACCAGAAAAAAATGGGCGAAAGGGTTCTGTTCCAGCATAAGCGATAGCATGGGCATATGATAGCTAGCTTTTACCTTGCTGGTGATTTACCCGTCACTAATTTGCTTTCAGCTCTCCGAACAAACACAGCTCCTTCCATGCTCATACTTTACCTAAGCAAGCATGAAGGCATTTTTCACCTAATATGGGAGGAATTGACATTTAAGGAAGTAAGCATTAGGCTGAATGTCTAGTCCAAGGCTATTGGTTTTACAGATAAGCCGAGCGGTATATCGGCAGCCATCTGACGGCCGTTGCCTCTTGTTTTCCCCTCTGTAGGCTGTCAGAGTTGGCGGATTTGGCGACAGTCGGTTTGCTGCGGCTCACGTGCGCCCAGCCTGACTGCAGTTTTACACTCCTGCTACAACTCCTTCTGCAGTCCGACTGCGCTCTCCTGCGAACCCTGCTGAGCCACACATGTGAGGATCCCACTCTGCCGTGCATGGGAGCTCAGTGAAATATGGTTACCATAACTTTCAGTTCCAAACACACACACTATATATGAATATTGTGTATGTGTGAAGAGTGAGTCTGTTCCAAGCCTAATGGCTTATCAGGTCAGTGCTTAACCCCAGTTTCAATAGCATGAAGCAAATAGGAGTGATGTTAATCCCCCTGGATGGGATGCCAGCCCATCGTAGGTAACTCCCCCAGCTCTTAGACAAGTTTCCCTGACAATTTGACGGAGCCCAATTATACACCTGGGTGGAGTGAGACACTGCAGGAGTGTTTTAGCCTGAGAACACACCGCGAAAGCCATGGCTACGACTCAAGCTCAGGTCCCAACTCAAGCACACTTTACTACTGCACTAATGCATCTCCCATCTATATAACCTAATATACTGTTAGGTCAATAAATATGCGGACAAAGACGCATTGTTTTTGTTCAGGAAATGGGATGCTACTACAATGAATAAGAAAAAAAAATTTAGGTGTAGAATTTCAGGAGTTTTTTCCTAAATGTTGTCCAAAATCATGAATGAAGCATGTACACCTATTTTATGCACAGACCCCTCAGTTTAAGGGGTTCAAAAGCAATTGGACTAACTGCCTTTATAAACAAGTGGTGCCAGGCACAACAAACCCCGCCCCTCGCACATACTTTCACCTACTTGTACGAAATTCTATAGGGATCTATTCTGGGTCAGTGGCAATCCCTACACCGAATTTGGGGTGAATGTGCCCTTTACTTTTGCTGCTAGAGTGTTAACAAACAAACAAACGCGCAAACACAGAAACAAACCAAACCAAAAACAATACCCCTTGCCCTCACCCTTCAGATGGGGCGGAGTAATAATTATGTTGTCATCTTTAATACTTAGAGGCAAACCTCTTGCAGTCTATGACCGTCTGAAGTCTGGAACCCAAAGACATCACCAGACACTGGGTTTCTTCCCTGGTGATGCTCTGATCCTCCTTCACTTCAGTCATGTTCTGATCCAGTCCAGCTGTTGGGGCGGTGTGTCTTCAGCAAGTGAAATGCAGCTCAGTTGGATTCAGGTCATATGATTGATTTGTCCATGTTAGATCATTCTACTTCTTTGACTTAAAAAAATCTGGGTGAGCTGCCGGATAGCTCACTCAGTTAAGGCACTGCGCTGCAGTGCAGAGGTGACTATCACGTAGGGGTTCGAGCCCCGGCGTACCCACCGGCAGGGGCCGGCAGCTTTTTCAGAGTAGCGCACAATTGGCCATCGCGCTACAGGGTTTCAAATTGGGAAGGGACTGCCGGATTTGGGATACATAATCAGCTTTGTTCGTTGCTCCAGCGCCTCCTGTTGGCCAGACGGGCGCTCTTCAGGAAGACTCTGGGTTTGTTCATGTCCGGGTATCCTCCGCCCTCGTTCTGAACTTACGAGGATTCGACCAATTAGTGTATAAAAATCAGTGGTTGACAGGCACATGCTTTGGAGGAGAGTCGTGAGCTGTCCTCACTATCCTGAGTTGGCAGCAAGGGGTCGCATACGAGCAAGCTTTGTACATAGTTCACCAATTGGGCATTCCAGATTCGGGTGGGATTGGAGATGCCAAATAAAAAAAAAAAAAAAACTTGGGTTCTTTCTGCAGCATGGCCCCTAATCACCACATGTAATGTAGCGCAATGCAATTCAGAATTCATCTTTTAGCTTTTGTCAACGGTCTCATCACCAGGAGATACGAGGGACCCCGCTCATTTAGCAGCGACACACGCTTTAGCACTGACCCCTCTTCACAGACCAGGTGTGCGTTGGGTAGCCCTGCCGCCTCTCAACAAGAAGGTTGTGGATTTGAATCCAGTCTTTCTGTGTGGACTTTGCCTGTTCTTTCCATGTTTGCGTGGGGTTTCTTCCGGGCTACTTCAGTTTTCTCCCACAGTCCAAAGACATGCATGCTAGGCTAATTGGAGACGCTAAACTTCCATTTGGTATGAATGAATCGTATGTTGACATGACATTGCTTAAAAAAATTGCTGGAAAGGTTGATAAGCAATAAAGAACTAATCAGATGAGGTGGTGTGCTTCCGATCATGAGCCGTCCCTTTCCTTTCCCATAGTCTTCTTCTCCTGTCTCTTTGTCGATCTTTGTCTCATTTGTTTGCCGGATGTTATATAAGAAGTATACTGGCATTTTTAGATTTTTTTTGGGTAAGTTTCCTTTTTTGAGCCTTACCAATAGTTTACATGATAAAATCAACCGCTTTATTTACTCAGGTGGTTGATAATCTCTTGGTTGATGACTTTGGCACTGATACGCCTGCCTGCTGGAGAATGTTCTTGATTTGGCCAACTATCATTAAGGGGTTTTTCGGAGCTAGGAAAAGAGTTCTTTTGTCATCCGCGGCAGTTGTTACGGTCTTTTTGTATTCCTGAACTTGGCAGTGCCTTCTATCTTTTTAAGAATATACCAAAAAGTTTAGTAAACCACATCTCATGGTTTCTCTTTTCTCTAGTATGTCTTGATTTCTTAGCCTAATAATGGCTTGATTTACTTGCACTGACAGCTCTTTGGATTTCAATTTGAAAGTCACCAGCACCAGATTCCAAATGAAAATGTAACTCTTGAAATCAACCGTTGACCTTTCAGGTGCTCATTATTAATAAAGTTATCGTGGAATAAAACACTTCTGGCCATGGAACAACTGAGCATCCAAGTGTTCAAATACTTTTGGCCCCTTAAAAAAAATGTAGTCTTCTTAAAAATTCTGCAATTTCTGACACCATCCCCCAAATTTCTGATGCGTTAATCCTCAAAATGATGCAGAATTTTCTGGCTTTGAGCTCATATTTATTATTTAGTTTCAGCTCCAATATTCTGTGGTTGGCAGTTGAAAAAAGTAATAGAATTATCAATATCAAAATATTTATCGACCTACCTGCATATGTATTAATATGCAAAGATGTTAAATTTTGCTGGGAGAAACTAATGGTATCTGAAAAAAATGTATCAAATATGACTGCGTATTGCCTCTGAGGTCAAAACTGTCAAGGCCATTGTAATTATGTTTCATTTTTTTTCTTTAAAAAGTCCTGAAATATTACTAGTATGCCTTGAAAGAGCATTTGTTTTAATATCTGGTCATTTTTTTTGCAGTGTAAAAGAAAAACACTTCTTCTCCTCTGTAGCCCGATGCTCTGGGCCACTGTCTGTCCCCCGCGACAAAAGGGGAATCAATCTGACCTCAAATATCTTTTTTTCAACAATTTTATGAATTTTTTGTCCTTTAGTTCTTGAAAATTTCATCTTCCATAAAATTACATTCATGGCACAGTTTCCCATAGGCCGGTACGAGACACATTCAGCACAGCCAAGGACAGCTGAAGAGGAAGCCCTTGCGTTTTAGTGCTCTGTCAGTACCAACCAGCTCGAGTTGATAAAAAAGTTTTATTGTGAAGCAAAGCTGAGTAGCTGAGCCAGGATCAAATCGCTGTATGCGGTGTCATCCTTATCATTATTAAATCAGTAGTGCTTGCTTATAAAAACCACTTCAGTTGAACGAGTGACCTGTAAAGATCCCTAGCGCCTTCTGAAAGTCTTTTATAGACTGCAGAGCTCTTGTTGGTTAATTTATGTTGAAGGGGCCCCATTCATTCATAATGGCCCTGCTCCTAAAGGTGACGGTCGCTTTTGGTTTGTACCAGGTATGCGGCATTACTTTAAATCACCTTGGCAATCCTGTGGCTATCACAGCAGGGCTAATAAAAACAAACAGCAGCTGCAGTTATCCAATCCACTGCAGGGACTTTCTTGTAAGGGCTCGCTTACTTTGGCGCACTGTAAGTGATGGGAGAAGCCCTTTCCACTCGGAGTGAATGTAACTTGGTCCACATGTGGCATAGTTGGGTCCCAACTTGCCATTCCTCTCATAGGATAGCTTGTGTACCATTAGCATGCAAGTACATTCAATGTGACACTATCGCAGGCAATGTAACATTAGCACCATAGAACCTATCAGCTTCTCCAGAGCATTGGACCGGCTTCAGTGCTGTGGGGTTTACCTGTATTGGGAATGGGGGTTTCTGGGATATATACTGCGGGAGCATCAAGGTCACGAGGGCTTTGTGAGTGATTGAGTGCCCAGACAGCTCTGAACTGGAGCGGTTCATTCATCATAACTCATCTGCCACTGTGTAATGGGATCATTATTAAAAACCGGGCAGTTAAGACCTCTTGTGCCTCTCAGCGCCCAAAGCGGAAACCCACCGTAAGTCCCACTTCTCCAGCTGTTGGCTCATCGTCGTCCGACACGGACTCTCCTCGTGGGGTGATTAACAAGCCGGTGAAGGCCGAGGCGCCGCCACTGCCTGCCAAACGCGCCCAAACGATGTGATCCTGCATCGACGGAGAACCTCATTCCTTTGTAGAAAGCAAGGAGGAACAAACAGGAATGTTATGGGGGCGGATCAATTTCCCCCGCAAACGTTTCAGTTTGTATCTTCTCTTTCTTCTGTTTTATTAAATTCAAATGTAAATACAGCAGGTAATCGAAGCCTGTCATTTTAAAGCAGCGGAAAATTTGTCAAAGGAGCGCAAATGACGCATTTGCTTTTCTAATCTCAATCTTCATCGAGTGGCGCATCACATTCACTCACCAATTCAAATGCCTGTCGCCAGCAACAGTGGTTGATTAAAACAAGCTCACGGTCATTGGTGGCGAACTAGTGCTCTCACAGCTAGCTCTCCTGTCCTCGGTCTCCGTCGGAAGGACATGCTATCAAAGCCTATTCATCTGCATTTCACACATTTGTGTAGCTGGCGTTTATGTACCAGTGTCGGAGTTTTTTTCACTTTTTTATAATGATTCTTGGGAGTGTTCAGTTTTCGAAGCCTTTGAATTCCTTGATTTTGTTTACCTGATCTCAGTTGGGATTACTCTTGATTGAGATGAAAAGCTATTTATTTAGCATGATGTTGAACATTATCATCGGTTTGGTGCTAAAAAGAACTGATCTTGGTACTTAGTGCACGTAATCATTCACTACCCTACATACATGGAGAAGTTACACGAACAAATGAAATCAAATTGCCCGAGTAGATGAAACAGATCTAAACAGCCGCTGAGAGCTGGGGTGGCGGTGGTTGAGCACCATTGCAAATTAGTGGCGAAAAGCAAAAAACAATGTGCCAGTAATGTCAGGGAGCAGGTACGTGTAGCAAAGAGCAGAAGCAGCAATGGCCAGCACGCAAAGCAGACAATGTGGGAACAGCAGCAGGGCGTAAATCTAATCAGCAGTTTTTGAAGAGTGCGCTCCATTACTGATGTGATGTGTTCAGATGTGATTGGCTGTTGAGAGGACTCATACTCTCCAAAATTGAACATGGTGCTGCAGAAGGAGTTTGCCGACTAAAAATTTCACGGACAGTGCTTTTTTCAAATTGACTTGGTTCAACTTGCTGTGCTGTCCTTGTTCCACGTGCATGTCATTTGTTCATTATTAATCTGTGGTTCTTTAAATACTCTGTCTGTTTAAGATCATCATAGTGATTCCCAAGCCATGACCTCAATAATGGGTGACTAAACCTGTCGATATAGAAACATTTCACAAAATTCGATTTCGTCAGCAAATAAGCAAAAAAGTGTGCACACTGGAAATGGTTTTATTTATTCAATCACTATTTGGGTCCAGTCACAATTATTCATTTATTTGTGACTTTTGTTGCACTACGTCAAAAATGTCTTTCGTCTGCTGGGCCCTGTTAGACAGTGCAGAATTATCAAGTGAAGTAACATCAGCCAAGTATAAAGTTTTAAAAACCCAGAAGTCAGATTAAATTGGAACAGGGACTGAAGTAAAAGGATTTGCTCTGTGATACAGCTATGGAGCAGACTGTATAATCCTGCTCGGTGATACGGGCCTGGTCTCGTGTTTCCGCAGCGCTCTCAGGCACGTGTGAAGACCAGGGTGCGGTACGCTCTGCAGGGATGGGACAGGGTGAGGACGCCTTCCTGGAGGCTGCGTTTTCGGTCCTCTCCTCCCTCAATTCTGCCCCCGAGTCTCTGGCCCTCGCCTTCGAAACCTACTTCGACAAGAAATCTCTGTGGGATCATTTATATAATCTTCAAGGTAATGTGTGGGCCCTACATATTGACCAAAAACCACACATTGAATGTTTCTGTTGTGATTTTGGTGTTTGTTTTTTAACATTGAGTGATATGTTTTATCTGTCCATGTAGTAAAGACTACATCAGAAGTGTATTTACTTCTAACTTTGGCTGGAAGTACATCATTTGAACCATTTGAAAATACCACTGGTACTCGATTTCTTGAATAGCTAAGGCTTGGCATTGCTATTCTCCCACAGAGAGGTGTCTGGTAACATTTTAAAAACAATTATGGCGATAATAATGAAATGGTGAGCCTTCAGCATAATAGTGTTTTTGTTTCCATCAGTGATATATTCTATTCACTGCAAAATCAATGTGAGTGTGTGTGTGTGTGTGTGCGTGTGTGCGTGTGTGTGTGTTGAGGGGGCGGGGGGAGTCCTACACGAATGTTTCCCGTAGCGTAAGAACGTTAATTTAATCTGCTGAAACAGAGTCTACAATTCTTTCCTCACTCTTTTCCTGTTGGCAAAGCTTTGATTTGAGGTTTTAATCAGGGCTCCCATGGAGAATGAAGCCTCTTTTTTGTATTTTATTACACACGAGTGGTAATTATTGCTGCATAAATTAGACAAATTGTGGAGAGGAGTTCGCTGGAGAACGGGAATCATGTGGAAGCTGGATATGCATATTACAGTGTCACTGAAGATTTAGTGCTCTTCTTGGTATAAGTACATTATTGACATGGTCCACACCTCTCTGTAACATACTGGCAATAATTGAACTTTGGACAAAGAGATCCTCTTATTTATTTATGTAAAATTTCCTCTGTTCGCTACTTAAGAAGAGACAGTTGATGTGGGTTCTCAGCAGCATGATGGGTTTCAGAAGCGTCACAGCGTGACTCAGGCCTATGATATTTTTGTAGGCGTTGTTGTTTCAGCTCGACCTGTGGCTTCTCTTATCCCTCCATGCTGTTCTTTGTCCAGAGTCTGAGTGTAGTAAGTATTTGAGGTGAAAGCAGTGTTTCCCAAGTTGACACTCAGTGGAATCTAAATTGGTTTGAAGCAGAGGACTTAATTCACCCAAACAACTGACTTCTCTGCTTTAGCTCAGATTGAAGCGGGAAATCCTGTCTGACTTGGAGAACGTCTTTGTTGGATCTTTTTTATCTTACTGACTTTGAGTTCACCACTGTATTTAAGACCTACTGGCAGAGGAACCTTCTGGTTCAGTTTGTGTTGATGAGGGTCCCTGATGCTTTCCTGCATTTTTGTCACCATATTTAACAGCTGTATACGGAAAGATACAGAGGTATTATGGGAAATAGTGAACCCAACAATGCAATGGCCGTGTCTGTGCACTTACACAGTCACCAACCACAAGGCTTTTAAAATTGCCAGGGTGAGATGTTACTTGTGACTGCATTGTATTGTGGTTTACAATGCACTACAAAAACAGCTGCGACTGCCAACTGCGAAATTTGGTCAATGTAGCATGGCATTTTGGTCTCTTTGCCATGCTGGTAAATTGCATGTTGATCATGTCCTGCACTGATCCATACTTTTAGCCTCAATGGGTATTTGAGTGATGTTAGTTTGCAGTTGGCGATTCTGAACACAGCCAATGACTTCTGCCTGCCTTGTACATCCTTTCCCAGGTTTATTCTACTCTGGCACCTCATTTTCCGATTTTAAACCCACTCAGCCCTGTTAGGCGTCAGTCTAGAACTGCCATATGAAGATTTGTGTGTCTCGGGTTCTCAGAGACATACATGGCACTCGTGACATCTGCAGTGTGTTGATCAGTGATGTCATCTTTCTGATCCGCACCTTTTCTTCCAAAGCAGACTCCAGCCAGGCAGAGCCAGCTGTGCTGAGGTGCTTAAGGGCTACCCTGACCGAGTCCATCAGCAACATCGTGGACAACATTGTCACCATGGTGACATCCTGGCAGGCGTCTGAGGCCCACTCATTGTCCACACAGGTCATCCCAGAGAGCGTGCTCAGCAAAGTGCCAAAGGAATGGAACTACATGTCCCAGAACACCCCAAAAGAAGAGTCTTCCAATGGTGAGAACTTCATTCTTGCCCCCCCACCACAGAAGTTAAGGCCCATGTTTTAGGAAAAGGATTATCCTGGTACAATAATGCAACTTTATTTGTGATTATGTGTTGCAAAACATTCAGTTGATGCTTAAAATGAATATTTCTTCTTGTAAAAAAAAAAGTGTTTTTATGGCAGCCTGGTTACTTGATGCTATTAAAACATCATTGAGACCTCAAATTAAAAGATTATGTATTGAGTGACTGATCCGAAACCTTGATGCCATTATTGCATATTTCGTATTCTCGTAATGAATCTTTTTTAATCTTCAAATTCAGAATGCTTAATTGACATGACTTCAATGTGTTGGTTGTGAAAGCTTTGCAAAAAAACTTACAATAACTACAGTGAAACATGTAAGAGATAACATTTTTTTTCTCTACTTTATTTCGTTCGTGAGTCAGATTACAGCAAGCTCCTGGTCCGCTCAGTGTCCTTCGTCTTCATAAACCTGCCCTCCGTGGTGGCAAACCTGCCCCTGTCTGTCCGCATCCTCTTCTGCGCTGGGGAGAAGCGCCTTTCCCAGACGTCTCAGCGGCTGAACCCCATGGGGCTGCTCCTCTGGGCCCTTCTGGGACTTTTGTGTCAAAGTCTGCAGGACAGGGCCTCCCTGGAGGGCCTGGCACACGGGGATGTGGAGAAGATGGCCCTGGTGGTGGACTGCCTCCGGGCTGCAATGGGTCAGCAGAGGGGGGTCCCCAAACCCGTGGTCCAAAGGGCGCTGGAGACCCTGGACGAGGCCCGCCCGAAATGGAGATCCACTCAGCTCCAGAAAGCCAGAGCACTGTGTACTGAGGGGTGAGGGAGTGTGAATCAAAATTCTTCGTTTTATAACCCATATTGAGCTAGAACATGGCTTAATCCGTATCTGTGGAACTGGCTTAAAATCTTTATTGTCTTTCAAGTAGAACTTATTAACTTGTTTCAAATTACTATTCCCTGGACAAGATAATAAAATTTTCTTTTCCCGTTGGTTAACCCCTTTGTGCAGAATACAAATAAATACCAATTTTTCCTGTCATGCCTGAGTCTGTTTAGGCTTTAAAACTCAGTATTTGTGTCACAGAGACTCTGGAAAATTATTCCAGTGAAGCAAGACATTTGGTAATTCAATTACAGAATTATTTTGGAATTAAATTTCAGAATTTAGGGGTGCTGGTGTCTGTGTGTGTGCAAAGGGGTTAATCTCAGTGTGTAAAAGTGCCTCATCTCTGTCCATAGCACTATGTTACTTTGCAAAAGAGTCATGGCAATCTAAAAAATCTGGCAAAGATATTTGATAAATGCTTAGTTTGACTTATTGTTGTTTTTCCTATTCTATTTTATGGAAGCTATGGTGTAAATGGAGGTAACTGAGCTAATGATTGCTCAGGAAGTAGACATGCACATAGCTAGTTAGCACGTAAGATTAAGCTACTTGGCGACTCTGCCTGTGCTTAAGCGCCATAATTGGATTATCTTTCTGCAGTAGTCATGATTTATTTGGCAGCATCTATTGCCACATTGCTTCCATATTTTTTGCATGGCACCCAGTGTAAATGGTTCAGTTGGGCACTTATTACACTAATTATGCTGCCTGATATGCTGTTATGAAAACAGAAGTTTTCATAACAGATACATTTCAGATACAAAAAAAACCTCTGCAATGCTTTGCTTGCTTGATGACAGGCATGGTGCAAATATAGTAATTCCCATTTGAATATTTATGTTGTATTTATAAGTAATTGCATTCAAATTTTAGCAGTCTGGAGTAATTTAATAATAGCATTATACTGGCTGAGAATATCCCTTCGTGTTCTAGTAGGCAAAATAGTCTTGTCGCTCTGCAGGTCTGACTGTTTGCGAATGTTTACTTTATACGTACTTCAAGCCAAGAAAGTATTTTGCTATTTAGCTGTTTTTTTTTTTGCTATTTTTCTTTTACTAAATGCTACGAGCCATTGCTTTGTGACCTATCCTGACAGCAGATGTTTGTGACTGTAGAGGACATGAACATGCTCCTTTGTGAGGGATGTCTTTGTTTTCCATGGAAATATCCATCCTTATTGAAAGTCATTTAGCCGAGATGGAAACTCCAGCAAAAAAAAAATAAAAAATCTTAAAGATAAACAGATTAGGGTAAGTGTTCCAGGAAAAGTTCAGTGTTCTGTGGCTGCAGTTACGGGAAACCCAGAAAAGAAACTTTTACAGCGAGGATGAGAGAAAAGTGGCTGAGGAGCAGAATGAAAGAGTGATTATATATCACCTGTCTCTGACGCTTTCCCCAATCATTACTATTCATTAAAATAACCTTCGCTTTGAAGTGACGCCTGAGTTGTAAACAATCAGGTTACAGTGAATCGTAGGGGGGGAGCTTGCAAGTTCAAAAAATGAAGTCGTCGCCCCCTCCCCTCCCCCCTTCCCCCTACCAGCACACCATCTTTGCAAAGTAATTTGGAGAGGAGAAGATTATTGTTTTCCATCATGCTGACCCTGACTCGGCTGACGGGATGCATACACAGATTAAGATGAATGCAGTTATTCCTCGGCTGTGGTCTGCCACTTTCGGCCCGCGCGGCGTCTAATGACGTGATTGATAGGCTGTCCCAAATCTGGAGAGGAACTCATTAATCACGGCGATGACTGAATCCAATCATCTGCCTCACCTGCACAGTGATGGACAAGAAAGGATACAGGGGCGGGTGCTGACACCCACGGAGCGGCTGGCCAGAGAGAGCGGCCTGCTTCCTCAATGTCACAGCACTAAAGGCTGCCTGACAGGCCAGTCTGCTCCCGCCACCTTATAATTAAAAAAGTGTGGGGGGGGGTGGGGGGGCGAGAGGGCAGGAAAACAGAAGAGAGAGAGAGAGAGAGAGAGAGAGAGAGAGAGAGAGAGAGAGAGTGGTGGGGGGGGGGGGAACAATGTCAGGAAGTCTATCTGGAGGAAAGTGTTCATTTTTTAAGTTGACGTGCGGATTCGCAGTAAAAATATAGTGTGGAAGGGCGCCTGAGTGACTCGCTCTTGTGCCAGGCCAAATAGACGGAAGACCTTGGAATCATCTTTTACGTGCTGGCTTGGGAACGCCCAAGCTACACACTTAAACACACACGTGAGCACTTTCGGGAGCGGAGACTGATGCATACACTCTGGTTATACTCTCACACAGAGGCGTGCTCTCACAATATGTGTTGTACATATACGTACCTCCACATCCGGTCTGTTTACGAGATAACATACATACATACACGTTCAGCTACGTGAGTTAGTATTCAGATGTCTTGTCTTTGTTAATGCAAAATCTGTTGAACAGTTTTGCGCACTGTTTCGAATGAAAAGTGAGCCATCACACTTGGTCTTGAGGCTGGAACGCAGACACAGCCGGAGGGGTGAAAACATTAAAAACCTGATCAGTGCACGAGGCCGTCTAACGCTTCATTAGGTCGTGGAGTGCTGCCTGTGTGACTTCCCTCTGCTCGTCCAATGAAGCGCGACAGGGTCATCGTCAGGGAGAGCTGCTGCTCGACTAGCTGCTGTTTGCTGCTCGGGGGCTTTTTCCGTCACTGTCTCTCAGTGCAGTAAAATGTGCAGAATGAAGATTCTCCTTTTGCCAGATTTCAGTATGAATGATTGCATTATCTGCTGAACATTCAGTAACACGTCTGTATTGGTATTGTTCTGCAGTTAATTGTTGTAAATCATGTTCAGAATAGGTGGGCTCTTATTGCTGTGCATGTCAACGTGTGCATGGTGGGCCGTTGCTTTCATTTCTTGCTCAGAATACAAATAATGTCAATTTTTCCTGTTATGCATGAGCCTATTTAGGCTTTATAAGTCAGTATTTGTGTTATTATATTGAAGCAAGACATTTGGAAATTCAATTACAGAATTACGTGGGAATTAAATTTCCAAATTTACAGACGCCAGCATCTATATCTGCGCAAAGGGCTTGAGTCAGAGTTGAGTGGAATATTGCGGATGATTTCTATCATGCTCTTTTTTGTTATAAACAGACCTCCTAACAGGAAAGATGTTGAGAAGTTGAATTTGTGTTTCTTTTGTCGGCTGTATTGATGTTCTCTCTCTCTCGCTCTCTCTCGCTCTCTCTCTCTCTCTCTCTGTCAGTGCGTTTGAGGTGGCGGAATGCGGCTCGGCACCTGAGAGCGACGGCGTGCTTGAACCCACTGAGCAGAAAATAGGTCTGATGGTCCTGGAGATCTGCCACAAAGCAGGTGGCGGCGAGTACCTGAGGCAAATTTATCACATCATCCGACTCAATGAGGTAGGGAAACGCTCTTTTTCCCGAGCAATTAGGTGTGTGCTGGCCTGAGGCAGCGTCTGTGCGCAGCGAGGGGTTAGCGCTGGAGCCGAGCGCTCCGTGGCGCACACCGGCACCCCCCTCTCCGCGGGCCGCCGCGGTTTTTGGGAAGATAAAAGGGGACGGGGTGGGGATGGAGGGTGGGGGGTGGGGGTGTTGAGAATTCTATAGATCACTGGGGGTGTACTGCCCCCACCGCCCCCCCAACCCACAGTTCCCAGTGCCAATTTCCTGTCCCACTGAACTGGGGCGTGTATGGGCTCGGCTCAGCTCATCCGTTGTAGCGCTCTTCCGCTCCGGCCTGCATCACTGCGGATCCCCTCGCACAATGCACCGAGATGAGCCAGGAGGGGGTTTTGTGCAGCTTGTTCGGCTGGGGCCTCCATTTGCGGCGTGTTGCACAGTTTCCGGACTAATCGGCTCTGAAGACTCACCTCGGGTGAAGTAGTGAATCAGCAATAAGTGGTTTAATAACGCGCTCATGTTTCCTGTGGGGCACTATGTTTTTCCTCCGCACTCCAAAGAAACGCAAACCAGGTTAATTGGTGGGTTTATATTACCGCTAGATATGTTTGAGTGAATGACGTGTCGTTTATGCTGCATCAGCGACCTGCGCGGGATGTGCACCTGTGTGCGCTGGACGAGGCCCTGGACCCTCCCGTGATGAAGCTGAATGAGCCGTTTGATAACGGATGATATTTATGCTCACACACCCCTCAAACACCAACTGCTGTAGCCCCTGTTCGTCTCCTTGAACGGACGCTAAATGCTAGAATAACTGCAACATTTTGTTTAGTAGTTAGGTCTTCTCCCTCCATTTGGTTACGTCGCCCCATTGCGCAGGTTGCGTGTAGTATCTTACTGATTATTGGTGTAACACAGGCGCAGTGGAGCTCAGTTATTGAGCTTTCAGCGCACAGGGGTGTGATATAGTTGGCACGGCGAGTGCATCTGACCAGCGCTGGTCCAAACTCATGTTGGTTCACTGGCAGACCTCGGATATGTGAGGTTGTGTTGTGGTGCTAAGTGTGGAGCGCTGGCAGTAAAGTGGGGCACAGGGGTGGGGTCCGGTGGGGTCAGATCAAGCTCCAGGAAACCCACACACACTAACCCCCCACACCACACCCCCCCTGCACCCCACAGAAGGTCAGCAGAAGGACATGGAGAAATGGGAGAGGCAGAGCGGCTGGGCGGGTGACAGGTGTGAGTGATTGGGGTGGGGTGGGGGTGGCCTACGGGGTGCCGCACCCTGTCCTTCACGCGCTCACTGAGTGCAGGAGGAGGAGGAGGGAAAGTTTGAGCTCCTGTCTCCCTCCCGCAGTGTCAGCCCCCCCCCCCCCCCCCCTCACTGCACTGCTGTGTCTGTACATGTCCTGTCCTGACCAGGGTCCCTCCTCCCTGCTTCTGCTGCCTCTATTTCTGAGCAGACAGAGTCATCTGTACTTCTGTGGGGCCGTTTACTGAGGGAGTCCAGCCTCTGTCTGCAAACACTGCGCTGGGACTCTGTTCTGCTCCGCTCTCTTTTCTGAGCGAGAGAGAACTTTTATACTTGAACTCTGTCTATCTGCCTGCCTGTCTGCGTGGCTGTCTGCCTGTCTGTGTGTCTGTCTGTGTGTCTATCTGCCTACATGTCTGTCTGTCTGTCTATCTACCTACCTGTCTGTGTGTCTGCCTGCGTGCCTGTCTGCCTGTCTGTGTGTCTGTCTGTGTGTCTATCTGCCTACATGTCTGTCTGTCTGTCTATCTGCCTGCCAGTCTGTGTGTCTGTCTGCCTGCGTGCCTGTCTGTCTTCCTGTCTGTCTGTCTGCCTCTCTGTCTGTCTATCTGCCCGCCTGTCTGTGTGTCTGTCTGTCTGTCTATCTATCTGCCAGCCTGTCTGTCTGTCTGTCTGCCTGCGTGCCTGTCTGTCGTCCTGCCTGTCCGTCTGCCTCTCTGTCTGTCTGTCTGTCTGTCTATCTGCCAGCCTGTCTGCCTGTCTGTCTGTCTGTCTGCCTGTGCACATTTTATAACTGTATTTCTGTACACTGTACTGAGATGTGCTTCTGTGTGCATGTCAGGGCGCAGAACTTGAGTGCTTTACTGTTGAAATATTGGTTCAATCTTTTATAAAAGTGTGGAATAAGTTAATGTTATTAATTTATTTTTTATCTGCCCTCTACCTGTCCTCTCCGCTCCTACCGATGCCCGCCCCCTCCCTGTCATTCCGACTGTGCGTACAGGAGCTGCTCGCCTCCATGCTCTCCGCTCTGACTGACTCGGCTCAGACCAGCCCCCAGGCCCCCGCCATGACCCTGACCCCGGGCCCTGCCGGCCCCCGACCCCCCTTCAACCCCATCGCTCAGTTCAACCACATCGGTGCCAAGGAGTTCGACCAGGTTTGTGGACCTGACTGCATCTCTCCCAAAGAGAAGCTGCTGTGATTTGCATTAGCCTTCTCTTTCTGTTTGATTGCATCATAAACTGCATAAACATGATAACTTCACCAGAGGCCTTCGCAAGGACAGTGCGTGGATGACCATGAAAAATAGCTGCCGGGTGTTTCATCGCTAAGTTGACACTTGGGGCATGCTAAATCGCGAAAGTCATATTTATTATTTTTTTAAAGAAGTTTTTTGTAATACAAAAATTGATTTTCACAACTTTGTAACCAACCTGCCTTACATTTACTTTCCTCTGAAGCAGTTCAGGGTGTCATCGTGATTTTTTCTTTTGCCCATTGAGCACAACTAGTCTGGAACTTTCCATTCCGTCAAGGCCACTAAAGTTCTATCTGTGTCTTTCTCGTGAGGTGGGTAGAGTGACGAGCTGTGAGCCTTTCACTGCTTTGTGAGCTGAGACGTAAACTTCCCAATTCTCAATAGGTCGTTCTTAGAGCAAAATTTTGATAGATAAGAGCGACAAAGGGATAAAAGGCGAGTGAGAATCTTGAAATGGCTCAGGTACTGAAAAAGGAGATTCTTTTCTGCAGCTTCCAAAGACCTTTTCTCCCCAGAGCATCCTCAAAATTGTAGATTTAATGCTGATTCTAAAATAGTATTGTAGAGATAGGTGAGATTTTCCTGCCAGCACAAAAAAAAAAACAGTTCTATAAAAATCAGCATTTTTTGATAGGTTTAAGGTAAGTACCTTATATTTAACCCGGGTATTCTTTTATATGAGTTTTTAGAGATGTTTTAAGAGCCTGAAGTTAACACTGTGCCTTACTGATGAACTCTCCTGTAGGCTGTTGACTGTGTGCCAGCCCATAGACCTGCTGAGGAGCTGCACCTCAGTGGAGAGAGGAGGTGCTGTATCTCCCTAACCGTGACCCTGAAGATTCGCAGGACTGTCTGTTCACACCAGAATTAACTGCAATTTCAATTCCAAGGACCTAGATAGTGTAATTTGTTAAATTGTCCTCTTAATGATATCTCATCCTCTTAAACTACTTTTTTGAAAACCAGCGGACTGTCTCCTTTGACTGGGGTTCGGCCCAGGTGACGCCTGCCCTTTTGACTGGTTCATATAGCGATCAAACCACTCCGGAACCAATGTCCGTGTTTGTTTGTTGAAGAAAATTAGTGTTTTCCCCTCGCCGTCTCTTTGAGGCCAGTTGGAGTAATTGGATTGGTTACCGAGCCTCCTTATTGGAGAGGGCACCATTCCATTTGTACACAGCAGTCTGCACTGTATTTACGGAGTGATTAAACCTTCCTGTCTGCTGGTGGCATCCATGTTGTTTGTCAGATCAAAAAGAGGTGGATCGTGGTGTTGGGGGTGGTGGGGGGGGAGGGGGTGCGGCGGAGACGAACCATCAATCAGGAGGCAGTTGTGCTTCTCGCGCGCTGTCAATAAAGCCCTGACTGGAGGGAGCGGTGACATTTGAGCAATCAGAGAAATCGGATTTTTATTTGCCTTCCAAACAAAGAGGCAGACTCGCGCTTTTCAAAAGGAGGGGTGGGAGCGTGTGTGTATGTGGAGGGCTGCCAGGACTGCATTAAAATGGCTGGAAGAATAACCGCGCTCCAAAATTGATTTATCTTTTTATAAATGATGGCTACATCCCCAAATGGATTTATAAATTAATTGCTGTCTTATTGGAATAAAAACCTTCTTGTGCGGACATGATTGATGTGGTCTGTCAGAGTCCTTGTTCTGGACCCCCTCCTCCTTAGTTAGTCCGCCCCAGCTGGAGCCGTAATTTACTGATCGTATTAACTCTGATTAATAACTAACAATAGCTTCTCCTCATACATCAACAGTCAGCCATAAGTGAGTGGAGCTGGGACTGGGCCCAACTGCTGCCAACTTATCAGACGATGAGTCAGGTGACCTTGAGAACGCTGCTGGCGAACAGGTAAGAATCTCCTCTTTTTCTTTTTTTTATATTCGCGACTGCTGGCTGGTTGGAGGCTGTAGCCTCTTTTACAAACGTACACGTGCTGTAGCCCTGTGTCAAAGCGCTGTCGAGGGTGGCGAGAGGGTACCGCGAAACCAATATGGGGGGCAAGTTCTTCTTTTAGGTTTTCTGGTAAAAGCTTGCCAGAGGTCATGCTCGGTGCCGCGGTTTGCAGAGGTGAGACTTTGTAGGCATTTAAGCGCTACATGCTTTTTTTTCTGCCTGAAATTTAAACCCTTTGTGGACACGCGCCACGCTAACTCTAAAACTGGTGCTCACTTCGCCATTGTGTGGGGCTCCGGCAGAATTTCACCTCTGCAGACCTGCTGCTCGTCATTCTCTGATCCCTGCCTTTTTCAGAGAGCCTGAACCCTGCGAATCCCAGCGCGGAAGAAACAAGCGTTAGGCTAGATAGAGAGGTGAGTGGGAGAGAGACAGATGGAGGGAGAGAGCGAGAGAGAAATTGAATGGGAAACATGGAGGGAAAGCAAGAGAGAGAGACAGACAGTAAGATGGAAGGAGTGAGTGAGGGTCTGAGAGTCAGCAGCTGCGGAACAGGAAATGAACCCTCTTACTCTGGAGGACGTCATGAGCGGCGCTGGTTTCTGGTGTTGTGTGAAGGCCCTCTGTGGAGTGAGCGGAAGGTGAGGCTCGGGGTCGTGTGTTTGTGGGAGGGGTGTGTGCTGAGCTTTCCTTGGGGGGCGCGTTGGGGGTTTTAGGGAGCAGGTCAGGGGTTTTGGAGTGTGTGCGGAGGAGGCGGCCTTACCTCTGGGCCCTGTCCCCCCCCCTCACCATGCCCTGCGGAGCCTCCAGATGTTTGGGCTGCTGCTGTCACAGCGGGAGGTGACTGGGGGGAGCCGCTCGTTGCGTTAGTGTGTGATGGAGTGTGTGCGCTGGGGATGGGAGAGATTTGTGTGTGTGAGTCTGTGTCAGTCTGCGTTTGTGTGTGTGCGCGCGCATGTGTATATGTGTGTGTGTGTGAGTGTGTGTCTGTGTGCTTGTTTGTGTGTGTGCGCGCGTGCATGTGTGTGTATGTGCGTGTCTGTGTTTATGTGGGTGTGTTTGTGCAGGCACGGCTTGCACCAATAAGAGAACGAACTGCTTTGCTGGCAGCTCCGCCCCCTCATCAGTGCCAGGCGGCCCCATCTCGACCTGGAGTCTGGCAGCCTTGAAAGGGTTAAACTGAGAAAAGCCGACAGGGGTCTCGCCGCCAGCTGATTGAAGCTGAGCGGCGAAGTTTCTCGAGTCCGGAGCCCCCGACGCGCCACATAAATATTTATGCTACGATGTGACACGTATTAGGTACCAATATCTCACCCTCTCCCAGCCCTCAATTCTGAGCTGTCATCTCAGGCGCTATCAGCCGCCATAAGGCTTCTGCTCCTTGTCTAGCGGCTACATGAAATCCATTTTAAATCACCTTCGTTGTTACATGCACCTTATAATAAAGGGCAAGCTGCTTGTCTGCCAAGGACGGTGTTATAATACGGGTGAAGCAGCGGCGCTCCGTGTCCCCGGCCGGGTTTGCGAGCCGCGGCGTTCGGTGTTCGGTGCTATGTCGCACACGTGTATGAAACGGCGCACTGTCACTGCTCACCGGGGTGGAATCTGTGCGGGATTATTCCTGAAAGGCCATAAACGGGCGATTCCAAACTTTCGTTAATCACGTCGCGCGTGTCGAGATAAAAACAGGGAGGGAGAGCTTGCGAAGCGTGGATGGCAGAGGAGGGAGAGAGGTTGTGAATATTACATAATGTTCTCCAGTCTTGTGTTGAAATGTCCTGGGCTTTTCTCTTCCCCTCGTCATTAGGAGCCTCTTTGCTGTAGGAGTGGAGATGGTTTATGGCAGGATTATGAAGGGGAATACAGCGGTAAAGGTTGTGAGAGGGATAAAAAGAGAGCCGGCTCCTGCTGAAAGTTTTTGTAGACCTCTCTTAGCACTTCAATTTCTCTCCTATGTTTAACTTCTGCGTTTGCAGCAGAGGCAAAATGTGCTGATGCCAGGGATGATTGGTGGGGGATGTGGTTGTAAAATTTGAGGGGTTTGTAGCTTTGGATGCAACAACGCTATTTTCAGGTTTGCTATTTAGTCTACAGTTGTTAGTGAACCTGCTTTTTACATATATAGGTTACTCGTTTATTCTGTGTTGCCCACTGTGCATTATGAAGGAAGCACCATGAAGGAAGCCTTGTTTAGTCAAACTCATAGAGGCTTTATGGGTCTTTTTCACATGAATTTGTGATATTTTTGTGGTGTAGTAATGAGAGTAGTGAAAATACTTTGCTCATTGTCCTTTCCTCTCTAATACTGAGTGATTTTTCATCATTTTCCGGAACATTCTCTGTCCCACCCCCAACGATTCTCTTTCTGATGTGAGAGCCCTGAGAATTATCTGAGCCTCACATTCTGCTACCAGTATTGCCGTTATCATCTTTGGATTTATTCCATGTTGTAATAGACTAGGAACTGGGGACCTGTCTGTTTTTTTTACTAGGTGTCCGCATTAAATGTCCTCAGCTGTAACTTTATTGAGAAGCCCCATTAGAAACTTTTTCTCAGTGCTAACGCAGGTGATTTTGCAGCAGATGGCGCGGGCTCGGATTTATAAAGTTACGGGTGTCCCTTTTGTCACCTGTCACTCGGGCATCTCGGCCGCGCGTGTCATAAATCACTCTCAAATAGAGCTTTTCGCTGGCGCTTGCTGATTAATGCACCTGCGCTTCAGTGTTAGAGAACATTCCGACAGGACCCAAAGGCAACTTTTGACTTTTACTGGAATTGATCTGTGGGCGATTTTTCAGGATTTGTTCCCGTTTCGATCGCACGAGCGAATGTGACTTCAGATATGTATAAATAATCTTAACTCGTGCTTCGTGTTAAATTCTCTGTCATTTTCATCATTTGAAGTCACTCTGTGAGAAGCCAGGCCCTCATTCTTCATAGTACCAAATGTTCTGCATGATTCATGTTTAATGGAATTGGTAGCTACTGCAGAGAAAGCGATTTCCTTGTGCAATAGCGGGATGTGTTAAACCGAATTCATTGCTTTCCTCATTACTTTCAAGGTTCTGTTGTCTTTTGTTATTGAGTCAGTGGTACATGTTGGCAACATGAATAGAATCGAATCAGTCATCCCCCCTCGTCTTTGTGTGGACAAGGGTACCTTGTTTAAAGTCCATGAGATTAGGAGGTTAGTAATTCTTTAATTAATGTTACATTAGATTGAAACAAGAACCTTCTTTTCTCCTCTGTCACCTATGGACAGCAAGCAGTAACTACTGCCCTCCTCCGAATCCTCATATTATTTTTCTCATCTTTTACCCTGGCGCAGTGTTAGAGCACGGGATCCATTGTTTGTTTTTCCCAGCACATTATGCAAGAAAGGAAGTGCTGGAGTGTGTCTTTATTCAGACGCGCAACATCTCAGGGATCCGGGTGATGCTCCTCTCCGCCACTGAAACGCGTGTACGCGGGGCTGAGGAAAATGAATAGATGAAACGAGGGAGTCGACACAGCCACAGGAGGGAAGGGGAAAGTAATTGCCGGCATCCTTGTGAGATGTCACTCGTTAAGGTCGGATCCGGGGCCTGCTCTCGTTGCTGTGGGAGACCTCGGTCGGGTACTTTATTGGTTCTCGAGTGTTCTCTCGTGTTTGGACCTGGGAGATGATTACCCCCGACCCCTTGCACCCCCATTCGTGGCCTGGTTGGTTAAGCAGTGAATGATGAAGGATTGGGGGGGGAGGGGTGCGGTGAGGCATCCATCTTCTGAGTTGTATTATTTGAGCTCTTCACACCACATTGTACAATGTGCCTTGAATGAGAGAACCGTTTGAGCCCGTTTGGCTATATAGGGGCCAGCTTGTGTAAGGCTTAGCTATGTGCGGTAAATAGTAACACATGGTGGGATGTAAGAAATGACTTCATCAGAGATAAAGAACACTTTCGTGGTTTAACGGGAATTTGTTTGAAAATAAGAAACAGGTGTTTGCTCGCTGCAAAGCCGTAAATAATGTAGTCGATTCGGGCCTTAACATATGGCACAGATTTTAATGGCGAATTTGACAATAACATTTTTTTTTTTTTTTAGCATTAGTACTATTGCTACTGTCCACCGTGGCGACATCTTCCGTCGGCATTGTCATTTTACGACGTGCGGAAGTACAGTACTTTCAATTGCAGCAGTAGTCGGAGCATTTTCGAGAGGTAGGCAAATACCATCTGTTCCAAATGATGGCCATATGGTCTTCGTTTTTCTGAGGGAATTAAAATAAAAACAAATATGTCAGAAAGCTGAGGTTTTTCATGGGTGTTGATCAGCATCGTGCAGAAATCTGCATATCTGGTTGGCTAGCTTCATTGTTTGAATCTTTTGGTAAAATGCAGTTCACTATATTCAGAGGGTTAGAACATTTGTCGTAGCTTTATCTACTTTCTCTTTGTTTTTGCTCACCTGTTTTTCTTCACATACCATGTCCTGGCACTGAGTGCAAGCGACTTTGTCAAGGTTAGAGAAACTGAATTTTTCCTCTTGTTCTTGTCATACTGGGTGAGGAAAAACATTTGAGTTTTGAGGCATTGGGCCTTCTTACCGTCTCATGGGGAGGCAAATTCTTGTCACCCTGAAAGTCGAAACGATACGATGTGTCATTGAGGTATTTTTCTCTCCCCCATCCGACTCTCTCCTCTTCTGTGTGTCCCTCAGATTGACAGGTTGTGACAAAATAGCGTTCATGTTGCTTGAATACATCTTTTGTCTCGTCCTACGAGGTTTTTTTTTTTTTTTCCCCGTCGCTCTTGGTGCCTGTGCAGCTCTGACATATTGAGGTTTTCATTAGCTTTAACCAGGTGTGGTTTTCTTTATGGAGCCGGTATCTCTGTCGGTTTGTACCGAAGCCGAATAAATCAGCAGAGCCTGGAGAAAGGCCGTGGCCCCGACGCACATGGCAGAGACGAGCTGAGAGGCTCATTAATCAACCACCGAGTCACAGATGGGACGGCTTCCACACAAACTGCCAGCAGGCTGTGAAAGTCACATCCAACACACTCAACTGTCAACTAGGCAGTCCTCTGCACACTCCTGCCCTCTCCTCTCTCCTCTCACCTCCACGGTGATGACCTGGTCCGCCGCATGTGAAACTGCTTTCCCGGCTTTGCAAAAAAGCAAAAACAAAAAAGAACGCAGTTTGCTGGTGGTGCGCAGCAGTTTGTCTTCCAGTATCATGAAGAATTCTGGGAGATGGAGCGATGACTGAGGCACTCTTTATTGTAATGTGAGACGTTGAAAAGAGGAGAGTCTGTTAACTACAGGCAGGAGGGTTGCAAGCCTTGGGGAAAACTGTGTTTTTATTTAAATGTTATTTAATGAAGGTGCTTAATTTTTGGTGCTTGAAGCACTTGGATAACTTCTGTTCCATCACAGGCTAGAAACGATCACCTTCTGTGCCAACAAGGAACTGTGACGAAGGACGAAGACAAGAATTTAACTTTTATAGTCGCATTTGAAATTTTTTAAGCGCTACCCTGAGAATCATTGTTTTCTTTTTTTTTTTGTTTTTTGTTTTTTGCGAGCTATGTGGCATTTTATTACATTTTCCTCACTTGATTAGATGGCTCTTGGTTTCCACCTGTAAGAGAAGAAGGTTTTGCTAGCAATTATCTTTTGATGCTGATTTAACCATTTGTCGGTTAAATAAATGTTGAATACTATTCATGTCCAACACATTTCATGCAGCCAATGGGGAATATTATCTTCATTCAATGAATGCGAAAATAATGGCAATAGACAAGCTGCACTTGTACCAAAATGGAATGGCAGACACCCCATGTTAACTTCATTATGCCACAGTTCACCAGTGCATTGTGGGTGCACAAATGAGAGAGAGTTTGATTTTCCCCGCAGCTGAGTTCCTCTGTCCGCAAATGCTATGTTTTTGTGCCTGAAATGTATGAAGTTGGCCCGCAGTTACTATATTTTTTTACGGTTAAGATGCTAGCTAGTATTTCTGCTGCCATAACGCTGCCATTTGTTTTCTTTCTGTGCTCTTGGGTGCCATTCAAATGCCATAACTGTATTTTTATTTGGTCAGCTTTTTCTGAAGTTGATTAGTCGTCGCTGCCATTTGTTTTTCTTTGGATGGATCTTAGAATCATTTCCCGGTCTCATAACTTCCCTTTCTCTGAACTAATGGTGTTTTATTTAAATCCCTCATTTAAAAAATTATGCCAAAAAATGATTGAGAGTATATGATTTAGACAAGTACTGGACAGTTTTATGCATGTAGATCAATGCCCTTTGCTTTTTTTAATTCCACACACAACTTTCTCAGTGTCCTGGAAACAGACACTTATATTTATGTGGTGCTGGCAGTATCCTTTTTGTCCTCCCTGGGCCTAGTATCAAATAAAACGATCTATTATTCATACATACAGTTGTAGTTTACAATGCACCAGCTGTCCTGCAAGTGCTGCCTTTCACAAAACGCTAAAAATTGTTTTTTTTTTTTTTACATTTAACAATTTCCTTAGCCAGCTCTGCTATCAAGTTTCAAGTTCTTAAAATAATGCCCTTATGTTAATTTTGCAGCACCATTTGGCTGAGAGTATTTAAAGCTATCAGTGGTTAACAATTTGGAGTGGCTCATCTGAAAATAGATGCAGACGCCATTGGGGGTTAGATATGAAAACCCTGCTTTGCTATTAGCATACCTTTTAATGTTAAATAAGTGAATAAATGGATTTTTCCAGTTTATTTTGCGTGTTGCTCTGCCTGGATGTTTTTAAGTTGTATTCGCATCAAACAGAGCATAGAGTTGGTGTTAAAATCTGTGCCCCATTTACTCTGCATACTAGCACTGGATCGCTGACCCTGGCATGGTCATTCCGTGGATGTGCGACCTCTTCCAAATCCTGCCCTTCAAGCCCAAGGTACCACCTGCTCCCTCTACCAACTAAAACCTTCCCCTCCCCAACCGTCCTCCAACTTCACCCCCACCCCATCTCCAGTGCTCTTTAGATCTCTCACTGTAGTTTTCTTCTTTTTTTATGACTGACTTTACAGATATTTACAGTGGTACTCGTAGGATAGAGTACCCCACTGTCATGTTGTAAAAGGCAAGGCTTTATCCTGTGGTGCTGGGTAAATGACTGTCTGGTGGCATGTCCATTGGTCTTCGGTATGTGAAGCTAGCTCGTAATTTACAGCCCCGCTTGATCGATCGGATGTTTTCGCCCAGACGCTCGTAATGTTTGCGGAGTGGCTATATCCCTTCGGGTGAGTGACAGATCCATCTTGCTGCGTCTCGTGGTATTCCACAGTACAGGAGGTCTTGCAGGTGAATTCGTAAATGTGGGAGCTGAGGGGGGGAGGGGGATGGGTGTCACTGAATTGGTGTAACTATTTTTTCCCAAAAGCACTGATCCATTTCATTCACAGTCAGAAAAGGGTGTTATTAAGTTTCTAGCTTGTCGTGGTTAATTTGTCCGTTTGTGAAGCGTTGCTAAAAGAGCGAATGCTTAAAGGGCGAGTCAGTAGTGCTCCTCCAGTCGGTACAGTACACACACACACATAAAGTGCACACACACACACACAAGATAATGCATGTTTCTGTGAATAAAGGGATTAAATTCCTTGTCGCTGTTGTCGTAACGTCCGCTGGAGCAGCCCGTATCGCGAAAAAAGCGCAGGAAATGAAGTCGTTTATGGTTTCTCTTTCTCATTTTTTTCCCTCTCTTTTTCCCCTCGTGAAAATGGCAGGACTGCAGCCGGCTGGCACGGGCTTAGCGGAGCTCATAAACGGACCAGCTGTCGGCCTCCATTCCGTCACATCGCTCCGGTTTCCCGCTGATTGGCGTGCCTCCTGTTTTAAGATAATTCCCCTTGATTTATCCAATAAATAAGCCTTCCAAAACTGGTAAAGCATTTACTGGTATTAAGAGCAGAACATGCCACAATTAGGCGTGCTTCAGGTAATTACG
The DNA here is from genome assembly GCA_029721435.1 of Gymnothorax reevesii. Classification (NCBI taxonomy): domain Eukaryota; kingdom Metazoa; phylum Chordata; class Actinopteri; order Anguilliformes; family Muraenidae; genus Gymnothorax; species Gymnothorax reevesii. The sequence continues at coordinate 30,636,975 of CM056580.1, read as the reverse complement.
TGGCTAATTTAACAACAAGCAACTGCTGCATTTACATGTGGAGCACGCCTTTGGTCCTCTGCCACATTCCCACAGAAATGAGAGCAGAAATGCCGAAAATCATACCAGCTCATAAACAGGCGAGAACTTTAGATGTTTGTTTTTTTTTTTTGTTTTCTCACCTTTGATAGTACTGCAAAACGGAGTCGGTTTGAAATTACACTTAAATATTTTTGGTCTTTTACTGCTTTAGTTGCACCATGAAAACTTGCATTATAAAAGTATTTATCTGAGAATACATAGAGTACTGAACAGAACTAAATGAAAAAATCAATCTGAACGCACATTATATTCTTATATTTAGGCATAAAAATTTCCATCTCCATTTCTATTATCTTTTTTGCTAAATGAGGCAAAAATATTGCCAATGAGGTGAAATATTTTGACTTATTCCAAGATATACGAATGGTTTAGGAAAATGTAACTTGTCAAACAAAGAACAACTTAAAACAAGTTCATATTTTCTACTTGTCAGAAAAAAAAGATTTACAGGAAGATTAAAGAACTTATTTTCATATTAGAAATGACTTTTTGCTCAGTGCTGGCTCATGTAAGCAAAGGTAAATGACAATTATATTTATTTTTTAATATGATTAATAGGAATATTTGAAGAGTTTGTTTCCAAAATGCAATATATCCATTTTACTTATTTTGAATAAGTCAGCTTTTTCTATGTTGGCGCCTCTTACATTTTATAGAAAAACAAACTTTGACCATGAGAAAATATACGTTATAGTATGAATTTCCAAAAACAGATTTTTGCACCATGTGTAAGAAGCACAGGGCCGTTGCTCTATGGTATTATCTCAATTTTTGTCATTTTTGCACTTATTACATTTTTCGAAACACACTCTTTGTTTTCCACTCAGTTAAAGTTAGCGGCTAGCTCTGGATGAGTTTAGCACTGTTGCCGGGTACTTTGGCAACGAAGCTTGTGGAGTCATTGGGGAAGGGGTGGTGTGAGACAGGGTCTGTCAGAGTGCCAATAAGGGGACAGCGGTCCCTTCTCTCCAGGAGGTGCCAGGCAGCGATCCCCTTGGGGGCCCGGCGGTGACGGGGGGTCTTGTGCAGATGGTCCTCAAGCTTTTTCTGAAAGCTGGGGCACTGGGGGCAATTCATTCAGATTCCAGGGCCCATCCTTCTCCTCTCCGGGCTGAAGAGGGAAAGTAGTGGGGAGTGAAGGTTATCGATGAGCAGATCCTGCCGTCCCCTCCAATCTCCTTCATTTGTCCTACAAATATCCACTCGACTTACTCTTTAGGGGGGTGTGTGGATAATGTTTGTGTGTTAGTGTGAGAGAAGATGGTGAATTGGCCTTCTGGTTCCAGAGACTTGTTGGGGTTGTGGGTGACAGGGAGGTGGGGTAGCAGTGGGGTGGAGGTGGAGACAGAGGGGGGTGAAGGTATGGAGATAGATCCTGCGTGGGGGGGGGGGGGGTGGTGCATTAGTCACTCGCGGAAGTGTGAGTGGCGGCAGCGGCAGCGTTGGCAGGCAGGGTCTCGCCGGTGACCCGGGTCCCGATGCTCATGGGCGCGTGACGGGGAGAGAGGCGGCGGTAATGGGCCATAATGGCGGTCGCCATCCAGATCGGGGCTTTTTAGGGGACTGTGATGGGGGGGGCATTGCCCTGCTAAACGCCGAGCGACTTCACCATTTGTGTATTCCGCTCTTCCTCCAGACTCAAATTGCTTTTCCGCCCACCTCTCCCGCCACACCGCCGGCACGCGCCGAGGCTCACTTGTGTTGACAGTCGCAATCCCATCTCAGCTGAACCCGGCCGTGTGAAGTGACCCCTCCGCCTACAGCCGTCCCACCGCCTCTTTACCGCTAATTTCAGCCTGGGGCCTCAGCTACTCTGCCGCTGCCTGAGTTCGGCTTATCCACCCGCTCCCCACTTCCATATTCAAACCCACATCCCGGAAAACTCAGCTAAGCAGGAAAGCGTGCTCGGCGCTGGGACCAGATTCCAACAAAAAGTTTCTTGGGTGCCAGCACAACTCTGCAATCTTGATGTCCTTTTTTTGTCATCGTTTGCGCCCATGACCCTGTTGTGTTTTACACTGAATGACTTCAGCTTAAAACCTAAGTAAATAAACAACAGTACTAAAAACTGATACATCTGAGATGAGCTCAAACCTCTGGCTGACATTCCCTCTAGCTAAAAGAGAGCTATAGGTTCAAATTTCCCCACCTCCCCGGCGCGCTTCGCCGAAAACCAGATGATGACTGCTCAGCCTCAGGGCCGCTCAGACTGATGAGGAGCTGGGCGTGGCGTAATCTGCAGCTCTGCATTTCAGACCCTACTCTCCCTCCTTTCATCTCCCGCGCGGAGGGCTATTTACGCCTGTCGAGCTCGAGGAGCTAGCGCTACAGCTACGCTCAATTCCCTCTCCGCTGGAAGCAAAACATTAACGCCCTACCATACTTTTACGGACTTTTTAAGTACAGTTTGTCTGGACTTTGTTGTGCAGATAGTATATTTTGCCCACTTTTGTACAGTTGACGTTATTTTTCCCCGTTGGGGAAAGAGAAAGAAAAGACAGAATATAGATCTGTTTTTTCCTTCTCATAAAAACAGGGGGATCAATTCAAAGCATTCTGTGCCTCACAACCACAGAATTCCCTCCGTTGTAAGGAACGGCGCACTGCCTTGATGTGACGGGCTGCGTTGTTGGTCCAAGTTGCTTTTGACAGAACACAAAGAAGAAAAAAATACATTAAAGCAGTGCATTGAATTTCTGTTCAGGACTTGATTGGAGTTACTGAAATTGATTTTTTTTTTCTTTTTTACCTCAAAATGTCTTTGTTTTTCTCTCTATCCTTTCCCTACTTTTGTCAGATCTGTTCAGCTCTGCCTGTTAGATTGAATTTACCCCTCAGAGAAAAGTATCAATCCCGATCGCCCTCTTTGAATTCAGTCAGGGTTTGCGGGAGGTACTTTTTTCGCTCTTTGAATCCCGCGTTTATCCCAATCACATTTCTAACTGTGGGGCGTTCGTCAGTTGCGTGGTGTCGCGTGCGCGATTTAAGTGGGGGCCAGTAAAGGGCTGTTAAAGGTCATGATGAGAGAAGAGATTTCCTGTTTTTTTTGTGGGAAGTGGGTTCCTCTACCCCAACAAGGTCCACTTCTATCGCTCTCTTTTCCTCTTTCCAAATGTCCTCTGGTCCCCTTGGTTTTCCGGCCCCCTCTCTGGGCACGAGCAGCTAATCCTGCTGCTCTGGGTCTGGCCTGACCTGACACTGTCCTCGGTGATCAGTCATACGGACGGCCTGTCGCGCCTCTCCGACGGCCTTCCAGCCCCTGATAACTCTGTGTTAGTGTCCCGTCCTGACTCCGCTCACTCCGGTCCATCCCCCCCTCCCTCGCTTCTCAGACACGCGATAAGGCAGAGGGAGCTTCTCTAATTTTCCTCCTTGCTTCTTTTTTCCATCTTTTTTCTGGACACCCGACTGACCGATGGCAGCGCGCTCTCAGAGCTCGCAGTTTTTCTACACAGGTTGCCAGAATCCTTGAGACTCCTCTGGTTACCAGCACTGCTGTTCATGCGCAGCCGGGAGGACGAACGCTGGCGGCAGCTTACTTTTTCGGTGGAAGTAACTCCAGCAGACTCTGCGTTTAATTCGACGTGAGGCCGTTCTGATCGGACCTTTCGGCCCGACCGAAAATATTTCACTGGAAGTGAAAAAATGGTTCTCTATTTGTCTTCCCACAAAATTCATCAGTTTGTGGACAACAAACTTAACAGTACAAAGGGAGACTAGAGAACTCTGACAAATTCACTGCCTATTTGCAGAAAACAGACTCATGTTTCGACACTACTGTGTCTTCATCAGAGTCACAGCCCGAAAATAACTTCTATAAGTATTTTCTGTCAAATTTCCAGGTTCCTATTAATTACTGTATTTACTCCTTAAATAGCAGTGTGTTGTCTTGGGGGGTATTTACTGTCAAAAATTATGTGAAGAAACAACTTCTGTCAGCACTGGTTCAACACATTGTGTATAATTTTTTAGCTGACTGTGTTAATACGGTGAACGAGATAGCACATTGGTTGGGCTAAAACTTAGACTTTAACTAAATGCATGAATATGTTGAGAAATAACACAGTTTAAGTTGTAAGCACATTAACTCTAAAAGTGTGTACACGGACATCAAGCGCGAAACCATGTGTTTACGAATGCACTTACAGTGTGATTGTGGATGAAATTTACTGATGAAGTGTTAATTCCATTTCAAAAATGTTAATAGTCCCTGGATGGTTGCAGCGCTTTTGAGGTGTAGAGATTTGGCACGACGAAGGACTGGGTGATTGAAGTGGTGCTTGTGTTTTTAGTTCGCTGGTAATATTGATTTTGTCATATCTGCCCTGCTTTTATCCGAAAGAGTTTTCAAGATGGTTTAAAGCCACACGTTAGCAGTAAGTCCCAGCACTGTAATGTTTAGAACATGAAAAAAAAAAAATGGCCGCGTGTGTCAAAATGGGTTTTCTTCCAATATTTTTGTGCTATTCAGGGAATTGAGAAAAAAATCCATTGTTGAATAATTTGAATTTTGAACTGTAATAATGCCATCATATTTTGAGTTGACTGCTAAAATCTAATTTAAAAGCTGTAAAAGTGGTAATATTTTGTATATGTTGTGCATTACTTAAGATTTTGTGTCATTATCATTCACTTGTGCTAGGCAAGATCAATGGAACTCAGAAAACATTTGAATCGAAAACTACTATATAATTGACGCCAGTCTTGGCCTTGCAATGTATGACTAGGGGTGCCGGCTGGAATATTGGGCCCCATAAAAAACCTTCAAGCAGGGCCCCACCATCTCATTGCATGACAATTACAGGACAATATTTTTCAGGCGCTTTTGTAATTTGTGGCCATGAAAATCATCTAACCCTCAGCCTCTGCGCCAGCCTTTCAGGTTCTCGTTGTGTGTTAAGTGCTTTTCTTGTTACAGTGCAGTCATTTAAATGTTTCTAACGTGTCTGACCGAAAGTCAGATTGCAATGAAGTTTAGAGCTAATAAAGAATCAAACCACTGCTCCACGCCCAACTCCAGGGCTTCTCAGTTCAAACTGAGAAAACAGAGGGGATTGTGTCTTCTAACTGTCTTGCATTGTCCATTTTCCCTGGATCCTAAGCCTGCAAAGAAGGCAGGTCTCCAAATATTATCCTGACCCTTGCTGAAATGTGGTAAAGCTGTACAAAGTTCTGCCATGAGCCAGTTTACCATTTGCCGTTGCCGGACATCTCCTGGCATAGTGAAACTGCTAAGCTGCATTATTCTTGCAATGATAGGCCCTCTAAAAAGTCCCAGTTCACTCATTGTTTCAAAATGCCACAGATGATTCTAAAGCTCAGAAAGGGTGCCATTGGCATGCTCACTGCAAGAATGTCTCTCAGGATGGTCGCAAGGACTCTTAATGTCCATGTTTAGACAAAAAGTCACCTTAGACACCGTTTCGAAGAATTACGCGCTGCAGCAAACTGCCTACATGTGCTACAACCACCCGTGACAACCTCTGCCCAAGACCACCATGTCCATGACCTCCTGAGACCAGCACCTGCCACTACAGATGAGGTGATTGGTCTCCTCAATCGCTGCATTTCTGCCCAAACTGAGAGAAATCATCTATGGGAAGTCAATTTTTGTGTGCGTCATCCTCTTTGTAGATTGGACCTCACGCCTGCCCGACGTAGAATTATGCTTGACATGTCCGATGGTCGATGGCACCATGGAGGACCATTCTCTTTACTGACAAGACTTGTTTCCTGCTTCACAGGTGACCGTTGACCATCCGGTTCAGTGCATACGATGGAGATGTGTAGCGCTGCAGCAGGTCAATGGCGGACATGCTTGATATTGATTTGTGCAATTTGGACAATCAACTCCATCACCTTTATCATCTACGGTTGTCTGTTTCAATCAGTGACTGACGTGCTGTAGTTTGGTCATACAATTTGTCAACACTCAACGAAAGCGCAGTGAGTTTCTGAACATGATCATGTTTGTCAAGATAACAAGTGTTGCGTTTATATTTTTGTTTAGGTTGCATCTATTTGTGCCATGCAACCTGATATGAATTCCCAAAAAATGTTGAGATGGGGGCTGTTTCGCACTTGTTATGATGGCAAAAAATTTAGCAGTGATGTCACATGAAACAGCTGATGTCAGCAGGTGGTTGTCATGATTTGGCATAAAAGCAGCATCTTGGAAAGGCCCAGTCCTTCAGGAGCAGAGATGAGCCACGGATTGCCAATTTGCTCACAAACGCATAAGAGAATTATTGCAGTGTTTGAAGGCAGTGTCTCTCAAAGAAGGACAGGAAGGGCTTTGGATTCCACCCAGTACAGTACTGAACATAATCCAGAGATTCAAGGAATCTTGATGAATTTCAGCACGTTAAGGGCAACAGCACAAGCCTGAGCTGAACAAGTGTGATTTCCAATCAGTGCCTGACTACATCAAGAACCTTCATTTATCTATGAGTGATGTAACCACATGGCCAGAATTACTTTGGCCAATCTTTATCAAGTACTGCTATCTATAATTACATCAACAAAGGCAGTTAAAATTTTATTATGCTAAATGGAAACCTAGGTGTGCAGTGTCCAAAAGCATTGTCAACTTTCCTGGCCTCAGATGGATCTGTGCTGGGCTATCACACAGTGGAAATGTACATCGACTAATAAATATTTCTAGTCTTTTTTTGGAAGAAATAGACACCATGTGCTCCAGAGCAATGACAAAAAAGGCCAATCTAGACTGTTATAAGCAAAAAAAGCCATGTTCTCCCGTGATATAGGGCTGTGTCCGTGCCCTTAGCACGTGTTACTTGCACTTCTGTGAAGGCTCCATTAATGCTAAAAAGTGCACTAAGATTTCAGAGCAACGTGTGCCACCTTCAATGCATCTTTACCAGGGATGCCCATACATGTCTCAATTAGACAACGCAAAACTATCTTAAGCAAGCATTACAAAAGCATGGCTGCAGAAGAAGGTGAGGGTGCTGCACTGGCCTGCCTACGGTCCCGACTTGTCCCAAGTTGAGTGCGTCTGACCCATTTTGAAAGACAAATTACGACAATGAAGACCTCATTCTATTTCCTGTTTTAAGACTTGTTTGCAACAAAATGACTTGTGGAACACTTGGTTTTTTTTACATGTGGTGCTTTCAGTCCCTACGTGTTTGAGTGATAAGAAATGACAATATTACAAAGTGGTAAAGACTTCACTGCCCTAATTTTTAAAAAAATATGTTGCAAGAATCAAAATTAATGTTTTATTCGAAAAATTTATAAAATGAATGTGTTATGACAACAAATATTGAGCTTTTGTGCAATTATCAATGCAATCAAGATAATTTCAACTTAGATACTTTCAAATCACAGCTTTCAGTTTTAAGTTTCATTTAACATGGGTAATTTTTTTTTTTATTTGTGGTCGCACAACAAAAATGCGGAGATATGAGTCCGATCGATTGACTCATTTCAAGATCCAATGGAATGAAAACATTTAAATTCTCAAACAAACTGGAACAAAAAGAGAAAAATTTTTTTAGGTTTCATTACGAACCAGAATACTTGGCTTGATGGACCTTTCTCGCTGTGTGCCGTCCGGGTTTTTTTGTCTTTTCGAGGACACGACTCTGAGACGAGACTTCGTGAGTATGATACTCGTCGTGAGGAGCACCCAGGTTGACAAGCTTCCACTGCTAAAGACGTGTGTGGAAGACATTACATCGGGATTTTTTTTTTCCCTCAGGGGCCATTGCCAGAAAAATCAGTTCTTCGCAGATGTAGAAGTTGAGCGTGCTTCAGGGAGCTTTCTCTTCAGAAATTTTGAAGGTTTTTCTTTTTTTTCCTTGCATCACTGGGCATCATTGACAGGGGCGATCAAACCCTCAATCCTCAAATGAAGCCGTCAAAAAATGCTTGGCAGCCGAATCCCTGAATGGCAGGTTTTATAGTCAAATTTAATATGGCGGGGCTGGAGCCCCAAACTGGATCAAAAGCTCGATACACAGCCCATAACACAATTAAATATAAATGTGCTGAGAGCACTGGAAAACAGTGTGTGCAGTGGCTGCACTGTTTCCCCCGTCTTTGCAGTAAACAGACACTAATTGCCAGCTTATAGTTAAATATATTACTTCATTGAGATCTTCATTTACATGGATTTTACATCTCTTTTGCCCATAAAAACATGTCTGGCTATTGTGCAACACTGTATTTTTCCGGAAAACAATAATCACGTGAACATTATATACATGCTGTCCTACCTGTATTCCTGGTTGAATATGCATTTCATTTCATTGCATTTTTTTGTTAATTTTATGAAAACATTTGGAAGTTAATTAGTCAATCAGTTGCAAAGTTGTTTGAGAATTATTGTTTGAAAAAAACTGACTGCTTGGATAAAGATAAGGATATGAATTACCATGACAGAATTTCGGTTCCTTGCATTGTTATCACCAATCGTCCGATAAAGATCTCTTCAGCTGCATCCAGCTATGCAGCATGAATGCACAGTGGCCGAACCAGACGTTCAAAAATATTTTCAAAAAGATACGTGCTTTGAGTCTCACCATTAAAGTGTACGGCTTATTTTAAAAAAATGAAGGAAAATCAGGCTGGCTAATTAGTGCCCTTGTGGAGAGAGAGAGAGAGAGAGAGATGCGCAGATAATGAGGCTTGAATTAAGTCGTCTTCTTTAATCCGTCGCCCTCAAAGGGAGAAATAAAAGCCGGAGTTTCGGGGTCTGTGTGGGGCCCGCACGCTCTCCCTCGCCCGTACATTACGCTCCAGCCAAGGCTTTTCCCCCTTTTAATTTTCTGTCTGGCACTTTCTCTGAATGTGTGGGAACTGGAAGGCATGGTCCTTTTTATATACAAAATGGATCAGCTTGTGTTTCTATGGCTGTAGAAGTGTCCCATTGTTATGATGTCACCGCGTCTCAAGCACGGTGACCTCTGCCCCGCCTGCGGATTCATGGTCGTGCATGGCCTTATTTCTACAGGCCTGGTCACCATTGTTCTCCCCCTGGGGGGTATCCAAGCCTTTTTGGTGTGGAATCTGAAGTGCCACCGACAAGCAACTTTGCGCTCTGGCGAAGTCTTCCTCTTTCGCTCCCCCTCTCGTCCTCTTTTTCCACTCTCTCCCCCTCCCCTTCTCGTCCTCTGCCCTCTTTTTCATTTTTCATGCATTAGAGAAAATAACGCCTGCCGCCAGATGTCGCAAATACATCATTGGATGGCTACTTTTTTTTGTTACCCAGTGAAAAAATGAATCGGAGACGTATGCGGAGGGAGGCTGCGAGTGCGCGGTGCCGGCGCCGTTCTGTGCGTGTGCGTGTGCTTGCACACGCATGCACATGTGTGAGTGTGCGCATTTGCGCGCGTGTGTTCGCGTGCACGCGCAAGCATTCTTGTGAGTGTGCTCAAGCATCCGCGCGCGCGTTTGTGCGCGCTCGTGCGTTTATCCCCGTGCGTGCCGGAGTGCGTTCGTGAAAGGGCCGCAGGTCAGAACAGGTCATTGCATTGTCCTTCAGATGTTTGATATTTATGTATAAGAATAGCCCGGAATAAAAGGATATGCTCGCATGACAAAATCAACGGGACCGACACAATCTGCCATCGCTACAGAAAAGAGACGGAGAGAACAGAAGAAAAACGACAGTCTTTTTCATCCAGAGAACATTTCAAAAGGACGTAAAAAAAAAGAAAAACCAACAAGAGACTAAAGAAACGGGCTAATCAAAAGCCAACTGAAAATGAATAATGCTAATTGCCTATTTCTCGTATTTTCCTGGAGAAATGATGAAGTAAAATGGGCTCTGAAATGGGCTTTGTTTGCGGTGGAGAAGCGGGGTGGGGGGGGGAGCGGGGCCTCAGATGCGGTGGTGCTGCTCTGGAGATTCCCCAGAGTAGAGCTGTCCCAACAACACTCGCTCCTTCAGGGGGAGAGTTTACTGCCAGTTGCTTTTGTAGTGGGAACAAAAAAAAAATAAGAGCCACGGCAGCCGGCATGAAAACGCCGCGATCTGAAGAGACGCCTCGTCTTCAACAGAAATGCCTACAGAAGGCATGAATGAAAGCTATCAGAACAATAAAGAGGCCCTAAAACGCCTTATTTCGTTTGTTCTTTCTGACAGAAAATCAACAGTCATGATGCATCACGTTATGTGTCGAGCGTCTGGGATTTTTTTCTTTTTTTATGTTTTTGTTGTTGTTGGTTGTTAGTCCCCCCCCCCCGGCTTGTGGTTTCCAGGGTGATGCGCTCTATGACATCATGGTCTCCTCTCAGCGTGCTGAGGTCCTGTGACTCCCCGAGCCATCATATCATGTCGGAGGCGTACGGCCGTCGTTCGGTTTCTCCGTCCTCGCGCCGGTCTGCTGCCAGCTGAAATGTTGCGTTCTCCTGGAAAATTAATTATTCAGTACACAACCTCAATTAAATTTGAATTCACCAGTTCAAGTAACCTTTTAGAATGCTGCATTAATTATTTATGGCTAGCTATGGCCCTGTTTAGATTAAGTGCTTATCAGATGGTTTCATTACATTATTAAAGGTACACCGCAGTGTGCACATTGTGTGCATACACACAGTGTTAGTGTGTATGTGCGTGTTTGTGTGTGTCCATTGATCAGTTTTTTATTCCTTTTTGCTCAAAAGGCACGTTTTTGCAGTGCTTGCATGTTAAGCATTCTTTTTGTCATTTCACATTTGGTGAAGCACAAGTTGGCTGAAATGACTTGAGCAATTGATACTGGTTCGCCATTGTGATTATTTTCCAGCTGTGTCACTAGAAACATTTTAAAATATATTATGCATGTTCATATGTACCGTCTATGTTCTCGTATTTGTGTGTTTGTGGTTGTGTGCAAGTGTGTGTTGATACCCGTGTTAGTTTGTTGCTGTGCCTGCAAATGGCTGTTATCTCAGCAATTAACTTAATTAATGATTGCTAAATTAATTAATCAAAATATCTGTTTTCAGGGGCAATAAACTTTCAAAACACATCGGATGCATTACACTAAATGATGAAAAGTTCGCAGAAGGTAATTTGGAAGTATCTTTATTCACATAGTCGTCACACTTAGATAATGTGAGATACTCTATAGCTATAAGAAAATGCCAACCAGTGTTTAGCTGAATGGCCTGTTCTCCTCAGTACTGTATGTTACATTTGGTTATGATGTACTTGCTTAGTTTTTTTTCCCACATTAACAAATATTCCAAAGCACCGTTTATCATGTGAGTTGCTGATGCACGCTGTGGTGTACGTCTGTTATATTACCATCCCACCCCACTTCTCTATAATCCTTTAACAATCATTACAGATTTATTTATATGCCTTTTCGAAGCTCAGGTAGCATAGGGAGACGATGGTAACTTACAGTACATTCCCTCAGCCTTGCAGGGGGTCTGCCTCCTACTCTGTTAGCGGAGGCCATCTTGTATGTTCCTTCCCCCGCCGTGTTCTTCATTGGGTGAAATTAAACAGCCGAGGAATAGCATTTAAAGGGGAAATTAAAGGGATTTTAGGTGCTACTTACCACCACTCTTCAAGAAAGTGCAATTAATGCCTCAGTGGTTCACAGCTTAGACATACTGCATGCCTAGGAGCCCTGAGGGGAGGGTTGGAATTTCAGCCACACCACTATCAGCTATGGCTGGAGGTCTGTATGGGCGATAATAGAGGTTTGGCCTGTCAAAAATTTGTAAGTCTCATCGCTCTCTAATTGGCCACTTCTGGTCGGCCAGATGCGCATAGCCGTACGAGCAAATTGTACGCTGGCTGCGTTATCCTCCAACAGCGTTCGATTGGTGCTTCGACTTTAATAGTGTGAAAGAAGCAACGACTAGTCGATTGGAACAGGTCACTGCAGTGTATTAAACAGTTCGGCTGCGTTCAGGGTGGGGGAAAAGGGTTGGGTGGTGTAACTAGATATACTTTCATGAGGCTGTGGTCTATTTCTTGTTTGTCTTTTTCCATCCCTTCTTCCCGTCTTTATTTGGTGCAGTTTTCTAGCATGTCCTGAACTCTCTGTGAGGCCACTTCTGTCAAGCTGCTCTCAGGCTTGTGAAGTTGGGGAGAGAGGATGGGAGGGATGGAGAAATAGGGTTTGGAGACTGGAGAGAGAGAAGGTGAGGATGCGGCCGATAAGAGGACGATGAGAGGGGCACAAGGCAGGAGGGTTTTGCTCCTCTGATGGTGCTGTTCGAGAAAACGCGACGTTGCCAAAAACGATGATGAAACAAAAATCCCGCTCAATATACCATGCGAAAAAAGGAGTCAACCCAAGTGAGCCTTTCAGCAGTTCAGATGCGCACAATAAACCGGGCTCTGTTAGCGTCCGCTCCTGACGCTGGCCCGGCTGGCAGCCGGCCTCTGTGGCCCCTCTTGCAAACTCCTTGGTTTTCAGCTGCCAAGAAGACCTGCTGATGCTTTTTACATGCAGTAATAGATCAGCTTGCCAAAATACGCTTTTATTTTAGCGTTGTCCAAAAAATGTAATCATTGCTAATTCATTCATTTTGCTTTTCTGACTGTGAAAAAAATAGCTCCCTGGTTCACATTATTAATACGTATTCATACACTGCATTCATACCGGAAGCCATTGAAATATTTTGTTTTATTTCTATTCCAAAGAAAATCATCTTATTTTTGTCAACAAATTTGCATCAAAGGAAAATACTTTCGTAGTTGTTTATTTTTTTATGTTCTACAGTCCATTTATGCAGTGCAGTATATCTGAGGCTCTGAAAACACAATAAATGCTGATAGTCTATCGCTTTCACAGTGTGCTTGGTATTTTGAGAGGCTGTTGTCCATTTGCAATTTCCTGCTCTTAAACTTTGCATATGATACGTTATTTTAAGAGCTTTTTCATGGAAATGTTCTGAGTGCCTTCAAAGCATTCAAGGTCAGGGTCCAGCCATTATGGTGGTTTTTTTTTTTTTTCAGTTAAAAACTATAGTTCCACAATTTTTATGGAAATACTTCATGTGTTTATTTCGGATCAATTAATTCTCTGGATTTTGATCTGTGGTGTTTTGGCAACCACAAAAACACATTTTGATTTCTTCTCTTTTCAGTTTAAAAAAAAGTAAATGTTTTTTGAAAACTGCATTTTTGACAAAAGAGTTGTGTTCAAAATGAAAATTCCTGCAATTTTTAATCTATCCTCTCTACCCCGGTGTTACGGTTTTTAAAGAGAACATATAAACTTGAATCCAAATCTGCTGCCATTCCAATTATATCTGACATTTACTGAAGAGTTCCTCTCTTTGTCAACCTTAAATGTTACTATCCTCAGCAGATGGGAAACAATGCTGGTCTTCAAGCATCGCTCTATAATTCTTGCTCTCATTTTATTAAATCAAACTGATTCATCGCCGAATCTCTCCCCCTTGGTTTGGCTGGCCGGCTTGACCTGAACCCGTTGGCCTGAGTGGTGGGGAATGCCCAGCTTATCTGGTGCGGTGTCCGGTTCAGCTGCCGGGGCCTGGGTAATTATTGGCGCTGGAGCTGCACGCCAGTTCTGCGCGTAACCTCGACTCCAGAGACGAGCACCTCAATCAGCGGGCAGACAAACACGCTCTTCCAGGTGCTGGGAAATTAAATTTTAATACATTATTTAAATATTGAGGGAATTACGCTTTGGGCGGCGTTGGCTCAGCAGCTGCGGCCAGGCTGGATGGCCGTAGCGTCGTGCTGGGAGGCCAAGAGGCCACCCCCGCCCTCCCCATTTGCGGGGGAACAGTAGAATGGCGGGTCTAAAAATACACTGCATTCCTCAGCCGCAGCTAATAAGCTTTGGTATGGCTCGGTAAGCATCTCTGTCAGGCAAGTATGAATTCCATGGCTGCAATACAGCACAGCTTGTTTATGTCTCATTTTTCCTAACATTTTTTTACTGTATACAAATAATGAAGATGTGGTCATCTTTTGATATGTTATGGGGTTTAATGAAGGTTAAAACACTGCCTACGATCGTTCTCATGGTTCTGTTGCCAATTTAAATTTTTCTTGATTCTGATCTGTCCGCAATTTTTTTTTCTAACATGCATGAATAATATGCATGTAATGTGCTCATATCAGTTAGTACAGTAACTAATTTCATAGTTGTCTGTGGAAAGTTTTATTTGAAATGCCAAGGGATTAGGTTATCTAAACAGAGCAATATGAGCAGGCTGCCTTCTTGCTCTTGACAGCCATTAGTCTGTATATCATAGCTGTGTGACTAGCATGTGTATGCATATCCATTTTACCTAGAGACCTTCAAGGTATGTTTATGTTCAGTTTAAATTCATGTAAGCTCCCCTTGCTTTGCTCACTGTTTGATCCATATACTTAAGAGAAGATGTCAGGTTTAATTATGACTCATTAAGTCCTCCCATTTGAAAGTTACTGTTGAAGGACATGTAATATCCATATAAAGTTTAAAGTTCAGTGAGGGATATATTTTATGTAGTTGCTGATGTTGCTACAAAGAATTTTGTTTAGGTGTACTTTCAGATTTTTGTTTTATTGTATTATGAAACAATAGTGAATGTCATATTCCCAACATTTATCTGAAATATCTCCTGATCATATTTGTTATTTGACTTCAATTTTTAGTGTACTCAAAATTTCGCATGAGTCTGTGGGGAAAATTTGCAAGTGAGAACTTTCTACATTGAGTAAAGTGGATTTAGCATTGTATGCTGCTAAAATGGCCTTTATTTGACACCGGACAGCCTGATACTTTGGTAGGCTGTCTCATATTTCTCAGATTTATGGGAGGCTGAGTGACTCTATCAATAACCTCAAATTAGCTTGCAATCATCATATTCCCATATGCCAGCCTACTAAATTTGTTTTGTGTTAATTAAAAGAAAAAAGATCTTTTATGAGCTCAGACCAATAGAAACAAACCAGTTGGATCATTCAGAAACTCCCCTGGTGAGTTCTCATTTCTCATCAGTGATCAAAGCCTGGCACTGGGCGTGCTTTAATCTGATGGCCATGAAAATCATGTAAGTTAATGCTTTCTTGCAAAAAACCATAAAATCAAATGAGGAAATACATGGGTAAAGATATTATCAAATGATGTAAGAGTCAAATTAATGGTCACCAAATCATCATGATTTTACTTAATGCCATTTTGGTCTTTACTCTGTCCGAATGGCGTTTTGCAAGTAGATGAGAAAACAGGTTGGGTGCAGCATAGTCACGCTGGGAGCAGCTACATGGAGTTACCCAACGATCAGAGAGAGTATGTAAGTAGGAGCAGAGAGTCAGCTGATCACAGAGTTACATTCCTGACCAGCACAGTTCGCTTGTCGGACTTGTTAACATGACTTACAGCTGCTGAATTTCTCTCTGAACATCAGTACTTATTGGCTAACAGTTGAGTCCTGGTATCTGGATCATAACTGTTGTTTGTGCTGGTTTCTTCACACTAACATGTCAACACCTTCACATAACCAGTCGCTTTGACTGGACTATTTTAATCTCTTTGCACCTTTTGCTTGTCTGTCACCCGCTTATGACAGACAAGCAGGATATAGGGCACTATGCTGTGGTGGTATAGGGTAGGGCTTTCTCTCCTGGAACTCCTGAAGTGTGTGTCTCAAAACTGTCCGTCGCCCGATCTCCCTCCTCTGCATGACACCCCACTGCTGAGGTCGTCGATGACACTACGCCAGGCCCACCAATCCCACGCGCAGAAATGACCCTGTTTTATTTATTACGGCCGCTCTACTTCTTTCTCTTATTTTGCTCCTACGCGGTCACAGAACTTTGATCTCTCTTCGCCTACTCTCCTTTCTTTTCTGTTTTTCTTTCTTTGTTGGGGGGGGGGGTTGATGGGGGTTAAGGGGCATCTGCAGTTTTTTTCAGGGTATCTTTTTCTCTTTCGAAATGAAAAATATTTTTCAAGAAGATCCCTAGGCTGTCTCGCTGTTTCCATGGCAACAGCCCTATTTGTCTGGGAGAGCCGAGACGGCGGAGGAAGGAGATGGACGCGTCAGCCGAACATCCAAATACATCAGAGACAAATTCATCTTCTGGATGTGATCAGCTCAATTAAGGGAAGGGGTTAAAGGGGAGCACCTATTCAAACTCAGGCCCAATTGCCTTTAACAGCGGAATATTTGTCCTCCATATTCAATCGCAGCAGAGGGACAGAGAAAGTAATTAGGGAGAGAAACTGGGGAGGAGAGAGAGAGAGCAAGAATGGGATGGAGAGAAAGGGAGAGATGCTGGGAGAGAGGGAGAGATTTTGAGAAGAGGGAAAAGCGAAGGGATTACATACAGTGATGGAGAGAGAATGGGAGGGAGAGATATCGGAGGGGGCAGGGGCTTGAGTTTGGTATTCTGTCAAAGACATTGCAGGGAGAGTATCGCCATCGAGAGCCTCCCACACCTTGCTGATACAGTATGAAGCTGTCAAAATGAGTGCTATTCATTAAATGACACTTATTTTCTGCCACTTTACAAGAACTGCTGCAGAACAAGCTCTGGAGCTGCTGGAGAAGACATGAGAAGAGAAGACTGGCATTCAGGGGATAATGTAAATATAGCCAACCAGCTCTACGAAAGGCTGTGCTTATAATACAATAAAGGCACATGCGCTTAATCCCTGCTGCTTTCACCTGGTAGCTGGTCTCATTTGGGCCCCATTACTGACCGCCACAGTAGTGCAGGTGCATGATGGGATTCTGAGTCCTGAGTGTGTGTAAGTGTGTGTGTGTTGTGTACACCAGCCAATCTGCTGTCTGTTTGCACTGTACTTTACTCAGGAGGTTCCGTCTCACAGGCCGGAGGCCTGCCTACATTCACACCACCCACAGCCACCTTCTCTCGCTCCCCTGCAGCGGGGAAAATGTGTGTGAGCCCTGAGGGGATCCTGGTGGTCTGTTTGCGGGTCCCCTTATCAGTTCTGGTGAAAGCAGTCTCACGAATAAAGCTGGTGTTCTGATACCTTGCGCACTTGTGGCACGTGATTGGACGCCACTGCCTCAGCGTGTGAAGCACATCAGAGCATTGTTCCCTGGGCACTCGCCCTGAGCGCCTGTTGTGAGAATCACTCACACTTAAGCATTTATTTTTTCCCTGTATCGTATTTTCTGTGTGGGGGAAATACTCACGCTGCATACTGTGTATCCCGTATTTGGAAACACAGTGCAAGACTGATTTGCTTACCAGAGCAAACCAATTGAAATGAAAACAGTTCTGTGATGGTGTCTTAGGTTCACACAGCAAAATGTTCAGAGTAGAATCAACTCTTAAAGAGTCTAGTTGGTCCCACTTTGGCAAGACTGGACTCAAATAGACTCTGTAAGGGTAAATTCCACACCATAAGAGTCAAATTTACTCAGATCATTTTGCGTTGAGCAATTAGAAAAAAGCTAGCCTACTGCCGCCAACAGCTTCCAAGAATCGGTCTGCGCTTCTCGTACTCATTCTGAGAATTCCCTGCGCTGTAGCGTGTGCATTCAAACTGCCTGCTTTTTATCACAGGCCAACACTCAATTTATAGCTGTAGAACTGGATGTGCTTTAATCAGGGAAATAGTGATCAGTTTGATGTTCGGGATGTAGGCCTGTATCTCTTAACTGATGCAGTTTGTGAGAGTACCGAGTCTGCACATGTTGAAAAGTTGAAAAGTTGAAGTGAGTACTAGGAACATGTCTTGCCAAAGCTTCTTTGTCTTTCTGTGTTATAGATTTAGGGGATAAATAAACTTTGAGAGTTTTTCAGTCCTTAGTGCTCTCTCACTTAGCTGACTGTTTTTTTCGCTCATAAAACTCCCAATTTATTTCTCTGTTTGAAAGTGGCACATACTGTATTCAGAAACTGTAACCTAGATTTTTGCTCTGAACTCTGCCTCGCCTGTGTTTTTGTGTGGCGACCGCACCGTGCAAACAACATTCTGCCGCTTTTCATATTTTATAATGACGAGGGTATAAAACGCAAAGGTCGTAGGTCAGTCTTGTGTTTCCTCCACCAATCATCTCAGCCAGGTGATTACATCACTGTCACCTCCTGTTTGAATAATTTTTCTTTTCTGCGAGAAAAAAAAAAAAACACCACGAAACATTTTATTTTGTATTTAGACTTAAAATGTTTGTTTCTATTACTTTTTTTTCTGGAAAAAAAAATCTTCCACTGATGTGAGGTCATTTTGACTCATTTCTAGATATGACCATGGGAAAAGGAAATTTCATTTATAGTCATGGACAATTCTAAAATTTCGTCATAGTTATGTCCATAGTGGCAGAATGATTTATCTTAGAAAAAGATTATAAAAATTAGTGTTCCAAGTCTAAATATGAGGTTAAAATGCTTGGTGTTTTTTTTTCTTTTTTTTTTTTTGCTGCGTAATAAGCAATTCCTGGAGGTCAGAACAAAATGGGCCCACTGGTGTGAAATTTTTGCCTTTTCAACCTGGGTTTTACCCCTCTGCACGACCACTTTTCGTGAGGCGGGCATTTTCATTTGAGCGAAGTGGCTTGACGATTATCGCCGGTAATGAAAAAGCAGCTTAGCTACCGACGAAGCGAGCGGGAGAATGAGAGGGAGCTGGGACGTCAGTCTCCGCGAGCAGACGAGAAATGGATTTTCTGTTCAGTCAAATCCTTTTAAGGCGCGAGAGCTGCGTCTCTTTCATGCGCGCCCCTCGCAATGGATAATTAATACAGTCTAATTCAAGACAATGGAGCCTGAACTGACGCTCTGTCATCAATACACCATGTTCGAATCAGACCATGACAGAGACTTAACGCCCTGGAACAGGTCATCATACTATCAGAGTGTTCCTGCCGCCTGGTATTTATCTTCAGCCAAGCACAGTGCTACGAGAGGATGGAAGGAAGAGGAGAAAAGAAATAATTACAAATGAAGAGTGACGCGGCTGTGAATAGAACATATGTTAGGCCCTGTGGAGGCATCAGTGAATTATGGCCCTCCGTGATGAAGCGGCAGTGGGCCTGAGCGGCCCCATTTTAAACCCTGATGTGTTTTATCTCTACTGTATTTGGACTGTCATTTCTGGGGAAAGACTGTGTGTAATTGAGAGTGGAGTCCGATGTGCATGACGGCGGAGCCGGTGGAGAAGGAGTCGGCGAGCTGGGCTCGAGTGGACAGGTTTCCTCCTGGGCTGTGTGAGTTGAGCATGTGAAAACAAATAATAAGCCTGTCTCAACTTGTATATTTTAGTGTAATATTTGGACTTATTTATTTTAAGTTTTGCTCTGATTAAAGCAAGACAAAAATACTGCCAATGCAGTTAAACAGATTCATTAATGTTTTTTCAATGGGTGAAGAAAATTTTACTTGTTTAGCGAACTTCACTGAAAATGAGCGAATATTTTCTCATCATAAAGCTGAATCACTTTTTACAACATAATATTTTGTGGGAGGTACACTCCTCTGCCTTCCATTGTTCCTGTAGCTGTCCTAGATAATTTAGGTATCATTAATGTCCAATTGCAGTCTGATCATATCTGTTCCATTACTTCCTTTTATTTAAAACCAACAAAATATCTCATTTGCATCATTCTGTACATATCGGTTAATAATTATTTGAATATTGACCATGTAATTGTAATTTTAGTGGTCTAAAATGGCATATTGTAGTGTAGCTGCCATCTTAAGCATGTTCGTGGTGTATGAATTAGAGCAGTTTTTGCCTGCAGTACTCCTTTTGTCTGTGGCCTTAAGTACTCGCAAACTTTGCTGCAAGGCTGTTCCATGGCCGTCTGTGTGATATTCCCCCATAATTTAATTTGGAAATAAAGCAGGTAAAAGGTCTAGAGTTGATTTCTATTGTGGCGTTTACATTTGGAATCTGTTGCTGTGAACTCTCAGTATGGTGTTCTGTCATTGCCAATGCAGACAGCTAATGGCTGAAAAAAAAAAAAAAAAACTCATCAGAGAATTAACAGAAGCTTCAAATATTAAATCAAGTGGTCCAATCAACTATTTGGTACAATCTTAGAAAGAATGCACCGGTGGTCTTAGGTACTCAAAGGCCTGGAAGACCAGAAGTATAATAGTTAACGATCAAGAGGAGACCTGACCAGAGTAAATACAAAGAGTTTACTACAAGACAAAAAAGCATTGATAAGCCTGAAAAAAGGAGGTAACTCAGTAATGTTAAATGATTGCATTCAAGTATTAAACTTTATTATTTTTTTATTTATTAAAAATTTACAATGCCATAAGTGGATTTACAATAAGACAATGAAGTTTATAAACTTACACTATAAAACATTGTGTTAGACACAGTTAGATTGTAACACTATGGCACAGAAGGGACGCTCATTGGGCTCTAGACCTCTGAATTACGTGCCCCTAAGATAAAAGACAACAACTAAAACACGTACATGTACAATATTAACGAGATATGGTGGCAAGACAGGCAACGGCAAAGAGCACATTTTGCTTGAACTAAAATCTGATAGAAGTTTCTGTTCATAGAACTCATTCAACTTTGCTTTAAAACTGGTGTGACTAGATGAACTTCCGACTGAAAAGGTAAGACATTCCGCAGCTTAACTACTCTGTTCAAATAGGATCCATAAAACGTCTCAGTATGGCACTTAGGAATTTTCAAAATTAATTTGTCACCTCTACTTGATTAAAATTGAGTAAAACTGCCCACTGGAACGGAAAAATCTGGAATAAAACACTTGTAAAGAAAACTTAAATCTAATATTATACGCCGGAATGATAAAGGCAACAGGTCCAGCTTTATTAGCCTTTGTCTATAATCAAGGTCCTTACCCAACATGTGTCTCGTCACTCTTTTTTGAACAGACTCTATCTTCCATAAATTATGTTTTGTGGAAGCATCCCAGGCCACCGTAGAATATTACATAACACTGCAAACCACACTGCTATACATGGTTTTGAGCAGATCGATGCTTTTACAGCCCGCAGTGATTCTGTTTACCACCATCCATGCCCTGTTGGCACTTTTTGCCAAGTCATCAACATGTTTGTTGAAGGTCAAGTCTGATTCAAACAATATACCCAGATCATTGATCTCCTTTACTCTTTCCAATACTTGACCTTTAAAATTACACTGCCTGGCCAAAAAAAGCACACTCAAATATTTAGTTGGAACCCCTGTAGCTTTGATTACAGTACATATTCGTCTTGTCATTGTTTTGATAACTATATGCAATGCCAGAACGTTTATTTTCGATCAGAAATGCCATAATTTTTGGCCGAGATCTTGTGTTCTCGACATAGTGGTTGAACCACTCGGTGGTCTTTCTTGAGCGCATCCCAGTAACTTTTAATGTGTATAAGGTGAGGACTTTGTGGTGGCAAATTTGTTTGTGAAAATGATCCCTTATACTTGTTTTTGTCATTCATGGTTTTCTTTGCTAAATACAGGCCAATAACTTGCCCGTTCTGAAATACAGTAACATTTTTTCCACCATCAAGGGGATGTGTCTTCCGACATGATTTTTTAAGAACTGAGTAGCGACGCTCTTCATCAGTCAGGGTAAAAATGATTATTGCCAGCTGAAACATATTAATAACCACAATAATGATCCAATTATAGAATTTGTTCATTAATTTCCAAACGGTGACTTTTTTTTTTTTTTGGCCGAGCAGTGTATCATGGAAGACAATAGGATGCAGCTTTCTGGTGATGGTTATAATGTAACACTCGGGAAAACTAAAAGCTAAACCCCATTTCACACTCCATTCCATCAAGAGATCCATATCACCTTGAAAAGAAATACAATCATTTAGACTAGCAGTTGTTCAAAGAAACTTTGCATCATCAGCATACAAACCAGAGTCTGCCAAATGACTACAAACAGATAATAAGTCATTTATATACATAGAGAATAAAAGGGGCCCCAAAATTGATGTCTGGGGAACCCCAGAGATAACAGGTAGCGGGTATGACTCTTCCCCTTCTATTATGACTTTCTGATTCCGATCTGACAGGTAAGACTGCAGTCATTTTAACAAATTTCCATGAAAGCCGAATGATCTCCGTTTATGACTCAACAAATTACGAGGAGCTGAGAAATCACTATAGAGCAGGTCACACTGATCGCCAGAATCTAAAACATGACCTGTCTTATTAAAGACCTGAACTTACTGGGTAGAATTTGAGTGACCTTTATGAAAACCGTGCTGATTTGGGTGTAAGAGAGGTTCAATATGTTCATTAATCTTATTAAATAAAGACCTCTCCATCACTTTGGAAACTATTGACAATAATGATACACCACGATAATTTTGAACAGATTCTCTATCCTTCTTCTTAAATACCGGTACAATATTAGCCATCTTCCAATCAGAAGGAACAACACCTTGGCTAAAAGATGTATTAAAAATATAAGATAAAGATAAACCCAGTGAATCAGAACATGCTTTTAAAACACGAGGGGAGATGCCCTTAGGCCCACATGCCTTGGTAACATCTAGCTAAGATAACGTGAGTTGAACTTCATATACAGAAAATTCCACAGAAGTAAGAGACGGATTTTCAAAAACATCAATATCTGGTTAAACATTGTACTCATTATGAGTAAATACAGAATAAAAGTGATCATTGAACAGAATAGCTTTCGCCTCACTATCAGTGGCAGAACAATCCTTCAGTTTCACAGTCAGAGGAACAGAATTTGTCTTCGTTTTTGCTCTGTAGAAGGACCACATCTTTTTTAGAATTGGACTTCCATTCCACCCTATGACGCAACATATGCACCATATTTGTCTCAACTTTCTATGTTGGTTTCTAATATGCCTAAATTTCACCGATTCCTTATTTGTACATGCAGCCTTGTGATTCAAAATTTCATTTTGAATTCATTCGAAATTCGTGACCAATCGTGCCAAATGTGGTTTACCTCAGAGGATTGGTGTTTATGCATGAAACCAACTCTGAGGTTTTCACGCAGAAAAACCCGTATTTCATCGTAGTCAGCAGAACAGTAATCATACACAAGCCTTTCCACACCTCTATTACATACAGGGTGTCACAAAATATTGGCTACTACAGGAAAATGGCCAGAACCAAACATATTAGGCCAAATGTCCACATTGGGAAACAACTCAGGTGAATTAGTGAGAATCAAATCAAGCACATCGCCATCTCTATGGGTTATGCCAGGGACCACTTGTTCTAGGAGGAAATCATTTGCGAGATCACAGAAATTTTGAGCCTCACCGCTACCACTAGCGGCAGACTGAGTCTACAAGTTGATCCCGGGATAATTAAAATCTTCCACCATACAGATGCATGCATAAACCTTCCTGCAACAATCTAAAACTGTATAAAGCCCTTCAATAAATTATCGCTCATTTGGGGCTCGAGAAGAGGGGACAAAGCCAACCTTACTAA
Source organism: Gymnothorax reevesii (assembly GCA_029721435.1). NCBI lineage: Eukaryota > Metazoa > Chordata > Actinopteri > Anguilliformes > Muraenidae > Gymnothorax > Gymnothorax reevesii. The sequence continues at coordinate 30,613,564 of CM056580.1, read as the reverse complement.
CATTCTCTAAAGTAAGCTCACATACCAAGATTTCAGCACAATCAACCCCTAGATCTTGGCATCGACGAGGATTCTGCAAGGTCTGACTTGCAGAAAACGACACTCCCCCGCCACATTATAATTCCATGACGACCTTGAGTCGAAGAAAGGCAGTACTGTAAATAAATAAAACTTGTTGTAATTATTATTATTATTATTATTATTATTATTATTATTAGTAGTAGTAGTAGTAGTAGTAGTAATATGTCTAATTACTTACTGAGCCCCCCCCCCATTTTTCTTGGGTAGGGGACAATATATAAATATGGCTGTAATTCCTACATGGTTCATTCAGTATTTCCGGAAAAAACCTCTCAGTTAAAGGTGCAGGTCTACCCTTCTGGCTCTCATTGATTGTGTCGTATCAAGTCCTTTATGGGAGCCTACAGAGCCGAGATGAAATTTGTGCAGCTGGACCTGACCTGACTCTACGTCATTGCGTTTACACTATTTACACTGGCTTGAAATGGGGAAGAACCATTTCTGGCCAAAGTTAATTTCTCTGACATTATCTATTTTTATGCAGAACATAGAATTTTAAGACTATTTTTCATTTTTCACATTTGGTTTGTCTTTCATTTTTGCAAAAAAAAAAAAAAGTACACTTACTGAAAAACTTAATTTGCAAAGCATCACATAAGCTCATAATGCAGGACCATGAATAAGAAAGAGGTAATATATAAGTCAAGGCTGCATTTTTTCCTGATTGATTAGGACCATGAAGGGGCATAACGCATCAGGTAATGCAGTGCTTTTCCAGGTTTGCCTTTTTGTGCGTTTTCCCAGGGTCAAACGTCAAACGCAATTACCTCAGGCTGCGCTGATGAAATTCAACGGTGATTTGTTACCGTGGGGTCCAGAGCAATGACCAAGATGAATCTGGCTTCATTACCTTTGTAGCGTTGAATATTCTTTCATCGTCTCCAGTCTGGTATTCAGAATTACTTTTCCTGGAGTCCTGTCTCGGATGGGATCGTCTGCCCTCTCAGGACATGGCACTACAAGGTCACTGCCGTCAATTATCCTGCGAACCCCTCCCTCCCCTCTCCCCTGTCCTTGGTGGAAATGCATCTCACAGTGTTGTTTCCTGATGGTATAATGAAAATGCTCTCCCTCCTGTGCACCTTGAAAGCGCATGTAATAGCTTAAAGGTTGACCGGGCCCACGCCTCTGATCCAGGCCCTGTTAAAGCAGCGCCTCTTCTCTTAATGGTGTCTTCTGAGAGAGTTCAGTGGCTTTGCGCCCTCTTGTCCTGGGGTGTTTTCTTTGTTCTTTTCTCGTTTAGTTTGCAGCGCTGTCCCTGAAAAAAGAAAGCAGTATGCTGCAGTATAAGGTTCCCGTGTCTGTAACAGTCTAGTTCCATGGTTTACCCCAGTCTCAGGATTGAGTGGCTCGTCCATGCCTTGAAGGGAGTTTCAGGGCCCACTTTGGCCATTAGGGTCTGGTGGCTCTGTGATTGGTCACCTGGCCTGAGGTCAGGATGCTGGGTACACCCGCCTGGCTTCCCCTCTCCTACCATACCCATATCCAGAAGTAGCTTCTTGTTTGTTTGCTTGCAGGATTAGTTCAACAACAGATGAAATGGTAACACAACAAGGCCTGTTAATTTGGCTGTTCTGTCCGTGTACAAGCTCCAGAGATACCTGTCTCTGGTTCTACATCTGTATCCTGCAGAGAGTAGTCAGAAATGTACGTTGACCACCACGGAATAAGGATTTCAATGTTCCCGTGGGTCTTTGCCGCAAGGGGCAGCTTTGGTCCTGTTCTGTGGTCGTTTTGAGTTCTGCACAGTGCATGTTCAAATTCAGACAAGCTAATTTCCTGCCTGCATGCAATGCTGTAGTCCCATTCGATTCTTCCAACCATTTTAGCAGTGCCATGATGAATGGAGAAATTTCATTTCACTGAGAGACTTGATGTTCGAGACTGGATGGAAGAGCCTGTCCCATTATAAAAGGCTTCCGACTTGCGACTCAATAGGTAACACAAAGGAATTGAGTGCAGTCTGCTTGTTCATTTGCTCAGGGGTGATGCCCTTGTGTAGCATAGTTTCTCGTCAAAGAATTTAGCAAGCATTCTGATCAAGGCTGCTGAATAAAGAGCGTATACCTCGGGGATGCTCCCTTGACTTTTGACTTGATCCTGAAACCCATCCATACTAGTGCAGTACAATGACCAGTCGGTCAAGCTACTTACTCGTCTGTGTTACCCGGCGTACATGACTAAAGGCTGTAGAAGAAAATACTTCTACCAACCGTGGATGACTTCACCCACTGACTTTCCTGGGGCTTGTGGAAAGCCTAATAACAACTGTGCAAGTGCAGCTCTGCCTATAGCCCTGACATTCTGTACAAATTGGAGTCAGAGTTTGTATTGTGCCTTTCAGTCCAGGCTTTCCATTGAGCAGGTGAGGTGCAGTGGAGTAACAAGCTGGTTCAGCACCAAAGCATTTGCCTACTGCCCAGATTGCACAAAAGTTCAACAAATTTGGGACACGGCTAGTCATAAGACAAAGGAAAAAAATATATTGTACATTTTCTTATGGGGAATAATTTGACATTTATTAACTGGGGGTTGAACCACCTATACTGAGACTGCAGTGAAGTCACTGCTTTGCAACATGTCATCATAACACGCAGGAGTGAGCATCAAATAAGAAGCTGAGGTTTGGTCACTCGGTGCTGAGCCTTGGGAACAGAGAGAGAGGGCACTCCTGACCTTAGATTTTGCTTCCCTCGAGCTGCAGAGAAGTAGGCAGTTCATATGGAGATATTTGATCACCCCACATGGGTGACTGTCTGACTTGGCTGCAGTGGTTAGCACTGTTGCCTCACTAAACGAGGTTCTGGATGTGAGTCCCCTGCGAGATTCTGCATGTGAAGAGTTGGCATGTTTTCGCTGAGTTGATGTGGGGTTTGGTCTCTCTTGGCTTTCTCAGTTTCCCTCCACTTAAAAAAACATGTCTATCTGGATAGGTGTACTCATAAGGATACTTATGAGGCACAGGCCTTGAAACTGGAACACGCTCTTGTGCTGTGAAAGGTGACTTGAATGGGTAAAACGCAGAGGGAAGATTACTCTCAAGTACAGTATTCTTTCATTGAGTAGAACTAAGGTGGAGCATTGCACGTCATTTATTCCAGACTAAAAAACTATCAAACATAGGGAGCACATATCCCAAACAATCACATCTCCGGGTCAGTTGCGTATCTCCCAAACGCTACACAAGGGCATGATAACCCTATAGCACCATAGTCGTATCATATATACCCACTGAACTGACCTTGTATAGGTTCATTTTCATAATGGTATATTGCATGAGGCAAGGCAAGGCAAAGATCTAATTTGTTTTATGGTTGCTCTGTCATGCTTTGGCAACATGAAAGTGAAATACGGTTCAGATGTTTGTTTTTTTTTTTGTTTTTAAACAAGATGGCCTTTAAACCAGAAAGTCAAAATTGCTTGGCAGAAATACCAAATTGATATGAAAGTATTATAACTTTAATAATAATTGCTGAGACTAAAACGATCAGGTGTATATCATTCCAGACATATAGAGGGCCAAACCTGGCCCCATGCGCAAAACCAAACTTTTCTGAGTCATTTTGGGGATGGCATGAATTGGCAAGTACATGCGTTATGCCACTGATCCTTGGTGATCTGAGTCATATTACACCAGAGAACCAATCCTGCAAAATATGTGCATCTAGCATTAATGATTTAGAAGTTATGATGTCTTGAATTTGGAATACTGCATAGAAACACTCATTTTTACCATAAATTTGGGGGTCACACGCCCTTTTTAAGGTTTCAATATCTCAAAAATTAATCAAGATATAGGTTTTAAATTTTGCTCGAAATAGACTGGATACAAGAACATTATTTTGAAAGTTTGAAGCAAACCTGAGGTTGACAGTCTGGAGGCCTCGGGCGATTTCAGATGGAATTACCCGTAAGGAATGTGTCTCAACGCACAGTGCATTATACCGTGCTGTGTATTGCACTCTTAAGCTTGTAGACTAGCCAAAGTGCTCATTTTAACTCCGTTTTACCTCTAAAAGCACCTGTAGTGGGCACCTGAGCTTCAGAACTGGACCTTGGAGCAGTTGAAGAAGGTCGCCTGGTCTTGTGAGTCCCATTTTCTTTTGCATCATGTGCCTCCTGCTGGCTACATCTGCACAATTTACCCAGGAAGCGCTGGCGGCAGGATTTACTGTGAGATGACGACAAGCTGGTGGTGGGAGCGTTATACTCTGGGAAATGTTCTGCTGGGAAACCCTGAGTTTGGGAATTCAAGTGATGTCAGCTTGATGGAGCTGTTCAGGCAGCACAAGGGGGACCTTACAAACATGCCATCACTTGTGTTGTATATAGTGTTTGTCGACAGCATGGCTAAGAGATGTGGCACTAATCAGCAACATGCTACAGTACGGTTCTGTGTCTGTTGAGCGGAGTGTGTGTATACGGCAGGGCTAAGAGTTGCGGTGCTAATCAGTAGCATGCTATCGTGTGGTTGTGTGTAGAGTGTATGTTTACGGCATGGCGAGGAGATGTGGCACTAATCGGTGGAGTGTTGCTGCATGCTTGTGTGTCTGTGTGTAGAGTGCGTGTTTACGGCATGGCTAAGAAATGTGGCCTAATCAGTAGCATGTTGTAATATGCTTGTGTGCCTGTGTGTAGAGAGTGTGTGTTTATTGCATGGCTTGGAGATGTGGCGCTAATCAGTAGCGTGCTGCGATGTGTCTGGTCCCAGGGGCCCTTGTGTTACGGGGAGGCGATATTGATGCTCGGGAGCCTGTCATTACGGGTAACCCGCAAACCCCTGGCTGGCTCAAGCCACATTAAAATTAATGGTGCGTTCTCAGTTTAACAGACTTTTTTCAGCGGTCTGCCTGCTTGTTTATGTGTGCATGTCTGCATGTGTGTGCGACCACATTTTTGTGTGGTTGTGTTTGTGTGTTCATCAGTGTGTGTGTGTGCGCCCAAATTTCTGTTTGCCTTTATGTCTGCGGGGAGGTGAGTGTGTAAGTGTGTGTGTGAGAGAGAGAAAGAAAGATGGAATATGCAGGCTTTCCTGCTCTTTGGATGGTCCCCAGAGGAGCTAAATAGAGATTTTCTCACACAGTGGGCTGCACAGGGGTGAGGGAGGGAGACCGGAGGGGGGAACTGGGTGCTGCAGTGTGTGTGTGTGTTTGTGGGGGGCGCTCAAAGCTTCACGGAGGGAGGGGGGCAATGTGTGGGCGCTAGTGGCCTTCTGTCTGTGTGAGGGAGCGCCGGGGCACAGGGGAGACACTGTAGAGTTGCCACTATCCCCCCCCCCCACCCCAAACCCCATACTGCTGCCAATAGAGTTTCTCCGAAAAAAAAAATTGCTCCTGGCTTCTAGCCAGAGAACACGTCCCCCTATCCGAAGTGTGTGTGTGTGTGTGTGTGTGGGGAGGGGGATCGTTTTAGAAGGCATGTGTGCGGTGTGGCAGCAGATGTCACTCCATTTGCCTAAATCCTGCTGACATTTGGAGATGTGGCGACAGAAAGCGAGAGAGAGAGAGGGGGGGGGGGAGGGGGGGGGGGAGGGGGGGGAGGGAGAAAGAAGAGTGCAGAAGAATAAAATTTAATTAAAATTAAACGTAGCCTTGGCCGATGATGTAGCCGCTCGCATATGCCGTGTGGGCCCCTGCTCTTATTTATTTACTTTTAGGAAGAAAGAGAGGCGCAGTTAATTTGTTTAATCAGGCCCGGTGGGGGGGGGGGGGGGGTGAGCAGTGGAGAGGTAGGGCACCAGGAGGATGCCAGCTCTGTGAGCGCTGTGACGTGTTGAGGGGAGTTGGAGGCTGGAGTGGGGTACCTGAGGGGACGGGATCTGATATGGAGCCCCCTCCCCCTCGGGCATGAGCTCGGCTCCTCGCCTGCTGCCGCTCCCTCCTTTGCTCAGTGTTTACAGGCTTATTGCCTTATTTCTGTGGCACAGAGCTCTGCGCCGCACTGCTGAGAGGGCATTTTTCCTACCTTGTTAGCAGCAGCGGGACCCAAAGTGTGTTCCAGCTCTCTCTCCCACCTGCTAGCTCTCCCTCTCTCTCTCTCTCTCCCTTTCTCCCTCTCTCTCTCTCTCTCTCTCTCTCTCTCCCCTTTTACAGTACCTCTCATGTTTTCAGGTTAGTTAGCAGAGTGGCAGGAGGTTACGGTTCTCACCGTCGGTTTCGGCGAAACAGGGAGGCTCGATGACCAGCAGGCATGTGACTTTTTTTTAGCTGCCTATTAAAACATAATTATCATGTTTCATAATGTAGTTATTATCAAAGCAATTAAAGTCAGCCGTTGAAGAGCATATTGCTGACAGCATTTTATGTCGAGCTTTCACCGGTCTCCATCCCCCTCCCTTTTCCTCAAAGTCCTCCAAGTAATTCCAAATAATTTCCCTGTCGGCTGTGAAACTATTCCAATACATTCTAGCCGTCACTCGACGGTTGTGAGATGGTGAATCAACACTTAAGCTTATCACGCAGGCACCGGTCTGCTTCTTGGGGAAAACTCCCATGATCCCCCTGGTTGAGAGCAGTCATGACGCGATAGTGCTGATTGCGTCTGATGGACTGCGTCTGGTACGCAAGGCTGAAATAATACAACGAGAAGCTGACGACAAACTCGAGCTAGCGAGACGCTCTAAGAACGTAAGCGACTGTTCTCTCTAGAAATAGTGCTCCTGGGTGAACGAGTAAATAATTTTTTTTTTTTAGCTGTGTACAGCGTTTTTAGCGCATTATGATGCATTTTTTTGGCCACGGGAGGCCTCTATGTAATTATGTCTATTTATTTGCTGTGTCTTGGATGGGAGACAGCGGCTGTAGAAATCTTCTTTCAACCAGCGGCTGGAGGTACATGCCCCAGAAGGCTCCATCGAGCATAACACTTAAATAACCATAACACAAGATGTAATATTTACATGACTGCACAGGCACACCCTCCAATATTCGCCGTGCAGTCGGCAGCTGTGTCGTAGTTTAGCAGAGGAATGTGTGTACAGTATTTGTTTCCCTTCAAACTGGACTATAATGATTTGCAGCTCAGGCACATTTAGGCAACATCTCTCACGTAATGGCCCTTATTTGAGTGTGTGTTCCCTCTGATTCTACCGCCTCTAATCTCCGACTGCTGCAGGATTTGAATGCGTTTCTCTGCTCAGTGCATCCATAAAGATAATCCATTACTTGAAAATTGAGGCCGAGTGCCAAATTGTGCCATTACCAAGTTTTCTCTTCATTTTTTCCTCGCACTCCTTCCCAGCTCGCGGCGATGTTTGCGTCTTCAGCCGCACAATCCCACCCCCACCCCCCCACTCATTGTGATTCAATTGCAAACCTGATGTCTGGCATCAAGTCTCACAATAATTATTTTAAATTGCTACTAGGAACAGTGGTCCTAGTGGGATATATTACCCGAATTCTAACAAGATGAATTTCTCCGTGCATGGAAACGGATGACTGTGAAATGGGCATACAGGGTGTGTGTGTGTATGTGTTTGTGTGTGTCAGTGTGTGAAAGCGCGCACATGCATGTGTGTGTGTGTTTGGGGTGGGGGATGGGAGTAAGATTAAAGACAGGTAAATACACAATCATTTTCCGCATAATAGAATGTGGGTGGGTTGTGGAAATTGGGTGGGTAAGGTGAGGCTGCAGTAGTTCATTACCTGCATACCCCCCCCCCCCCCCGTCAGGTGTCGGGGGTTTGCCCCGCGGGGCCCTCGGAGCGAGGAGGGGCGCGCGTGAGGAGCAATGACATCCCCGAGCCCTCTCTTCCAGGAGCTAATCTGATGATGGCTTGCAGCGCAGCAGGCGCTAGCATACTCGCTCGCTACAGCGAACTGCCTGGGGGGAGGGGGGGTGCTCTGCCCTACCGCAGCCCATCGATGTCTTCATTACAACCGCCTATCCAGCCCTCCTGTGGCATGTGCTGCCGCTTTAGCGTACTGATCGTGTGTGAGTTTGAGGAAGGAGCGGAGTTTGCGCCGCCCCGTGTGGATGTCATGGTTCAACACGTAACTTTATTGAAGTTTGACTGCAGGGAGGGGCTTCAGTTCTGGGTTCATATTTGTCTTTGTGGAAAACCCCGCCCCTCCCTTTCTCACCAGCTCGTCCTGTACCACCCGCATCCTCCTCAAAAATTTGCGCTCCTAGCTGGTTAAAATTTGTTCGTTCATAGCTCTGCAGCGACCATATCTGGTTGGACAGGTCACCTTGCGGTGCCAGACAGTGCGGCTGCGTTCAGGGCGGGAAGAAAGAGGGGGAAATCCAAAAAATACTTTTTTTTTTGCACCTCCCGTGTGTTTAACAGGATGTCCTTTCAGTGGGATGGGCTTTGCACGTTGTTTCGACGACTTTGTCTCTTCAAAATAATCAAACAGTGTGCTGTGGGGGTTGACCAGGCTGATCAGCGGAAATTATCACTTCTCTCACCAATTTACATCTCTAGCATAATGCCAGCTTAGGGTTACTCATGCTTATTAGAGGGTGGTCAGTGAAGCTTGGGGTCTTTATTTATTTTCTCTTCCTGTTGACTGGCATTTCCAGGTCACCGACTTCCTCTGTTTATCAGCCAGATCCAGCCAAGTTCATGGCCTTAGTCAGGAGAATTTTCTCAGTCCACCTGCGATAAATATGTGTTAAATATGGAGGAGCCAGAAATTGCAGCAGAGAACCCCCGTGAACCTGTCATGAGCTTGTTTCTGGAAAGTTCCGCAGGCGCTACAACTCACCTCAGCCCCCGCTGTCAAACCGGAGGGGGAAAACTAACTGAGGAGATAAATAAATAAATAAATAAAAGAAGGGGGGAGGAGGAGAGAGAGAGAGACAGAGAGAGGGTTCAACTCACAGGTAATTCTTTTAAATGGCAAGGTGAGGAGTTCCTGTACGTGGGCCTCATTATGACATCTTTACCCTGGTGGCACTGCGTTCCCGATGTTAAAATTATGACGAAAGAGAGAACGAGAGGGAGAGAGAGGGATGGAATGAGTGGTAGAGAGAACTGGAGAGTGAGAGAGAGATGGAGGGAAAGAGTAGGGGAGAGAGAGAGAGAGAGAGAGAGCTCTCGTTATGCACACAGTGTCTTTGCGTTGTGCTCCACACGCCGCATCTGTTAGACTTTTTCCCCCCTCAGTTCTTTTTTTAATCTTTTATTCATAGCTTAGCAGGTGATGAAAAATGTATGCCTTGAGTCTGGCATTGAAATAAATGCAAAATGAAAACAGAAGCAGTTTATACTGACATTCTGAATATCTCTATCTAGAACAAGGCTGCGCTGGGTAAATCAGGGTAGAGAGGGGAAAACCAGTGAGAGAAAAACAACATTAACTCTATGCAGTAAATGGTACTGTCGGGCGCCCTGTGTAGCTCTGCGCCCTGAGATTAGACTTGTTTTCAGCATCATATTTTAGAAAACGGCAGCGTCTTCTGACCGCTTTTTCATCTCTGACGTGTTTAGGGAGACTGGCGTGCTGTGGCATCATGCAGTGTCCTGCAGTGTGGGTTTGCTGTGATTATTTCACTCTTAATCTTTCCTGAATGGATGACATCTACAGCTGATGTCATCATCACTCCTGGTCATCACGGAGCGCACGCCGGGTTCTAGAACGCTGACGTAGAATTTTGAAGAGGAAAAACATTCCAAATAACTTGCTCTTCAAACAGCTGGAAATTGTTCCTGTGAGGAACATGACTCTCGTGGGTTGGAGCAGTGCTCCCTCAGCTGTGGTGCCGTCTCTGTTAACTGTCACAGGGTCCATCTCTTTTTTTCTCTACTGGTCAACCCCATCTACCTTCCCTTTCTCTTCCTCTAACCCCCTCCCCTCCTCTCTCCCTCTCTCTTTTCATGGCATCCATCATCATCCTCTTCATCCTTGGTTCACTTGAGGATCATGTCTTCATGAGCACAAGACAGCATTCTTTTAAACTGCTGTTTCGGAATGAAGTCCAGCTACCGCTGCAGTCCCGAACCCAAAGAAGTGCTGTCTATGTAACGCCCTTTGATGTGGGGTAAAAATCTGGGCTTGTGCTTTAACTCTAAGGCATATATCAGCATGTTGCCCTCTGTAGAAAGACAGCCTTTGGCCTGTCTTTAAAGTGTCCGTTCAGCTTTCACAGTGGGTTCGTTTTCATATAGCGTCTCCGCGGCGCATTTTTGACCCAAATGGACCCGATAACTCAGTAGTGAGGTGATAAACCAGGACAAGCCCTGTCCGCCCTGAGGCGCAGTGAGGTATGGTGAGAGAGAGAGAGAACTCATCCTCGGCACCTTTTCCTAGCTCGGTGAAGTATTACTATAGAGTATTATCTGGGTAATATATACAGGCTTTACCACTATGGAGGTCATCATGTATGGAAGCATATAGCTATCAATATTAACATGAAAATGTATTCTCAGAAATTCTTTTTCAAGAAGAGAACATATTGTTTTTATCAAAGTAAAAGTTAAAATGAAAACCCCCACTTTTTTTTTCCATTTTCAAAGCCGTGTACAGTTGTGCCCAAAAGTTTGCATACCCTGACCCAATTTATAAAATATGAAACATTTTTTAAAGAAAACACGAATGGCCTGCATTTGTGAAAATGCATTTCTTTTATTTTCTTATTGTATTCATATCCAACTGCAGGTCATGTAGAATGGTACAATCATCAAATAAAACATGGCAGTAAGTGAGAAAAATGAAATGAATCCTGTTCAAATGCGTGCATGCCCTTAGTTCTTAATATTGTGTATTGCCGCCTTTGGCATCAGTAACAGCGTGTAGTCTTCTGTGATAGTTGTCCATGAGGCCCCTGATTCTCTCAGGTGGTATAGCTGCCCATTCTTCCTCGCAATATGCCTCCTGCTCCTGCAAATTCTTTGGTCATCTTGTATGAACTGCACTTTTGAGATCTCCCCTAAGCTGATCGATGATATTTACATCCGGAGACTGTGATGGCCACTCCAGAACCTTCACCTTTCTCTTCTGTAACCACTTGAGGGTCAACTTGGCCTTGTGCTTTGGATCATTGTCATGCTGGAAAGTCCAAGCGCATCCCATGCGCAGCTTTCATGGTGAAGAATGCAAATTGTCTCCCAGTATTTTCTGATAGCATGCTGCATTCATCCCGCCATCAAGTTTCTAGAGATTCCCTGTGCCTTTAGAGCTCACACACCCCCAAAACATCAGAGAGCCACCACCAGGGAGAATTGTATATTTTTAACCTGGGCCTTGTTGAATGCTCTATAAACATACCACTTATGGTTGTGATGTAATGTGATGTGATGGATATTGTGATGCAGACAAAATGGCTCTTTGACCAGATTTTCTTGAACCCTCCATTCAGTTCTGTCTGTCGAGGAACTCTAGCGGAGAATGAATAGCTAGCTATGCTACTCGTTGAGATGAATGTGCACACACAGGTATCAGGGAAAAGTAGACTGGTATGTTCGATATGACCCACATATGATTAAGGAAAGAGAATTTTTTAATTGCTTTAAAATTGTGATCATCTGCTAAAACTATTGTACCTCTGTTGGTCAGAAAACATGAGTACTTGCCCAAAAATCCCAACAAACCTAAGATTGTGGTCTGGTGCTAGTTACAAACTAAATCACTCTGTCAAACATTTAAACCAGCGGTTGAAAACACAGGCAACAGTGCAACAAGGTTTTTTTTAAGGTTTTCTGAAATTGTAATAAAATACTTTAATTTAGACCACTGACTAATGGTACATGAGTGGCAGTGCAAAACATCTGCCTCTTTTGCTGCCAGTACATTGATCTGTTTGGTGAACTGGAGCATTTTGAGCGCCTTCCGGGCATGTCGAATTCAGAGAAGATAGCTAGCTACCTGACACAGCAAACCCATTCTGCAGTTTGGTTTTTTTGGTTTGTTTGTGTGTTTTTTGGCAGTTTTAGGTGGGTAGTAGGCTACATTAACTTTATGCTTAGTTTTTATTTATTCTATTCTATCCCATGTAAACATTAGTTCAGTGGTTGCTTTCTATCTGGAAAGCTTACTTATCTGTGATTTTTTACTAAAGAATGGTTTGTGAATTTTGTATTTATTCATACTTGCTTTTATTCATTATAATGGATCATCATGTTGAACACATATGGTTGAAAGCCTCGCAAAAATGCAGAATAGTCTTAGAAAACTACAAAATGTGAAGTTCCTAAAGAAAAAAAAAATCCGTTAGGAAAGGTCTTGAATTTTTGTTTGGAAAAGGGCAGGCACCCTGTATCTTGTGCTGGTGTTACTACATTGATAAAGGGTTCAACATTTCGAAAACTTTCTGTTTCCTATTTGCATTCAGACATTCTTGGGCCAGAGTATCAAGTGAACTGTAGACCTCTTGGTACAGAGGGGATGTAAATTGTTTCATCCTCTGTCACAGTGGCAACCTAAAGATAAAATGGCAGCTCCTTTGCCCGTTACAGGCTAATGATAGCATTAGCAGGATTACAGTGGGCCTCTTCGGGGACAGTTGGGCTACATCTCCTCTCGAATGAGAGCAGCATTGCATGAGTAAGTAGCACCAGAGTGTGTGTGAGTGTGTGTACGTGTATTCCAGACAGTGCCTAACAGTGGTAGACAGCACAGGAGGAGCACAGCTCAGTGTAACACACGGTTTTGTAACTCACACCATCGTCTGTGGCCAAATTCCCCAGAGCGAGTTTAGAGGGCGTCAGGGCCCAGCACATTTCCTGGGGGGGGGGGGCCTCTGTGGGTGATGGCACCCCGTCCTGAAACAGGAACAGGGGGCGGGGGATGAATTTCAGACGAGTCGCCCAGTGACAAAATGAAGACGTCTGAGAGGCTTATGCGTATTAGGGTCAGCAGCTGGGCGGAGAATCGAGGGCTGGCGGAGGACGCTCTTCTTCAATCAAATTCAATTATTAATGGACTGATTCTGGTCGTGAAGCTTCTGTGGGAGTTCTGGAGCTGCCACACTGAATAAAATAAAACCAGCGCTTTACATTTTCATTATGCCAAACCATGGTTTCAATTGCAAATGCCTCTCAGATCCCTCCTGTTTCCCGTTTCCCCTCCCGATGGTGCCACCCCAACTCCCCCCACCCCCGATCAGCCAGCCCACTCTCGCCACCCAAACCGCAGAGACGCCCGTCGTGTTCTACTGGTGTCGTGGAGGCCTGGAGCCAGCCGCACCGAGAGCTGTGCGGACTGTGCCGAAGAGGCTGTCTTCCTCGCGCCAGGAACCAGTTCTTGGGGCCAGAGCTTCCAGCTCTCTGATTGGCTGTCGAGTCGGGGCGCAGTGGGGCCGCAACATGCCGGCATTACCGCCAGCGTGATTTCATCCGCCTGCTCACTCTCTCTCTCTTTCTATCTCTCTCTCTCTCTCTCTCTCTCTCTCTCTCTCACTCCACCCATCGCTCCAATTCTCTCTCACACTCTCTCACTCTCCTCTCTCGCTACGGAATAATAGCTGTTCGCGGTTCTGTGACAAAGAATTTTCACAAGGTCATCGTAGGGGTTGCATAGTAAGGGCTGAGATTCCTGCTAACCAATTTTGCCTCTGGAATTGTCTTTATTTTATTTATTTTTTTGTATTCCTACTGAGTTACCGTAGAACTTTAATGTATGATGCTCACTTATCCCTTTTTCGCATGTCACAGTGCTGTTTTAATCTTATTTATAGGGCGTCAGTGGAGGGGTTGTTAATATTAATTTCATGTCGGCTAGTCACTGGCAATGGTTAGTTAGCACGCGCGCGCATGTGTATGTGTGTTGTTCTCTTTACCTGTGTGTCGATATTTCTATGTCTTTGTGCATTTATGTGTGTGCGCGCGTGTGTGTGTCTGCGTGTGTGTTTCTGTGTTTATGCGAGAGAAGGACACCCTGAGTGTACGGAGTGTGCTGTTCTTGGACAGTACAGTGTATATGGAATGAAAGTCATCAGAGGCTTTTTTTATGCTAATCACTGGCACATAGCTGTATAAAAGCGAAGTACTGCTTAAAGCAGCGCTGTAGTGCTATCCTCTTAAAGGGGATGAATGCATGTGAAGAATGAGAATATGAGCATGAATCGCGCAGGGCTTCGTATTTTCCATAGACTCATTTGGAGAAGGGGGGGGGGGAGAAGCGTGTTCTCGCTCTGCGGCCTTTACTCTGCCAGCGCTTTGAACTCCCCTCCAGGGTGCCGAGCTCCCTCACCGCTTCACCTTGGCTGTGTGGGAGACGGCGACGGCGCTGCTACGTGCTGCCGGAGACTAAAGAGGGATCGAGCGAGGGCTGCGGTCGAGGGCCTGTTTCGCAAAGGGGGTGCGGCGCGGTTGCTTTTTCACCTTTCTCTCTCAGCGCGTCCGCTGCATATGCAGATGGGGGATGGTTTCGCAGGGCGAGTGGGGCAGGGGGCGTATCTTCTGTATTTAACATGCTAAAACCCCCCCCCCCTCACTGACTTCGTCTGAACATAACCATCCTTAAGAAATGTTTACTCGAACTCCTGTTCACACTCCCACACACAATTTGCGCAGGATTAGACGAAGATGTACTGTCCATGTCATCTGGCATGCTAATCATCGTTGCTCGCAGTATCGGTCATATAACGATGCTTATTGGGGAGCTATTCATCGCAGTAACTGTTTAAACATACAGCACTACCGCAGTTCCCATTCAGAACATTCCAGTTTGGAACGGGCCGATATCTTGGCCTGCGTTATTGCAGGTTTCAGGTTTCTCAAACGCCGCTTAGCTAAACACCTTTACTCACACTCGACACTGCGCTTCCTTAGGTCCTCAGCGATACACCCGCCAAGTCTGAAATGGATCGGATGCATCGTTGTTGTGAAAATCGAAGGACAGGCAGGCTTACATACAGACAGACAGAGACTCCCTCCATTTTAGTTAGGTATGATGTGCAGTATTAGTGTGTTTGAGTGTTCTGTATATATTCAAGTGAAAATTTAATGAGGCTTCACTCACGGGCTCCTGAGAAACACGCCGATTGTGAACGTGACTATAATATTGCATCGATTGACTTCGCTCGTGGGTACTGGGGGGGTCGTAAACGTATTGCTGAGAACTGTTGTAGCGCTTTGAGGATTTATTTGCCTCCTCTCACTCTTGAGAGAGAGTTTGATGACGGTGTTGATGAAGGTGAGCGAGAGTCCATCCCCTTTGGCGTTCGGTAACGGGAGATCGAAGTTGAGCGCGTCCTCATACTGCTGTCTCTGCCTCAACTCTTCTCTGGCTGTTACACTCAAGTTCCAAAATAAGAAAGGTCACACACTTGTGTGATCATTTCATCCCAGCAGGGGATGTGTCCTCCACAACGATACTTACGGACCCGTTCATTCTAGTCTCTGTATAAACATTGTCTGTCTTTGTATTGCTGGACCACTTACATTATAAAGACAAGCAAATTGCTATTTGCATTCTGAATTTTTAAGATGCTAATGAATGCAGTATAGCTGTTGATGTCCTTGTACATTTTACTGTCTGTCTGAGTACAGAGGCTATTTTAGTATTTCCCTGACAGGCTGTTTAGAATGGTGGTGACAGTGAATTTGGTTAGCCGTCCCAACTTAAGCGCGCTAACTGGCTGCATCTAGTGATTTAATATGTATTCAATAAAAGAAGTAATGGGGCATAAAACCAAGTCTATTACAGGTAGGGGATTGTTCAACACATACTTGCATAACAAATGGGCTTCTGTGGCAATTCAATTATTGTTTTATTGCAGACCACCTAGGAAAAATAAATATATACAAAATATGGCAGCTGTTAAGATCAATTACCTCATGAACCCTCATTTATGGACTGCAAGGAGCCCTTTCCTGCATTTTCCTCCCTTTTCAATTTCAAATTAATGAGGAATTTGGCTTTCTTTCACGTTACGGGCATCTTGCACACCAGTCCAGCCCTAATTATGCCATTTTATTGGCACTTTAAGGAACCAGCTGGGTTTGCCAGGAAAGATTGTTTAACAGTTTGGACAACCGGGGAATAAAATGACAGAAATCACCTAAGGTGGTTTGATGCTGTCAGAGCTGTTACTGGCAGTATAAGTGGTATTAACCCTTCGATAAATAGGTACTCTATCAATGCATGTGAATTTTCATTTGCTTGTTTTTTTTTATCTTAAAAATGCATTCTCACGTGGCCATTTTTGGAGAAAAGGTAACAAGTATGTATTTGAGCTTGGACTTGAGTTGAGACAGCTCAGCAGAGCACGGTGATGCTGAAGTCTGGTCCTGGGGTGACGTTTTACACGAATTCCCCTCGGTGTGCACCTCCACTATTACCTCCCCAACCCTCAAAGAGTTAACTGCTCCAACTGGACACTCTTTGGGCTTCTGAGCAATGACAGCACATGCATCATTGTAACATGGTTAAATCATCCCAAAGCCGTGGTAAAGCAATCTTTCCCAATTGCATGATTCTTTTCTCATAACAAAAGATATATATTTATATTCCAATGAAATTTCTTCTATATCCTTTTTTTCTTTCAAAGATTGTGTGCGTTTCCTCCCTTTCTGTCTGTGGTTGTGTCATTGCAACACTGACAACAAGATGGCAGTGTACACTAACTCAGATCCCTGGAGGATGAGCAGCGACGCTCCATAACACTTCGCCTGGAGAAAAAGCCCTCGCTCCCGCTAACAAACAGGCCTCATGAAATGTGTGTGCTGACATTAAGTGTGCTCTCTTTTAGCGCAGTGTTTCCCGCCGATGAACAAATAAAAGCACAGGAACAGACCCACACTCTTGCTTGCACGCACGCTCACACACTCAGACATTCACTGCCACTCAAGCCTGCACACACATGTGCACAGATGCACAAACATACAAGTACGCGCACACACAGATGGACACAAACACATGCACAGACACGCGTGCTTACACACGCACACGCATTCACCGCCACTCAGGCCTGCACACACATGCACACAGATGTACATGCACAAACCTGTAAATATGTGCGCACGCAGACGGACACAAACACACGCACACATGCACAGACACGCGTGCTTACGCATGGGCACGCTAACACAATCAAACATTAGCGAATACATGCGTGCAGACAGACATACACTCTCTCACATACCGGCAGCAGGGAGTTTATTTGTGTATAGGTCCTGCTACTCACAGCTCCAGTCAGGTAGCTCTCTGTGAACCAGCCTGCTCATTGGAAGGAGCTCGGTTACCGCCCCTGCCTGGTGCCATCTGTACCCAACCTCAGGCAGCAAACAGCTGGCTGGTCCCCGGCACTGCCTGCCGTTTGACGCCTTTTGTTGCGCTCCCTCTGCTATGGAGGAATAGGGAAGTGATGCGGCTGGACCTTCTGGCGAGAACCCCCCCACCCACCCACCCACCCAACATCACCGCCATGCCCCAGCTCCGCGGCCCTCCTCACTCCCACAGCCATTCCCGCTGATATCATATCCGTCAACCCAGATGCCTGATTAGAAACCAGCTTTTGCGCCTTTATTTTAGCTTTTTTTCTGTTGTCTCCTGGCTGTTTTGTAGTTGTTGTTAGTGTGTTATTGTGCACCTGGAGGCGTGGGCTGAGTCCTGGGTCTTGTTGTGGTTTTCGGTCACGTTTATACAGTACCTTGTGGTTTATGCTGGGTGGTTTGTTTCCCCAACCACCTAAGGGCTGTCTGGAAATATGCCTGTTTTCAGTTTGTGCCTAAAACCCAAAGGGGGGGCTGCGTATACGATTGCATTTCCAGTGTGGGAGGAAGTGCCCAAATTAGCAATTAATGCTGTAAATGGAAAATGTACTACGTAGCTGATTCGCAAACCTCGTCTTGATCATGGCATTTTCCATTTGATCAAATCCAGCCATTATTTTAATTTCTATTTCTACTGTTTTTCGATTCAATTGTCATTTCCTCATTCTATGCATGGAGTCGTCTCTGTCAGTCTATCTGCCTGTCTGTCTGTATTTCTTTCGATTTTCTTGATAGTCGCTCCTCTGATCGACTTCAAACTTGGCAGATGTGTTGCCGAGGATCCAAGGAAGCGCAGTGTCGAATGCGAAGTTGTTTGGCTGAGTGTTTCTCAAGAGAGTGGCGAGCAGCAATGCTGGAGGCCAAGCAATCGGCCTGTTCCGAACAGGCATATTTTGAACAGGCTCTGCTTTAGTTATTTTGTGAAAAGAAATAAGCCTTTGTTCCCAATTTCTTTTTTTGAGTTTAGCACAGTAACGAAAATGAATAAGTATGGTGTCGTTGGGGCATGTTTTTTGAAAGCATCTTGTCTGATGAAGCTGTTAAGGTTTTCCTGACCAGCTGAATCATAACTTGCTCCTTCAGCGGTGTTGTCAAAAAGTATTTAGACTAATAAATCTATTTCAGAGTTGTAAAAACAAACTGTGTGGTCGTATCATAGATTTCTTTTTTCGGTCCGTTTTGGGTCAAATTTTATGTGTGTATTTTCCCACACTATAATGTTTTATGGTTATTGGACAGATATGCCCCTTTATTGTTACAAAAGTAGTTCCCATGTCTCGGGAGTGAGACAAAGGCAATAAACATTGAGTTCCAGAGTGGTACATGGTGGCTGCATCTGTTTTTAGCAGTTTATTGTCTAATTAGTCTTTCAGGACTGTTGACATTTCTTTTCTTTTTTTGGATTTGTAGAAAATGTCTCTGAGATATGAGGTCTGTCATCATGTCATTTCATGAAAGAGTGTAAAATATCCAAGCACCTCATTCTTGTCTAAGTTTGGGGGAATGTTTGTTTCTTTATGCTGTGCTCTGTAGAGAACATAGTGAATTACAAAAAATAAAAATCTGTGATCTAAGAGTATGGTCATTATATTTTGCTTTTTAGATTTGTCTGGCTTCTTTTAAGTACAGATTCTGTCATTTTCCTTGTTTCTTAGTCCATAGTTGATGCATCTACTCTATAAATGCAATGACTAATTCCCCCAAACTCCTTTTGCAGAGATTCAAAAAGAATAATCACCTACTTTGAATATAAAATTAGTGAATAAGGAATGGTTTCTTCTTCCCTACCCTATTATTACAGATCTCTACCATTTAGGTGTAATTACAGTAATTACAATCCATTGTAAAGGCTAGAATTTATTTTGCTTTATGTATGCAAAGTAACATTGCATACCCAAGAAAGGTATATAATTTTTTTTTGTAACCCCTTATCTATTCACAGATTCATTATTGTTTATTTAGCTTTAAAAAAATGTTCATATATTTAGGAAAATGCGAGCCAATTGTGGGGGATATGACTATGAAGTAGACATAGATGATTAAACTTCTTACCAGCTTTATTAGATGCATTTTTTTCCCGTAAATGGTACAAACAACATCGCTGAGTTTTGACGATTGGCCTGGGGGCATTTTGTTGGAAAAAATGCTTTGCTGAAGTCTACCTCAGGTATATTTTTTCATGTTTGAGGTATAATTAAAGTTTACGACAAGTAGTCTGAGTATAATTTCTTTTTGCAGGGGTAGGTCTTAAGACTTTGGGTCTCTTTGCCTGGCAAGCATTTCAGCCAACATTTATTGGGGTGGAGATACTGTTTACAGGGGCCAAAGTCAGCCTGCTCTGGAAG
Organism: Gymnothorax reevesii; assembly: GCA_029721435.1. Classification (NCBI taxonomy): domain Eukaryota; kingdom Metazoa; phylum Chordata; class Actinopteri; order Anguilliformes; family Muraenidae; genus Gymnothorax; species Gymnothorax reevesii. Next base: position 30,593,980 of record CM056580.1, on the reverse strand, counting down.
TCGCCATCTTTGCTCAGTGAATGAATTGCACTGAGGAAGGGCCTTCCAGTGATTGGACGAGCCAGCCGGGAGACGCCCCCTGCCCTGGCTTCAGCCCCACCTCCAAATTAGGGGCGCTGCTCCCCCTCTCTCCTTGGGTGGGGTGTAATTTAGATGGCAATCACTGCAGAGTAACAGGGAGCACAATAGGACCCTGATACTGAAAGTGGCGGTTATTCTATATCATTACTATCATTATTTATTAATTGAGCTGGCGCTTTTCTGCCTGATCCTGGAGTCCCCCGCTGGTTTGTGTATGTCAAAGCACAGCAATTTGGACCAACGTATGGCACTGTGTGTCTGAGATAATGAGGGTGGCTGGAGAGGTAAATGCACATGAATAATCATGGCTGGCTATGGCTGGGAAAACAGTGAAGGTTGAAGGCTGAAATGAAGATGGAGTTTGAGCGGGGTTATTCCTATTCTCATATGATCGAAGAGAGATGGAAACTCAAAGACGCTGAGGTGTTCTGTGTACATTTACTCTGATAGCTAAAATGGAGTGGAGGTAATGACAATTAAAAATGTTTTCTCAAGTTTTGGAGAAAGAAGAGGCACTGCTTATAAATGGCAATAGCCAAATTTAAATTGTGTTCATGAAGAAAATATAGCTGTGTTTATGTGGCTCTGCTAGATGAAATAAGTTGGCAGTGACAAAGCACTTATCCCCACTGAATCACATGTTTGCGCTATAGATGTACAGATGTTCATATGTGACATTGTTTTGTATTGGGGGGGGAAAGCTATATGTTACCTGCAAACTGGGACTTTAAAGGGTACAAAATGCAAAGTTTAGCAATAAGCCAAGACAAACCTTACTTAGCTCTGGGGGAATTTACTTTAGGTCTTTATGTTTGTAGACACGGCGGAGAAAATAGTGGTTTTTTTTTTTTTTTCTGGAGAATTACCCACAAAGATTTAGCACTGATTGAACTGAATGTGCCATTGATGTCTTTGTTCAAATATTCGATGAGGAACAGGAAAGTGAAAAGCTGTCAGTACTCTTTAGTCTGGTGCTTAAAGATGCTTCATTTAGGGCTTAATGCATTTAAGCTAGTGCCGAATAGAAGGGATACGGCTGTGTGTCCTGAATTCCTGCCTTCAGAAGTCCACTCCCCAATCAGAGGGCAATCATGTGAGCCATCCTAGTCATTTAAAAAAATGGGGATTGTAAATTAATGACAGATCTTCAAACAGGGGGCGATCCGTAATGAGAGTCCATTTTGTGTTGGCTGAGGCTGAACAAAAAATCCAAACAAAATGGAGAAGAGATGGAGCGAAAGCGCCCTGCGTGTCACCTGCCCGCAGATGGCTTTATCCTTGATTATCTGTGTCCTTTTCTAAGCACGCTAATTAATATGTGGAGATTGATTGTTTAAGCATGCGTGGATGCCAAGGCCTTCCACGGAAGGCTACATTACTTTAGCCCGTTATCAGCCCTGGGAGAAATGTTAGAAGTAAAAATAAGCAGACAAAGTTACTTACATTACGCTAAGTGCATTCTTGGCTGCCATGGGGGGAGTCGTTCGCTCGCTAAAGCCAAATAGCCCATTTGTGGCAACAAATGTCAGAGTGTGAGCTTCTCCAGGACGACCTGGCAATGCTACACCGCTTCAGCCGCCGCCGCAGCCGCCGAGCTGCTGCAGCTGGGATAGCGTGCACTGCTATTGCCGTGGGGGCTTATGGGTAATTGATAACTGCTATAGGAGCAAATACACGAGTGGCAGTCCTGAATTATTCAGACCTCTTTTTCAGTATCAATAAAGGTAATGGATCCCTATGTATGTTTGCGCTGGGCTCAGACTAAAGCAGGCCAGACAGTTGCTCTGTCACTCGATCAGAAAACCAAACAGTGTACATTTGGTTTCTGCCGACAAAATGTTTTATAAGCTTGTTACAGTGTGTGTGAAGCTGCCAGAATAATGAATAGGCAGTGGAGCTCATGCATGCTAATGTTATGTTGTAAGCAGTTTTGTTGACAAGCGCTAATACTTCTTTCATACTATCATCAAAAGCAGCTAATACAACAGCCATTACTTCCCTGCTCTCCGAGCAAGACATGATGGATTGTGACCTTAACGCGGGTTAGCCGAGTTTTGAAAGTTAAACAACTTGCCATAAATCACGGAATTATTATGACGTGGTTTAATTGGTTAAGGACTGTTTATTTCCTAAAGAGGTTGAAAAAATTTGGGTTCGGCACTTTTAATTTGCAAAGTGCATTTTCATTACGAATGGCAGTTTAATATTACCCTCCTTTGTCATGCAAAATGCGCAACGTGCAGGCAATCTATTAATTGGGTGAAAATGCATGGCAAGCGTAAATCGTCTGCTCTCTCTCTCTCTCTCTCTGTCTCTCTCTCTCTCTCTCTCTCTCTCAGTCTCGCATGTGCGATGGTGCATTTATTAAGAGATGCTGAGACGGGGACCGAGAGAAAGTTAGAGTTTTCCACTGAAAATATTATTCTGTAAACTGATTAAGGATCTTTAAACATGCAGGATGAAATAGACTGTGTAATTGTCTCAGTCTTCCTTGCAGCATCCATTTAAGTGCTTATACCAGCAGTGATGCAGTGCTATATGACTCCTAAAAGGGACTTTTTTTAACCCAGAATCACCCTTAAACCTTGATGAAAGTTTTTGGGCAGTACTTACTAACATTAGCATTACAGATACAGAGCACTGGCACAATTATATTTTGAAGTTTAAAAAGGTTGATACCATTATAAATAATGTAATTACCAGCAACTCAGGCTCAGATTCAGATGATTTGAAAATAGACAATTGGTTGAATGATTGGATGAAGTATTATCCATGTACTCAATCATTCATTATCATAACTCATGCCTGAAGGTATTCATAACTGATTTGTATATGCATTTTTGCTATTATTTGTAGCTAGAGGGTGTTGATGAGTGATAGTTCACTGTGACCAGTCAGTTTGGAGGATGGGTCGTCTTGATGTCCGCAGCCTGTTGTTCACCTTTCGCTGGCGAACGTCTTTGACCGCGTCCGTGGAGCAAAGGGGAGAGTGAGCCACTCTCGATGGCACCAAGCCTACGCCCCCCACCACCACCACCTCCATCACCCCCTCTAATGTCACCATCCTCCCAATCTCTCATTTTCCACTGTCACTCATCCGTCACCCTCCGCTGGATACGGACCAATCAGCTGCCGTCTCCCGGGACATTTTGTCACGCCTTAAAGATGCATGACAAAGTGCTCCTTGATTTCCCAGTTGCTGGCTTGCTTTGCTAGTCTGCCTGCCCCCGCCTCCCCCCCCTCCCTCCACCCCCCTGTCTACCGTTCTTCAGAGTCAGGCCCCATGTTCCTGTCCAGCCCATCATGCAAGGCGCGCCGTACCGTAGCTCTACCTCTTTTGCATACCCACTGCCGAGACAGGTCCGTCTGGGCCCCGCCGGGGGGCTTTCCAGATACCCGCCTCGCTACCCAGGCGCAGAACACCAGGGCCAGGGTGAGATACTGATTAATGAAGGGCTAAACCGCCGCTTAAAGACAGACTGCCGATAAATCTAGCCTCGCTGTTAGCTCATCGCTTTTCGTGTAGGCTATGTTGTTGACAAAAAAAATTCTGATATTTTCTTCTTAAACCTTCCATTGGATTATTACATTAAGGTATTCAGAATTCATAGTATGTCAAAAAATTTTTATTCAGTTTTGCAACTTGTAAAAATTCAGCAATACGGTATTAAAATCTGGATGGATCTTTACGTTATTTTATTCTGCAGTCGTTGCGTTAACAGTGAACGAGGACAAATGTTTCATTGTATTGGCTGGTTGTTGCTCAGCGCATGGCCAAACGAAAACAATGATGGCATTTTACGGTTTTGAATGTGTTGTGTTTGTATTCTACCATATGAATGAGTCACATTACTGCAGACACACTGACTTATTTGGGGAATTCTTTGTTAACCCTTAGAGCACTGATATCATTTTTTTTAAATATGTAAATTTAATAATCTCGTGCTGTTGAAAACCTATCATGTAAGGACTTTTGTAAAAGAGCTCCCCTGCAGGAGCTCTTTTAAACAAGTCACCACATGGTAGGTTTTTAACAGCTTTAACTTTGATATCTTACATCATTGATTAACAATAGCTGCATTTAGTGCTGTAAGGGTTAAACTCCTTGCGTAGAAGAAAAGGCATGAATCACAGCTCAGTGGAGGTAAGGAGGTAAGATACATAATAATGACTCATCCCTCTCGACCCTGAACTCTAACTCATCATTGTGAGGCAAGATGGTCTTGTTTTAGCCGTTTGCATGGCCCAGCACTTCCCTATGTGAACGTGCCCTTTGGCCCTGACCCCATTCCCAAGGTGAACTTCATCACGTGTGAGAGGCAAACTTCAGTTGAAGAGCACTTTCAGCGTTATACATGGTGTGCCGCGAAAATAGGGCCGTGATCATAAAAAGCCGCAATTCGGCCACTTTCTGAGCTCTCAACCAATTACGGCGGTTCTCTTAAAATCATTGTTTATGATTGGCGGTCGTCACAACAATTTCACCGAAGTGTCTCTCAAGCACTAGTGCTTGCTCACAAAAATAATTTTTTTTTTGTGGGCGCAATGCTGTAAATTTTGCGAAATCCCCATGGAATATCAGCACAGGGTAATGTATGAAAGGGGGAAAGAGAGAAATATTTCTCCTGTTTTGCATTTCCTGTGTCTGAATTAGTCTCTGGAGCGAGATATTGGATCTCATCACCTTCACCGCCGCCATCAATCTCAGCAACCTAAGGGCTGAAAATAGAATATGATCTGCATGTGTTCAACGTGCTTCATGTTTCCCAGACAAGTGCTTCAAAGAGAGAGGTTCATAATTGATTATAATACAAAGCCTCTGTTTATCCACACAGCAACTGGGACTGTGAATTAGGAGATAATAGATCAATTTACCAGGTATGTACAGTACGTCAAATGCTTTTTATTCATATTGTGTGAGGGGATAATCTCTATAATAGGAAATGCCACCCCTCACTGTTTCTGCGTTATTTTCATTCCCGCTTCCATGCATGACATTTCCTGTGTGAGGGTTTCAGGGTTAGTTTTGTGTCGGAGTGAAAACAGCCCGGTTTGAAGGTGAAACGCTTTGTCATTAAGCCCCAAGGATGTTGGTATCTGTCTCCTGGATTGCGAGTTGTGCTCCATGCCAAGGAAATAAAAGTTGAAGACTGGGAAGGACGGAACCATTGTGCGACTGTCATCTTTCATGACGATCTGTCTTCCACAAAGGCACAGAATTAGATTGCGTCTGTGTCTGGGGTTTTTTCTGCCCGTTTTGTCTTGTCTGCCTGTATAACAGTCAATATGGGAAATGATTCAGTGAAGCCACATACTTGCAGACATCTGTCACAAAAGGTAGATTTTTTTTCACTTCTGCTGGCAACATTTAGGTAATTATCAAAACAGCCCCACAACCCCAGTTGCAAAAAAAATAAAACACATTTTTGCTCTGTGGATAGTGTGTTACTATCCTGTTGACCTAAATATGTATGATTTCACAGAAAGTCATTATTTGGAAGGATTCAGAAAAAGAAAACATTTAATGCATTGCAAATTGTTGATATTCTGGTTTGAAATACGACTCCAGTGGACATGAGATTTAAGGCCTCGTTTAAGGCCCTCCGTTGCTGACATGGATACACTTGCTTGAATGTAGAGCAGAAATAATTTGAAATTAGCAGCAGACATGAGACGAATGTCTCAGAACAGCAGGAAAATGTTACTCGTTGAGAACAAGAAGGAAGACGACACATGAGCTGCATGTGTGCATTTGCACATTTGTCAGCTGAGAGTTGTAATATAATCCCACAGCTTCTTGTAGTAATAGTCTTCATCCTGGCTTTTTCAAGTTATATATCAAATTAAGGAGAAGGGTTGGCCGTGCCCTGTAAGCATTGGTGAGTGAAATGACACTCAGTTGTCTCCTGGAACACCTCAAGCGTTTATTTAGAGAAACTACATGAGGACATTCAACTTCAGAGACAAAAACAGAAAAAAATAGAGGGATATAATGCACTAGGGCGAACTTTAAGTTGTTCTCAAAAATTTCACCCCTTGTCTCCAGTCGCCCTTTCCGTGAGGAGCTCAACATCTGGAAGTCCTCGTGTTTTTCTTTTTGTTTTTTTCAGGAGGACATCTGTTGTTAAATTAAGTTGACCTGAGACCAGATCCTCGATTTGCACCCAGCAGCACCGTCAGCCCCTCTCAAGGTTTGGTGTCAGAAAGCATCATTTCCACCTGGAGAAGCGACATGCGAGACGAAACTCAGGCACATCCCGGGGAGAGTTTAGTCTGTTCTGCTCCGTATCTGTTTTTGCAAATAACCTCTAGCGTCCAATTTTGAGAAAGGTGTACTCTATAAGGTCAGCCAGTGGAGGTAGATGGAGCGATTGCGTGATGGAAAATGATAAAAATGCAGAGGCTGGAGTCCGGCAACTGCGAGATTTATCACACGAGGCTTGCTTTGTGAGTGCTATTCACTCAGACCTTTCAGCATTCAGTGGTTTCTAAGCTGTCGTGGATCAGGTGTGTTCGCTGTAGGTGAGGTGTGATGGCGAGCCTAAATGAGGCGTAGCTCATGGTTTACTTTTGCTGCCTGCACACTGCGTCACTGGAAAGTGAAATCGCCCGCAGATGAGTTCCGCTTCACCTGTTTGCTGACGACGGGGTTGGTTTTCGAATGAACAACCGACCATCATGAACCATGGGAAAAAGACTAAATATCCCTCCCTAATCCAAAAGGGGTGGCTATATTTTATTTCAAAACATAGGTTGATGTGATTTACTCTTGTTTTAACACTTCAAATATTTTTTGGTGTCATACCTTTAGGAGATTGCCTTGATTCAAATGGGAAACACATCATGAAAAACTGAATTTTTAGTTATTTTTTTAAACCTCGCTTTTTTTTGGCTTTTACAGTGTTCCATCAGCTGAATATTTGTCAGATTCACGTCGCCCGCCCCCCCACCCCCCGTCCCATTTTTCCTGACTGAGTCATGTGATTCATGGTTGTGAGGCTAGAGTGGTCACAGTCTGGATTTATGGACCTATGAGGCATCCTTAAAAGTTTCTGAGATAAGATGTCATAATTAAAGGTGTCAAGACTTTTATTACCTGCATGGTGTTGGTAATTTGGCTAAATAGAGGTGGCCCAGTGAAAGCAACATTTTTTTACTTTGCAGGATTTATGATCGTTGCATCATGTTTCCTGAAGCCTGCAGTAATCTCCTTTTGCATTGGTGTGCCGGTGCTAGAATTGTGCGTTCGCATTTCCTCCTACCATGACTGTGGCCATTCCGGCTCTTTGCCATGGGTTTGGATGACTTAGCTTTGTGCTCATTTTATGGGACTAGCCGTTGGTTCATGTTACTATAGAATTTTTAACCACAGAAGTTAAACTTTATATCACATTTAGTAATTTTGCTAGCTTTTATTCGCAGTGTTCTCTTATGCCCTTTTTCCATACACGTGCTGTCCTGGCTGTGACACCCTGTTCATAACGGCACGTCAGCCAGGTGCAGTTAGCATTTGCATTTCCATTACGGCTGGGCTACCTGTGGAAGGTGTGTCTTTAAGTGATGATGTCTTGAGACAATGTCTTTCAAAATCAGCCTCCTCCTCAGTGTGCTGTGTAATGGTTGAAGACAAAGTCTTCTCATGTCACTGCAGCCCGCTTGAGGGAAGATCTAACGAGCTTTGGCCCGACTCCAGAGGCTGTCGATCTTGGGCATGGTTTGGCACAACTTGGTATGGCCAAAAGTGCCGATGAAAAATCCCCATTTGGTCACCTTTGTATGTCAGTTGAGGCCACTAGAATACTTGCTGTAAAATTCCCAAATCGCAAAGAAATTATCGTACGCTAGTCTGTGCAGTTTAACCTTAGCTGTTGCTTATTTTGCTTAATTTGAATCTGCTATCTACAAAATAAATATAGAAATCTCTGGGCCAAGAATTGTGATGGATTGTCGTGGATTTTGTCAGATGAATTTGGTGGGCATGGATGTCTCATTAAGTTATCCTCAGATAGTGATTTATTTTTGACTAATGTTGCTTACTGTACATCACAGAACGGCACACACGATACTCTACTTTGTGAAGTAAACAATACAAGGACATTGTATTGATTGCAGCATTACTCACATCTCCACAACAGTTTGCGTGATTAGGGCGATATAGAACCTTAACAACCCTGTGTCACACAGGGCCTAATGAGCCTGATGCAGTGGGCTATGTCCTGGGTGTCGCGCTAATGTATCGCTGTATTTGCCGTTGCTGAGGTAGTTATGCTTTTTATGCCATTTATTGTTGAAAACCTAGTGCTCTTTTAGCGGATGGAAGACAAAAGGAGCATCTTCTCTCCATCAGTCGCTAAACACTGGGGAGCGTATATTTATGCTAGCTTTTGTGGCGCAGCTTTGGGCAATATGTGTAGACAAGAAGATGGCTGGCATTGGTTTCCCACCCAGACAGGCACAGTGGCCAAAGTCATTTGCTCAAGATGGAAGACAAACTAGTTAGCTCCAGTGGGTAGACCACCCAATGAGACCAGACGACAGCAAGACGGTTCACTGCACAGATGCTCTGTTTCCAATCATGAAAACAAAATGCTCCTTTTTCACACGATGGTTTCGACATCTACTCTCCACCCTGACTGCTTTTGTTTCCTTTTATTAAAGAAATGGACAATAATATGGCCACTCGCCAGCCAAAAAACTGCATAAGGAAAAACTACTTTTAGACTTATTCTTAGGGACATGTTAAAAGTACTTTTTTTTAAAGCAAAGTTGGTATAAGTCTGCTAATAGGGAAGTCACTAGTTGCCGATTATTCTAAGAATTAACTGAAAATGTATCTGTGGTTGAGTTTTGAAGTTGAATATTGAGTATTGGTTTTTTTTTTTCCCCAAATGCTTTACTCAAGGGAGCAGATGAAGTTTAATTTGGAAGAATATCGTTCTTGTCTGAGTGACCACAGACTCGATCATCATCCAAAAAACTGAACAAACAACAGCTGTGTCGACGGACCATCCTACTCAGCAGCACTGATTTACTTGCCAGTTATCCTCATACATGGATGCTGACGGCGTTTTCATCCATCCAGCTGGTCATTCCTTGCTTGCAGGCAGCGCCACACTCTGGATTTGAATCCGTGACCTCATGAGCATCGCCGCTTGAGTGTGATTATTGCCTCCCTTTGCTACTTCTGGTGTGCGCGTCCCACCCCCATATTTTGTAAATCTGCGTTAGCTCCGTGTGTTTGATTACCCTCCCCAATTCTCGCGTGCCTCCTCTGAAAACTGGAGGCCGTGTGGAGGGTGACGCGCCTGGGCTGCGTAGCTGATGCACGTCTCCTGTCCCAGTGAGGCGGAACATGTTAATATCAGCGATGCAGAGCGACCAATTAAGGCGCCCCGGCCCGCATGTTTATCCTGTCCCGGAATGCGGAGGGGGGCGCTGTAGCAGTCCCTCCGGTCCTCTCCACAGGCAGCCAGGAACGCTCAAACTGGGTCCGCGCATGCAGACAGGCCCATCGACGAGGCGGAATGGCAATAATTTATTGGGTATTGATGGAGTGTGACAAATCATGCGGGAGTGCGGTAGACTGGGAGGGGCTCGTGGTGGGGGGGGGGGGGTTTTCTGACGGGAGAGAGATGAAACACTTCACAGCTCATTTGGTTCGAATGCAGCCACCTGGGTGGTGCGTCACTCCAAAAACACCAGCCCTGGCGCTCCGAGTGCGCTGACAGCTGCCCAGGATAGGGGTGCTCTCCGTGAATTAATCAACTGGGACAACCGGACAAACCGCTGCAGACCCACTCTGACTCAAAAATAAGAAACCGGAACAAATAGTTTTTTTCTTCTGTGTCGGGCCACGGCAAAAATAAAAGAATAATACAAATGCAGATGGGATGTTTTTACTGGTCTTCAGCTGTTTGCATAAGCAGTCATAATCTTTGTCAGTCTTTTATTTTTATTTGTCAGTAAATAATTCATAGAGTGCGTTTGTGCACTTGCACCGAATATCCAATGAAATCATTAATTCCTTAAATAAGCACTTTTTAGTGAGCTTGCAATATGTAAGTACGAAAGAATACCTAATAAAGTAATACCCATATAAAGTGAGAGGTAGATGGCTGAAAAAAACAGACTGCGTGTCAGACAATTCCTGCTTTTGGATAGCGGGTTGACCCTCAGATTGAATCCAATTTGATTAGTTGAGATTGAGTCCATTCAGGGTCTTGCAAAATGGAGAGAACCGTTTTACCTCTTCCCTACAGGCATCTCACAGATGAATCCTGGGTGAGTCTGTGATATTAGTGCCAATATTCTTTCAGCCCATGAACTTTTGGAAAAGGCCCATTCCTTGGCTTATCTCCATACTGGAATGCTTTTTTTGTTGTTCTGTATGCATCTCTTCATCATCAGTTTGATAAGTGAGAAAGTTTCAGGATCAAACCATTTTTGTCTGACAAAGTATAAAATTGACGAGGTTCTTCTTTTGAAAAACATATCTCCTTTTCATACTTTTTCCTGAGAGTGTGAGACAGTTAGTTCCACTTCCGAAATTGGACTTAATATACCTGCGTTTTTACTTTTGTGGTTATTACTGGTTTATTTTTAGGTGGCCCCAATGTAGCTGTATGGATGTCTGTTCTCTGAAGAGCTATAGTGATTATATGGGCACTTGCTGTTTTATTTTCGTCCAGGCATAGTGTGGAACTGACTTGAGATTCTTGTTTTAAAATGGACTCTATCAGTACACGTCTCAATCCTGTGAATAGCTGTTATGTTCATTTCAAATTTGTCTTGTCTTTTATAAGTAACTTTGGGAACAGTACTGAGTTTTGATATTACATTTCTAATCTAAGGCCCATGCAGTGTTCTCTTGGGTTATTCTGTTGTTTTTTGCAAATGTCAGGCCAATCACAAATAGCCCTTGGGTAGACAAAACTATTTTTTTCATGTATGCTTGTTCTACTAGGTTTCGTCAAATGATTTTTTTTTCACCAATTCAAGCCATACCTCCTATGCCAAGCCCTCATTGTGAAGTGATGTCTAGCATAATAACAGAACAGACAGGTGACTCGCAAACTGCAAGGCTTCAATATCCACTATTTATTACACCAAAAACGTGACGTTTCGAGCAATATTTTGATGACCCTCAACATCTTAACCTAAACATTTGATGAAAACTTCAGCTCAGCTCAGCTGAAGTAAGTAAATGGCTGAACAACGTGCAGAAATCGGTTTATTGAGTCCCGTCGCTCAATCACTGCGTTCCGGGAGCTGAACTGTCCTGTGGACTCCGCTGGCGTGATTTGTGCCGTCTCCGGCCTCTTGCCTTTGGAAAATCGACCACGGAGAGTGAAAGCCTCTAAGTGAATGCAAGACTACATGCTTCTGCCATCAATTATCCCTGTTTATTAATTGAGGATTGGGAACAACGGCTTTTTAGGTATGCAAAGGCGAGCTTCTTCATTCATCAGCATTCATTGATGAAAAGTGCAAAGCAGTCATACATTCCTCTTCACTTGTGCCCCTAAACAGGACTTACTCAGCTCTTAATGTTTTATGTATGTAATAAATCTAGTGCACGACATGTCCTTAGAATACATGCAGATTAGAGAATATCAACTGTGGGGGAGAGATCCCAGCAGGTCCTACAGTCTGAAAATATGCTCAGCCTCACATTAGAGGAGAGGAACCATCATGCTGATTATTATTTTCCTGTTGTATCCGTTGCCTGTTTTCTCTGAAAAATTGTTTTCCATCTGTTGGTTCACAGAATTTGCTTCATCCATCTGTTCTTTGCGCGGCGTCCTCCGTCCTCGCCGAAGATAATGAAACGCAACAATGACGCGCGATGTAAGACGGAACAGCATAATCCAAACAGACAAAAAACCCCTAAATAGATTGAAGGTTGATGGATTGCCCTTTAATAGGTTTGTCCTTTTCTTTTCCCTTCTTTATTGATCTTAATAGATGATGTCCTCTCCTGCTCTTTTGAGAGTAGGTGAAAGGGATTGAAATGGAACAGGTTGGTGACAATACCTGACTGGCTCTGGGAGAAAAATAAACTATTACAGGTAACCTGGCCTTGACCCAGAGGAAGGGAGAGGGTTATGATTCTGGAACTCGTGCACTCCCCGCCAAGATTCGACTGTTTTGATCCGGGACGTTATTCCTCGGTTGAAATATTTGTAATTAATTGGATGTCCTGGTGTTGTTCACCCTGAACCCTCTGTCATGTTGTCTTTAGCTCTGGCCTAAAGCCACTCATTAGCAGTTTTATTACAGAAGGTTATTTTCGTGTGGATGTGGGTGGGGGGGGGACGTGTTATTACACCTGAGGTTTATGGCTTCTGATTTTCCAATTAATTTCTAATGAATATTCACAAGTTTTATTCTACAAAGTAAAACTTAGTGTTTTTGATTTTTTTTTTGAACAGATGTATCTCATTTGCGGCATTTTAAAATATGGTATTTTTAATACCACATGCATGTAACGCATGCTAGTTGTTATTCCGCTCAGGCTTATTGGCATTCATTTCTGTATTTGCCGATAGCGCTCCGCTGCTGTAAAATTACCGCAAGGTGAAAGGCAAACAGAAAGCGTTTCACATTCATTGTCTGTTCCATGCTTCTGTTGACTCTTATAGTTGGAGTGCATTATGATTTCATTATAAAACAAAATTACTGTCTCCTGATAAAAATCTGCAGATTAGGAAGGCATAACAATAAATTATGCAAATTGTTTGAAAACACATACAGTTATAATTAGGTGGCATTTCATTTCAAATGAGGTGACAGTGGGAACTTATTTATCTACTTAACCCTTGGAAACCTTCATTAGTATTCTGCAAAATGAGCTGTTTGAAATGGTAAGAGTGATCAGATTTGTGTAAGCCTCCTTTTGTGAACTTGAAATGCTCCCTTTCCCACTGAAGTCAGGCATCAACAGTAGCACATTCAGACGAAAAGGTGAGATCAATGCCTCAGTAAGCTAATGGCTTCCCAACAGCCCTGACACTAAATATCACATGGCAGGACTAATAACATCATTACAGTGACCAGAGCCACCCAGATCTGCTCGCAGTGGACTGACAGGGAAAGCTATATCCTTTTAACAGTGATATTCGAGGTGTCTGCGGACACATTACATCGTAAAGTGCCTTTGCTCATAAAGTTGCTCAGTGCTGTTGCAGCTCCAGCTTATCTTGCCAGTTTCTGAGTGGCACTGCTGGGATTGGTTAATACACCTGTCAATCCTGGTCCCCTTCCAGGTAGACAGGGAACATAGGAATCGTAGATCGGACTGACTTTGGCCAATGCGCATTCTGAAGCACTTGACGGTTTTTCCAAAAAAGATGGTTTGTTGACTTTGTATTTAACTACTGTATTTCTTTAACCAGCTGCTTCCTTTTTGAGAAAGGTGTGTGTTTTTTTAAGGTTTGTATCTGCCGTACGTGTCTGAATATGTATGTTGTACTTAAAATATGCACAGAAGGGAGAGAAAGTGTGAGGTAGAGAGAGGGAAAAGCTGCTGAATAAATGATATTCTACATTTTAGGAAGCATATCTAGGTGAAATCATAGTGCATTTCTTTTTGTTTTTCAGTTCAGTTGGGAATCCGCTGCTTGTATCAGGGCCAGCTACTGTAGGTGCCTGTTTATAAGGGTAAATCTTTGTTCATTAATTTATATGCCTATGTTTTATTTATACTGAGCTGCAGGGGGCTGTGTTTCACTCTCGCAGAAAAGTGTCGGAACGCAGAGTTTGAGGGTGCTTCGGGGGGCGAGTTTGGGCGTCGGAGGGGGCCCCTAAAATAAGAGCAGCACTTTATTCTGCCCTGTCTTGTCAGGGAAGACCGATAACCTGCCTGGAGCTGTTTGATGCACGGACAGGGGTGGTGTGGTGATGACAGGGGGGGGGGGGTGTTTGGGTGGGGTTGGGTGGAGAGGACCTCGGGAACGGTGTTGAGGGTCGCTTCTTTTGCTCGTTACTGCACTGTCACCGGTCTGCGCGCGTGAATTATAAAGAGGGAAGATGTGAAGCAGCGTTGTTTCTGCAGCAGCCGGCAGCTGAGAGTGGTGTGACACAGATTGCACCAGGAGAGTTTGATTGGGATCGCCGAGGGAAAGTGGCAGTTGCCTCCTTTTTGTTCGGCGCACTGTTTCCACTGAGATAGTGGCTGTCCTCTACAAGACTGTCAGGCTGCGATAACAGCCGCGCTTCAGCTGGGCTAATAATTTGGCATCAGTGATGGGAACCCGGACTCCTGGACTACATCTGCCGCAACTTTAATGGTTGCTATTTTAGTGAAGTGGATCGACACAAGGAGAATTCAGCCCGCTCGTTACGAGAAGCAAAGCCAATGATTTTTCCAAGCTGCTCAGGAGAGATACAGTGAAGGAAGGGACTGTGTAGTTTTACGTGTTTGGCGCATCATGAGGGACTACTGTACTCCAGTCCTGAAGGGCCACAATCCAGAAGCTTTGTCAGCTCTCTAAAGCACTGAGGTTCTCTGGAACTGGGAGGGAAGCTGTATTAGTTTAGTTGAGGCGGTGATTAGATGAATCGTGTGTTAAAGCGTGAAGTCGTAATGAAAAACTGCTGACACTACTGGCCTCGGGGACCGGGGCATGGCTGTAATTCTATAGATCCCGCCTGAGGAATGAGAGTTCTTTGGTTGTCTTCTGATTGAATCTCACCGGGCTGAATGGACAGCCGGCTGCTATGCAGTCCCGCGTTTGCTTCTCGGCAGAGTGCATTTACAGACCTCGCTCACATTGCGCATCAGTCATAAATAACAAAGATTATTTGTGAAATTACCAGTAGTCTTCATTTGTGGGACTGTATCGTGTTTTCTGGTTTCAAGGCAACGATTTGAGTGAATGCTTGGACCGGTTGGCAAACAAATTAATATGGAAATGTCTCCATTAATTAAGAGCGTGGCTTAAATTATTCATTAATTAATCCACAGCAAATTTGCACAAACTTTCATTAACTGACTTTGGAGAACATTGGAGACCTAGAATCGGTCCCACATAATTGCACTGGAGACTTTAAATATGTAATGCGCACACACTCATTTAAGGTTATATGATTAGTCATTGTCGCCATCACTCCACTGCATTCTTGTTGACTGCAGAGGAAAACCCTTGCAAATAATTTTTGTATTCAGAAATAAAAATTTACCTTATCGGTTCTTTTTGAATGCGTTTTATTTGTCGTTTCCTTGTGCCCAGTAGTGTTTAGCACTTTACAGATGTGATTGTGCTCTCCTCTGTAGCCCCTGATTTCCCATCACTCCCCAATCGGCCATTCGGCCTCACCTTAGCCAGGGAAAGAAGCTGCTTTCTAAGTGTGTCCTCGGGTACCTGATAGGCCTCTGGGGGCGCTGTTGCAGCATGATGCTACATCTCTGCTAGCTTCCATCCCAGGGAGACACTGAATCTAATCGTGCATCACCCTGCTGGGCTGCTGGCTAAAACCAGTACCAGACTGTGGAGCCCATCAAAGAACTCGACTTTACCTCACGTCCATGTGCCAGAGAGCTATTATTTCTGAAGACTGCTCTGTAATTTCTTCCTCCCTGATAAACCTGAGTCACCAAGAGAAGAATTATTTGCAGTACTGGACTCGTGAAATTTCCATTGGTTCCATTGGTTAATAATAATTGTAGTGGTAATCGTAAAATTAATTGCATTTTTAGTAGTACTTGTTGTTGCTGTTCTGCTTTGGTGACCAGCCCATTGTGCATTTCAGCCTTTTGCTCAATGCATGCTGAGATGCCAACAGCCCTATAGATAGACAATAATAGGAATTGTGAGGACCTCTTTTGATAATCATAATGATAAACTAGAGCTTCCAGGGAAGCAGAACTCAACTGGAGTACAGTTGGTCAACTCCTTGTAGTATTTAGGGAACGTTCAAAAGCCATCAGGTTAGCAAACAAGTTCCATTGTTGTCAGGACCAAAAGCTAAGATCATGGCCTATATTGGCCTTCTTGAGTCAGATCAGGCTAAAGCGCCATTTTAACCTGGTCCTTGGTGTAATGATGTGGCATGTGAGGTTTTGTCAAAATTGGTCAATATTTGAAGAAGGTAGAGTCTTAAGGTCGAAAAGTAAACAGACCAGGAACAAGGGACGAGGGACGACGCCAGACGCTGGATGGTTCAACCTCCAGTTCAGTTATAAATAAACTTCATTTTTGCAGTGGATCATTATTTCCAGTGCAAAGTTTTGCTTATGCACTCAAAGAAACAAGTATGCTAACTTTGAACTTGCAAGATATGGCCGTACATATAAGCTTAACATAAATCTGAACTCATGTCAACAATGAGTCAACACATCCCTGCCCAGTACATGCTGTTCATACGCAGCGCAGCTGTTGGTGAATTCTTGCCCTGGTTTATTTTGAGAGGGGACACTTTCTGATTGTAAGTGCTCATCAGTGCTTGGATTTGGAGTTTAAAGTGGTGGTGAGGATAAAAGGGCACTCGGAGATCTGTGGATGGGCTTTGATCACATGCTCCATCGTTTGCCGACACTCAGAGCCCTTGAGTCCCCTTTACTGGTGTCAGGAAGTCTGTTCTGAGCAAAATGAGAGGGATGCCTTCCGCTCCCTGGAGTTGAGTTTCCTGTACCCGGACTCTCTTTGAGAGTTATGCTCTAAACTACCCCTGTCTCGACTGCTTCTTGGGGCCACACCCATCTCTGCTTTATCACCATCTCCTTTGCGATTACTTACTGCCAAATATTTTGAATATACACATTTGCAAGCGTTAGATCTCTGTTGATGATGCATGTGTGCAAATGGAGTCATGAAGTCCCCTTCTTAATTTTAGCTTTTTTGTAAATTTTTCTAAAGTGAACAGGTTGCTTTTGAGAAGGTCATGAGCTTCCTGATTTGTGTCCAATGATTGTATTTATTTACAGTGGAATTACTTCCTGCTGAATGAGCACTTTTTCATTTTTGTCATTAAAGTCCATGACTGTAGAATAGCAAGTTTGGTATGGATAGAATAGTACATTTTTTCAGTTATTACAGTGTAAATTTGTCTCAGTTTCCTGCTTTCTGCCACGTCAATAACTTTTCAAGAATGCTGGAAGTAATGGAAAACAGATAAAATATTTGTGAGACGACCAGTACCCCTCTCAGGATGCTGTTTTTAAGTGAGAATAATGGCAAAGCCAAAATAGTACAATAATGAGTCCTTAGGAGTAGATGAGGCCGTTCAGATAAAAACAAATGAATCAACTAAAATGAGAGCAGCTGAAAGCAAAATAAGAGGAAACTAAAATTTTGAATCGGCTGAAAGATAAAAATGGGCTGAGCTTTAGATCTGTCTGCACATGATCCCAAGTTGCAGTTGCAGTCCCTGCCATTATAAGACTTAGGTGCTGCGCCCAAGTCAATTGAACCAGAAATAAGGTAGACTTGAGATTTGAAAATGCAGTCTGTCAGTCTGTGGTTGCACAGCCTCCTTGGTAAATCCTTGCCCAAATGCCACTAAGAAAAATATGAAGTTGCACCCTCCAAAAAATGTTTGCTACGCAATATCGGCTGCAGTGTAGTAGGTCTGTCTTTGTTAATGTTCTAGAAAATTGCAGTTTAGAGAATCTGTGGACTTTGTGCTGTATACTGTGTCTTGGTTGGTGCTGCTGATTGTTGCTTAAAAATAGCTGACTTCATATCCAGGCAATCATTGACTTGAGAACTGAGAAATATCTCTTGCTTTCTGGCTTTCCAGGAGAGGGGCGAAGCTCACATTCTTTCGATTTTTGGAGAAAATCTGACCTGATGCCTCCACATAAAAATCAGTCCACAGCCTTTTACAGGCCACCTAAAAAGCTGGGTAAGGTCTCATTTTTAAGTTGTGTCCATTCACACATTGGCAATAAAGATCAATTCCTTTTTATGAAAAAGTTGTTCTTTGTAACAACATTCTTGATTGTTCACTTGGAGCTGTGAGATTTACCAAGACTTTTGTTATGTTGCAAATTCCTGCTGGAGATTGCGATGTAATGCGCTTGAAAGGTTCACGAATAAAAAAACAAATGCACCTGGGATCGAGCTCGTTCTGTTCGGCACGTTCCTCCTTGCCAGCAGTGGAAAGCCGTGACCTTTGAAAAGTTTACCACTTTAAATATTTAGGTGTACGTTATGATGGATCCTTGAAGCCCTAAGCCCATGAGAAGTCTGCGATTAGCCACTTGTCAACCTGATCGCGCGCCATCTCGTTCTCCCTTCACATTGACTGTGCTTTGTTAGACAGCCCCCCTTTTAAACAAACATGGGTACCTGTCTCCCGATTGGCGCCCAACGCCGCGAGGACACGATCGGCGAGGAAAACCACTCCGGCTCTGACAGTTCATGTAATGGCCTGGCCTGTTACCTTTTTTTACCTCTTATTCTTTGGTCCTTTTAGCCTGTCGAGAGTGAATGGGTGAATCATAGCATCGAGGTGTGTTCTCTGAACATCTTTTATTTTTTCTCTTAAAGCGAGCAGCTACACCACTTTGATTTACTCGCAAGCGAGTGAGCAAAGTGAGGCCTTTGACTGACCTGTATCTGACCAGACTGTGGGAGCCGGCTGTTAAGATAGATGGCTTATAGATCGAATGTCTTTTGTGAGCACAGGATGAATTTAAAGCTTGACCCTCGGATGTAAAATTCAAAAGGACGGCGACCAGTCTTGATAAATTGCCTGCTATTGCTTTATCCAAGCAAGATCTGTGGGCATCAATGTTTATCAGTTTGGTTCACTTTAAAGTCCCAATTTATTGGATTTTCTGTGCTTGCTTATATGTTGTCGCTTTGTGATCGAATGGCTTGTTAGAAAAGTGAAATATAGACCAGTATTATATTCCTGGTTTAACCTCTAACCCAGTGCAAACATAGAAATAAATTTGGCGGGTGTTCTTTCAGTCATGTTTACGTTTTCTACTTTTGAAAGAAAATATGCAGTATAATGAATGGATAAGACTTACCGCCAAAGCAGACACGCATCTGCCCTTTTGTTAAGTATGGCTTATTTGCTCATGGCGTAAAGAGCACCTTATCTGGTACATGCGTGGCGAAACAGAATTTGCTCTTTGTGAGACAGGCTCATTGATTCCCTGCTACAGGGAAACATGAACTGTGTTTCATCACATCTAACTGCTTGCTTATGTTCCGATTCCATAGAACAGTCTCCAGAGGCTTGACAATTGAAGCAGTACAGAGCCTTTTAGAAATAGGCAATATTTCAGCATGCAATCATGCCCTCATCGACTTTATTTTTCCTTTTTTTTCTTGCATTGCGAGGTGCTAAATGCATTTCAAAGCCAGAACCAAACCTATTAATATGTTCACCATGAAAGTACTAAAAAAATGAGACAGCAATGGTCCGTCATACTTTACCATGCAGGATTAGGTTGTGGATTATTTTATACTAATAACAGGTATTTTGGCGTGGTTCTGGCAACACATGGTCTGAGGCTGTACAGTCTAAAAGGACGAATGTTTGTAATTTCTTTAATAACGGTATACACTTATACCAGGGTTTTAAGGGACTTCATTTTCAACATTTACGTTCAAATGATTTTATGGCCGGCATGAAGCTGATCTCTTGGCTTCTTTGCAGCCCTGTTGCTATTCCTGATGTGGTCACATTCTTCCTCTTGCACTCTCTCTCTCTCTCACATGCACACACGCACACATTTGCTCTTAACACCTTCCTGTGGATAGGCTTCTCATTTATCAACTCTGTTTGTCCCTTTGACAAGCCGACCGCTTCCTGAATATCAATACCCACTGAGACAATGCATTGGTCTGCAGTGCGAGTAACCTTCAGCTAAATGGCAGTCCGCTTAATCCTATTTGAAAATTAAACATCGAAAAACCGTTACCGTATCTGTCTCCCTCTCCCACAACCCCACTCTCCCTTCGCCACCATCTTCCCCCTGACATCTCACGTGCTCCTAACATTTATAAATACTATGTTTTTATGTCTCTGTCATCTGTTTGTTGGTATGAAGTAATGACTGACTGTGGGTTAAAACTGAAGTGAAGAGATTCCCATCCGCCTAAAACTCTGCATCAGCTCGAATGACTCGTATCTCCCCAGTAGCATAGCGCTGATAAACCCATGAGCACTGTGTTGAAAAATATTAGATATAAACTCTGTATATGAAAAGTGCAGTATTAAGCTGCTTTCACACCGGATGCGAAACAAATTTTTCGCATGACAGATTACATTCAAAGTCAGTGCAAAAACGCGAATACGCTTCACTATAGCCTACTAGCTTTACTCAAGAATAAAAATGGAAAGAGTACTAGCTTTATACAAGAATAAAAACGGAAAGAATCTGTTGGTGGCCTCATTTTTCCCTTATGGAGTGAGTTATTCTTTTTTTTTTTTTTTTAACTTCATTCTATGAACTCACTACCTTTAGAGGCTGTCAATTGTGGTTAATACAGAGAGATTGCAACACATTTAAACTAAGACAGAGCACAAGAACGCAAGTAAAGCACATGCAAGCTTTTGACTGCTACTTCCCCTGGTATTTTACAGGCTCCCACTTTGTTTCAAACATTAAATATGATGGCACTTTGTGGTATAGGCACTGCAGGAGACCGGCCTGTTAATATGAAGGCACATACACACAACCTCACATTCACAGCGAATTCCCTTGATGTCTGCAGTTATTAAGGGTCAGTTTTGCTGAGAAAGATTTAAGATGTTAGTTGATACCATGACCTCAGTTGGACTTGACGGAGGAGATCGCTGAGAGTGCCACAACTTATCTCTCTGAAACACAGGGCAAAATGATGAAAGGTCTTCCCTAAAATTCCCCGTGTTCATATTTAGTACCTTATTAAACAGCCCATATGAGGATAGACAAAAAATAATCTATAAAGATTCAAATTCAATTATTATAGCTTAAAAAAAAATTGAGGTCTAAACATTGAGGTCCAACCCCAGTCTAATTGTAAATACTGTATGTATGCAGATCAAAACTGGGTTCCAGACTCCTGGCACTGTTCTCGCTATTTGAATTCTCCGTGAGATATGTTGGTTGTTTCTGATGCGCAGTACCACTCAGCTGAGAAGCAAATTAGCTGCCTGCATTCTCCAGTTGTTCTCCATCCGTTGTCACGCTCCCATCTCACTGAGACTAATCACAACCCTCCTTTTGTTTACCTCCGCTCACACTGCAGTTTTACTGTAGTACTCTAACTGAGGTACTGGAGCATGTCCAGTGTTGCCAGTGTAGCCTTGATTATCAAACAGCTTATGCCTGATGACGTGCTACAATATGAAAGTCATACTTTGCAAAAAGGTGACAAGCGTGTAAAGTCGATTTGTTTTTATTTTTTCAAACATCATCGATAGACTTGCTCTCTCCAATGTAAATGAAATAAAATGCTTATTTATAGTTGTTAATTCAGACTTCTTTCTAGCCCAATGGAGTTTTTTGACACTAGTTGTGATGGAAATCTCATCTACGGCCAGTAAACGTCTTCTAACATCCAGTTGAGTCCGTCCTTGTTGGTTGATTTTCGACTGGAGGAATTTTAAAATGTGTCTGACCAAAATAATTTGTCTGACCTTAACAATTTGTTTGAATTATATTGCAGGCCCCGTAGAAGTGATCAATTTACAGGCCAATGACAATTTAGTTATTCTGCCGCATCAATTTGTGACTCTCAACAATCACACAAGAAGGTATGTCAAACATAATCCTCTTGGCACGACTAATCCAAAACTCACCAATCCAAGGGGTGACAGATTATTTGCCTATACAAATAAACACTGGCAGTCAACTGAACTCACCGCGTTTGACAGTATTATGGGATTACCTTACTTGACTCCTTCATAAGAAATTTTATTTCATGTACTTTTCAAATTCATGCATCGCTTTCTCATTGTTATGCTAGTTAAACATATCCTTTCTTATTGTTTTCGTTCAATGTGGACTTTCACTTTTGGGGAGTCTTTATGTTGTGAAAATACTCTGGACAAACGTGGGAAAACATGGACATAGATACGTGAACCATGCCAACGTACAGATTAATATCATAAAATATAATTTTGTTATGCGGAAATTGTTGGTCTAATGTGAAAATTATTTTTGAAATGATGAGTATTAAAAAAAGCATGTCAACTTTTGTGATATTACAGCTTAAAAAAATACAGGGACAATCAATTTGACATGCTCTGCCCAACAGCTAGTTATTCATGTGCAATAATGTGTTAACAGTGTCAAAAGCTGTATTGCGATAACCTCTCTTGACAGCGAGGAGCCGGCCATCTGAGCCGGGTCTACTTTTAGCTTGACTACTTGGAGTGGTACGCCGTCATCTTGGGCAGAAACTGTGATAATTACCAGGCCGTTATAGAGCTGTTATCCAACTGGTAACAGGAAACCTTTCCCTTGTAAGCTGAGTGGGACTGTGAGCTTGATAGCTTGATAAATACAGAATAACTTCACAGCTCATCATCTCAGAAATGAGCTTCAGACCTGCAAATTTTTTTTTGAACCTTGAAATCATGGTAAATTTTCAAATTTTGTAAATATTGTGCATTTGAAGTTAATAAAATGACATATTAATAAAGATACCAGTATGTCTTGTAGCACTGTACAGCAGGTTGGAGTATTTCAACATTAAGGTGGGGTTCAGGTCTGTAATGCTTCTAGGTTTGTAATGTTTTTCCACAGTCTTGTCTTTCTGGATGTTCCTGCTTGGCTCTTCTAAATTAAAGCTCTGAAAAATGTTGTCACAACAGAGCAGGCCACAGACTCTTCAGCATTTGCAAACCGCCTCACATGGTCACTGTAGGTGTTCAAAGCTCCCCAGTATTTTTAATGTTTCCCCAAAATCTGGTGTGAACATACTCGCCTGGTTCTCAAAGGATAGTCATTTGATCCATGAATTCAGGTAGAGAACCCTCAGAGCGAGATTGAAAAGAGTCTTCCCTACTGAGATTGTTTCTTCCTGCAGTTCCGTCATGAAGGAAAATGCAGAGTGGGATTTGTTCTTTCTTTGCTGAAAAGTTGTTTTCGCTCCAAACTTTGGGTAAAATTTGCTGCCCAAAAGTCTGCAGACAGTAGCTATGGTCTGCGCCTGTCAACTTATGGATACGTTTGTTTCTCTATTTCATCATGTTTTTATATCTTTCATGGAAGGGGTTTCTTGTAATGCTTACTATCCTGTGCTCTTTCGTTGTCAGTGTTGATGCACACCATTTATTCCCCACTCAGATTATAAAATATGTTCCAGAATGGCACACATACTGAGTCAACAAAAGCCTGCAAAAAATCTATGTAGAAAAACACAAAAACAGCTCTTTTTTTTGTTAAAGTGACTGTTTGCACAGTTGTGCCCGGGCGGTTGTGGGCATGGGAGTATTGTTCACTTGATCTCCACGCCAGGCTGGGTAAACTCTTGCGGGCCTTGTGTTGTGTTGTAATAGGCGCGATGAAGGCGGGAGCGCTAACACAGTTCTGTCTCCGCATCTCAGGTGGGACCTGCAGGATGGCGCGGCGATTGAAGATGAAGAGAGGGCCTTGGCGGATCTTGTGCGGAAAACCTACTTCAGCAGCGGCCTGGGATCATAGAGCCTCGCCGGCGCTCCGCCTGCGAGAGCGTTGAGCTGGAGCCGGGAAGAGCCTCGCATCACCTTGCTAGATGCAAGCAAACATCTTCAATTAAGAGCAAGCTTCACTTAGAATCCGACCCACTCCCCCCACTTTTCCCTCCAAATTCTGAGCAATTGTTCGTTTCTCGAAAAGTTTGAGAAATGAACCACTTCTAGGACTGAGCAGTGCGGGGTAAAACAGAAACTCAGAACAAGAGGCCTGGTATCATCAATTGTTAAATTTTCTTTTTCATTGAAGAAGTCGAATAGCCTGGATAGTTCTTTGATGCCAAACTTCAAGGTGGACATAATGTGAAACTAGTCATGTTCCCCAGGACATTGGGAAGGGGCTTTAGTATAGGTTAGACCAACATGGAAGTCTGAAAATAAGAAGGCTCAAGTTATTCCTCAGTTATCAACAAGTACAATGAACCTTATTTACAAAAAAAAGGGAAGACTGATTGAACTACCTCAGCAGTATAATTAAGGCAGAATTGCCATCCTGAATTATACCATTGCGATCAGGGGAAAATCACTTTTTTTTTTTTTCAAAAAATCATATAGTGGATGTAACTCTTTCAAAAGAAGCTGTGTAGTGTGACAAATTCAGTGTGAAAATACCTGGGTACCCTGTATAGAGAAACATGAAAACTACTCTCTGAGATAACATGCTTCACGTCTGGTAAAATCAACATTTTACTGTCTAATTCTTGACATCTTAACTGCCTCGTCCTGGTTTTGTGCTTTCAAGCTTTTCCCTTGAGCGCTGCATCCTCCGACATGAGAATCCTCTGTGAATAGGGGCAGGAAAAAAACCTACACTGTGCTCTGCCTCTCAAATCCTGCCTCTGAGGACAGAAAGTTATGGAACTTGTTGTGACTTTTGTGCAGAATGTGGTGATTATGAACTTCATCGCAGAAACATCCATAGACTTGCTAGGTGGAAGCGATCTCGTAAAGTTCTCATTAAAACGCTCATTTTGAATGACTCCCCAGTTATATTGATTTTGCTTTTGGAACTAACATCAACAGGATGATAAAAATACTTCCTCTCTGAAAAATATCTGGAAGTATTACTTTTTAATTGTTTATATCCCCTGGTACTGTATGTGTATGAATAAACTACAACTCTGTGTCAGTCTGAGTCTGTGTTTCCCCCCTGTGTATTTCGAACAAAAGACTAAAAGGTGTCATTTAATGTATTCAAATTTCACATTTCAGGTCAATTAAGTGCGGTTGAACTGCTCTCGAATTGTAAACATTAATTATGCAAAAGAGAATGAATCTAATTTTCAGTAATTATTCATTTTAGGTTCAACCATAAAACTATCAATTATTAAATGCTGGAAAATGTTCTGCAGCAGAATACAGGATGAACGGTTTCGTACTGAGACTGAAATTATTTTATTGCCTGCTTCCTAATCAAGTCATTTGATGGAAAAAATGATTTTGAGTCTATCAATAGATTACGTATAAATAATAATAATTATTATTATTGTTGTTTTTAATCAGTGGCTGTTAACTCAATGTTAAGCCTAAAAAGCTTTCACTATGCCAACCAATAAAGTAAAAAATCACATAAAACAAAAAAAAATAGCAGAAACATTTGGTTTGGCCAAATCATCTACAAACTACTTGGTACAGTTTTAAAAAGAATGAAGGTGGGCATACCTATGTTGAAGTCAAATATCAAGAGAAGACTACTGATACTGTATGCCTCAAAAACAGGAAGACTGGTTAAAATTAAACATAAAACGTGATGTTCTGAAGCAACCTCCTACTGTCAGATGACACGAAGCTCAAATTTTTGCCAGAGTGATGGGAAGAGAGGAATATGTGGATGAGAAAGAATTTCTCACAATCTTGATCATCCCACGTCGTTTGTTTAGCATAGTGGAAGTATTGTTATTGTGGCAGCAGGTGGAACTGGTTCCCATATGAGTATTGATGATGTGACTACTGACAAAAGCCGCAGAGTAATGTCTCGGCAGAATCAGAATCTTACCAGCTCAGATTCTCTCAAATTCTTCAAAATGTTTTGGACAGCACTTCACAGTGTAGATGGACAATTAACCAAAGCATAGTGCAAAAACAACGTAAGAATTTTTCTGGCAAAGAAATGCAATAGCCAGTTCCTTGGTCAGGGGTACTGGTAGGAGTGGTCATATGATGGATGTTTTTGTGGGTGGGGAAACCAGAGTACCCAGAGGAAACCCACATAAACACAGGGAGAACATGCAAACTCCTCACAGAAAAGCACCAGGACAGATCCAAGCCCACAACCTCCTTGCTGTGAGACAGCAGTGCTAACCGCTACACCACCATGCCACCCGAGTTTCCCTTAATTAACAGTTTTGTAAATATTTAAAATTCTGAATTTGATTTCTGCAATAGTGACTGAGGATTAGAATGACAGAAAAAGTTGTGGAATCTTCAAAGCAAAACAGCCATTTAGGCCACTCCTTAGTTAAACTGGTAAGTAGGTGACTGGTGATTTAATTATGATTGGATGTAAAATGAGCAGTCACAAAATTATTGTTTGTTTACCTGTAAGATGGTTCAAGGTTGACCTCTTTGCAAAAATCTGTTTGAGCAGATAGTTTACAGCAAGGGCGTAGGTTTAATCTGAGAGTTGGTAGGAGCATACATTATGCGAGCACACACAGCATGCAAGCTGGAAAACATTTTATTAAATAATTTGAATGCTAATATTGCCTTCATCATCAACAGAGATTACTGTGTGTTTTTGTGATGTGTTCTATGGTGCTTAACTAGATGGCCCTGTAATTTTCATGGATAGATGCCAAATTCATAAACTTGTTTCTCTATTTTGTATCCAAATATTTTTGATCAGATTACTGAATACAACTTAACACCTATTATTTATGTTTCAAAAGTTTTTAATGAAGCTTAACAATACTAAACGATTGATAAAGCCTTTATCAATTTATAAGTGACATAATTACATGACATTATGTTGTATTAATGGTGACTGTAACAATCATAATGCAGTAGTTTATTAGGTAGCTAGATTGCTCGCTTGGTAGTGATCCAGCTAACTTTACGGTCTGATGCCAGTCAAATAATTAATAGCTGTACAGATCAGATGTGGAAATGTCACACTCAGTTTCTATGAAGCCCAAACAATCTGCTAAGTTCCCACATAAGTCAGAAACAGTTAACACTAAGAATTTTTGAGGAACTGTTTTCTGGCCCCTCCCAAGTTTATAGTGCAGCAAAACTCAATTTTTTCCATTAATAAGCGCTTTCTTGTAAATGTAAAATCTCCAAGTCAGTGTCCGCTCTTTCTTCGAACAAAAACTGGGTGCTACCTAGGTACTCACATCCAGTTGACGACTGTCTTAAGTTACCGAAAGGGTTGAGCTGAAAACAATAAACCAGTAGCATGTAGCCCAAAAAAAGTCATAATGCTGCACATCACGCGATGAGACAATAATAGTCCTCAAATTTTGGCAGTTTTTCCCTCGCCTCATCTTCCTCTCTACTTTTTCTCTTATTTGTGTGCTTTTTCTTTGGCTGCATTTTCAGTGATGTTAAGATGCTGAGATTGGCTGCTATAGCTAAATAAATAGCCTACTTGGATATTTGATGGTCATAGTTTTTCCAATAGATTTCAAGAAAAGGAAAGCAAGATATTATCCATCACATCAAGAGAAAATATGTAGCCTAACTATCAATTACAATGAACAAAATTTCAATGATCTAACGTAGGAGGCCTGACATATTTACATAATTATTGCATAAAATTGTTAGACTAACATGCAAAGAATGTTACTTCCCACAACTGAAATTTGTTTGGCTTTGCTGTTGCATATTGACAAGAAAACTTTTGACTATATTCTGTAATGTACAGCACCAAATTAATTATTTCATCCCTACTAGATTACAATAGTCTTCGTTTCTTTTGGCAAAGGAGACCACACCACTCATTTGGCCTCAGAGTGGATGCAATTTGACCGCAAATACCCAGCACACATGGGCTCAAGTACAACCGTACCCTCGATGTTTCCACCACTAGTGGGCAAGTTTTTCAATATCAGCTAATATATGAAATCTGTTCACTTTCCACATCCTGCACTGATGGCAGCAAATCACCTAAGCGCGCTCACAAAACCCGCTCAGCTCTGGTAGAGCGGACAGTGTAACTAATTACGTGGATATACCTACATTAGCTAGCTGTGTTCTGTACGCTGTGCTGCTTTCTTGAAACAACCTTGATACGGGACCACAGCTGAGATGAACACTTTAGAGTAAACCATTGACTGAAGCCACCAACTGCAGATGCACTTGGAGTGGGGCATGTTACATTTACAATTTTTCTTCCGTTCTCCTCATAGATCAAAAGTTGGTCAGAATATTCTTGGCATGTTCGAAATCTATGACTATGGTTTGCAAACAAGATTTCTCAATGTGTGATTGCACAGAATTTAGGAATCTCACCATAATACCATAAGACCATCTTGCAATGGGATCACACCAGCTACTCTTCCGACTTCACAACTTCCAGCATTCTTGCTCAAAGTAAGACGACACCCACCTTCAAACTCAACATTCGTTATCATCTCAACTACACGCCAGTTGGATCCCTGACCCTAACCGTTTGGACCCCATACCATTTGGACCCCAGGCAAGTTGGACCCTAGGCCAGTTAGACCCCAGAACAGTTGTACCCCTGACCAGTTGGGTTAAGGTTAAGGTTAGATTAGGGTCTGGGCTCCAAACAGCATGGTTTCCAACTGGGTAGGATCTAGGGTCCATCTGATCTGGGGTCCAAGTGGTCAGGGGTCCAAACGACCCGTACCTATTCAAATGTATGCAGATTTGTACATCATTGCTTGCTTGCTGCTTTTACTTGCATTTGCATTTCATATGTCTTATTTTCCTCTTGAAATCAGGTTGCCCAGTGGCCAAGTCAGTACCTGACCTGAAATAAATTGAGTGTGCATTTTATAACCCCACTTCCAAAAAAGTTTGCCCATTATGCATAATGTAAATTACAAATTATTTGAAAGTCCATTCACCCTTTTAGTGGAAAACACTCCATCACATGATTTGATGCGTTAACTTGTGAATTCAATTGTTTCTTGAAAATATGTGCTAATTTCAAATCTTGTAACTGCAATAGACTCCAATAAAGTTGGGACAGGAGCGAATTAGTACTCATGATGACGTGGCAAGTTGAAATAATAAAAATGTTAAACTGGTCAGTTAATAGTGGTAAACCATTAGTCTCTGAAAAAGGCTTAGTTTATCAAAGGTGGTCGATGCTCCCCAATTTGCCAAAAGATGCGTAAGCTCATAATCCATTAACTGGAAAAAAATTTTCCTCATAGACAAATTAGTAGGATTTTTGGAATTTCACCCTTTATAATTTGTATTATAATTAATAGATGGAAGGAATTCACTGGAATATTAGATTGCATTGGGCAAAGCTGAAAATCACTTGTGAAAGCATATGACGCCCCATCCATCAGACACCACTGTTGTGAGAACGGTCATATGACTGCTATCATGCCTGTAGCTCAGAAATAAATTTTTAAACCTTTCTCGGCTGACTGAATTTGCTAATGCATCCACAGATGCAAGTTCGAGTTTTAATTTGCGACATTGTCCCAAAGTGCTGCTTACTTCTCCAGGCTCGCTGTCATCTGAGATGAACAATTGCTCATTATAAGCATGTTTTGTGGTCTAATGAGTCAATATTTTTCACGGTATTTGGGGCGAAAAAAAACAGCCAATGTGTTCTCTGGAGCAAACACAAGAAGGACAACCTAAGCTTATATCAGCATCAGGTCCAACAGCGAGTGTCTGTCTTGCATTTGCAAAGGAGCCACTTCGCAGATTTGAAGGAATTTGGAGTAACAGATGCTCCCCACTAGAGGCAGTGTATTCCAGGGATGTCCCTGCATTTTCCATCAAGATGACTCCAAACCTCATTCTGCGCAGATGACAGGTGTAAGAAGAGGGCACCTGCAAGCTGCACATTATTAAAAATGATTATTATTAAAACTGACTTGTAATTTTACGTTTTTAATTATGTCAATTTGTCCAATTATTTGGAAAGCCCCTAAACGTGGGAGACTACGAATAAAAATGATTGCAATTCTTACATGATTCATGAAATATTTTTGACAAAACCCTACATTTAAAGCAGAATGTCTACACTTGGGGCACATTTTGAGTGCTTAATATTAAATCAACTGGGTTACATATAGAGCCAATTTTATGAAAATTGTGTCTCTATCCAGTTACTTATGGACCTAACCGTATATTGATATCATCATGTACATTTTATACTGACAGTATCTGTCAGATGATGATGTAACTGAAATTTGCTGTGTATTCTGAATTTGAAGGCTTTTACTCAAGCACTTATATGTTCCAGGGTGATTTGGCGCTGATTTTGCCTGAGTGTCTATTCATCAAGAAATTAAGAAAATGTAGCAGTGTAATGTACCTGTGAGTCAGCCAGTTTTAGGGTGTACCGGAAGATAACTGCCCCTTGTCTCGACTGTTGTGTTGCTATGAGTTGTGGCTTCTGCTGAGTTCAGACTGGCTGAAGTGAACTTGTTGAAAACCAAGGGAAAACTAACCAAGAAACTTCACAACATTTAGGTGAGACAGTTTTGAAAGCACTTTGCAAACAACCAGGGGCTACGTTTTCTTAGCTTACATTTTCTCTTCTCGCTCCTCTAAACCATTGCAGAGTTTGGGTTTCTGTAATTCTTATCCTTATTTGCACTGAACACAACTGCTGCTGTGGTGCTATGAATGAGTTTGCTGACCTGACTGAAACTTCATTTCTTTTGATATTTATAACTCTCCCCAACAATCATTCAAAAAGTGTCCAGGAATGAACCCTTTCATTTTGTATGGTGAGAAATGCATTTCAAGTCTGAAGTGTCAATGGACATATCTGCCAACACTTAAATTTAAGAATCGGGAGATATTTCCAGAGACTGGGGGGATGGAGGTGTGCATGTGTGTGTGTGAGTGTGTGTGTGTGTGTGTGTGTGAGTGTGTGTGTGTGTGTGTGTGTGTGTGTGTGTGTGTGTGCGCGCGTGTGTGCTTTGCATGTGCATGCGTGCATCTATGCATACATGTTGTTTTGTACTTGCGGGGACAAAAAAATGCCTTGTTGTGATGCTAAAACCCCACAAGTGTATTCAAGTCTGTGATAACAGTAGTGTGGAGACTTTTTTTTTGGGTCCTCATAATGTAGAAGCTTAACTATGGTCCGAGTGTCAGGTCAAGGTTTTGGGTTACAGCTGAGCCTATGGGTTAACCCTTTAAACCCAAGCCTGCTTTTTAGGCCTCTAAAAACTGCATAGCCAAATTGAAAAGGGCATATCTCTACAACCATAAGGTCTATTTGAATAGTTTTGGTCTCAAAATGAAGGGGACACTTGTAAGATTTGTTCCGATGTGTAAATACTCTTGTTTTTAATGAACCCATTGCTGTTGTCGCTCTACTTCTGCTGATATCCTGCAGATGCTGTGGAGTAGAGTAAAGAGGGGCTCACCGCTGGAGTCAGTGGGGTCTCTGGTTTCACTTGAGCTGTTGGTTGCACATGTGGCATAAAGCAGCAGAGTGAGAGCATTGAAATTGTGGTGAGTGGGTTGACTAGGTGGCGCTGTAGGGATTTTGGTGTTTGGTATTTCATTTTGTTGGTGTCAGAATTGTGTTTGGATGTAAAAATGGTTAGCTTTTACAAATGGATGTAAACAGAATTTCTTCTGTTTAATTTTATGCGCAGCATGACTATATTGTGACATGGATAATGCTTCATTTTTTGCCATTTCTCCTGGTGTGTTCTCAGGGTTAAAGCTGGGCCTCTCCTTCCTCTGAGGGAGTTCAGTACTGGCAGAGCCCGTGTAATATCTGGTAGCATCCCAGAAACTTGGCCAGCGATAGCAGCTCAAGCTTAGATTGTTACAGCTGTGCTTAACGGTCTGTTCTTGGCACCCATGGGAGGGCTGCAAGGCTAAAACTGCTGACCAAAAAGAACAAAAAAACTTGTCTCACATTTACCAAAAAAAAAATCTTGACAAATCCTGAGACATTTGGGATAGTATTCCGTGGACTGATGAGTCAAAAATGGAAGAAAAGTGGAAGGCATGGGTCCCAAACTACCTGGCATAAAGCTATACTTGAAAAATCAGTTGCCTCTCAGCTCCATAACCATCTATCCTGCAATAATCTTTATGAACAATTCCAGTCTGGTTTCCGCCCTTTTCATAGCACCGAAACTGCTTTAATCAAAATCACTAACGATCTACTCCTTGCTGCTGATTCTGGTCTCTCTTCCATTCTCATCCTACTCGATCTGAGTGCAGCATTTGACACCATCTCACACACCTTTCTCCTGGACAGATTGCTCTCCATTGGCATCACACACACACCCCTTGACTGGGTCAAATCTTACCCCTCCGGCCGCACTCAATTCATCCAAATCAAATCACTCACTTCGCATCCCCACCCAGTTACCACAGGTGTGCCTCAGGGCTCTGTCCTGGGGCCCCTCCTGTTCATTATTCACTTACTTCCCCTTGGTCAAATATTTCATAAACACAATATCCACTTCCATTGTTACGCGGATGACACCCAGCTTTACATTTCCACCAAACTCAACTCCTCCC
The DNA here is from genome assembly GCA_029721435.1 of Gymnothorax reevesii. Taxonomy (NCBI): domain Eukaryota; kingdom Metazoa; phylum Chordata; class Actinopteri; order Anguilliformes; family Muraenidae; genus Gymnothorax; species Gymnothorax reevesii. The sequence continues at coordinate 30,561,625 of CM056580.1, read as the reverse complement.
TCCCACCTTCCTCCCTCACAGACTGTTTGCTTGACATCAAGTCCTGGTTCACCTCAAACTTCCTGAAATTAAACAGTGATAAAACAGAGATGCTACTCATTGGCACCAAATCCACCCTAATCAAATACCCCAGTTTCTCAATATCAATTGATAACTCTTCCATCCTGCCCTCGCCCCAGGTTAAGAGTCTGGGTGTCATCCTTGACAGCACAGTCTCCTTCACATCTCACATCAACAACATAACCCGCTCCGCTTACTTTCACCTCCGTAACATCAACCGCCTTTGTCCCTCTCTCTCGCCTCACATTGCTGCTATCCTGGTACACAGTCTCGGCACTTCACTTGACTACTGCAATTCCCTGTTATTTGGCCTTCCCCACAAATCTCTCCATAAACTACAGCTAGTTCAAAACGCTGCAGCACGCATCATCACAAGGACCCCATTCACTCACCACATCACACCGGTATTGCAGCAGCTCCATTGGCTTCCCATCACACACCACATACACTTCAAAATACTGCACCTGACATTCAAAGTCATTTACAACCTTGCCCCTCCTTATTTGTCCAACCTAATTCACCTTGTAACACCAGCCTGCTCACTTCGATCCTCCTCCTCCATCCATCTCACTGTTCCTTCCGTCCGCCTTGTCAATATGGGGAGCAGAGCTTTCAGCTGCTGTGCTCCCCAGCTCTGGAATTCACTCCCTCCTGACCTCCGCAACACCAGGTCACTCCCCCTGTTTAAATCTGGTCTTAAAAATCATCTCTTTTGTAGTGCATACTCCCTCTGATTATATTGTCCCATGCTTGTTGTATATTATTGTATTTTTTTTTTATTGATTTTATTGCTGCTCTTTTAATGTATGTTTTAATTATGTATTGTAAGGTGACCTTGAGTTTCTTGAAAGGCGCCCTTTAATAAAATGTATTATTATTATTATTATTATTATCACAGCTCGCCATGATAATAACATCATACCAACAATCAAACATGGTGGTGGTATTGTGATGGTCTGGAGCTGCTTCAGGACTTGGGCGAATCGACATAATTGATGGTACCGTGAATTCTGCTTTATCACAAAAAAACCTGAAGGACAATGCCCAGCTATCAGTTTGTGACCAAAGCTCAAGCAATTTGGACTAAGCAGCAGGACAATGACCCAAAACATGTAAGTAAATTCAATTCTGAATGTCTCAAAAGAAACAAAATAAAGGCTTTGGAGCGGTAGAGTCATATCCTTGACTTGAATCCAATTACGATGCATTGGTATGACCTTAAACAGGGACTTCATGCTCGAAAACCCTCTAGTGTGGCTGAAATAACACAATTCTGCAATGCAGAGTGGATCAAAATTCCTCCACAGAGATGTAAAAGAGTCATTGTCAGTCATAGCAAATGTTTGATTGCAGTTGTTGCCACCTCGGGTGGCAATATGTATATGGTTGATATGTTTAGAAGAACTCTTCACCTTCCATAAATTAAACGGTCATTTAAATACATTATTATATTACATTACATTATATTACTACCCCAATTCCGAGATAAGTGGGATGAAGTGTAAATTGTGAATAAAATCAAAATGCAATGACTTTCAGATCACATGAGCCAATATGTTATTTACAATAGAACATAGATAATATTTCAAATGTTGAAACAGACATTTTAAATTTTTATCCACAAAATGAGCTTATTTCAAATTTTCTGGCTGCTGCAGGTCTCAAAAAATTGGGACACAGGCAAAAAAAGGGTTGAAAAAACAATTAATATATAAGAGAATCAGCTGATATAACATTTAGCAAGTAATTAAGTTAACTGGCATTAGGTGTATAACATGATCGGCTATAAAAGCGATGTCTTAGAGAGGCTGAGTCTCTGAGAAGTAAAGATGGCCAGAGGCTCTCCAACCTGTGAGGGTTTGCGTAAAAAAATTGTGGAATACTTTAAAAACAATGTTCCTCAACGTCAAATTGCAAAGGCTTTGAAGGTCTCATCATTTACAGTGCATAACATCATCAAAAGATTCAGAGAAACTGGAAAAATCTCTTTGAGTAAGGGACAAGGCCGAAGACCTTTACTGGATGCTCGTGATCTTCGGGCCCTCAGAGGCCACTGCATCACTTACCGGCATGATTCTGTCATTTACATTACTAAATGGGCCCAGGAATAATGGGCTTCAAGAAACCACTGTCTGTAAACACAGTCCGCCGTGCCATCCTCAGATGCCACCTTAAACTCTATCATGCCAAAATGAAGCCACTGTTGAGCATGATCCAGAAACGCCACCATGTTCTGTGGGCCAAGGCACAGTTAAAATGGACTGTAGCAAAGATGCCAAGTGTCCTGTGGTCAGAAGAGTCCAAATTTGACATTCTTGTTGGAAATCATGGGCATCGTGTCCTCCTGGTCTAAGAGGAGAAAGACCACCCCTCCTGCAATCAGCGTTCAGTTCAAAAGCAGCATCACTGATGGTATGGGGATGCATTAGTGCATATGCTGTGGGACACTTGCATGTTTTAAAAAGCACCATGAATGCTGAAAGGTATATTAAGGTTTTAAAGCAACATATGCTCGTCTCCAGATGACATCTATTCCAGGGAAGGCCTTGTGTATTTCAGCAGGACAATGCAAAACCACATACTGCAGATTTTTCATCGGCACAACTTCATTGTAGAAGAGTCTGTGTGCTGAACTGGCCTGCCTGCAGTCCTGATCTTTCACCGATTAAGAACATTTGGCGCATAATTAAACGAAAAGCCAATGGAATACAGCTGGAAGCCTGTATTCCAATTGGATCAAATTCCAATGTCCAATGGCTAAACTCAAGAAACTTGTCTCCTCAATGCCCAGATGCCTCCACTCTGTGTTAAAAAGAAGAGGGGAAGCTACACTTTGGTAAACAGACCTCTGTCCCAACTTTTTGGAGAACTGTAGCAGCCATCAAATTTGAAATGAGCAAATTTCACAGCAAGAAGGTCGTGGCTTCGAATCTGGCCTGGGGCCTTTTTGTGTGGAGTTTGCATTATCTCCCCGTGTTGCGTGGGTTTTCTCCGGGTACTCCGGTTTCCTCCCACAGTCCAAAGACATGCATATCAGGCTAATTGGAGACACCAAATTGCCCATAGGTATGAGTGTGAGAGTGAATGGTGTGTGAATGGTTTGTGTGCCCTGCGATGGATTGGCAAGCTGTTCAGGGTGGGTTCCTGCCTTTGCCCGTAGTCAGCTGGGATAGGCTCCAGCTCACCCCGTGACCCTAGTGAGGAATAAGCAGGTATACAAAATGGATGGATGTATCTCTGTTCTATTGTGAATAAAATACTGGCTGGTGTGATTTGAAAGTCAACGCGTCTTGATTTTTATTTCCTTTGTCCCAACTATTTTGGAATTGGGGTTGTAAAATTAGCTGAATAATCTGAAACAAAAACATGACAAATAAATGAAAACAAATGAAACAAACAAACAAATGAAATTGGGAAGGGGTTAATACCCTCTTACGGCGCTGTAGAAGGAAAAAAGCAAAAAAAAAAAACTTGAAAGACCTCAGAGAGAGAGAGAGAGAGAGAGAGAGAGTATACTGCCCTTGTCACTATGAACTGGACAAATATGTCTGTGGTGGCCATATTTGAATTTGAATCCATCCCAACATTTTATCAATTGTTTCTTGGCTCATTGCCCGCCATTCGACAAATTATCATTGAAATTGATAGTGAAATTTGAGAGATATTGTCTGGGCAAATATACTGACAAACAGACATGGGCGAATGCTTAAGATCTGCCCAGCTCTGTTGGCAGCAGGAATACCAGTCTAAAGTCCAATATTTATCTGTGAGTCAGCGGCAAACTGTGGACCTAACATAAATATAAGAGAGGTAGATTTGTATTCAGGATTATTCAGTCATGAATGATAATTGGTTACTCACATGAGGTTTAACTACATCTTTGTTTAGCATTATTAAAAAATAAAAAAAATGGAGTATTTAATCCACACCATAATTTATTATCTCAAGTTAACCTTTGCTTAGCAAAATTATGTTTTTTGTCATAAATGAGCTAAATAATTCTAACTCAATATACCCTATTATTCGGTGTGTAGGCTAAATGAAATGTGCCTTAAGGCTATTACTTTCATAAACTGAAGTGTAATTAACAAAATGCATTCACACCAGGTATTCATGTAAAAGACCTTGCTTTACCCTTTCCTATTTATCAAACTTTGGGAGCTAATTAGGTTATACAATCGGAGAGAACAATGATTGGAACAACAGGTCTTGAGCTGCAGTTTCAACCACAAAAATGTGTGATTGTTTTTTTCCAATGTTCATCCTAATTACGGTTTTTAGGAATGACTCGTGGTTCAACAGACCTTGTAACCATAGAATGACAATGATGCCTTTGGTATTATGAATTCTGACAATTTACTTTGAAAGCTTGGGAATTTACTAGAGTTTCCTATGGGAAACAGTGAACTGGGAGATTGCTGGTGGACATCATGGAAGTATGAAAGAAACCCAAGAAAGTTGGCTGACTGCCCTATATGCCATTGGAGGTATTGTGAAAGGACAACTGAGGCACTGGCCTGGGAGAAAGAGCAATAAACTTTTTTCTGCAAAAAACACTACACCAGCCAATTGGAACTTGCTAGGCTATATAATGGTGATCTTGAAAACCTTGTTTTAAATGCAGTGATACACCGCAGAATTGTACCAGAGGGTGGTGCGTAGTTGGCCTATCTGCAGTGATACGGTTTGATCAATTTCAGTGCACTTCAACTGAAGTCATTCTTATACATGAAATACAAGTTGCTATTTAAAATCAAATGTACTTTAATGCTGGGCTTACACCAAAAGATTTTCACAGTCCCAGACTAAAAACTGACAGTCTTTGGGTGTCTAACCAGAGTGTTGGCGCGTTTCCGTCATCTCGATCATTAAGTTTCAGGTGGTAATCTGCAGTCTACCACCACGTTTCATCCCAGTCTTTCCCTAGTCTTGGGCCTGCGGATCATATCAAACGCGTTTAATATAATCACAAGTCGCAGTGATGTAACACAATCAACAACCAATAGATGAGCACTGACAAAAGCGGAAACAGGAAACCAGACAGTCAATAACATGCATGATGGGGAAAAAAAGCTAAAAAATCTAGTTGCAGTCATGTAAATAGTGACCCTACAAGATTCACAGTTTTTGTAAAATCTTTAGTCTGAGACAAGTCTGGGACTAAAAACTCTAAACACTAGTCTTTAGATGTGAGCTGATAGTCTTTTAGAATCTTTTCTGTCCTTTCAAAGTCTTCTGGTGTGTGGGTAGCATAAGTCATTTAGGTTTCATGTCAAGACATTCTCACACATGCAACAATCCTTTCAGAGCTAGCCTGCACATTGTTTTTGAAAAGCTTTGAGTCAATTCTGGATCAAAGGGGTATAAAAAATGCTGACAAAGAAACAAATGCATAAATTAATATGGTACTATAAAGACATGTCTTGAGTTCATGTAACTATCAAGCTTACAACACAGACACATCATGTGCTACAAAACTCTTAACACAGAAATGTTAGCAGATATTGCTTGTTGGCTTATGCTTATTATATTTGCTGGGAAGCCAATCAAGATCAAGCATGAGCCTAATGCTGCTATGAAGCCATATAGTGAAAATAGAGAAAATTACCCCTTTAACTGCCAGCTCTCTTTTGGTCAAGCAGAGTTTGAGTCGCTGTGTTACATTGAAAGGTGTGTTGAACTTAGCCTGATGAAGCCTTCTCCAATAATCATTTGCGGTCTGTAATGCTGAATAAAGATCTGATCTGTTAAGTTCAACACAGCTTTCAATTAGAAATAGTGACTCAAAATGTGCTCTGCCAAAAGGTTGAGGAGGCAGTTAAAGGGTTTAAAATAGCTTTGAAAATAGTTTACAAAAAAGTCAATTGTTTACAGTGCTTTTGAATGATGATTATTATTATTATTATTATTATTATTACAAATCCTTTGTAGAATGAATACTTTGGACAAGATGTTTTACTATATTACTCACATTAAAATGAGTGGACAACTTTTAAAGGGGCTTATATTTACAACTTTTTAACATAAATATTACTATGATTATTATTATCATTATTGTTATTAATAATAATTATTATACTTATTAATATTAATATTATTATTATCTATTTTTTATCATTATGATTGTACGCCTACCTACCTTCGTAGACCTCTGTGTATGAAGCCTTGTGCATATGTCTTTGGAATAAAATCAAATTAGAATCCAGTGGTCCTTTTAGTCCTGAGAGCAGACATTGCATCTTGTTTTTGGATTACTACCATTGAACAGTAAGTAAATGTTGTGCTTGGTTGAATTAGCCACAACCAGGGTGTTATTCTACGAAGCTGGCTTTGTGACTAAGCCTGACTTCAGCACTTAGTAAAACCAGGAGCTTTTTCAAATCTGGAGCATAGACTGAAGTAAAAGTAGCTGCTCCGGGTTTTACTTAAGCTAAATGTTAGGCTTAGTCACAAAGCCAGCCTCCTAGTACAACCCCCCTTTCCCTGAGCTGCTTCCCACAGCATTTTGCTGGATAACACAGAACCTGTCTTTGGCAAAAACCATTAACGCAGACTGGGAGTCAGCAGTGCGGTAGCGCTGTGCGTTTAAATGGCCCCTCCTTCTGCCTGTTTCCATGGTATCTAAAACTTCCGTTTCCGATTTTGTGTGGGCTCTTCCTGTTTTTGTAATACTTTGAGGAAGCTGGAAGGTGCAAGATGTTGCTATTTGTGTCTTCTACTATATTGTTGTGATGGTATGTGTGCTATGCTAAAATGCATGCTCGTACAGATGATTCGGCGCTATCCTTTATAAATGAACACTGGGATCTGTGCTGTCGCGGAGCGGGAGAATGCACTGCTTCCGTGACTCGCCTTTGTGAAAACGTTTGACATTTTCCGGATTTATTTGTTTTCATGGCTGAAGTAAATACTGGCCTCAGCTGGAGCTACAGTGGCCTAGTATACGTTGGATTTTAAAAAATTTTTACAGCTCCTATTAAATGCATGACAAAAATCAGGGTCATGATACTGACTTGTGTGGTGCAGTATAACTTTCATGTCACTCAGACGTTGCAACATGCTGTTGCGCACAATTTGTGTTGTTTTTCTTTTCGCGAATTATGCATCAGTGTGCATTTCTGAACGAAAGTGAGTTGATAAGTGGTGAAACAATGAAGCTATGCTCTGTCATGCTCGTGTGTGAACTGTAACCTTTTAGAGCTAGCTCTATAGTTTTACATTGACTGCTCACCGACTATGGGTTGAGCTCTCTTGCATGTTTCTCTGTATTTACACTGTGGCACATGTTGCTGTCCATTTGCTTTTCTGCAAATGATCACTATCCTCAAATCATGTTATTCAGCGGAGATTTCGCTTTTCTCCTAACTCAGAATTCATCTCCCGCAGGCGATTACCACATTAATGAATTATATATTTTCTCAGCCAAATCATTACAACATTTCCCATGACAACGAAAATTACACCAAGTAGGTAGTGCATGTTTGATGAATTAACTTCGCCCACTGATATTTTCCGCGTAGACGTCTCTGTCTCGCTAGCTTCAGTTCAGTCTGTTGACGCAGCATTCATGCAACTCCATCACATGACCGTCTACATTGGATTCATTGCTTACAGTTAGAAATCCACCTCCTAGTGCAGGCATTCACGGCTAAATATAAGGATTGCCCATTGAATGCATGGTATGGGTCATACGCTGTATGGTGCATAATACTCCCTTCACCATGCACATCAAAGACCCGCTAAAATTACTTAAGAATAACTATTTCTGGCTGGCCATGTATGTAATATGGTCCTCTTCCATTCTAGGTATCTGACCTGTTGAAAGGGATTTTACTGCAGTCTCTGTGGTCACTATTTTACTGAGTGATGATGTATTCTTCTCATCTTTTAATCGATTTAGGATATCCCACAGTGACCATTGGGGAAGAAGATCCATGTGTTTAAACTACCACACTTGTATATTAATTGTCTTGTGGACAAATATGGCACAGCTGGCGGGCCAAGAAGAAAAGGAGAAGACAACAGCCTTGAAAGGTGAGTAATATTAGCATATGTTGTTGGAGTGGATGCTCTCCTTGAAGTTTGTCAGTTGACAAGACTGAAATGGTTATTGAGTTAGGACAGTGCAGGTTAGGATTATGAAATAACTGCATTGTACTCATTTAAGGAATCATGTTGTTTTTGGGACACTTGTGGATTTGATGTTTTTGAATAGGTTTTTTTTTGTGTTCGTATCACAAGTGATATCAGTTTCCTCAAATGTAGAGACAGAGGTGTCTATATCACCCAAATTAGTATCTTTATTATCAGTTTCTGCAGTAAGACTCTTGTGTAATTGGAAGCTTGCTTGTTTGATTTCTCACTGCATGAGTCACTCATTGCCTCTGAATGTTCATATTACTGGATATATGTGGAATCAAGAATTTCATGGCAGTTTTTTACTCGGGCATCAATCCTGCCATGTAGGTTTCAAACTTGGTTACCCATGATACTAAACTTTGTGCAAAGAAGTGGCTGGAAGCAGCCTGAAGTGGTGGTGCCTGTTTAGGCTGATAAAAGGTAGTTTGGATGATATTCTTTAGTGTCCTTTTGTTTCTTTTAGAAGGATAGTGTCATAAACAAACTCTCAGTTGAACAATGTGACGTTAAAATTCAGCCTACTTTGTGTTGTCGGATTTATAACGTAGCATGAAAGTGAGAAGTTAATTGATGGACAGAAATTAATTCTTTTGGTGCTCCAATTGGTTGGCTTTAGGTTTTAATCGCAGGCTAAGGCTAAGTATTGCTTTAAGGCTCAAAAAATGTATGAAAACCTTTCTACATATCAATCCATAAGTATGCTGTAAACAGTAATGTAAATAATGCTTTCATATTGTGTATTTGAACTTTCACCAATGTGCTAAAACATTTATGACTCATTCCTCATATGTTGTGGTCCCCTGCTATCTGCCAAAATAGCTCTGTTAAACTGCCTGGACCCAGGGTTTCCCAGCAGAGCATTTCTCTTAGCCTCACACTCCCTCCACCAGCTTGTCTTTTTCCCACAGGGAATGCTGATGGGGGCTGCCAAGCCAATGTTGACATGGAGATAAAAAAAAAAATTGAAGTATGTATTATGATTGGTCAGTATAAGTTGAAAACTCATTGTAATATATTGCTAAACTGTAAAAATGTAAATAATTATGTATATATGTAAAAAATATTGAAATAAATACATTGAAACTAATGAATACTATTGTTGTCATTCCGTGACAATTTGCCTCTTGTAATTCCGTGACATTGACTTTTTGAAATTTCTTGCCCTTAAAGTAGGGTTTAAGTCAATATTTGTTTCTGTAACTTACAGTATTAACAAAAAACCCCTTAAATATGAACATATTGAAGTTTCATAACTTAACTATGATGGGAACATCACTTTCTGGATAGTTAAACACAACACTAAAAAAACCACGTCAATTTTGTGTAATTCCGTGACGGAATAGTTTTTGCTTGTGTCTTCTCTGAAAATTTCTCAAAAAATATATTTTAAATTAATAATATTAAAGAGCAAGTTAATACCTTCAATGACATATCATACTTGATTTTATCTTACTTACTTGTAGAGTTACAACCCAAAATGTAGCGAGACTGTAATTCCGTGACAGCTTGGCGGCCCCCTGATGCCCTCTTATTCCTAGGCGAATTGCGCTCTTGTACATACATGATGTGAAAAAAAGAGACTCAGTGGAGGAACCTTTTTTTTCATTTTGACAAGGTTCAGATCCGACATTTGTGTGCCCATTTATGACACTTTGAACAATGTATGGACGTTGGAATGTGCCAGACTGGGGACACAAAGCCCTATATCCAGAAGGGAGCTGGGTGCTGTATGTTATGAAACATTCCTCCGGTAAACCACCTTTAAACATTTCTGCAGTCTGTTCCACAGTAGTCTTTCTGTCCGTTTGGACCAGATGGGATGACTTGCGTTGTCCTCACACGTCGATGAGCCATGAGCATTCAACACCCTGTTGCCAGTTTGTGGTTGGTCCATGCTTGGGCAGTGTACTAATAATTTTGATGAGCTACATTTCAGTTTAGTTCTACCTATTCAGAAAACAAAGTGCTGTTTTGTTGACTTGTAGATATTATTTAATATCCTGAATTCAGCAGATGGGAATCGCCACAATCTTGTGTGGCCAGTGAACAGCACATACCTCTCCATTGCCTCCCAGAATCTCTCTTGGTCTCTCCATTTGTAGCCTTGTGCCACTGCTTATTGGCATTTAGCATCACTGAAGTGTCTCTTTAGTTAACTTTAAAGCTACAAATACTCAGGATTGCTCAGTCCCAATGAAATACACAAATTAATAATCTCACCCTACGATAAAACATGAAATGATAGACAGTGTAGCAGGCTCATTGTCTACTCTTTATCGTGTCGTTTGCATTGTGAGCAAATTTATGTTAAATGTTGGATGTAGACTCCATAAAATAACAGCTGTATTAGGCAAATTTGGAGTGTTGGTGCGTTGCCTTCAATGTGATGATGTCACATTGATAACTTGACTCACTGTTTATAATTTTCAGTCCAAATGCTATAAGTTTGTACCAACCCATGCGAGGAGGGTTCTTGGGAAAGCTGCATGTGGAGAGGATGTTTGTTGCTTATGTACCATAACCAGAGTGAACTCCAAATGTAGTTGTTAAATCATGATTTCATTTATTGAAGGAAAAAAGCTATTCAACACTACATGGCCCTATGAAAGAAAGTAACTGCCCCACAAATCAATAAATCAACCAGTTCAGCAAATGTAATTAATAATTGGGTTAAATTTCACTAGATGCATGCAGGCATGGTTACTGCCAGCCCTGCGGAATCCAGACATCACTTGCATAGAACCTGTATGGGAATGTGTAGCGGGTGAAAAGCAGGAAATGATGGCACGATATAAAGGAATTCTAGAACTGATGAGAAACAAAGTGCCAGTCTATCAGTCTGGAAGGGTTACAAGGTCATTTCTGAGGGTTTGGGACTCCAGCGAACCACTATCTACAAATGAAGAGAACTTGCAACTGTGTTAAACCTTCCCAGGAGTAGCAAGACTACCAATATTTCTCCAAGTTCACATCAATGACTCATCCTGAAGCTCACAAAAGAACCCAGACTAAAATTTGAAGAACTGCCGGCCTCACTGGCCTCGATAAGGGCAGTGTTTGCAATTCCAAAATTAAAAACAGAGTTAGCAAAAATGGCATTAATGCAAGAACTGCAAGGCAAAAACCACTGCTGACCTAAAAGGACTTGTCTCACATTTGCCAAAATGAAACATATCTATGACCCCTGAGACATTTGGAATGACATTGATGAGTCAAAAGTGGAACTCTTTGGAAGACACAGGTCCTGTTATATATGGCTTTAAGGTTTCACAACATTCCACGGTAAGAACATCATACCAACAATCAGACATGGTCTTGGCAGTGTGACGGTCTGGAGTTGCTTTTCTGCTTCAATATGCAAGCGACTTGCTGTAACTGACAAAATCATGAATTCTTCTCTCTACCGGAAACTCTCGAAGGAGCATGTCCGCCCATTAGTTTTTGACTTTAAGGTAAAGCACAATTGGGTCATATAGCAGGACAGTGGTCTGATGCGCACAAGCTAGTCCACCTTTAAATGGCCCAAAAAAAAGAAAAATTGGGTTTTCGGGTTAACCAGTCAAATTCCTAATTTTAGTCTGATTGAGATTCTGTGGCATGACCTTAAACAGGCAATTTGTGCTTTAAAATCATCTATTTTGACTGTATTTAAACAATTCTGCAAGAGGAATTGGCTTAGGTTCCTGTACATTTATGTAAAGTACTCATTGCCAGCTATTGCAAAGATCGATTGTAGATGTTGCTGCAGAGGAGGAGGGCGCAATTAGGTTTTGGGGGCAGTTATTTTTATACAGGGGTGATATTGGGTTTGAATAACTTTTCACCTTCAACAAATGAAATGGTTGTTCATAAGCGACATTTTGTTTTTATGCACATTGGGCCTTTTTTTGTCAAAATTTGTTTTGATTTATTACTTGAGTATTTACGCTCAAAAAAAGAGTGTATAGTTAAAAACATCCTAATTTATAAAACAGTGGGTTGGATAAACTGCATGCAATCTTTATTTATTATTCAGGATTAACTTAGAACTTAGTCGTATTTGCATAAACTTATTGATTTTGCATGTTTTTAATGTCAAGTTGATTTTTACAAATCCATAATCTGCAAAGAAAGTGGCAAACACATTTTTCATGTGCCTATGCGCTATTTATAATTAAGGCCCAAAATCTTTGTTGTATATTGAAATTATATGGATGATATGAAACATTTGAAAATGACAAATATGCAAAAATTGAAGAAATTGGGAGGGGGGTTAATGCTTTTTCACAGCACTTCAAGATCCCACGTTATAAGGAAACCCATCCCTGGTTGGCCACTGTGACCGCGAGGCGGTCTGAGCCAACAAGCCACTCATCTTTGCTTTATCTCTTTTCCCCACAGCTGTTGTAAGTCAGTGATGGTCAACTGATCACTACAAAATGGTGAACAGTGAAAGTGATCATTTAGCAGTCTGAGAGAGCCTGTAAACAAATTTGCAGATCAAGGAAATATTGCAACAGGTCAGGCCAAAAACGCCTCAGTGCTGATGTTGTGGGGATCCTTTAAGTTATCTTGCAATCAAATCAGGACTTATTCAGCTTTTAATTTGTGTGCATGGTCACATTTAGGGTGTTTCAACCATGGATATTGTTACACTGTAAAATATTCAGCTCACTTCACAATATCTCATCAAAGTGGGCTGTGGTTCCTCCCGATTGAAAAATTCTATCCACATCATCTGACGTCAACTACAACCTTTCTCAGGCTGTGATATCACTGGGCGGGAATTTTAATGACTGTCCTACCCCTTTTTCCAACAGTCAGACGAACGTTAGCCATTGCCAACCTATAAAATCAGGCTAGGCTATTCCCACCGCCAACTGTGGACCCACCCCTCAACTTCACAAATGCAGTTTTTCATTAACAATAACAGGAAGTAAAATGTTCTGCCAGTGTTCATTGCATGGTGATCTTAAGATTGTCTCCCTCTTCTCCTGTTTCCTTGCAGACTTGCTATCGCGTATAGACTTGGACGAGCTGATGAAGAAAGATGAGCCACCTCTCAGTTTCCCCAAAACCCTTGAAGAATTTGAGTACGCTTTCAATGAGCGTGAGTATCGCTCTGCCTCGCCAATTGTTTTCATTCATGCGCTGTGTCAGCTGGCCATCACCGCATGATAAAAACCCCCTGTCAAATCAATCATAATCCTACCTGTTTGGCTTTGGATTCGGTGAGAGATCATGGTGCAGTGTTTATGGTACGGGCTGTCAGTAGCTCATTCATCCTTGCATCGAGACTGATAGGAAATTTGCATAACCTTAAACCACATTAAAACCGGGGCTCTGCTGGCGGAAAGCACTGAATATGTGCTCGTCCAGAGTCTTAAATGCAGTAAGTGTACAAAATTGGAAATTCATGCAGTTTGGTGCTGCTATGCCTTTGGAAGTATTTTTTTAAGAGTCTCTCCTTAACCCACTTAAAAATCCTGATAGTGACTTTTTAATAAAAGAAGTACCATTTTAATGAAAAAATAAATGTGCTGACTGTATATATGCTTTCATTGCTGACATCTTATTTTAATCACAAAGCTGACAACTTTATTATTTTAGCCTTTAGCTTTTTTATCTCTGGAAATTCAAGGTTATATACACCTAATTAAGTAAAAAAAATGTGCTGCTGCATGCCAATTATAGTGGGAAAATGGGGGGGGACTTGGGAAGAGGTTATTCCTTCCAGAGACTGTTGTAAATCCAGGAGAGTTGAACGTCCATTCTATGTACCATTTCATTAGTGTCCAGTCTTTCTTCTGTTAGCTACTGCAGTTTAGTGGATGCTGTGCCTCCCATCTGGTAGTTCTTAATTGATTTCTTCTCTCTACTTTATTCAGTCACCTCTGTGTCGCTCAGGAACAGACTAGCTTTTCGCATTACAGGCTTAACTGCTAATGATAAAATCAAACTGTGCAATTTTATATTATGAGGGAGAGGACTCAAGATTTATTTTGTGTATGCTGTGCGAAAGCCAAGTGCTTTTCCAAACAATCTCTCGTCTCAGAATGATTTTGCTCTGTGCCGTCTTGGAATTATAGAGAAAAAACGAGTCCTGGATCCTCGGTTTAGATTTGTTTGTTTAATATTTTGTGTAGTATATTTTCAATCATAGAGGTCACGATTAAATTTTTCCCCTTTTTTGGCTTTAATATCATGTGGTGTCAACAGGACGATAAACGACTTCATTTCTGAAATACTGTCTAAGGCGGTATTAACTGCACTTGCAAATAATTGCGTTCTGAAGTATAGCCCAGGCTTATGGACTGGGAATTGCTCTCCCACTAAATGCATCCCTCTGTTGAAATTGCTCATTTAAGAATGCTTTGCAGTTTCAGTGCATCAGCAGTGATGTGCTGTGTGTTGACTGGAGGCATCAGAGTTCTCACTCCATCTCAAGTTCAAAGAAGGAACCCGGCTCAGACCTTCAAGTTCAGTCTCATATTACAGCCATATCTCCTCTGTGATTTTGTTAATATGGAAGTACAAACACAACCATGCAGGAAGAATCAAGTTTTTTTGAACATCTTTCTATTCTTCCTGGCACTGTGTTATAAATATTTCCCTTGTTGGCATCAGACTCATGTTGCCAACATGTGGGGAGAAGTAGTGCTGAGCGGATGGCATGCTGTCATTGTTATAAAGTCATTCTGCCACATATTCGAGTGAAGTAATATCCTCTGGACTTTATTACTGCCGTTTTTATCTCCTGGAAGAGCAGAGAAATATTGCTCTGTGCCGTTAGAGCTGAGAGCTGTTAGAGTTCTGACAGAAAAGACATGTCCCGGAACAAACTAACGCTGACAAGCTATTTGCAAGTGTGGAACCTTGTCCCCTATCTGTGACCCCTCGATATGCAGGGTGGTCCTTCAGGACTGTTTGGCACTGGATTGCTGTTCCTTTTCCAAAGGGGAGCACGGTGGCCAAGGATTGTGGTGTGTAGGGCGGGGGCAGGACGTGGGCCCAGCTGTCCTGGTTCGGCCTGCCAGAGGTCCCAGAAGGGGAGCGATGTCGCGTATGGAAAAGAGTTTGAGTCTCATCACATACCTGCCAGATGGACGTCGCAGTGTCGGATGCGTTTAAATCCACAAATTGGAGGGAGGAATGCAGCCAGTGAAAAGCACTTTGGGTCGAACTGAAGGTCGAAGTGGTGAGGCCACCGTATCATATGGGGACACAAGACTGCGTCTGCAGCTTGGGAATCTCTGGAATCTCCGTGTCTGTACCCATTTTGTGACGAATGATATTTGGTAAGAAGTTGATTTTTGGCCAAATAACCCCTGCGCTTTATTTTACCAGAGCCACTGTGCTGCATAAATAGAGAATTGATTGTCTCCAGCCATCGAATGCAGACCAAGGATACACTAAAAAAAATGAAAGAGCCAGTTTTAAAATTTGCCCATTCCTCGAAGCCATTAATGGATTTTTGCACTCATTTGTCTTTAAGTCTGGTGTTGGTGATTTAAAAATCAAAACCATTTTTTCTACTTTTCATGAGAGAAACAAGTTTGTTCCTAATGTTGATCTTGAATTTTTTCCCAAATTTCTGAATCCAAAGTAGAGGAACCTCAGGTCTGACAGTTTTCAGGGCTCTACAGTGTGAAAATAATAACATGCAAGTGAAAATGCAAATGTTAAAGAGCAATTTAGAATACAAGTGTGAAGCACGCTGACATGGGCTGGAACCAATAAATTATTCCATAATGTGACTGATGCATTGCAAATAAAAACAACAACGGTGTGCTAACGATATAAAGGTTTTAACATTCCATTTTGTCACATGATGGGCTTGTTGTGTCTCCCCGACTACGATAGTCAGGAGATACTGTGGTTTTGTTCTGGGGCCGCCGCCGCCGCCGCAGAGATTTTCTGTTCCGGGCTCTGGAAGCCGCAATTATTACAGGAATTTCTCCAAATTTTACACTGGCGAAGATATTGGTTGGACAATACTCAAGACCAATTTTTGCGGATTTCGGAGGTCCAATATGGCTGCCGGCGGCAATTTTGTCTGAAATTTGGGGATCAGGGAGATGCACGACTCGGTCCCTGTGGCAACCGAGTTATCTAGTTTCTGCTTTGGTGCAGTATCATTTGACCGAGTGTCGTTTAGATGGCCTATTGTAGCGTCACCTGATTCCTTACCAGAGACATGACATAAAATTACTTTTTTTGAAGTTTTTATCCCAGAAGAACAGACCAACATTGACTAATGGGGTCCTTCACTAAAGAGAAGAACAGACATGGGAAAGAAAACCATACAACGGTGAAAGTTTTGGACGAGAGCGTTTGGTGTATTGCAGTGAAGTTTGTTCTATATACAGGTATTTGGATTCTGGTGAAACTAATCCTCAAATAATCAATCGCTGATTCTGAATGCAAACACAATGGACTATAATGTACAATTTTGTGTATAAACGATTTGACCAAGACAAATTAAACAAAAATTTGAAAATTTTATATGAAAGGGGACAAGAAACAAAGTTATTTTTTCTTCAGTTTAGTGTTCACATGCAGTTCATGTTTCAGTGAGAATTTCAGAATTTTGCGGGCGTCTTCATGAATTTCAAATAGTGTGGTGCACGAGCCTTTTTTTTTTAGCAGTTTTTAGTCTGTGGCTTTTTTTAAACACTCATAATTTTGAAAATAAATTTGTTTAATGTGCGGCCACGATGTTGCTAAAAAAAGAGTGACCAAAGAGCCCCTGTGTTGTATGTTGTAGATTGAATACAGTTTTCCATGCGCTCCTTAATTTCTTTGCGTGCTTTTTCAACCTGGCACGTGTACTCCTTGGAAAAAATGTTAGCGTAGATCTGTGAATAGTATTGTATAAGTTATATAATAATATACAGTGCTTAACCGGTCATTAAAATGAGAAAACACAAATATTTTAGAAATTTGTCAAGAACTTGTTTAAAACTAAAAGTTGTCTTGTTATTTCTTTGGCAAACAACAAAATGAAACAACAAAATAGTCCTTATTCACCCATAAAAACCAAGAAAACTTAATATTTTGTACGGCTTCCTTTGCCATTGATAACAGTTTGCATTCTTGCATTCAACCACTAAAACTAATTTTTATGTTCAGGAATGCAAGTATATAACAGTTATTCGGCATCTTTATCAAATAATTATAATGCACTTAACTATTTTTTTCAGCTTTTTTATGAAATGGTAAAATTCAAAATTTCATGGATAACAACAATAATTATATTTTAGCATGAATTTCAATGAAAGAGCTTGCATATACTGATGAATTAACCATTACAGAAACAGCTGTGGCATACACCACCTTACAGTGGGAGGTGGTCTAATCAATTTGTTAAGCATTGTTTGTACACTCAACAAAAATATAAACGCAACACTTTTGTTTTTGCTCCCATTTGTCATGAGATGGACTCAAAGATCTAAAATTCATTCCAGATACACAATATTACCATTTGTCTCAAACATTGTTCACAAATCTGTCTAAATGTGTGATAGTGAGCACTTTTGCTTTGCTGAGACAATCCATCCCACCTCACAGGTGTGCCACATCAAGATGCTCATCAGACACCATGATTAGTGCACAGGTGTACCTTATACTGCCCACAATAAAAGGCCACCCTGAATTGTGCAGTTTTTGCTTTATTGGGGGTCTGGGGACTCAGAACCAGTCAGTATCTGGTGTGACCACCATTTGGCTCATGCAGTGCAACACATCCTCTTCGCATAGAGTTTATCAGATTGTCAATTGTGGCCTGTGGAATGTTGGTCCACTCCTCTTCAATGGCTGTGCGAAGTTGCTGGATATTAGTGGGAACTGGTACGCGCTGTCGTCAAAATTTTGTCTCTGAGTTGATATTAAGTACTAAACTGTGTGTGTAATGGCCAGTCCTGCAGTATCCGCTGGTCTTACCTAGATGAATATGCAGTAGGTGTCATGGTGAAGTGTCGCTCTATCTTGCTAATTATATCCCTGAATGCCGAACAGCGTTTTGGGGATATTATGTTTTTGGTCCGACCGCTGCTGGATATCATATGTGTTAACGCAATAACTTCAGTAATATTTCAATTAGAAATTTCATGTTTTGTATCATAAAGAGGAAGAACTGAGACAATTTTGAACAATTTACAATTTCTAGATTGGCCACCAGGGGCCAAAAACTGAAAAGTCACTGTTGTTATCATATCTCTGGAAATATTTGTCCGATTGACCTCAAATCAAGTGCAAATGAAAGGTCATGACCTGAGGATGTGTCCCACGATGACATCATACCTGTTTTGTTCAAAATTTTGACACAAGGTGGAGCTTTGTCACATAAGATTCACCATTTTTGGAACCATTTGTCCAATTGACATGAAACTATATGCAACTGCAAGGTCATGACCTCTCAACGTGTCACATGATGGCATCATACCTGTATGGTTCAATATTTTGTCACCAGGTGGAGCTTTGTGATGGAAAATGACCATTTTGGCCATATCTTCAGAACCATTTGTCCGATTGACCTGAAATTAAGTTCATATGAAAGGTCATGACCTGTGGGGCTTTATAATGCATTGGGTCTATTCGAGGAGTGGGGAATTGGAGGATTTGGGGCGTTCGGGGATATACCCCAAGACGTCGCCTCCGACGGCATGAGCCTAGTTTTATATAAATATTCAGCACTGCTGAGAAGTTTGCAATCACTTGTTATTGAAGTAGTTCTGGCTGAGTTTTTCAGTACAAGCATTTGGTAATGGAAAACTATATGAAGCGAACACCAGTGTTTTATTCTGTATTTCTAGTATTAAGAGACAAAAAAGTTTTTTAATGCTAAAATGCCAGTATCCTTCATGAGATTTAATCACTGCTTTGCCAATTTTTTAAGCATGGGATATTCTCTTTTTTTATTAAGAATCATTCTCAGTGGATTTCCACTTTGAATACAGTATTTTCAAATGGTATGTCTTGGACACACTGCACAAACTGTACCGTCTCGCTAGGTGGTCCGGCTACAGCACTGTTGAAATCAGGTGATTGAGCTGGCTTCTCCATATTTTGTAATTTCCTTTTCAGAAACACCCTGCAATGGATTGATTGCTGTTTCAGGTCATATTCTTGCTGTCACCAAAAGCTTTTTTCTTGATGTAATAATCTGGATTGACTTCAAATTGTACTGTACTGTATTTTAATCTCAGAATGTTAGACCTGCTTATGGGATCACAAGAGGTGATTAATACAGTTTCTGTCTTTGGCCTTAGAGGGACAACTCAGGCATGTCAAGACTGGAGAACCATTTGTTTTCAATTACCGGGAGGACTTACACAGGTGGAACCAGAAGCGATATGAGGCCCTTGGAGAGGTTTGTTTCATCTGTAGCTACATGATATCTGTTGATGCAATGTGTTTTAATGAATTAATGGTCCCCTCCCCATTATCACAAACATTATTTAAATATATAAGAAAACAGAACCTCTGAAAAGTCCAGAAATTCTACCTTTGGGTGGTATTTTGGGAGAAGCTTTGATGTTATTTTAGGCTTATGTGTTCTCTGGTTCTGATTGTGTCATCATTGGATTCTGGAGCACACAGTAGCTCCTCATCATAAGCGATTGAATTGTGACCAGTTCTGGTTTTCAAGGCTAGTCAACCTAATTTGAATAAGTGCGGTGCTAAATTGTACATAATTGCATTTAAGTTGTGGCAGTACATAATTTTGAGAGTAATCACATAAAAAAATAAACACTACCAATTGAAAATCCTGGCTAACACAAATTTTCAAGACCAACCTGTGTCAACTCTACTCAGTCCCTTGACGAATTGGCAGCATATGCAGGCCTAGCTGACTGCACATAGCATGCGGCGAAAAATAAATGAATGTATTTCTTTTTACGTGTCCCTCCAAAAGCCTGTTCTTTTGTGGATGGTGGTTCTGTCTGTGTTATTACGCGTGATTGAGCCTGGCACGCAGTCATTTATATCCATTTTCCCCGCTTGATGTTTACACTTTCACGCTTTAGCGGCCTTCGTTTTGAATGACTCCGTCTCTCTCTCAAACCCCCACATTCCTGTTACACCTGGGAGAGTGTCCACGCAAAACCGTTCAGCTATCAAATGGCTTTCATTGAATGCCCAGCAGCTAAAATGAGGGCCAGAGGCTCTAGACGCTCAGGTTGTTTGTTCGATTCCCTGGTGGGAACGCTATTGTACCCTTGAGTAAAGCACTATTTTTTCCCAGTGGCTCCAGTAAATTGCTCCAACTCTGCTAATGGGTGATGTGAACTAAGAACATAAGCTGTCTGAGTCACACTGGATACTTATGTCTGGTAAAAAGCTTAGAATTGTAACCTAAGCAACATTTGAACAATCGCACCATTTTTTTCAATTGCTCATTTTGCCTGGCCAATTCATATGGGTGCCCTGTTCTCGAAGGTCAAAAGTTCAAAGGTCTAAATGAAGTCTGCAATCTTTCAGTCACAGCGATCATAATGCATCGATGGGGATATCGCACTGAAGTCTATTTACTCACTTTATTTACTTTTTTATTCTATGAATCTTTTCCCTGTTTTTTGCATTCACTGGTGTTGTTTGCTCATTGAAGTTCAAAGAGGAGATGACTCTTTTATTGGATTACCTGCGTGTGTTGTTGTTAATCCAGGTTTGCCCTTTGAGGAATTGCCTTTTAAAGGACTCCTGCTGTTAGTTCTTTATTTCAGTTTTTTCTTTTCTTGTGACTCTGAGACAAGCTCGCCGAGTTCACTGGGGAAGCTTAAACAACTTCTACTGAATGTTAAAGTCTTTAAAATGGAAGATAGTTCCAAAGTACAGCAAGTTCCCTGCTTCACAGTTCCCAAGGCTGTATATACTGCATGGTAGATATATGCGAATATTCATGTGTGATGTTAGTTAGAAGCCTCTCCCAATGCAGTCAGCCTACTTATGCCGGGAACTTGCCTTATAGCTGAAAAGAGAACCTACGTCATATGAACCCTTCTCAGAGATGCAGTGAATAATGGCTGCATCCTTATATTTCACATTGAAGTCAGTTCCTGCCTGTTCCTCCCTGTGAATAAGTGCAAAATCAATTTTCTGTTGACATTTTCAACTCATGCCTTACTACAGTAGAGATTTAAAGGGACATTAGTGGACTTGCAATTAAAAATTTGAAATGTAATCAAATTGGTGGCAAATTCAGTTAAAATTGGAACATGAACAAATATTCTCAGTGTCCCAACCTTTCTTTTTATTAAAAATAACAATAAAAATAGCTAACTGAAATCAAGTCTTCTCATTTTAACTTTATATATATATATAAATATATATACAGTGGCGCTTGAAAGTTTGTGAACCCTTAAAAATTTTCTATATTTCTGTATAAGTATGACCTAAAACATCATCAGATTTTCACACAAGTCCTAAAAGTAGATAAAAAAAACCTAGTTCAACAAATCAGACAAAAATATTATACTTGGTCATTTATTTATTGAGGAAAATGATCCAATATTACATACCTGTGAGGGGCAAAAGTATGTGAACCTCTAGGATTAGTGATTCATTTGAAGGTGAAATTAGAGTCAGATGTTTTCAATCAATGGAATGACAATCAGGTGTGAGTGGGCACCTCGTTTTATTTAAAGATCAGGGATTTATCAAAGTCTGATCTTCTCAACAGATCTTTGTGGAAGTGTATCATGGCATGAACGAAGGAGAGTTCTGAGGACCTCAGAAAAAGCGTTGTTGATGCTCATCAGGCTGGAAAAGGTTACAAAACCATCTCTAAAGAGTTTGGACTCCACCAGTCCACAGTCAGACAGACTGTGTACAAATGGAGGAAATTCAAGACCATTGTTACCTTCCCCAGGAGTGGTCGACCAACAAAGATCACTCCAAGAGCAAGGCGTGTAATAGTCGGCCAGGTCACAAAGGACCCCAGGGTAACTTCTAAGCAACTGACGGCCTCTCTCACACTGGCTAATGTTAATGTTCATGAGTCCACCATCAGCAGAACACTGAACAACAATGGTGTGGATTGCAGGGTTGCAAGGGGAAAGCCGCTGCTCTCCAAAAAGAACATTGCTGCTCGTCTGCAGTTTGCTAAAGATCACGTGAACAAACCAGAGGGCTTTTGGAAAAATGTTTTGTGGACAGATGAGACCAAAGTAGAACTTTTTGGTTTAAATGAGAAGTGTTATGTTTGGAGAAAGGAAAACACTGCATTCCAGCATAAGAACATTATCCCATCTGTGAAACATGGTGGTGGTGGTAGTATCATGGTTTGGGCCTGTTTTGCTGCATCTGGGCCAGGACAGCTTGCCATCATTGATGGAACAATGAATTCTGAATTATACCTGCAAATTCTAAAGGACAATGTCAGGACATCTGTCCATGAACTGAATCTCAAGAGAAGGAGGGTCATGCAACAAGACAGAGACCCTAAGCATACAAGTCGTTCTACCAAAGAATGGTTAAAGAAGAATAAAGTTAATGTTTTGGAATGGCCAAGTCAAAGTCCTGACCTTAATCCAATCGAAATGTTGTGGAAGGACCTGAAGCAAGCAATTCATGTGAAGAAACCCACTAACATCCCAGAGTTGAAGCTGTTCTGTACTGAGGAATGGGCTAAGATTCCTTCAAGTTGATGTACAGGACTGATCAACAGATACCGGAAATATTTCGATGCAGTTATTGCTCCACAAGGGGGTCGCACCAGATTCTGAGAGCAAAGGTTCACATACTTTTGCCACTCACAGATATGTAATTTTGGATCATTTTCCACAATAAATAAATGACCGAGTATAATATTTTTGTCTCATTTGTTTAACTGGATTCTCTTCATCTACTTTTAGGCCTTGTGTGAAAATATGATGATGTTTTAGGTCATATTTATGCAGAAATCTAGAAAATTCTAAAGGGTTCACAAACTTTCAAGTGCCACTGTATATATATATATCTGTTCCCCCCCCCCCCCCCCATGAGAATTGCGGACTGCTGTGATAAAGTATATCCTTGATTAATAGGCCAGGTTACCTCCACTGCACCCTTTCCCATGGTCCTCTTGCGTACTTGTTAGGACCACGTGCAGGGCGAAGACCTTGAGCCCTTTCTGACCCCTGTTGCAGGATGAGGCATCTTTGGCTGTGTCGTATTCTGTGCACAGGGGCGTATGTCTCTGTGCTGAGGTGCAAATGCCCCAGCGCAGCACAGCCACAGTGTAAGAGAAGCCTCAGCACCAGATGTCCAATTTACACTTCAGAATGGTGTATTTAATGTCTCAAACCATGTGCAGTAAAGATGCACAGCTGTGTTTGCATGCTTTGGGTGGAGAATGGGACATTTTACATATACGTATCTGTATGTGCATGTGGCTAATTTATTTTCCTGTGTGCCTGCAGATGTGCTTGACTGCAGATGGTGTGTCTTTAGTTTCCTTTCATAACTTGCCTGGATTTTGTGTATTCATTTTGTTGGGGTGTATTTTTCTACTTTGTGCTCATTTTTGTGCATTAAATTAGATTGCCACAACTTAACTGCAGTCACTGTCCACAGTAGCTGCCAAAGCAGAAACACCGTGTTTGACCTTCCCTTGTAACAGACCAAATCTGCTGGAAGGGTTGGTGTGGGGGTTTGTTCACCTGTTATTGTGACTCCTGGTACCCCTGTACCCCGCAACATGCCATGGCCAGAGGAAGCGCTCTTTACCCACTGATCAATATCTGTAAAAGTATTAGGGCTCCATGGCATCCTGATTATGCAGGGAGCTCTGATTAAATAATGCAGTTATAATACACTGCTGGGAGTGTGTAGCTGAGCTCTAATGCAATCTACACTGGGGGCACACGATGCCTTGTTGTGTTCTGAGGCAATGTTCATTTCCTCTGCATTAATATCTGACCTAATCAATGTGTGCATGTGTGGGTTTGCATATTTTTATGTTTGTTATTGTGTGTTTGTGTGTACTTATTTATCCATGGTTCTGAGCGCACTTTATTAGGAATATCTGTACTCCTGCTTATTCGTGCGATTATACAATTAACCAGTCTAGTGGCAGCAGTGTAGTGCTTAATATTTTTGTTGACACAAATTTTGGAGCTTTGCTTAATATTCATATGAAACATCAAAATGGAAAAAAAATGCAATCTCAATGGTTTTGACGGTGATACAGTGCCAGATGGGCTGGTTTGAGAATGGATTTTCAGCCTTCTAATACGAGGTCTAATCCTGTGACCTCGTCAGGTTCCACTCCTGTCAGCCAAGAACAGACATCTGTGGCTTCAGTAGGCACGGGACCAGGCTCACCAAAACTTGACAGTTGAAGATCGGAAAAATGCGACCTGTCGTGATAAATCTGGGTTTCTCCTGCTACGCTTAGCTGCAAGGCTCAGAATTTGGTGTAAGCAGTATGAATGCATACATCCAACCTACCTCGTGTCTACAATTCAGGCTGGTCATGGTGGTGTCATGGAAAGAAGAATCATTTCCTGGCCTACCTTGTATCCCTTGATACCTATCCACCATTGTTTGAATTCCACAAGTTATCTAACTATTGTTGCCAACTCCCTTTATGGCCACAATTCACCCATTTTCTAATGCCATGTCATGGGCTCCAACACACCCCATGATTGATGCTGGCTTTTATACTGATATTGTTAACTACTGGGATGTTCCATTTCTTCTTTGGCCAGGAGAAGTCTGTTCATTTTTACCGAAATAAACAATTTGGAAGGTTGACTAGTTTGACAAGAACACGTCTCTTCTGCACATTAGACCACTTCAGATGAGCTCGAGCCCAGTGCAGATGGCAGCGTTTCTTCATGTTTTTGACATATGGCTTCCTCAATGCATTTTACAGTCTTCACTTGCATTTATTTATGCAATGATGCAAAGTCCCAACCTATGTGGTTATATCCATTGCAAAAACCAATTTTCTGTGCAGTTTAGCTGAAGGATTGAAGACCAGGGGCACTCACTATTGGAATTTCAGCCTCCTCTTATATCTCTCTGGATTCCCTTTATTTTTTTAAATAATTATACCCTGTAGAGGGTGTTTATTTGATTTTTTTGTATCCATTCGGTCATTGAACTGTTCATTAACTGTTCATTAAACAATTCAACCACTCAGTTTTTTTCTTTTATGCAAAATTGTGAGCTGCTACCACTCCTCTGCTTTCTAAGCAATTGCGATTTTTGTGGATGTTCCTTTCATATCTAAGCATATTACTGCTCCACACCTGTGCACTCCTTATTTATCCCTGGCATATAAGGCGGGGGCGATATAGTTATCAGCCTGTCCGTCCCCGTGTCTTGTCCGTGTGTTCTGTCTGTTATCATTTTGTTTCCAGAGCAGTACTGGAATACCGCGGACTTGCTGTGCGTATTAATTGGGTCCTAGACTGGCGATTTCTAATATTTGTGGGATTTTTGAGATTAGAATGCGGGGGCCGTAGAGGTATGTCATCTTCTGATGACTCTTGTTAATACAATCCAACGCTCTCTGCGTCTTACCCAGCCTCTGTTTTAACTTCCTTTGAGTGTATAGCTTGCTCGAAATAAAAAATGAGTGCCTTTCCTTAGCCTGCTTGGTTTTTTAGTATGCATGTTTTTGTCTGTGTGTGCATGTACATGTGGATATGCATGTGTATATGTGAGTCTGTATGTATGCACATGTTTGCATGTGTGTATGTGTATGTCTGTGTATGTGTATGTTGTTGTGTGTGTCAGTTTTAATGTGCTTGGTTTTGCATGTGTCCCTGCTGATTTTTGTCAGGAACTGGTGAATGTTTGTCTCCTCGGTGGCGTCTCCTGCCAGTGTGAGGGTCGTGTCAGGGTTGAGTGTTTCAGACTACTTGAGTGTGTGATCCTGTGTCACTATACATATGTCCCTGTGATAGAGTGTCTGTTGTGTGTAAGAATGTGCCTCTTCCTATTTTTTTCCTGTGATGTTTGTCTCTGTGTGCGTCAGCATGTCAGGCCTTAACCATGTTTCTCGCTTGTATGGCTTCGGCTCTCTTACTGCACATAATTATATAAATGTGACTTTGAATCCTGTGTGCAAGAATATGTCGCTCTGTGAATACGTCGTCTGTGCCAGTGTGGATGTTCGTTCGGTCTTGTGATCGTTTGATCGCCCGCGC
Organism: Gymnothorax reevesii; assembly: GCA_029721435.1. Lineage (NCBI taxonomy): Eukaryota > Metazoa > Chordata > Actinopteri > Anguilliformes > Muraenidae > Gymnothorax > Gymnothorax reevesii. The sequence continues at coordinate 30,535,307 of CM056580.1, read as the reverse complement.
ATGCGTGCGTGTGTGTGTGTGTGTGTGTGTGTGTGTGTGTGTGTGTGTGTGCGTGTGTGTGTGTGTGTATGTATGTGCATATTTGTTCTGGCCTGTTAAAGTGTCAGAACTGCACTTCCGGGTGTCAGACAGTATAATTATTGCCGTAAGTGATTGTTCTCCTGATAGCAGATAACTGTGGGATCCAGTCCAGCCTGAAGTACATTAAGTGGTGAATAAAGGCCCATTTCCTTTACTCTGCATCTGTGGGTTGACAAATACGGCAGAATATTCTAATGAAGAAGCCACAGGCCAGATGGCTGTGTTACAGAGTCTTTTTTTTCCTCCATTCCTGACAGTACAGTTTGCTGCTCAGTGCAGCAGAATCAGCCCGGAATGACAGAATCCGAGTCGGACTTTCTTGTTGGCGTTTTTGGTGCCGGGCCAGTGTATCGCTCTCCTGGTTTTGGCTCAGCCTGGTCTCAGAAGCAGACGCTCAATCTCCAGAGCATCTGGAGGGAGGAGCTGCAGTTTTGCAGGGCTGGTTTATGGCTGGTTTTGATTGTTTTGAGCGTGTGTTTAGCCAATGTTGCGTTGTGGGTCAAGAAGTAACTGGCAGCTGGTTTAATTGCGATGCACCGCCCCTACAGTTAGAAAAGAGTGCTGGACTGGTCTGACTGTTTGTCGCCCATGTGTGAAGTAGTGTGGCTCCTTTATGTGCTTATGAAGATTTTAGGCTGCTGTTGGAATAGTATGAATGTTTCTTTTTGAGATATTGTTACTGTTGCGAGTAATGATGCTCCATTATAGATAATCCCACAAACATATTCCCAATCATCCATTTTTGAAAATACTTGCTGCTGATCAGGGTTCAGGTGGGGGTTGGCTTTGAGAGGTCAGGAGGGGCTGTACTATATCTCTGCAAACTCTGAGTTAAAGCCAGGAACAGGCATTGGACAATTTGCTAATACCTCATTCAAGGTATTACACATCATTTAAGCTCATCATCATACCAAAAGGGCAATTGATACTCTCCAGTTTACCTAACCTGCATGTCTTGTGACTGTGGCAGGACACTTAGTGGAGGACACCCAAATAACAAACTTAACAGAAAACAATCTTCAGTGTCCATTTGGACAATCCTGAGTTGAAGATATACTGGATTAAAAGCTCAAATATGTGTAGTCTTGCAGTCAACACGTACCATTAAAGTGAAGCTATAAAATTTAGAACCTGAAGCCTATGACCGGCAATACAACATGTACCCAGTGAATGTGGCTGCCGTCTTTCTCGATTTATCAAGTCTCTTTTCAGACCTGTATGCTTGTTTGGGAGGTGGGGGGAGTACTTTGAAAGTGAATTGTCTCTCCACCAGCTTCCAAGGTAACATCTGGGGTGGCCATTAGGTGTGGATTAAGTGGCATATGCAGTGAGTGCGCGGTGAGAAGGGGGAAGGTTTTCATCAGCGCGCTCGCTGCAGACGCAGTCACAACAGTGGTCCTTGTGGGAGTTTATTTAAGTGCACCTGCTTTGTTCCTCCAAGCAGCGGAATTTGAAGAAAAAGGCTAAAAAAGTGAAGGAAAGGCCGATGTACTCTATGCTAATTCCTTGCTCTGTTGTACAAGCTATCCTTAAGATAAGTACTATTCTTGTTCCCCTCTTTTGCTCTCTCTCTCTCTCTCATTTCATTTTCTGTTACTTTGCTGTTTTATGTGGGGATTTTCTGCCCTTTTTCAAAAATGTAATTCTTCTCTCAGTGTGCAGTCATTGTTAGCGCGCGGAGCTGCTAACTTGTATTATGTAAACAGCTTTGATGTCGCCGCTGCTCATTCTACTCCCGCTAAGTGGCTTTGAAAAAAACAAGAGCGGGAGAAAAGCGTGTGCTGATAGACTCGCCCTGTGCCTCTGTGCCCGTTTCAGATCCGGAGGAGCCGGACACGGCTGACGGTATTGATTCACGCCCACCTGATAAAAGTTCAGCCCGGCTGGGGCATGACTCCCGCTCGGTTGTTAAGTTCAGCACCAATTAATCAGGCCTCTTTATGCTCACAGCATGGGGCTGAGGGCCTGGTTACCCACCTCATCCCCGACACACACACATACACACACATAAGACAATCCACGGGACTTCACACTGTGCCGTTTCCCTCACAGTGATCCCCTTATTGTTTTGAAGGGCTGAATTGAACCAATACCCATCGATTGATGAGCGTGTTATGATTGGCAGAATGCGGGGATGGCATCCTGTTCCGTGTAGCTATGTACCCTCTCCAAAGGGAGGCGGTACGTATTGTTTTTGTCCGGTTTCTCTTGAGCGTCCGCGTCGCCGTTCCCACCATTTCCAGACAATGACGCAGAAATCGTTCAATACATTTCTATGAAAATTTGCTCACATTTGCATCAGGTCTTGCAGATGTGCCTTTAGCTATTTTTAGGTTACTAACTTTTCTAGTTTCTTCCTGAATGTCTGTGAACATCAATGGGGGCGGCTGCATTTGGGTAGGGGGAGGCGTTCGTTTCTTTGCCTTAAAAACAATATCGAGTTTGTGTTTGTTTGGTGGTGGGAACTCACGCCTTCACACCTCAATCATGGCTTGTCACGGATCTTCAGTCTTTGCCCCAGTAAAAATCACGTGTAAGGGGTCAATGTAGAGCCCACCTCCCCTCTCTGTATTCCATTCGCAACTACCCTCATTGACTCACCCGATTTTGAGACAGTTTGTCCAGTCCTCCCACTCGCTCCAACAGGAGTGTAATGGCTCACGCAAAACTCCTTTTCTCATTACTGTGTTTTCTCCCTTTATTTTCTGTGCTGCGTTTAACTTAGTCTGTTTTAAATTTTTCATCGGCTGAGCCTAGCGACGATGCTCTGAGCGCCTCCGTTCCTCCCTCAGCTCTGAAACTAGGCATCTGTCGAGCTTGGAACCTGCGTGACCTGGGTCGCGCTACTGCCCATGGCATTGTGGGAATTGTGTGAACTTCAGGATGTGGCAAAATTTCGCCAAGCTCGACAGCGGAAGAAGGAGGGAAGATGCACTCCGCAGTCTTACCTGCAGGCTCCTCATTATCAGACTAATAAGACAATACTAATTACTCTACAAACTAGGTTTCTAATTAGGCTGTTGAGCTGGGCATATTGCATGAAGGAAGAATTTTCCTGCTTAACTTACTGTATGAGCACAGACTTTGTATGTGTTCTGGGACAATATTGAACAATTCCCCCCAATCGCATCATGCGCATTTCTCCTCTGACAAAGGAATAAGAAAATGATTTTGCTCCTTTGTATTTTTCAGTGTTGCATACAGCTGGTTTGTCTGGATTGGTTATTTCGCCAAATTGGTCAAAACCCATGTTTACTGTAATGCCCACTTGTGTAAATAGGCTCGTTCCACAGCGGTATCACTGAGGCTTGCCTGCATAACTGTAAACCTGCACAGCTCACTGGCTTTCAAATGGTCTCACTGCGCAACTTTCTTTGACATCAATTTCTGGAAGCCTTCCTCATTTGACTTCGAACTGGATGCTGTACCCTCCAGTGCAATGCTTCTCGGCGCGACCTACGAGTCTATGAGTGTTCTCACACACACACACACACACACACACTTGCACTCTCGTGCACGCACACACCAATACTCTGTCAGTCTCCTTATCGTTTCTGCCACCTGAGGCTCTCTACGAATGAAATGGAGAAAATGGAGTTTCCTGCCAAGCTTATTGATATCATTACACTCTAACATTCTGAGGGCCGAAATCATTTAGTCTTCATCAAGGAGAGTGGCGTTTCATGAATTGGGTGAAGTTCTAGTGGTGCACGTGTTTTGCAGCGTAACAGTTGAATGGTGAATTCCATCACTGTCTTGCTCTTATTTATTTATTTATTTTTTTACTTCATTTTGCCTCAGTGTAGCTGTACATCGTTTCCTCTGAGCAAAGCTTGTACCAGTCACTCATGTAGCACAAGCATGTCACACCCTTTTGGTGATTGTACAGCATTTAATTGAGTGCAGTGTATTTAAAAGTATTTTTTATTTTGCTTCAAATATTTTGAACTTAACTGCGCTGTGCAGACTTCCATGGGTTTATTCCTGACTGGAGTCTTGCAGGAAGGACCTGGGCCTGTAACTCTACGGCCATCAGTTGTGCTCATCGCCAAAGCCAGGTGAAGCCGTATAAAGACTGTGGCACGGCATGGGCCAATCTCGCAGTCGTGTTCATCCATCTCTAGTTTGTGTAAAAGAGATTAACCCAGGCAAAAATGAACGGCCCACACATGTATAGAATGGTCTGTATAGAACCACTTTGGGTTTACTTTATCTTTGGTATTATTATTCTTTTTTAAGTAAATGTAATGTTCTGCCTGAATGTGGTATGTCCTACCAGCCAACTGTGTACACGCGTGCTCGTGAGGGACTCGCACTGTCATCTCGGGCGAGTGCAGAACGTGAGCGGAGGAAACGAGAGCGCGTGCGTGTTCAGAGAGCAACCATCGAGCACCTGCACGGCCAGTTGGAGGCGTTTGAGGAGCAGACATTGCTAACCTGAACTGATTGTATCGCTCCCATATTCAGGCTTTTACACGATCCTGCCCTATGCTGCCCCAGTGCCCCTTCCTCGCTCTGGTGCTGGGGTAATTAGAGGAAGGTGTGAACATGAGTTCGGGCACCAGTAACACTCGTCTTTCACACGAGCGACTCAGCACCTTCTTCCCACTCTCCCGCTCTCTCACGCTCGATTCTCAAAAGCCGCTTGATAAACCCTTTTGGTTTCCGTCAGCAAAGAGATGAGGTGGGAGGAAGAAAGAGTGTGAAAAATTATACACTAAATAAAGTTGTTGACGCCATTGAACCATGAAGGTTGTGGCCTGAGGGCAAAATTACGCTGTAAGCACGCTCTGTGCGATGTAGCTTTGGGGATTAAACACACCTTACATCAGCTCTCTGCTTGTAGTTGAGATCGTCTCCTTTGATTGACAATTCCCCTGCACTTTTCTGAAATTCAAAACAAGAGAATTCAGTACGGTCTCAATTATTTCCCACACTGAGTATCTAGAGGTTGCATCTATACAGGGAGATATGAGAATATTGCAGATGGATGTTTTTGTCTGTGTTTGTCTTGGGTGTTTGGGACATATGTTGTGTAACTCTAACTGCAAAATTAGTGTTTAGTGCATTTATTAATGTCTCACTTTTGTTCCTCTTCATTCCTCCCAGATCATCACGCAGCATGTTTATGAACTGCTGGAGAAAGAGTGCAACTTGACTAAAGAAATTCTCCCCGTAAGTAATGCTGAAAATATTGGACACATTTTTCAGAATTGGCATTTTTATTTTTCAATGTATTCTTCTGAAGATTAAAGTGGATGTTAATGAGAAATTTATCACAAATATACTTGCCTCCATGCTAGATTATGATGGACTATGTCTGAAATGAGATGTCTGAATTATTGTGAAAATTCTAAATCAGAAAAAAGTCGGGACAATGTGTTAAATCACAATTAAAACTGAAAGCAGTAATTTGCAAATTTGACCTGTATTATTGACAACAATACGATAGTGCACCATTTGATGTTTCCTTATTTGAATTTATGTTGATTTTGGCAACATGTTTGAAAAACAATTTGGGGATAGAGAAGTATCCACGTCTTTGTAAAGCTGCCATTCCTTTTCACAACACTTAATTAACATTAAGGGAATGAAGACCCGAAGCGTTTCAGGTGCAATTTTGTGTCAGTCTTCCTGCGAACAAGTCTTAAGGTATACAACAGTAATGGGTCTACATCATCCCACTTTGTGTTTCAAAATGTGTCACACATTCTCTATGGGGGACAAGTCGGGGCTGCAGGAAGGCCAGTTCAGCGCCTGCACCCTCCTCTTGTGCAGCCGTGCCATTGTAATGCGTGCGGAATGCATTTTTTCATTGTCTTATTGAAATATCCATGGCCGTCTTTGGAAAGTATGTCATTTTGAAGACCGCTTAATTCGCTCAAAATCTCAGTGGACTTTTCTGCATTAATGGTGCAGTGCATGTTACTTTTAGTAAGGGCACTGACATAACCCCATACCATGACAAAGCATGGCTTTGGGACTAGTTGTTGGTAACAGTCTGGATAGTGCTTGTCGTCTTTGATTTATATCACATATAGATAAATGGTGGTTCTGGATGCAGTGCTGTTTGAGTGATTTGACATCACAAGTGTTCGGCTTAGGCTAACACCCTTGCTCTTCCGACACACAAGTTTCTCCAGGTTCTTTGATTGTTTTATTTTTATTATGCACTGGAGAGGGCAAAATGGCCAGATCCCCTCCCATCTTTCCTTGAGGAACATCGTTTTTAAATTTTATCTCATGTATAATGGGGAAAATTGGTGATTTATGGCCCATCTTTGCTGCTGAAGGACTAGGCCTTTCCTGGATGCAGCTTTTGTATCAAATCATGATTACAATTACATCAGCTGCTTCAGATCACATCATTATTCAAACTTTATTTACCTCAATAAAAGTCCAAAATTTCCCCCATCTCAACTTCTTTTGGAATACAGTACAGACCTGAGTGGCAGGAATAGATGCATATTTCAAGGTAAAATTGAGTTGACCGGACATATCATTAAACATCTTGTCTTCACTCTGTTTGCTATGAAATGCACATCAAGGTAAATTAAGAAATTGCTGCCTTCTGTTTTTATGATCATTTTCTACACCATCCCGAGTTGGCATCGTATTTATTTTTTTTACCCATAGTGCCTTCTCATTGTGAATGATGCCCGTTGACAAATTGAAATTATTGTGAGATGTTGTATTAAAAATAAAAGCTAATCCTTAATCCGTTTTGCATTAAAATGCATCTTCTTTGATTTCTTTATTTTCTGTCATGAGTTGTGTGTTATTCAAGGCTGCGCTCTGAGGAGGGAGCTGGTTTATGCGCTGGGAAGAACAGTATAATGTCTTTCATGACACAGTACGTTTTCAAAGCAAGCTGTTCATGAAGCTGCTGGTGCTTTTGCTCAGTTGGAGAACAACATATTAGCCATTTTTTTGATTGGCCTTTATCACTGTGGGTGACGCAAGCTGGCTGTTTTAATTTTTTGTTGGGGTATTGTACAGTCCTGATCAGTGGCAGGGTGGACTATGCTCCTAAACAAACTTCTGAACTCCACTGCTAAGCAGATTGAACGGGTATGTTAACAAGAGCATGTTTCCTTACCCATGCAGATGAGGTTGGAAACCGCCAAAGGTTTCATGGACAGTCCATGCCTGATCCCAGATTATTTTTGTTCGATGGGAAAACCGCTTCCATAGAGAGAATGAGTGTAGAATTCCTGGTCCAGAGTCATTGGCTTGAATGACCCTTGGATCATGTGAATGCTGATCAGAGTGGATTGTCACTTTTGTTTCCTCACTGTTTCTTTCCTTTAAACTTTTGCATTTCTGGAATAAAGCTGTCGGGGAAACTGCATGTGTAGAAAGGCTGAAAAAGCAAATCGCACTGGAGAGTCAAAATGGTCGCCTATTGTGGCCCCTGGATGAAGTTTTTCTTTTTTCTGCAGATTTTTCTGTCAATCCACCGTCAAATAAAATAACAAGGTGTGTGTGTGTGTGTGTGTGTGTGTGTGTGTGTGTGTGTGTGTGTGTGTGTGTGTGTGTGTGTGTGTGTGTGTGTGTGTGTGTGTGTGTGTGTTGTGTGTGTGTGTGTGTGTGTGTGTGTGTGTGTGTGTGTGTGTGTGTGTGTGTGTGTGTGTGTGTGTGTGTGTGGACACTTCATCTTAAATGTGTAACTTGCACTTAAACGGGCTGGAAACCAACTGCGGTCCTCTGGGAGCACTGAAGTTTTACAACTCGGGAGTCCAGGAGAAATGCATTAGTGGGCTGGAATATTTGTATGCATTAGCTGTGGTAAAATAGGGTCAGAAACATTTTCGGGTGGGTTCTTTCATATTTTGACTTTATAATTAATGGTGACTTTTTTTTTCTCCAGCATTGATAAATAGCGGCTGTATTAGCTATAAGGTCATGTGACGGCTTACTGATAAACTTACATTCAATGATCATGAGCGAAGTTCTGCCTTATTTTTGGCCGATCCAGGTTGACGCAACCGAGGACGAGCCGAAGAGCTTCATCTACCTGAGCGAAGATGCCCTTGCCAACCCGGACAAGCTGCTGGTGCTGATCCAGGGGAGCGGGGTGGTTCGGGCCGGACAGTGGGCCCGGCGGCTAATCATCAACGAGGATATGGACAGCGGCACTCAGATTCCCTTCATCAAGCGAGCCATGAAGGTAGGTGGAGCTTATGCTTATGGGGCAGGGAGGTCATGGAGCTGTCTGTCGGCACCTGGCCGGCGCTTTTCAACCACCTTACCTGCAGGGAGTGTGTCCTGGAGGCCGTGAGCCGCAGCTGTGCTGCTACGCTCCAAGTCCTGCCATTGGCCTTCGTGGCCATCATCGTTTGGGTCCTGGGTTCCTCTGTTTACAGGGACTGCTTTTCCGAGCGTGTCCTGGCCTGGTTACTGGGTGTCTGTGGTTGGGAGCCTATCCAGCTGTCTGAGTGGATTATGTCAGCGGGAACACGCAGCTAATCGGGGAAAGTGGGCCTGAATGAGCATCCCTGTAAACAAGTAAACAGTGCGATGTAGGTGTCAGCGCTGGTTAGCTTTAGCACTGTTAGTCCTACGAGGTCTGTCTCCACCCGTGGGTCTCAGCTCCCGCTAACAGGAGGACGCCTGTCTCATTGGGAGCTTGTTTGTCACTTGCCAGTCGGCGTTGGGTAGCATTGAGCAGGGCGGCTGGAGTTGTCTGCCTCGATGGCGGCTTCCTGATGCCCCGTTCCCGGCGGAGACGGTCCTGTCAGTGGGCGGCGTTTGAAATCGCGGGATTGCACGTGACAGGGTGAAGACGCAGTGCCCCGATGCCATTCGCTACACTGATGGGTGAGACTTGGGGAGACTGATCGGTTCACGACGGGCGCACCTGCCCATATTTATCCTCCCCCGCCATGTCAGCAATCATTCCCGAGCCTGCTAAATCTTTTTCCGGGCTACCTCTCTTGGTGAGAGTCGCGTATGACAAAATAATCAGCGATAGAAATGTAAGCATCTGCCATCTTGCCAAGGCATTGAGAATGTGACTGTGACCGTGAATGGGATGGAGTCTTTTGGCCTATTCACCCGCCGACTTTCTCTCTCTCTCTCTCTCTCTCTCTTTCTCTCTCTCTCTCTCTCTCTCTCTCTCCCTCTCTCATGCCGTTTGTTTGGGGGGTACTTCTGCAGGCAATCCATGTGATGGCACCTGGATGCTGTTTTAATCACCTGTCTAGTTTACTAGCAGCTGTCGGGAGCTGTTCTCTCCCTGCTCCTGTTGGTTTGACAACGTTGGGAGTTTGTGTAAGTGTGCAGATGTCACTGTGTGTAAATGTGTGAGTGTTTGTCGATAGGCGAGGGAGTGAAGTGCGTGTGACAGCCCTGACATGAATTGACACTGCAGTTACAAGGCGTAAGACATTTGTGACATTTAAAGAGTAGAGACCTTTGTTACATATTTAACATGGGTCATCTCTGATGTTTGATGATGTAGCTGCCTGTATGTGCAGGAGACCTTCAGGACATTTTTTTGGTCCCCATGACAAAAAGGCTGAAATCTGTTTCAAGGACTAAGTGTTGGTCTAGAATTGCAATACAGCATATCAGACTAAGTCTAGTTTAAAGGTTAGGTATTATGGTTTGGCCCTTAGTCAGTATAGAGATAAAGTTGAGTTATCTTGGGGGCTGGACAAAGATTTGGTTTGGGGAAGAAGAGAGGATTAGGATTAATTTTAAGCTTTTATGCTTAATTTTTAATATTTTTAATTTTTTTCAACAAGAATAGTAAAACCAAAGCCATAAATGTGTATTTGTGTTTGCATACAAATTTATATCTTCATATGGGTGTGTGTGCATGTGAGTGTGCATGACTGCATGCATATGTGTTTGTGTGTGTGTTTTTTTTTTTTTTTTTTTTGCAAATGTATGTGTTCATATGGATGTGCATGCTTGTTTGCCCATGTGTATATGTGTAAATGAGTTTGCGTGTGTGTGTGTGTGTGCATGCATGCCTGTGTGTGTGTGTGTGTGTGTGCGTGCATGTACGTACGCGAGTGTGAGTGTGTTTGTCTGTTTGCGTGTGAGTGTGTGTGTCTATTCGTGCGTGTGTGTATGGTTGTGTGTGCTGGTGTTTGCATGCATGTATACATGAGTGAGTTTCTGTGTGTCTATGGCACATGTGTGTGTCTGTGCAATGAGTGTGTGTGTGTGTGTCTATGGCACGTGTGTGTGTCTGTGCAATGAGTGTGAGTGTGTGTGTGTCTATGCGCACGGGCGCATTCGAGTTCTCTGCACTCCCCATGCCTGGCCCAGCTGGCTGTTGTGTGGGGCTTTGGTCCATCCCCACTCTCTCATCGCTCGGGGTCAGGCCCCAGGTCTGCGGGATAATGCTGCTGGATCCATGCTTATTACCAGCCTCTCCTGCAGCCTGCATTCCCCCATTAAAAACACTTGGACAGCATCCCAGAACTGGCTCCCACAGGACTGTGTTACTGGGTTGCTGGGAGACTGGGACGGGTGTGAGGTTATTGTAGCCGTTGGTTTTGTTGTAGTGGCTGTTTCCTGAGGAGAGAGGGAGAACTGCAGGATGGGGACTGCAGGAGTGCGCACCTCATCCCCCAGAGAGACCTCTCAGCCTTTATCTCTTTATCCAGCCTGTGATTGTCCTTATCCCATCGCCATTAGCCAGGCTCCTCTGGGAGTATACAGAAGCAGTATGCACACTCGTCACTGCAGTACCCGCTGATTCAGGCTGAGGGTAGTATTCAGATTATTCAGTATGACTCATTATTGTTTAAATGGTTGCAATGTTACTGTAATGCACAGTGTGGTTTATTTTGTATTTGAAAATTTGTGAACCGCGTTTGTGAGATACGGTGAAAGCCGTAAGTATTTGGATAAAGACTATTTTATTTGCAAATTATTGTGCAAATTTGAGTGTATGTGCATCCTTATTGCGCAAACCTTGTCGTAATGACAGTTGTTCGATGTTTTCATTGTTTGTTTGTTTATATACCTTACCGTTTATGATCAATAGTGCCTTTGCAATGTTTACGCTCGTATACTTACAGCACATGTGATTATATTGTATCTTATTAAGATTCATGTAAAAATAAAATATGATATCAGTCCTCTCCTTCCTGTGATGTTGTTTTTATCCGCATCTTCACGGTCATTTGTCAACTGGAGTATTGCGGCTAAAATAATTTCATCGGTCGCTGCTCAAATCGGCTTAGAGATCTCCCGGCCCTCCATCTGAATTTCATAAGAGCGTGCAACAGAGCTGGGCCGTCACTCTCCTCACTGGAGAGGAGCGAGTCGGAGCGGCCATCACTGCTGGATTTTTATTACATGAGGAGGATAGTTTCTTCTCCGTGCCGGTACTGGTGACAGCCGGAGCGCAGAGATCCTTGCGGCCTGTGGGCCCGCCATTTATCATCGTGAGAAGAAATACAATCTTTTAAATGCATTAGCAGCGCCGCCACTGTTAGAGGGATTTTCACCAAATACTGTATCAGGTCCCTGTTGCCTCACTTGTGATGTTGAAAGAGGCTTCCATTTTGTAACTTTAGGGTTTTTTTTCCCTCCTTTTCTTGTAATGAAATGCGTCTCTGCAGTTGATTGTTAGTATGTTTGAGACACTTGCTGTTTTCAGTATTTTTCAATTAGCTTGAGGTGAATTTCTCCCTGCTACATGGGAGAGCTGTCTATTTCACTCGGCTATGTGGCGATAGTTTTTTACTCCCTCGGAAAGCAATTTTATGAAGGGCTATGGTTGGTGTTATATCTGTCTGCCTGTGCCTGTAACAAACTTATAAAATGCGCATGTGTGGTGCAATACTTGCTGTAACAAACGTGCGCTAAGGGGTTCTTAAGTGCCGAGGCACGTTATCTTTTTACACGTACGGGTGAATATTGACCTTAGGTGGTCTGAATGGCCTATATTCAGTATAATGTGCTCCATGTTGTTACAGACATAGAAGATCTTACGTGAACGGGCGCTTCATGCGAAAGTTATGAAACAAGTTGAATGAATTTTGTGTTACTCAATGAGTTTCATAACTTTCTGATGACACGAATAAGAGTATAAGATTCTGTTTATTGCAGAACTGAATTGAGTAATTTAAAAGAAAGTGAATGTAATTTCCGTTAGTGCTCATTGTTTGTTAGTGCTGAGCTAACTCTGCTACCCTGCTAACAAAGTCAGCCACTGAGTTGCTGACATTCGCAGCTGAACTAGCAACGGTTTGTAAATTCACTTAACTGAGAAGCTAGCTATCGTAGCTCACTGGCAAACTAATGTTACACAATGGGTATGAAAAAAATAGTATGTACATGCTAGCTAGCTAAGTAACGTGAACTTAATTATGTGAGTGCTTCTAACGAGCTTGCAACGGTGGTGAGCCATACTGATTTGACCGATGTTACATTTGGTGCTCAGTTTGGCGAAATATTCGCAGCGTAATGTGACGTGCAGCAATGTTTTTTGCCGCGCTCTTAGCCAGTGAAATTTTCACAAAAGTGATGTTACCCTTGGGTAATATCAAAAATATGCCGTCGGCTGGGCTATGGGAGAAGTACTGTAGTTATTTGATAAGTGGTGTACCAGCACTGTGATTCGCTCACATTATAGGCCCAGCTGCCCGAGTTCACAAGTCCAGCTACCGTTGTGTCAAATTTCAGACAGCAGCACCATTATTAAGCGAGGGAGTGATGGAGTGAGGGAGAGGAAAGGAGGGATGGAGAGAGAAACATGGCCTCTGCTGGTGTGCGGAGGCCTTCATCTCCCTCTCCTCCCTCAGGTGTGCTTGTGTAGAGCGGGCGAAAACATCGAGTGTCTGCACTTCAGAATAGAGCCATTTCACCCTGGCCCTGTCCCCCTCCCGTCCTCTCGCCCTCTGTTCTCTCCAGTGCTTTAAGGCCTCTGGCACCTCTTTTAACTGCGCATTAAGCAGCAAATCTTACTGCGAACGTGTACGATGACATAGTTTAATGGGTCATCCAGCATTTAAAAACACTATGTCAAAGTTTGTTTTATTTGAATAAAATGCCGCCCTAAAATACAGGGCACACAGACCTAGTTTTAATGCACTAATCCTGATCTTTTAGTTTTAACTGCAAGTCTCTGTCTGTACAAACCTGATGCGATGCGTTATATGCACGCCCAGCATTCTGATTATGTGACGCTCAGCTGATGTTTTGGGATCCGATAGGTTGCAGTATATGGATTCACTCCTAAATTTGATCCCGTCTGTGTGTTTGACCTTCGGTGTCAACTTAGAAAAGAAGTGAATGCGAATGTTTGTGTGAGGAGCTCAGCTGTCATTGACGCAAACCAAAACGACTGCATGCAGCTATACACACACCGAATGTGGGCTCACGTCCCCCTCCGTGGGTGCAGTACCTTCGTGTTGAAGTGACTATTTTGTTAAACACTACAAAGAAGTGGTCCCTTCTCAGTGGGTTATGGATTTGGTTAGCCTGTCCTTATTGGGAGCTATAAATGCAGCGAGGAGATGAGGCCAAAAAGCCATTGATGGACCAGATAAATGCGGGCTTCTTAATTTAGCATATGCAGCTAAATCGCTGACGGGGGAATTGCTCCAAGTCTTAATTTGGAAAAAAAAAAAAGTGAAAATAAATAAATAAGATGGCAGGAAACAGTATGTGAAACATCAGCCGTGTGGAGCACCTCTGATGTCTAAAGGGATCTCATTCCAGCTGCTGGGCTGGAGGATGCAGCGAGCTCTTCCCAATTACTAATCGGGCCCTCGACACCGATCATCAGAGCTGACGAGCAGCGCTTCTTCTGCGGGTTCAGTCTGGGGCTGCTGAGCTGCAGAAACACCTGTTCCCCCCCCCGCCCCTTCAAACCCAGCCTGCGATAAACAAACATTTAAAATACTATGAAGTAAATATGTTAAAAAAAAAACAGACATGATTAGTATGGATGCTAGCGCTCATAGCTGTGATGATCGCAACCGTTTACAACTGCAGGCCTACTCAGCTTAACAGATAGCTGCCAGACGGAAAGTTTTCCAGTTCCCGGGTTTTTAGTTTGTGGACAAGAGACGTCCTCTAGATAAAGCTAATGCGCCTTACTTCTTTTGAGGTTATTTCGGTGCCCCTCTCCAAATCCCCACCCCGTGCCATAGCGCTACGCTCGGCTCCTCGGCTGGGCTGCGGCAGGGAGCCAGGAATCGCTGAAATCCCAGAGTCCTCTGCAAACTGACAGCCGACTGGAGCCGGCACCAGCCCCCGTGCCAGCGGAGGGAGACGGCCGGATGACAGCTCCACTGTGGGGAGGGAGCCCGTTAATGACAGCTTATTCCTTCATGATTTCAATTCTTGACAGTAGACAGGTCTGCTTGTTGCATCATGGCAGCTGTATCATTACCTTCTGGCCCTGTCAAGACTGAATTTGAGAGAGAGGGGGGTGGGGGGAGGTTGGGGTGCGAGAGGCAAAGAGCAACAGAGGGAGAGAGGGGGAGACTGAGGGAGAGAGAGAGAGAGAGAGAGAGAGAGAGAGAGAGGGGGAGAGCGCTGCGGTGATGATAACTATCCTGGGTTGCAATTATCTTATGGAGTTTTCAGCTTGGCCGAGTGCTGAAAGTGCGTAAACACTGCGCCGCTGTCTGAGGGCAGGGGGTAGTAACTACTGGCTCATGCAGCAGTATTAAGGAGAACATGCCAGGAGCTAATTAAGCATACACTGACGCGCCCTTACCCACCCCCTACCCCCCCCCCCTCCACACCACCACCCCCCCCCCCCCCCCCCCACCACCTCCTCCCTGATACCTGTTTTTTCCTCCCTACGTCAAATTGATTGCTCGCTCTGAGCATCTTGTTTTAGCCGGCTGTTTCTTTGACATTGACCCAGCCGAAATGCAGCGGTGCCGGGCGGTGCTGCCTCAGACGTGACCGGAGAGGGTGATGGCGCTCCAGCAGTTGTTTGAGATCTTTGTTCCCAGCGGTTTTTCAGAGAAGTATGAGTGAAAACGAGCTCTTGACAGCGGCAATAAATATACAGCAAGTCAGCAGCCCCCCCCCTCCCCCCCATTCTCCCCCTCCCCCTCTGTCTGTCGTCAGTCTCTTCCTGTCCATCTCTATCTCTCCCTCTCCTCTCCAATCCTCTCTCTCTCCTTTTATTTCGTTCTGTCCTCTCAGTTTCTCCCACTTTCTTTCGACGTTGCTTCATCTCCTCTAGATTTACCGTCTTCCTGTTTGCATTAGATTAGAGCTGCCGCTGCCCCTTTCTCCAAAAACTCTTCCCCCATCATCACCCCCGGCCAAACCCTTCACCTCCCATCTCATACCAGGGGGGGCGGGGGTGCAGGGGGGCCAAGCAGCACAAGGAAACGGAGCAACTGCATTTCATTAAAAATAAAGTCTTTAATAAAAAATAAGATCCATACCCCCCCCCCACCCTCGCTTGCCCCCCCCGGCCCAGCCCGCTCCAGCTCCTCTGCTCTTGTTAGTCGGTTAGGAGCGGCTCGGGAGACTCTCTGAGAAGACGGAGGGGGAGTGCTGTTTTCAAAAGTGTGTCAAAAGCCTTGGGGTTTGTGTCTGCCCAGAATTTCAATGGAAGCCTGAAAGGGGCGAACTCAAACACAGGGATCTTGTTTAATTTCTGTCATGTTCCTCTTTTTTTGGGGGGATTGATGTCTTCTTCAAAATCGGCTTCTGTCTTTCCCTTTGTGGTACTGTATACCCCAGACCCCCACCCCACCCCACCCCGCCCCACCACCAGCCTCATGCTGACTTCTCTCCCCCCCGCAGTGTCAGCTCAAAGCCCTGATCTCCTCTGCTTCGCCCTCCTCTCCATAAAATATTAGTCGAAATATTGGGAAAATATCTGGATCAGAGCCTGGTTTGTGTGTTTATCTGGCCATTGAAGAAGGCGGCAGGCTTTGCTGGCGTTTGGTGGCATGTTCTGAAGGGGTTGAAGGCGAATTGGCGTGTGGGGAAGGGGGCAGGGGGGGGTGTTTGGGAGGGTCTTTGGGGTTCTGAGGTTGCCTTGTATTCGCAGCTCTGTGCTGAGCCAAACGTCTCATGGTAGAAGCTGTAGGATTTCCTGCAGTTAAAATCGATGAGCTCGACACTTTCAAAGAGGGGAGACGCAGCGACTTGCTCTGGGGTTAAACTTTTTTAAATAGCTTCCTAAGGGATAGGAGCTGTCAATAAAATGCAATAATTACCCAGCAAGCCTGGGAACCCCGCTCTCCAATCGGCTAAATTAAAAATTGATTAGTTAGGGTGAAAACATTATTTCACGGCTGTATTCGGTCTCCTAATGTCTTTGTTTTGAATCTCATCAATAGCCCTTTTCTTAAAGGAACAGTTCACCCATAAATGAAAATTTTGTCATTATACAGTATACTCACACCACCAGTTTGTTGGTCCATACAGCATACTGGGAGAATAGCTGCACAGGTCTCTTGCAGCTGGCCTTGGGGACTGAAGTTTATGGGGACATGTTAATGAGAGTACTTCAGAGTCTAAAGTACAGCCAAAAATAATCATAAAACAAAAAAACACATGATAATGGGCCGCTCATGACCTACCTCATTTTCCCCTACCTTGAAGTGGGAGGGAATATCAGGATGAGTTTTGTCCCTCCGCGGGTCTGTCGCATGTCTGCCCGTCAAGCTTGTTTTCCAGGTCAGACCTTCCAAAGTGTTTGATATTTCTCCATGAAATGTAGATGTATTTTATTGCGCAGTTTGGCCTTTGCATGCTTCTGTCTGTCCTTCTGTCTGTCTGTTTGTCCCTCCATCACATTTCGTTTCTCGGCCAGGATGCTGAAACTGTGGCAGGTGATTTGAGATTTTCCTGCTTGTTTACACTGCTACACAAAGACTATTGCACGAGGCTGGATGTGTGCGATTGTGAACTTTTTCTTGAAATTAATAGCTGTAGTGGAGATTTGCTCAATATAATGGCATTAGACAGGTCTTTTCCCATCCACTGTGTGATAATGTGGGCTCAGGAGACTTTGATTATGCAGCAGGAGGCATATGGAGTCATGATGAGTGTAGACAATGAACTTTATACACAAATATATTTATATATATATATAGTATTCAGTTCTTTCTTTGGTCCAGCTGCTAATTTTACATCAGACCCAAAGAACAGAAAAATTTGGGCAGGATAACTTTTGATCTAAATTTTGATACATGATTAGAGATCATGCGTTTATTATACAAAGTGTTGATAATTGGATTTTTTCCCTGTGAAATTAACAAATTATATCATCAGAAAATGCACCATGTGAGGTATGTATTAGGTCGTTCACAGCTGCGGGCAGTGTGAGGTCCCTTTGGGATGCGCTTGTTTAGTTTCTCTTTCTCGTTGCCTCCGGCGATGTGCGGAGCTTTCCCACTCAGTCTCTCTCTGGGACAACTCTCTCAGGCGAGGGGGAAAAACCTCAACATAACTAATGGTGCTGCGCGGTCATTATCGCCACCAGCTTGCGCCGCTGACTTCTCCTGTCCCTGATATTCTTCATATAAATAAATAATCGTCTAGAATAGAAATATGAAAGCTGAAAAATAGACTAGGTCACATAGTATTATATTTAAGACTCATTGTTGCACGTAATCTGGATTTTGTTCTTTCTAGCTATATGTATTCTTTTGAGGAATTTTTCAGAATTTCTAACTTCTGAGGTTACTTCAACTTAAAAACCTGTTTTCATACAAGCTTTTTTTGTCATTTAGGCAAACTTTGTCTTATTGAGTGTTGCACATTTGGGTTTTGTATAGCTGATGGTGTTTTCAGATTTCAGATCTTGCTGGCAAAGACGAATAAACCAGGATGAGCTGGCTGACTGTTGACCTGTGTGGCTTTGTGATGGATCAATGGGAATCTGTGATATAAATTATAAATTGAGTGGAGGTGATTTAGTCCTTGGACATTGTGCTTTCTCCTCCTGTGCCATAGATGGCAGCGGTTGTGCAACAAGACCTTAAGGAACACGTGTGTTATAAGATGTTGGCTGGTGGTGTCTGGATATTTCAAAACCGCTGAAACCTTCAGAGATAGCTTTGAGTGAAACTTTCTGTCATTTTTTGAGCCAGAGCTATTATGTTCCAATGGAAATGCTGCACTTGTGGAGTATTTCAGTGATTGTGGATAAATAATCAGTCTCTGGAAATGAAAAGAATGAAAACTAATATTCATTTGGTTTTTTTGATGCTGTGGTTCAGGTTTGGTGTTCGTTCACACACTCTAAACAATAACTTCCTGAAAAGAAAGATAGTTGTACGACAAAAGCTGGAACATTGATTTGAATAACTGTGGGTGTAAGGTACTGCTGAGAAATCATTATCCTTTACAGTTTTGTTCAGTTTATTTAGCTAAAGGGTATTCTCATCAAAAACTGGAAAACTCTAACTTTTCACCTTGTTCTGTAGCCGTCACATTCATAGGGTTGATATATTTATTTTAAGGCGAGAAACCTGATTTCCTAAAGAAGTCTGCCCTTCTTTCTGCAATTTATGTAGGCCCTGCTGTCAGTTTCTGACATTCTCTCAGACGTGAGAGTGAGGAATGGGGACTTCACGTCTTACTCCCAGCGACAAAGCTGTTTCTTCTTCCGAAGGTCACATGAGTACTTAAAACATGCACAGGAGCCACTTGAGCAAGTTAACTTTATTCTGAAACTTTTAGGTTGTATATGATCCCACAACATTCCCGTCTGCCTCCTGTTCCCAGAATGCCTTTCAGGGCAGGTTACTCACATTTTCCTGAAGCTGCCGCTCTGCTGAGGTCCACATGGCAGGACAAGTTAAAGCATCAGGTTGTTGTCGTGTTTTGAATAGCACTGTCACGTATTTTCAGGACAAGAGCCAGATATAGATCACAGAAAAATCCTAATAGGCTACTTTATTTTCTGAAGAAGACTTCAGCTCATTGGTGCTTCAGCTTCTCAGGTCAGGAGATCCAATTTCAGGCAGGGGCAAACTGGATCACAAGAGGCGTAGGCAAGGATTAGTTGAAGGGGCTGGTCCGAGGTCAGTAACCGGGCTAGCAAGCCAAATTAACCAGGGCACACTGGCATGTGCACACGTGGCAGCCTTGTGGCCAACCCCAAACATTGGCGCAGAAAGGTACAGACTGAAGATGGGTCCAGGATATTCTACTATGGCACCGAGGAATGCTCCTCGAGGCCGCTCCCTTCCCAGGTCACCAGGAACCGGCGGCCACACCCCCTTAACCGAACATTTAGTGTGCGGCACACTGCGTAAGCGAGGTCACCATTGGCGAGCTGGGGGGTTGGTTGGGAGCGGATAAGGGGGCTGCAGGGGGAAGTACAGACAGGCTTGATACCAGAGACATGGAGCACTGGGTGGATATGATGACGGGGATGGAGGAGTATGAGTCTTTCCGTCAAAGGTGATGAGACCCAGGAAATGGGGAAGGGACTAATGAATGGGGGGGAAGGGATCAGACTGCGCACAGGGGGATGTTTCTGTTTGCCAGCCACACACTCTGGCCTTCTCTGGGGGCTCGGTGCTGCAGACCATTTAGCTTAGAAAGGCCGAAACGCGTTTCAGCTGGAGGGTGCAAGCTTTTCTCCATCCCAAGCTGGCTGGTGGACCAGGGACTGAGCCGATTGGACTTCAGCCTTCCTGCCTTTGGCTTGGATACAGGGGGTTGATAGCCCAAATAGCATTTGTAGCGGGATATTTCGAGATCCTTTGCAGGGAGGGAATTATGCTGGGGTCCACCCAATGCAGGAGACCTTACCATTAGGTGCAGAATGCTTTGGATAGGCATAGGAGAGTCTTGACCAGTTCTTGGCTCAATATTCATTTGATCATTGGCCTTGGTATAAATTAACAAGGGCACACAGACAGTTGCACAACTTTTGAACTGGGGTATAGGAGAGACCTGTGGAAGCTGCTTACCAGGATCCCAAAACTGGGAAGGGATTCACTGCTAAATTACCTCTTGTTATGTAAGAGATGTTAAAACCGAGAATGAAGAGAACAATTTTGCTTAGGGGAGACATAGACCAGATACTTAAATGCGCAAGTCAACAATTAACAAAAGGAAATAGATGAGAGCGAGTGCATAAAAGGAAGGGCAAAGCACAAGGCAATAATGTCCTAACAAGCGTTACCAGGCATGGCTGCCCCTCGCCCATATTTAGTTGCTCAATGAGTTGATCCACTTTTGGGGTGCATGTGCTCTTGGGTTCGACCTTTCAAGGGTAAACGTCATAGTACCATTGAGATTCCCAAATATGAGCTCTTATCAGTGAATAATGGTAATCAAGTGGCTATCTACAGTAGTTTTTGAGATAAAATGTAAATTAGGCGATTCAGATCAATGACCTTGACCCCCTGAACTTTGATCCCAAGCAATCTCTGACACTAATTCTCTCTTCACTATAGCAGCAGATAAGATTATGTTGTACAATTTGAAAAAGGAAACTGTTTTCGTTGGTTCAATGCAAATAGTACCATTTTTGAGTTATGGCCAAAAAACATTTTTGACCTTTTCAGCGACCTTCACCTTCACCTTTACCCGATTCATTCCAAAATTTATTGGGCTCTGTTTTGGGTCATTGCCCAACTTTTTGGCAAAGTTCGTATAAATTGAGATTGCGATTGTTTTTTAATCTTGCAAACAAACAAACAAATAATTAAACAAACTTGATCGATTACAAAAGCCTTACAAAACCTCTTTGGTTTGGTGGCGGGGAAGGGGAGGTTAACGAGAGCCAATTAGGGAAACTAATGTGGACGGTTGGTTTACGGGGGAAAAAAATAAGGAAGAATCAGGACGTGACAAAAGTAGACATTGAATGGTCTTGACAGATCACTGGTGTTTGATTTTTTTACATGTTCCGTGATGTGCCAACTTTTTCAGAATTGGGGTCATAGAGTAGTACTGGGAAGGCATTGAAGCATGCGCCCAACTGGTTTCCTCAGTTTTGCAAGCAAATGAAGATATTATAGACCCTAATTTGATGACCTAAATGCAGTTGCCAAATGCTTGTGCTAAAAGAGTCGCAGATAAAAACTGGGCGTGACTAAATCAATTTCAGAAATTTTGTGACAGCTGACGATGGCTTCACTGTGGTGCAGTTGTCAAAAGGGTTAGTCTAAGACAAATTAGACCTGTGGGAAAGGATGAATCAACTTCATTCATTTTTTAAACCAGTGCATTAATGCCATTGCGAGCTGCAGTTTTTTTCTGGTGAAGAACAAGCACACTAGCAAAGGTCATAATCCTGGCATGAAATTTGGGAATATTTTTCATCTGAGGAGCAAGATTTTACCTGGCGATGGGCCTGTCATCGACTCCCAGGGCTCCAGCTCGCCACAAAAAGGAAGGAACTATTTTTATCACTAATTGGGGCCCCCAAGATCCATGTAGAAAAGTAGTCGCCATGAAAAATTGGGATTCAATTTTATTATTACTATTATTATTATTATAGGTAGTTCAACCCCATTTCCAGAAAAGTTGGGACTGTGTGTAAAATGTAAATAAAAACAGAATGCAATAATTTGAAAGCCATTTAAACCCAATATTTAATTGAAATTAGTGCAAGGACAACATATCAAATGTTGACACTGAGCATGCAGAGTAATCGAGGTTTCAGTACCATGATGTGACTCAGAGTATTTCTGCTCCCCCTGGATGGGATGCTCGTCCATCGCAGGATGCTCCCCCAGCTCTTAGTCAGGTTTCCCTGACAGTTTGCAGGTACCCAATTATAAACTGAGGTGGAGTGAGGCATTGCAGGAGTGAAGTGTTTTGCCTAAGAACACACCACAAAAGCCATGGCAAAGGCTCAAACTCAGGATGTTTTGGTCCCAAGTCAAGTATACTCTCCCAATGCGCTACCATGTACCCCCAAACTATATGGATGAACTGCTAATTCCCTCTTGAAAATTATTCATATCAAGCATCTTGAGTCAAAAGTTGAGTTTTGTTAAAAAAAAATGAATATTTTATGATTTGGCAGCGCACAATTCTGGGAGCTTAGAGAGCCATTCTCATTGCGATTTTTTTTTTGGCTCATGGACTAATTTTGAATATGACGCTCGGCTCTAACACACTTGTGGTCAAGGCGTTTTTGAACAGGGAAATGTTTTACCTCTGGCCATTTTTAAATTCTCTGTATTTTTGTTCTTATAACTTTATTGTCGAATTTTAATGAAGACTTTTTGTGTTTGCTCTTAATTGTAACCCCTGGAGGAAGTCGGGGCTGCTGTGGATTTGGCCTCATCACGCGTCTGCAGCCGCTGCTGTAGAGATTTCCTTGTGGACACTCCGAGGCCTCAAATTTAAAGCTATTTCTTATACATTTGTTATGTATATGGGCAGTGGTAGGAGAAAGCGCCTATTTATTTTGGTTGCCATGGTATCATAATTCTCTAAATAATAGATAATTTTGTGTCAAAAATAAGCCAAAATGAGAAATATGGGCATTTGGGCACCCATTGGTCGCGGGTGACCAACCGTTCTAGTCCTTTAATAAAATTATAAAAAAATAACTGAATAAGATGGTTTTCTAAATCCTATTAGCATCTTGTGTAATTTAAGTTATTTTTCCACTTTCAGTGATGCTGAGATCTTGAATTATGAAGCCTTAAATAGGACCACATAAATTGCCCGATTGGCTTCTGCACTAAGGGGTTAAATGGCTAACATCTTTTTATACAAAATGCATTACTTAGTGAACCGAACTCTATCCCCGCAAACAAGTAGATTTTTTTCCTCTTTGCGAAGCATTCTTGTGGAGCCTGTTAATGTTTGGTGCTGGTTCTTCATTGGACTTGACATTAGCGCCAATTCTCCATGGCGTTAATGCTCTGGATTTAAAGGAAGTGACAACAGGTTATCTGATTAGCCTTAATGGGACCAAACCCAAGCCACACCCACATGTAATTAATTTTTCTTCGTCAGCGCTTTTGACAAATGTGCCAAAGTTGCGCTATCGCCTTGTGTCGCGATATTACTGAAATCGAGTTAGACGTACCCAGTTTTAATCTGTGAAGCCATTTGCACTTGCGTTTCCTGATTGTGCTGATATCATAACATTTGGGGCCCCTTGAGTAAAAATTTTAAGACCTTTTAATTTTACTTCATAGGACTGTAGTTGTGGGAAAATTATGCACACATTTTGAACGCCGTGCAACCAATGACACTTGAGTATTCAACGTAACTGTGGTGTAACGTAGCTGTCTTAACTTACTGCAGATTTAGGTATATTTTAACTGTGCTGAGCACTGCTGTTTTCCGTTCTCATAAGGTTCCAGCGAGAGCACCAATTTTGCATGTGCACATGTATAGGTGTGCACACTTCTGCACTGGGAGCATGACTGAGTCCCATTTGTGTCCATGTATGTCAATGGGGAAGTTCAACAGTATCTGAAAGAAAATGGGTCCCGCACCTGACCCAGATTTTCCTCTGACACACAGTCATCAAATTAAGCCCGCTGAATATCGTTTGTCAGGATTTATTCAACCCTATTACCCGCCACCTGTTTATCCCACTCTGGAGAATAGGTTGGGGAAAGAGACTGGAGAGGGAAGAAAAAAATCCCCTCTTACTTCTGAAACAAATTGCCAAGGGAAAGCCGGCTTGTCACTCGGCTTGCAGAGAGAGACGGGGAGAGGATGAGACCGAGCCGTCATCGGGCGAGGCCCGCTCAGAAATCAGCATTCGAGCTATGTCACAGCGTCCGCTGCGCTGGGGGAACAGCCAGACACTGCGACAGGCCTCCCTGTTCCCCTCCGAGAGCCAGCAGTCAGGGAGAAACCGCTGTCCCTGGTGCAGTCTCTCAAATTCCCCTCACCAGCACGCATTAGGAGCCTGGCTCTGTCATTGCCAAGATGAATAGTGCACTGGAAAAGGGGGCTGGAGGATTGGGTTGCTGGGTACCGGGCTTGTGGCAGGGTGGGAAGCCTTTAATTGTTGGGAAGTTTGGAGGAAGTTTTCTCAGTTGGGAACTGGGAGTTGGTGTGCTTTCCGACTTTGATTTGGGGCCTTGAGTTTTCACTTTCATTGTGTGTTTTGGAAAGGGAAGTAGGTGGACCCTGTTTCTGCAAGCTCTGACTCTGAGGGATAGCACAGTCACCTGGCTACGTTTGGGCATGTGTCAGTGATAGCTGCTCGGCTCAAATCAGAGGAAGACAAAAAAGAACGCTTTTCTGGAATAAGCAGTCTTGACCTCATAATAATTTTCTACAATAAACAGGTTTTCCAATAATTAGAATAATTCATTGGCAGTTGAATGCAAACCTCCCTTCTTAATGCATACTGTAGTGATTAAATGGGAAATTTTGAAAAATGTTTTATTCAGATTTTTGTGAAGATGAAACTTCTCTCTGAACTTTCTTGTTTGCTTTGAGCGCATTGTAAATGCAGGATATCCAACCTGTGCTTAATGATTGTTTGTATTACAAGGAAAACAAAGATTAGCAACAAGTATCCACATCTGAATAATGTCAGCTTTGATTGTAATACAATTTAGTGTTGAAATGACATTTTATTTTCCGTTTTACCTTAATGAGGAGAAATGGCCAGACGTTTTTGAATGTTTTTCGAGTTCACACAATGTTGATTTAAAGAAATGATGGAAAACAGGTCTTTTCCAATCATTGGTTTAAAGGTAGGTTCTTATCCTCCTCAGTTTTTAGCTCTTTAGTTTCAAATGGCTGAGCGTGTGAGTGTGTGTGTGTCTGTGTGTGTGTACATGCGTGTGCATGTGTGTGTCTGTGAGCATGTGTGCCCGTGCACATGTGTTTCAGTGGGGGGCATGTGTGTGTGTGTGTGTGTGTGTGTGTGCGTGTGCATGCATCAGCAGCTCCTCATATCTCCAGGGTAGTTGTCAGACCACGGAGGGCCTTGGGGCCAGAATTTCCCAGCCAAATCTCCTCAAAGCCATGCACCCGCCATGACAGCGCATCTGCCACTGGCATCACAGCGCCCGCCCCCTCCCCTGGCTCACTGTCCCTCTGCTCTGCAGCCGGTCGGCTCTTCCCAGGGCCTCGTGCCTGTCCCCCTCTGTAAGGGAGGCGGGGCTGAGGAGGTGAGCTGTCCTCCACAGGTGTTAAAATCCCCCTGACCTTGGCTCTGACCCCCCATAAAAGGTAGGAATCCCAGTGGTCCCTGGCATTGGAGTATTATGGCATGCCACCTCCTGTCACCACCTGCAGTGGCGGCTCTGGGTGGATTTTTTCACACTCACCGCCTGTCCGCCCAGGGATCCGCTCAGCGGTCGGCGGCGGCAGCGTTTATTTCCATCCTTCCTGTCCCTAGGATCAACAGAGATAATTTGAGCCCCGTCCTCACATCTTCACCTTGTCTGGGTGCACTTTTAGTCACTTCCCACGGGATGGGAGCTCATGTGTGTCTCTGTCCGTTTGTGTGTATGCATGTGTGTCTGTGCCTGTGGACTGCACATGTTTGATGGTGTTCCTGCCTTGGTGCAGTATCTGTATTGTTCTCTGTACTTCTATGACCGTACACTTGTTATCGCTGCCTGCATTAATGATACTGTATGCTGTTTAAGTTGTTGTAAAAAAAACTCTTCTGTTGTTATGATATTATACTTATAATCCCACAACTTTATTCAAGACATTTCTCTTCCGACAGTTAGTGAGATTTTGGCACAAAATCATTTGTTTTATGTCCATATTGACTTTGTGTTGGATGATTTTAAAATGCTCAATGAACCCCTTAACACTCCGACGGCCCGTATACGGGCCCATCAAGGAAGTTAAAAACAAGAAAAGATTTCAATTTACCTTGAGTGCGTCCTTTATAGGCATTTTAAGAAAATGTTACCGGAGTGGTAAGGGGTTCTTATTGTTCTCCCATCGTTGACAATATTTGACTGTGGTTCCATTGTCTTTTTCTCATGACGGCCATGTTGTTGCACTTCGGGTGGGAAAACTCCATGCGTAACTTCAGACGTAACATGGAAATCACCTCACAGGATTGCAAAATTTGGCTGAATTTTTATTATCCCTGTGTTTCCTTGCATATTTTCCTTTTTTGCCATTTTACTGGCTGATCTAGATGATTCATTTAAAATTGTTAAATCATTTAGGGCCTCATGTTACAAACGCTATACTAATGAAAATAGTTATACTTTGTAAATTTTATGTACCACGTGGAATGAATTGTTCTTGGCCCGGTCTGTTTCTTGTTTCTAAACACAAATAAAAATCCATTCACTGCTGAGAACACTTATTAGGATAATTAAGCCTCCCTTTTTAATGGCTAAATTAATTTGAGTTTTTGTCTTGAAATGCATTTGGCATCTGCTGATGAAGCTCTGCCAGTTTTGTGCCCGTTCTCCTGTGCCTTCGCTAAAGTTACTCCCATTCATGTTTCTTAATGTTTTAAAGTTATGCCCAGGAATAAATTAACTAAATTATTTAAATGCAGTGTGGTAGGCTACTTACTGTCCAGAAATATTGATAAATACCTCTCAAGTAAATGTGCAAAAAACATTAACAAGATATTGATAGAGTTTGGAGAAAGTGCCAAGAATGCATTAATGAAACCTGCAGACGCGCTATTTTGTCTTTGGAATAGTTTATTCTGCCTGAAGCATGTTAAAAATTGTCGGCACCCTTGAAGAATACTATGAATAACACCAAAGAAATTTGCACATTTAGGGAAAAATATTTATTGATATTGATTTTAGTGTCTAGGACTTCGCTGTTGACTATTTCCATTTCCTGTGTCACTGGGGTATAAATTTGCGATAACACACAGTTCAAATCCTTTTGTCATCCATCCATCAGCGTAGATAAAACCAAAGAGCTCTCAACTCAACTGAGTGTAAAAGGGTTTTGAGCGGCATTTATAGCCGAATGGCTCCAAAAAAGATAGGTGTTTAATTGAATTTGCCATGAAGCACAGTCAGGGCTACAGAACAGCTTTGAGCTGAGGAAAGATTAGCCAGGATGGGGATGTTGCCACATGCAGCCTCATCCACAACGAGGAAGAAAAGGGAGGCAAAGAGGAACCAGAAGGTCAGTTTCACGGCTGCAAAGTTTAGTTGGATCTCATGGTTTCACCCTTCCACAGTCAACATTAAGGCACCATCTACGTGATCAGAAGCTATTTACACAAGCTCTACAGCAGAAGCTTTTTTTGGGACCAAGACAGAAATGGCTGTCTCTTCACTTGGCCTGGCAACATTGGAGTTACGTCTGCAACCTTGTGTTCTGATGGGATGCAACAAAAATGGGTCATTTTGGCCATGCACACCATTATCTTATTCTGTGATGAAAGCAGACTGCATACAAAGAACACTTCTTCATACCCACGGTTAAACATGGTGCTGGCTCTTCGATGCTTTGGGGTTATTTTGCTGCGAGTGATCCAGGGGCTCTTGTGGCAGAATTAAATAAATTCAGTAACCGTGCATTTTAGCTTAAAATCTGGTGGCCCCTGCCATGAGACTGAGACTTGTCCATGATTAGGTCTTCCAACAAGACTTTGACCCAGAGCATGCGTCAGAATCAACAAAGAAATGGATGCAGCAACAGTCAAGGTTTCACAGTGGCCCTCTCAATCTCCAGACCTCCCCAAATTAACATCTGGTCCTGATTGAGGCGGGCAGTTCACAAGAGAAAGCCAAAAATCTCAAGAATTTTCTGCATGGACGAGTGGTCCAAAATCCTTCCACAACTCCTCTCCAGCCATGTTAAATAAAGACCACTGCATTCTCGCCAGGGGGGGCTCCAGTATACTCTGAAAATGAAGGTACCAATAATTTTGCATCTTCATTTTCATAAAAAATTTGTAATACTAAAGGAAAACGAAAGGTCGGTTTGAAAATGTAATGATGAGGCTTTCCCGTGTGATTAAGGTATTACCTGTGCACAGGGGTATTTTTATGTTTTTAAGGTCATTTTCACAGAGGGTGGCAGTAATTTTGTATTTGACTGGACTATAAGTGGAGATGGCATTCATTATGACATGTTTAACATGCACCATCTTGTGAATGACCATATCATGATGAAAATGCTCCTGTGAAAAGGCCATTTTATGAACTAATCTGCCTACTTTTGACCGGAAGAAGCCCGATTTTTAGTGTGCTGTGGCCTTAAAGTATGTGTGTGGTTTGTGTTGGGAGTGAGAAAAGGAGGCAACACCTGATTAAGACAGGAGTGGTGTAGAAAATTGCATTTTGGAAATTGATGGAAAGACCTGTCTGTTGTCACTCATGCCAAGACGTTCGAACGACAAGCCTGTCTCCGTTAGAACATGGACTGTAGACATGCATGTAGAGTCCCTTATCTCCCCGCAGACAAGAATACTTCAATGGCATTGGTCAAAAGCAGTGTTACGGCCCGATCTAGGTAGTGCGACCACAGGTAGATAAATGAAGGAAGCACGGGGAGAGAAAACTGTGGCAAATACAGAAGAACCTGAACGCTGCCCAGCACTCCAGTCCCTATACTGCCTAACCAGAGCTAACTAAAACCTAACGCTAGTCTTCGAAGGTTTACCAGGCACGGGGCGGCTTTTAAACACGCAACTCCAGAACGCTCCGTCCAGAAGCGTGGACTGAGCGAGCGAATCGTGTACCCCCTTCGGAAACAAGTTTCCACCCAGAGTCACCTCCAAAAATAACAAAGGGAAAATAACAAAGCAAAACAATAAAGAGGCATCCCGATGGAAGGATAGTAAGAACCAGCTGGGACTACCCTAGCTAACCAGAGTAACCGAACAGCACACAGAAAGGACGAGACGAGCGAGGTAGGCGGACACGCGAATCAACGTCAAAAACCGGGCATCTATTACCGAGCAACCAGATGGAAGGGCAAAAGCATAAATCAAAGTCGCAGAGCGACAGGCCAAGGGTCAATCACAGGAATCCCAACAAACCATAAGCAGGGCAAGGCAAGAATTGTAGGTCAAAACAAACCGGTCCAACACAGAAGGCAATCAAAATACTCACAGTTTAGAAAAGCTAATTACAAATGGAAGAAGAGCTAGTCTTCCACAGGAGTGCACGTGGCGCCCTTATAAACGCACCGCCCCCGGAAGTGGAACGTTCCATTCAGGCCCAAGCAGAACCAATATTAGGGGAAGGGTCATAACAGCAGTTGCATGGAAACCCCATATATTCCCATATTACGTCTCCGAGCCCACACACTGCGTGCGAGTGGCGTCTCTGGAGTAGCCGAAATGGCATGCATGTGGAAAAAAAGGTCTTCGGTGGGATAAATTTGTACACAGTTTGTAAGGGGGTCAATACGGATATATATTGGGATCAGTAAAAGGCATATTACTGACCCCACACATGTCTGTACTGGCCCTCGAACAAACTTTGCAGCTTATAATATTCAACAGGATGCATACCACGGGTTATCCTTATTCTTCTGAAGATTTATCCTTATTATTCTGTGGGATTTTCTGGATGTTTCAAGATGCTGACACTAAACCATATATCTCATATTTGTTTTATTGCTACAAGGTGCATGTGTACATTGATTTTGGAATTTCATTGTTGTTCTGTTTTTGAAATTATTCAACAGAGATTTCACTGAAATTTTATACTACTCCTGGAAGCCGTAATTTCGATACAGCCACACCGTTTACCAATCACGCTAACATTCCCAAGCAGTAATGCATACCCCGAGTGCGTTCTTTCCTGCTTGCATGTAAGCCTTTGAATGAAATTCTGCAAGTGTGTAGTTTTTACTGCAGTTGCAGTGTTTTCCGGTGTCTCAGTGTCAGACTCTTTTCGCCTGACCCTCTGAGGATTGCGAATTTGACTGCTGAGTGTATTACTGGGACCTGAATGTCTTCATTACCATCCACATTGTGAGTGTCCCTGTACTCGCCCTGCTGGCCTTATTATTCTCCTGCCAGCTTTACACAAACCTATATGTGTTTATATAATCAAAGGACCCCTGCCAGTTGAAGCATTTTATATGTATATTAACATTTGACACAGAATTTTAGACGAGGCTAACATATTTCAACAATTGCGCAGTATTATTTAGTCTGTTTAAGTGCAATCGCAGTCGTGCTGAGGGCAGTCTCGTGCATCTAATGCTGTTGTCTTGGCCCCAGCTAGTAAACAAGGTAATCAGAGATGAGTATTTAAGCATGTCCAGGTCTTTCTGTCAGAGCAAGTAGGGTGGCTCTGCTGGGCTAGAGGATGGTCCTCATCTGTGGGAAAAGGGACAGAGATAAGGACTGAGAGGAATGTGTGCTGGTCAAAGGCGGCTCAAACTGGAGTAATGTTATCGCAGAGAGTATTCGAGATGTTGAGTATTGAAAGTTGGGCTCTTAACTGATGGCGGGCCGAGGGAGGAGGGTGTCGGGTGCTGCCCCATCCTTGCATTTGATGCCTGTGACCCTCCAGCATGCAGTGCTTCCAATGAACATCCTGTCCTCTGCTTAACGGAGAAGAGGCTGACTGCATATCATCTGACAGCTACCATGAGGACACCCTATTGGCCAGGTTTCTTGTAGTGCCACCCTTCCTCTGCTCAAGAATGTGTTAACGCACATGTAGTTTTGATACATGGTTGTGTTGTACAAGAGCACTGATGGATTGCCCTTGTAGTTCTTTGTGACCTTGCTTTACCAACAGCTCGGAGTCAGAAGCACTTTTTGTTACGACTTGTTTATTTACTGCTTTCTGTCAGCCAAACTTTAATTCCTTGCATTTCACAAATTGAGCTTTGTTTGTCAGGCCGGCTGAAACATGCTGTTGCATTTTGAATTTGTTACATCTGCGCCGACCTTTCGCTTGTTTTCAAATAAACAGCAGACGTGCTGCTTCGCACACGCGTCGTCCAAACTGCAGTCCTCCTCGGTCATTCGAGCATCTAGCTCCCTCTCTATTCTCAGAACTCCTCTCAATCTTGTTTCTCGTTGTTTCTGTGTCTCACTCCCCCCCCCCCCCCCCCCCCTTCTACCCCCCACCACCGTTCTGTGAAGGGCGCTCCATGTCTTCCAATGTTGCGGTGACGTGTTTTGGCTCGATACAGAGGAGGGCGTGCTGGCGTTTTGGCCTGTCGAGCTGCTCTGTTGTTGAGCGTGGGCAGAGAGCAAATAAGTGGGTCACTGACTCCTGAGCAGTCCCTTTGAGTTTCACACTGAACCGCTCATTAGAGGCCACTTTAATCATACGGCTTTTCACCTTATTTTAGCTTCCGTCTTCTCCTTTTATCCTCATTCCTTCTCAGGCAGTGTGAGTTCGGGGCGGGGGTGGTGTTCTGGGCTGGTGGAAATAGGGACGGGGTGGCTATGCTTGGCTCCATGTCTCTTGCAGACAGACCTCGCGCCTCTTGTGGTTGTTTTTAAATGGGTATTTTGGTCTATTTCTGGTTTTTGTTTTCCTAAAACAGTCTGGTGTGGAGCTTGTTTGTTGCGCCGGGCAGGACAGCCGCAGAAATAGTGTTCCTCTCATTTAGCTGCTCATTGCCATTGATTTTTTTGTTCTTTTTTCTTTTTTTTCCCCCCTTGTGCAGTCGGCTGGGAGAGCAGCG
Organism: Gymnothorax reevesii; assembly: GCA_029721435.1. Lineage (NCBI taxonomy): Eukaryota > Metazoa > Chordata > Actinopteri > Anguilliformes > Muraenidae > Gymnothorax > Gymnothorax reevesii. Next base: position 30,503,762 of record CM056580.1, on the reverse strand, counting down.
CGCGACTCAGGCCAGGATGCGTCAACTGCTGTGTCTGTGACCCACTTCCAACCTCTCTCCTCTCTGCCTCTCGTTCTCTCGCTCTCTTCCCCTCTCTCCTCTCCCCCTTTCTCTCTCTCTCTCTCCTCTTTTCCTGGCACATCTCTGTCTTTGAAGTCCAAAGGATGATCCCTCTTCAGGGGACAGAGCACATTTACACTGGGAATAATGGGGAGGCTGAATGCTGGGGAAAGCTGGTCAAACAACAGTAAGCAGATGGGAGGGTAATTGCGCTGGCATAAAAGGCATAGAGTATGTGCAGTGTTGCCGGCATTTAGGAGGGGGTGAGGGCCTTTTTTTTTTTTTTTTTTTGCAGGTATAGCTTCCCCCGCTCTCTGTGTTATTGGTTTATTTATCCGTTCCAGTCATTGTTGCCAGTCGTACAACGTCTTGGGATCTGACCTAGAAAGGCCCAATCACTCTCAGTCAAGCCCGTACCCGCCTCCTGCTGGTGCCGCGACTACAGACATGAGGATGTTGGTGGAGGAGAGTGATGGTCCTGCCAGAGCCCTATAACCCACCTCCCTGAGCCCTCTGGTGTGGTTTTAAGGGGCGTGGCTCTCATGGCTAATAAAGGGGTGGGAATCTTATGTTACTTTACTTGGGCGGAGCCTTCATGAGCGTTTGTTTACCTTTCAGCTGGACAAGTGGCGAGGTTCATGCGGAACCTAACAGCTACTCCCAACAAAAGTGACTCATTTTCATTATTCTGACGTATCTGTTACCGGAACCTCAACCCTTATAAATCTCACGAGCGATTGGTCTCTTAGCTGCTTCCCGAAGAGTTTCATTTGTTTTCTATTTCTGGCGAAGATGATATTTGGGAAATGCTCGTGTGGCCTCCATTGCTGTGTTTCACTCTAACTGTTTTCCCCTGTGATGTGTAATGAATCAAGCCAGATTGATTCCTGGACATGCTTTGTGGACACCTCTAGCTGAGGCAGTATCAGTCTTGTGCAGATCCGGTCATGCTATCCTTGCTCTACCAAAGCTGGAGGCTACAGAGGGAAGAGCCAAGTGCTAAGCAACACTGTCTCTGCTGATTTTCTGCTGAAGACATCATTAGGCCCGTGAAAGATGGCCCTGCGCACTCCCACCGTTGGCTACAGATATGTCATTTTCCGTTTTCTGCCGCTCGCCGCGGTTGGTCGGCTAGATGCCCCTCGCATGCTTGTTACACGTTTGTTGCTCGAGGACACGTTGGAAGGGGTCCAATCAGGTTAAATGAGGCCAATTTGTTCCCTGGACGTAGGAATGTGCAACATCCCTGTCCTCGGCCATAATCAATGGGATGTTTCAGAGCAGGAAGAAGGTTTAGTGAGGAAAGACCCTGATCTTGTCTGAGATGGATGGATCCGCTATGCCAGGGTAACTGGTCAATGTCAGGGCGCTGTAGATCGGCTGTAAAATCCACTGCACTTCTATATACTCCTGAATTGCAGGACAAAACAAGACTTGTAGGTAAAGAGACTGGAGTGTGTCACTCTCTCCAGAGTCGTTTCCCTGCTGAAGTCATGTTTCTTGGTGGCATTTTGTTTTGGACTAGAGTTTCTGGGATGCAGCAGCGCAGTGATTAGCTGCGTCACTACGCAGCAATGAGGTCTCTCTGTTGAACCTAATCACTTGCAGGTTACGCCAATGGGAGACATGGCCTAGAGTTTGCGGCATTATTGCGTGAGTACTCTGTCAGGAGGACCTGTGCAATACATAATGCAGTTGGTAGCAAATACCCCACGTGACTCGGAGGCTCGAAGATGGATGGATGGTATGCAGTTTCAGAAGCAACCAGATATCACCAGGGTGTATGCTCTGTCGTTTAAGAAAAATGAATCTTTAACTAATCCCCCAACCTTGTCATCAAAACGGGAGACAGGGAAACGCAAGTCGAAACACTTGTTCGACGGAACACTTAAATTCTCATTGTCCGCTGGATCACGAAAGCCGTGAGTTCTTCTACTTATTTTGCACTTTTTTTTTCAATTAAATTCCTTAGCATGGTGAGCTTTCTGATGTTCGCCCCAGGCCTAGAACAGGCTCATCAGCTCACTCTGGCAGATTGCGTTCAGGTACCTGCAATGTTATTTCAAATGGCTTAATTAGTTTCTGACTGCCGAGACCGAGGGATGTTCAAGGCACGGCGCTTTATTCAGGGGAAAGGAAAATGATTGAAATCATGTGACAAGGCCAGTCTTAGCCCGTGGTTTTGCTTTCTGGGTCATGTTCCTACGTCGGCTATTACCTGGTGGAATCAGATCCCCTCTTGCGATCTTAATATTGCCTCCACTCATCTCAAAAAAGAACTGTTCTCACAGCGGTCATGGGAGTTTTGGCAGATGCAGTTTTTTTACTTTAATTGGTCCAGACTCCACAGTTCTGAAGCATTGTGAATTTGTAATTTGAATAGCAATTTATTTAGGGCAGGGTTTGAGTTAGTCTCAGCCGAGCCATGGCAGCAGTTTGGCAATATGGCAAAACGCTCACAAGGCATCAGTAATTACTCACCTGCTTGGAAAAAGAAGGCAGCAGCCTAGAATTGTGTTTGTCGCCAGACTCCAGTTCCTCCTCTGAGGGTGTGTTTTATGTGTGACGGGTTCTACAGAGGCACGCTGTGTGTTGAGCATGAGATTACATCAAGGACCCGCCCCGCGGAAACGCGAGCGACTCGTTCCCTGCAGCTACCCTTGCTTGCAACAGTGGGAGTGGCATTCCTCCACACCTGGCTTCGCACAAAACTTCACATCCTGCCTTTCCCCCAATTCCAGGGGACTTGCAGAAAATGAAGGAATAAAAAAAAAAACAAACAACAATCCTGGAAGTTGTCAGCATCACGCCTCTTCCTTGTTGATCACGGCTTGAAAGGCTGCTCAGTGTCAGTCTGTTTTTCTCAAAAGTGACACCGTTTCTGACAATAAATAAATAAAAAAGAGTGAATGTGGAGGGAGAGGGAACCGAGAGTGAAGGTTGCTGAACTGCCGTGTGTCGTGTTTTTTCAGTGTCAGGGAAACGCCTGCCATTGCGCCTCTGCGCCGTCGTTTTCGGCTGAAATCGATAGCTCTGTCTGTCATGAGGAGCCTCGATCTCCCGAGAAAATGGCGGTTGCTGCTTGGTGCGTCTGCTCTGTTGGTACGTCGGCTCTGACCGGGTGGTAGACTTGAGCTGAAGCTGTGCTGACCCCAGTCTGTGGCATGAAGGGCACAAATTATCTTTCCAATAATTGGGCGGCTTTTTTCCGTGGACTGGCATCCTGGCCCAGTCTCTTTTTCTGAGGGGTGGGTGGACCTTGGGTGGAGGCAAGACTGGGATAACCGCTGTGCTGGTGTGGCTGGTGGGTCCTTGGGCATTTGGGTTGTGTTGGGGGGCTGCTGAACTGGGTCACAGCTGGCACTGGGCTGGAGAGAGATCTGAGGCTGGAGTATGGCTGTCTTGGAGAGATGATTAAGTCTGGAGCACCGTTCCCCCGCCCCCTGCCACACTTTCGCTCCGTTCCACCACGCCTCAAAAAGAATGATCTCCTTGCTCGACCTGGTACAGCCCATTGACCAGGAAGGTACATCCCTCCTCTGGAATTGTCGAGGTTAAGCTTGCTGTTAATACATTTATTTTCCTGATTTAGGTGCATTATGGCAATACAGGGCTGTTCCTGGAGTTTACTTGCAAGACCCCCTGAATTGCTTGAAGCACAAGCTGGATCTCCCTCTCTTTAGCCCTATACTTTGCTTTACCAAGGATTGAGTGTGTAGAAATCTACCACTGCCGTCAGGCTCGTACCAAACAGCTGCAGGAGAGCAGCTACAAAGTCCTTACAGGCAAGTCACGCCACTCCTGGCAGCGCCTTAGGGCAGTTATTTTGGATGAAGAAGACCACACTCCGATCAGTCAAATCTGATAGAAACTGCTTAAAAACTATGGTGATTTTGTCTGAAAGTAACATTTAAAATGCATTTTACCCCACAGGTTATATGCTGCCCGTCCAAAAAAAAAGTTGCCACTTGGGTTTAAATATGCAAATACTTAAGAGCCAATGATTGAATCATTATTATAATAATAATAATGCATCAATTTTATATAGCGCTTTTCTGGACACTCAAAGACGCATTACAATGGAGGCATTATTCATTCACACATTCACATTCATGCTCTGATGGTGGTAAACTACATTTTTGTAGCCACAGCTGCCCTGGGGCAGACTGACGGAAGCGTGGCTGCCAGTATGTGCCTACGGCCCGTCCGACCACCACCAAACATTCACACACAGCCATACAGGAGGGAGGAAGGGAGGATTCCTACATTGCATTTTTTGTGGGTGGGGGAAACCGGAGTACCCGGAGGAAACCCACGCGAAGACGGGGAGAACATGCAAACTCCACACAGAAAGGCCCCAGCCAGGATTCGAACTCACGACCTTCTTGCTGTGAGACAGTAGTGCTAACCACAATGCAGTGATACATTAGCATAGCAGTGATACATTTCTTTCAGCTGGCAAGAATGATTTCTAAACGAGCTGATTCAGTGTGTAGCCTCTCATTCTTATCCAAACCATGTTGGAAGACGTATCTCATGGTCATTGGAAAGATGGTGCGGTGTTTCAAGTGGGGCAAATTACTGGCCAGTATCAAGCAAAGAAAACGGCTATGGAGATTGCTGACATAACTGAAATTGGGTCACAAACTGTCCTACAATTAATGAAAACTTGAATGGAAAGTGAGAAACTTCATTGAAGAAATGGGTCAGATAAAAATCATGCATGATTGTGATCGGAGATTGCAAAAATGCTCTGCGAAGACCCAACACAAAAAAATCTGTAGAACTCGTGGTCATCTGTAATTGTGAAAGTAAGACCACTGCACACTCACAGTGCCGCAAGAATGGGACTAAACAGCTGTGTGGCCTCAAGAAAGCTACTTGTTGGCTGATTGGGGTAAAAAACTACTTCAATTTGGAAGGAAGCATAAAAATTGGACCATGGATCAATGGAAAAGAATCATGTGGTTTGAAGAGTCCTGATTTGCCCTTTTCCAGAGTGATGGGCACGTCAGGGTACGAAAGGAAGCCCATGAAGTGATTTACCCATCATGCATAGTGCCCATGGTAAAAGCTTCTGGAGGCAGTGTTATGATCTGGGGTTGCTTCAGTTGGTCAGGTCTAGGCTCAGCACTGTGCTGCAGTAATCAAATGAATTTAGCTGACTACCTTAATATACTGAATGACCAATAACTCATCAACTGACTTTTTAATCCCTGATGGCACAGGCTTATTCCAGGATGACAACACCAAGAATCATCAAGCTCAAATTTTGAAAGGGTAGGTCAGCGAGCACAAGAAATTCTTATGACACGAGAATTGGCCTCCACAGGGTAACCAATTGAAAGTCTTCGGGTGTGGTGGGGAAGACTTAGTGGGGTGACTCACCCATCAATACAATATCCGGGCAAAATGAATGCAACTCTGGTCGAAAATAAATGTTGAAACATTGCACAAGATTGTCAAAATGCGACAAATACTCGCCGCAATCAAAGCTGAAGGCAGCCCGACGAAGTACTATAGTGTGCAACTTTTTCTTGGGCCGGTCAGTGTATTCGTACCACACATGCGCACAGTTTCACCACACCAACTTCCTTTACAGCATGCTGTGACATCACACCATCAGCCCATCCCACTGAACTGGATTATGTGCACTCAGTAGGCTCATCCCACCAGAGCACTTGAATGAAACACCACCCAATTGGTTGAAACGGTGAGGATTGAAACTTTCGTGAATCTGAACTGCCTGCCTGCGTCAATGCAACAACATAGTCAGCTTGATATGTTTCCTGGCTCAATTGTATATAGCAGACGATCGGGTTTTGTGGGGAAGTGCAACAGCCATGGCTGGCATTACGGACTTCTCCATTGAAAGTGCCTTAAGTGGCATGTCTCTACTGTATACTGTCTCTGATAGCTCCTACCCTCCATTTAGAAAGCAGTTGTTTATCTGTTGACATTCTGGCTTTCAAGGACTTCGCACCTTGTAACACTCAGGTGTGAAAATGCTAATTTTTTTGAGGCCGCATCATTTATTGCCCCCGGTATTTAGTCCGATTGACATAACGGACACTAAATGACTGCCTGTCCTCTTTTTTTATTTCTGTGGCATTCATACGGTGTTATTAACAATGATCCGCCGTTGCTGACTTATATTGTGAGTTTATGCCTACCCCTTTTCAACCCTTCTTACCCTAGAAATCTGGAAGCTCATGAAGCCTTTTTTATCCTGCAAGGTTTCTGTGGTGTGGTGTAAACCCATAGAGAGATTCTCCATGGTCAAAATATGGTGCTTTTTCCCTCTCTCTCTCTCTCCCTCTCTCTCTCTCTCTCTATGCCTCCCTTTTTAAGTCTGGCGACAGCCAAACATTGACCACAGCTGGTTTGGCGCCTCTGCCAAGCAGGAAGTGGTGAATTACGGGCAGGAAGAAGATGTTTGAATAAGTGAAGAGGTGGAAGGCTTTGGCTTTTTTTTTCAGGCCAGATAGCTGAAGCCTTGGCGCTCACACATTGGTGAGCAAGTCAGCTGCTGTAAATGACGGCTGTGGCCCAGGACTGCTGTGGTTTATGTGCTGATATCCAATTCAGTTTGCACTTACTGAGTAATGAAACTAAATAGCTATTCAAATGAGAAACATTCTGGCTTAGTATGCGGTGTTTTGTATCGGTCACAGACTGATTGCTGAAAAACTTCTGGAGAAATTGTGATTGCTTGATGGATTTTTATTTTTTTTTTTGCACTGGTGCTAGAGTCACAGTGCAGCTGCCGATGGAAAGCAGTGGCGTCGTCGAGCAGGAGCAATGCTGAAAATTCATTCCTGATGAAAACTGCTTTTCAGTGGGGCTCAAGAAGTGAAGTCGTTGTGTGATCACAAAATAAGGTTTACAGGGCCTCAGTTCGAGCTTATTAGTAGTGTGTGATGGGAAGTTAAAGTTTTTGCAGTGGGGGGACACGTTGATTTGGGCTTGCATAAGCGCGAATGCTGAATGAAATTGGTACTATGCTCATGGTTAAGTCACTATACTACCAGTCCTGTGTGGGCTGTGGCCTGGTGTCTGCTGACCTGCCTGTGCCTTATCGATATGCCAAATGCTTGCTTAAAATTCTCTATTAGCCCCTCCTGTGGAAACTTCCATTTGTCATTGATTCCCATACATTTACTTCCTTGAGGAAAATTTTGTTGTTTCACGATGAATGTAAACATCAGGCATCAGGCTCAGAGTCTCAGGACTGCACGGGACTATTTATCAATTCTGCTTCTACCTGCGCCCACCTGTATCACGTTGGCATGCGAGTCTGTGAGTGGGATTGTTTTGGATTCTGCCTGTGACTCGCAGCAGGTTGTCAGCTCATGTTGATCTGACTTTGAGAGTACTTCAGCTCTCAGCACCCTGATGCGCTCCCTGATTATTTCAGGGATCTCAGCTTGTGCAGCAACATCAGGACTTCACAACTAAAGTGTCAGCATTTTCTGAAAACGAAGCATAAAAGATGATGTATAACCAGATCATGATCTCGCCAATCTTGCTCGATCTTGGTAAAGACTCCTGGAATTTGCTTAAGATACTCAAAACTGAAGGGCTCCTGCCATAACTGCTGGTTGCAACAATCATGTACTGCTATCTAGCAGGACTCATTGTCGCCTGGCTTCTTCACGAACATAATAAACGTTGGCGGGGCTTTTGAGATGGCCCAGTTCAACAAAACCTCTTCAATTTGGTCATTTTAAAATGAGCCATTGCCCTGGGTCTCTCTGCCACATTTAGTTGTAAATGACTGAATAATGCAAATCTTCAGGCTGCCTTAAGTCTTTTCTGGGCTAAATTCAATTAGAAAGGCAAATAATGTAGGAAGATTAGAAAACACTATTAAGAGTGATTTGAGCCCGGCCGGTATTGTTAAAGGTAAGGGAAATGCAGATTAGGGGTATTAAATGTGCGATTTCAGGCACTTCATTGCTCTCTCTAATGCATATTTAGCCCTTTCATGCAGATGCTGGGGAATTGTAGACCTGCATTTTCTGTCGACGTGTTGAATGCTGCTTACTAATCAAATATCCCCTCACCCACTAACGCATGCATACGTACACCCACTCACTCGCGCACATGCACGGAGTTACACACACTCTCCAAGGCATACACACATTCACACAGAAATGCGCACTCACACTGTGAAACCCCCCCCCCTCCTTTTTTTTTTGTCCTCCCACACCTCCCACTCTTGCATTCAGGAATCCCTTAAACCCTGTCCTTAAAATTTAATTAACATTTAAATCAGAGGGGTTTAATTCGGAGTGCAGTGGGCATTAGCATTCATTTATGTTTGGTCTGGCAAGTGTTGCAGTGAACCACGCATGCATGGGCCGAGAGTGTGTATCCGTGCGTTTATGAATGCATTGCATGGGTTCATGTTGGTACGTGTGTGTTTAAATCTTTGTTGTACGTGCATGTGTTGCAGTTGCTTGTGGGTGCGCGGGCGTCTATGTGTGTGCGTGTGTGTAAACGTGTATGTTTTTGTAATGGAGGAGAGGGCATGAATTGGTGATGCTAAAAGCTGATGAAGGATAATAGCACCCGGCTAAAGGGAAGCTGGAAGCTGGAAGCTGGCTTTGTGGGGACATTAGAATTCGTTGTACTTCTGTCCCGCCGTTCTACCTGACTCAGTAAATGAAAAATTCATAAATTAATCCTCTGACAATAAAGATATATACACCAGAATCAATCCCACATTGATTTTCCCAGTCCGTAAAAAATAAAATAAATGAAACGAACGAGAGAAAAAAGCATCGACTGACTCTTATGTTTAACCCCTTTCTGCAGATGTAGACGCCGGCGTCCGTAAATTCCAAAATTTAATTCCTAAACAATTCTGTAATTGAATTTCCAAATGTCTAGCTTCACTTGAATAATTTTCAAAAATCTCTGTGTCACAAATCCTGAGTTCTAAAGCTTAAATAGGCTCATGCACAACAGGAAAAATTGGCAAAATTTTGTATTCTGCGCAAAGGGGTTAATATGAAATTTCTCCTCATTTGCCTTTTCCCGTATTGAGTTTTACAACTGGAAGTGTGGATATCATTATTTTGCCATCAGGGGCAGTGTGGGGAGGGGGGATTTTTAAGAGACAAGAATATAAAAGGGGAAAGCGGGTCAGAAGGAAGTGGTAATGTCTCTTTCGCACGGGGTGTTATTCTCGGCGCAGTGGAGAAGGCTGTGCAGCGGGACTGGAGCTAGCTAATAAAGTTGTCAGATGCTTGTAAGAACACAGCTGATGTGGATCCCTGGTAGGCAGCCAATGGAAAAGAGGCAGCGTTGGGCCAGCCCTGGTGGGGCCCACCCACCACAGCGAGCAGCGCCCGGCACCAGGAAAGATCAAAGAAGAGGGGAGCTATATTCCATAAATTAAAGAATGTGCAGATCCAGGCGCTCTAAAAGGAGCGAGAGGGGAAGAGAGAAAGAGACGAAATGGTTTGGAGGGGAGGGGGGGGGCGGGGGGGGGGGAGTGGGGGAGGCAGATGGAGGTGGTGCTGTGTGATTTTTTTTTTGTGTTTCTTTCATGAATTCCCACTCTATTGCCTTTTCTCCCTCTCCCTTTGCCTTCCCTTCTCAACATTTTTCTCTCTCACTCTCATCTCTTCATCTCCCTCTCTCTCTCCCTCTCAGTGCTGCGCCGCTAGTTAAGATTTTGCATTAATATCCATTAACCGCAAGCTCATTAGCCTCTGCCGTGTTTGAAATTCAAGCCACTGTGAGGCTGAAATAACCTACATACAGAGTAACCCCCCCCTTCACCCCTTAGAGTCAGAGCATATTTTTGAAAATGTTATTAAATGTGTAATGTATGTACATATATAAGAGTCTTAATGAATATACTCGATTCCGTTCTCATTATTTGTGTATCTGTAGCCGACACATCGCTAAGTTGAGCCCCTCTCTCTTTCTCTGTATCTCTCTCTCTCTCGTTTCTTGTTTTCCGGGCCTTTGAGTGGCTCCCATGTTCCTACATCTCCATTGGTTGATTAAAATCCCGACGCCATTGGACGCACCAGCGTTCACCTTCCCCCCGTCTCCAGTTTAATCCCACCCCTGCGATTCCCGCCGGCCACTTACAGCAGCTAAATGGGAGAGCCGCCCATCTGACTTTTCGGTGAACTCCTCTGCAGATATAAAATGGGGGAAAGTTTTCTCCAGGCAGTACGCTGGTCGCGATAAGGCCTCACTTGCGTGGGATATCTGAAGGCGGCCGATTGGCTGTGAGTGTAAGCAGGGGTGCGTTAATCGCGGATGTTGAAATGTTTCTCAAGGCGGAACGTGTGAGGTCGGATAAGTGAGACGCTCCACAAGGCCTTCTCCCCCAGCCCCTGCCCCACCCCCCAGTCCCCACCAAAATGCTCTGTGCTCTGGTTTTTTGGGTATCTGCGACTGCCCCTGCGTTCGGTACCAGTTCATTTTTCTGTGTTTTGGAAGGTCCTAAATTATCTGTGTCACTCTGGATTGACTTGTCATTTGTACTTTTTTTTCATTTTTTTTTTCCCATATGGGTCTATTTTAATTCGGTATATTGCTGTCCTGCAGAAGTATTGTGCTGATGTTGTTGGGTACATGACTGGTCAAAAGTTATAAGACACCTACATTTTTCTAACCGGTCAGATGAAGAGGAAATGAATGTTAAAACCTTTTTTTTTTTTTCCAAACAGCTTGCAAAATTTTAGATTAATCAAAATATTCTTCTTTTCCAGAATAATAATTGCTAAAGAGATTCATGCCATTTTTTTCTGCATAGATGGTCATTTAGTCCGGAAGGTTCACGTCCAACACAGATGTGAAAGTTTTCCTTTTTTTTTTTTATTTGCTAAACGTGGCTTTTATTTATCCTGAAATTTACTTGACTGTCCTTTAATTTACAAGGTTTTTTTTTCAGCATTTCACTGTTCACATCATTACCCTGTGCTATTTGGGGTCATGTTCATTTAAAGTTTTCCTTAAAGCCCTTAACAGTCTCATGTGAAGTGTTTTCAAACTTTTGACTAGTTGTGTGTGTTGTGCAAATTTTGCCAAAAATTCTGTAGTTTGGATCTTTTAGCAATCACATGTCAACACTTAGTTATCCTAATTTAGCACACGCATCTACAGTTCTTGTGCACATAAATAGTGGAATTTTTTTAAATCATCAATGTGATATTGTTCAGTTGAGGGGTTTTAAGCCAATCACAAATGCAGAAATTCTTTACTCCGCCCTCTGTTCAGGTTACTCTGTCCCTGGCCGATTATCCAAATGCTAATGCCTCCCTAAAGAAGGCCTTGTCTGCTCGGAGTGTTTGGATAAAACCTTTAGCAGCGATTAAAACTGTTTGCTTTGGTATCTGCGTGAACACGCCTTTCCAAAGGGGCTCCATCCCTGTGTGCTGTCAGTCAGATTAACCCTAATGCATCAGAAATCCCCCACCGTCCTGACGCGGGAGTGTCGCGGCTTGCCTGTGACTCCTCAATTAGCCCAGCCGGGCTATCACTGGGACCGTACCTACTCTAGCCAAGTGTTAGGTCGCCAGATCTGCCGCCTCCATTCACCAGATGTGCACACTGTCTGTAGGAGGCTGTCGATGAAGAGTTGCGCCAGTCATTGAGTGTGAATTAATTTTGTTTTCTGAAGTCATTATGGTTTAAGGTCACAATTTTCATTGGAAATTCTTAACTGATGTTACAAACAGTCTCGCTAATTGAACGCAAGAGAGCTCTAAAACACAAATGTAGAATTTTGGAAAGAAAAATAAATCTTTAAAAAAACCCTCTCAAGGTTGATCAAAGTTTTTTTTTTTTTTTTTCGTATACTGGGAGTCCAAGTATCAATTTGTGGTTTCCAACATCCTGTGGGTAGAGGGCTGTCGTAGGCATGAACGTCACGGTGTTGCAGAATAGGCACAAGTCACCTTTTTGGTCATCTCACCTGATGTTTAGTTTGTTGCTCTAACAGTGCCGCGGCCCTGGTTTCATCACGCCCCAAACGGCTGCAGCAAATTAAATGGCGAAGGAATAAACAAACAGAAACAAAGTGTGTTTGAACTCTGGATGAACGTGCAACTGTCAGAGTTTGCAACCCTCAGGTCTCGCCACCCCCCCCGTACTGTTCTGCTGCTCGCTGAGGGCTTGCGCTCCAGCGCTCTCCTCTCCTCCCTCTCGCTCATATCCACTTGACAGCCTTGGGAGGGAGAGAGAGAGGGAAATGAAGAGAGGAGGGGAAGGAGAAACAAATAACCAGGCTTTTTTTTCTGTATCCGTGATCACAAACCCAGCCTGCGATGGCCCGGAGGTTGGAATAATTATCTCTGGTGGCCGCACGGATCTTAATGTCAGTAGCTGCGATCCAGGGGCAGCGGAATTAAAGAGCACGGAAATCTGGCAGGAGAGCAGACGTTCGCTCCAGGCTTCGCCGCCCGCCCGCCCTGCCTCGTTTGATACCACGGCCCTTTGTCGAGATCCGTGTTTTTTCGCGTCCAACCAAACGCGACTCTGTCTGCATCTAATCTCCCCGCGCTTTTATCATCAATTTCATTCCTCTGATTTTTTTTCTGTCTTTTTTCCTCTCCCGTTTTGTGATTATGAATCTAAGAGGAGATTACGGGGATTTGTCCTGAGTGGTAGCTGCTGTTCACGTTTGGGCAGATAGGTGGCAGTCTTCTGTTATTTTGGAGGAGCTGAAGAGCTGCGCATCTCCCCCTCTCTGTGGGTTTTCGTGTTGCATCTCTCCCTCTCCCGCCTGTTTCCCTCGCTTGTTCGCAGAGAATCGCTCGGCTGCAGATTAACCCGTCACTTTATCATTTGACAAGACCTTCATTTTTATTCAATAGGATTGTGACGAGGCCCTAAAATCTCCCGTAGTCATTTGCCTGGGCTGCCCTTTCTCTTGGAAACCCGCACATCCTTTTGCAGTTCCCGCCGTCTGCCTGGGTCTCCCTCGTCATTTCGCGATGGTCGGATTTCCAATTGGCCTGCCGCTTTTCCCTCATGGCTGGCAGATGCCCCTGAGAGTGCAGGGAGTGAGCACTGCTGGGATATCCTTGCACTGTCACCCAGATCAGAACCGAGGTTTACATTTTCAGATAGGCCGGGCACTTTGGACTTGGAGGATGCACCAAATCAACATTGCGACGGCAAATTCAAATTCTTCATCAACATGATGAAATTCAACTTAGTCTGCCAGTTTGCCAGTACCGAGAAAAGTGCATAAATAGAACATATTCGATTAAATGTCAATATTATCGATTTATACGCACAAGCTATATGCAACATTACCCAACACTATCACCACGTCAGACCCCCCCCCACCTAACACTTTCCACCTTGCTTAATCCCCCATAATCAACTTTACCATCATGCTAAACCTCAACACTACCATCATATTAAGTCCTCCATCCAGTGATATCACTATTTTAAACCTCCTACCTACCCAACACCACCATCATGTGAACCACCCCACTAAACACTAGTGAACATCCCTCCTACCCATCTCTACCACTGTTAAACCTCCCTCTCAGCCAACACCACTTCCAATGTTAAGATAGAACTATCAAGCATAAAATTCTTTATTTCATCACTTCCATCAAATTGCTTTATTGATATGAGAAGCAAACATTCAAATTAGCTGGGATGGAGGTGATTTGCATAAATTATGCAAATTAAGTGTCCAAGATGGCTGCCGCAAAGGGGCTTATCATGACTGTTTCGATACACCATACCTCACGAACTAATAGACACATCTACTTCTAATTTTGCACACAGGTTGCCTGATCCCGCATCTATGGGCTAAACCTCTTAAAGTCGGATACTTTAACGAAAAGCAAAGGTTTTTTGAAATTTTGTTCTTGACGTGAAATTTCTCTTCCTCATTACATATTCAGTACCCCCTGAAATTTAAAGGCCATATTTTTTAGGCCCTTGCTGTATACTATTTATGTTCCAAACTTCATTAAAATCGGACTAGCGGTTTTTGAGGAATGGCGCTTGAAAAATGTGGAAATGGTCATGATATTTTTATAGCAGTAATCTACCTTAAACCTCTCCCCTCCCCGACAGTGCCAGCAAGTTAAACCTCCCTCTTACCCAACACTACTTCCATGTTAAACCTCATTCCTACCCAACACTACCACCATGTTAAACATCTCTCTTACCCATCACTATTGGCATGTTAAACCTCCCTCCCTCACTCAGCCTACCACCATGTTAAACCTCCACACCGGAAGGTGCTTCGGTCATTGAGGTTCGCAGCCTTTGGTTCGCATGATGAGTGAATTCGTTGCTGGCGTCCTACACCTCCTCATTTCGTCTGTATATTCCTGTCCCTCAGCAGCAGCATACGAGGAGAAAACCCTTTTCGTAAAGAAATAAAATGATTGTAATTTTTCAATGTAATTACAGATATATGCCTTGGAACTACAGCCATTATCAGGCCTGTCTACTGACGTTTTTAACTGCGTAATTATTAGTTTGCAGTTTTGAGCGCAGGCGTTGGGTCTAGATCACTTAATTCCATATGAAGCCTCAAATTAGAGAAGGCATGGGAAATTTCCGTCATTATCAGGTTTAACCTGTGTCCCTCCCTATGTGCCCAATCACAATCCAGCTCTACTCTCGCCCTCTCATGCTTTAGACGAGGTGAAAATCTGACTGCAATAACGTTTCTCGTAAAATCTTACCAGCAGGGGTTGGTCAGGAATTTTTTTTTTTATGTGGCAATTTAAATGATGGTAAAGATTTTTAAAACTGTGTTACTAAGAGAAATGTCGGAATGTGCTTTTCCAAAAATGGCTTTCTTTCTCTCTCCCTCCCTCTCTCTCACTCTCTCTCGCTCTCTCTCGCTCCTTTGTTTGATGATCTCCGAGGGCTGTAGCTGCTTTCTCGCCCAGATGAAATGGTGGGTGAAATATTTCAGGCTCTATATGTGGGGTGGCTGAAAATAACAGCATTCATTTAACTATTACGGACACCTGGTGACTGCCCGCTTTTTCCCCGGTCAAAAGACTGTTTGCAGTTAATGTTAGCAAACCCAGCGGTGGCTGGCTGCATAAGCAGATTATGAGTAATTGTATGTGTGTATGTGTTCTAGGGGAGGTGGAGACCCACATTTCCATCAGCCCTGAATGTGATATTGGCTCCTGCTGGCTGTTTTGTGTCTCTTATGAAAGCCCGCGTGGAGGCTGGGCACCTATTGAGTGTTCGGGGCTCATGAAGTTGCCTACGTGCTGTGAAGGGTTTTGATCTTGGCTGTGGCAGTTATGTTCCTGATAAAATTGGAAACCCCCTTCCGCCCCCCTCCCTCGCTCCCTCGCTCCCTCGCAGGAACACCTGCATTTCAGCCTGGCTTAAGATGGAAATGATCTCTCACTGAACCCTTTCTTTTTTTAAATGAAGATGGAAAGTGGTTGCTTTGAAACAAACAAAAAAAAATTAACTTCAGGCAAAATAACTTTTTTTTTTCCCCCTTTTACAGTTTTCTATGTGCTAGTTTAGTGCAGTGGAGGGGAACTGGGTCTGTAAATCAAGTGTTGCGGGTTTGGCTCTAAGCTGGGGTGCTGCCACTGTGCCCTTAAGCAGTGTATTTTCCCTGAAGAGTTTCAGTTTATTTTCAGCTGTTTTAATGGTTTCTGCTCACAAAGAATTGAGGCCGTGGATCACTGGTCCAAGGCGGATGTGTTAGAGGCTGGAAGGTAATGTATACAGGTTCGGGTTTATAGAGCGGTGTGTTTGTACGATCCTGAGAGGTGGGTGGTTCCGTCTCAGAAGGAGACGGAAGTCATATCTCTGTTTAATAAGCGCACAGTCCTAAGATCTGTGGAGAAGCTGGTATTGGGCCAGCTGAGAAATATTCTCTAAGACCTGGGGATCATTAAAAAGCAGAAACTATACCCCTTCCCTTTTGTAACCACCTTTAATAGCCTTCGTATTGCGTTTTTGTGGGGGCGGGTGTCCAAGTATTATTTTTTTGAGGTTTAACATGATTGCCGCTCTTTTATGCACAGGGCATTACTCACTCAGGCTCATACCTGGATGAAAGCACTTCCAGGCTATGCTCTTCCTCTTGGTGGCCCCATAGAGCCGGGACAGCCTCTGCACCCTGCGCCCTGTAACCAGGGGGCCCCGTGGGGACCTGAGTTCAGGGCTGTATTGAGTCAGGGCAGCTGCTGCCCGAGTGAAAGCACTCACTCTGACCCTGTTAGTTATGTAGGTGTTTTACCAATTGGTTGTGTGGTGTGGTGAGTTAGCAGTCAGACAAAACCCTCACCCAGTTTATTCAACCCTTTTAAGAGTCGGTTTTTTTATTATATATTTTTTTCCTGAATTGGTGCTCTTAGACTCTATTGCTCTCACCTACCCAGGACGATTTTTATATATGTATAAAATATTTGGATTATTTCAATCACAGTTTCTTTGGTTTGATAGTACACTGAAATGCTTGAACAGCGCCTGTTGTAAATGCAAAAGCGCCCATGTCTTATCAGTGAGGGCCATCCAGGCTTCGAAAGCCTGACCCACCTGTGGACCGGCATTCTCTGTGTGGTCTCCTCAGAATCAATAAAAAGCAACGCAGCGGTATGCTGGAATGCAAGGCGAATTCATGAGAGAAAAAAGGGCGACACTACTGGCCCATTTCAAAATGAGATCTTCACACTGTCCTGTGTGTTTGTCGGCTGGCCTTTCGCGTGGCATTGACTCGTTCTTTCTTTATTGTGGGACCTTGCATGTGTGTGTTTATGTTTATTTACTCGTTATTACATACATGAGCATTTGTAGGATACATTTGTATGTGTGCATCTGTTAATTTGTGTAGATGTGTATTGTATACATGTGTGTGTGCGCGCGCGTGTGTGTGTATGGTACTTGCATCCTAGTACAAGTATGTTTATCCGTTAGCAGCTTTTCTCTCTTGGACGTGGGTAATTCCATATTATAATCATACAATTTATAAAAAAAATTCCCTGCCTGACCCTGTCAGAATCAGGTGATTTTTTCCAACCATACTTGTAGTATATTTAATGAAGCCATGCAAAAATTCACCTTCATACTCTTCATACTCCCTTCATACAAATATGGTAACTTTCACAATATTTAATTTGTGTGACATGTTTTTCTTGCAGTTTTGAGCCCTCATGACTCCATGAGTATTGGAGATGGCCGCATGAAATTTTCAGGAAGGAAAAACACATATGAGCACGTGTTTTAACACATATGTTAAAAACTGCCGCCAGATCAATTTTACATTTTACTCCAGGTGTCACAATCTAAAGCCAAAGTCTCATTTTTGTTCAGTACAATTTTATTCTATTACCAACTTTGAGCATCACTTTTATGTGATGTATCCTAGTTTTAATAGCAAAATTGAAACAATTTATTTTCTATGACATTGAGTTATAGACGCATGCATTAGTACCCTGGATATGTTATCTTTTTTCCGAAAATTTGCCAGAGAAAACTTAGAAAATGCATTTTGGGTACGTTTTCAAGGGTCATAATCACCATGTGATATATGATAGGTGGTTGGTCAAAGCAAGTTAAAACATATGGAAGGTCTTATTGTTCGCTACATTTCATGCCAGGCTCATCTTCTAGCCATGATTTCTTCTGTGTCTCAATAATTTTCTATATGTTCAAATTTTAACACTTGCAAATGTTGCTTATGGCTGTGAATTGGAGAAACAACAATGTTTTATGTAATAGTTTGGACAGGTTGCATCAATCGAACAAGTTTTTGAAATATCCACTGTGCTCAAACTACTTTTTACTGGATTAACATGAATGGGAAAGGGATCACAACAGTTCTTCAATCAAAATTAATGTTTGTCCAAATGAAACTTATGGTGCAAGAAAATCATCACAGCAGTGTCCTCCACTATCAAAGCAATCCCAACACAAAGAGAAACCAATTTTTTCCATTGTCCGAAAATTTCACTAATTGAAGACGTTTTTGATTTCTGCAAAAGGTTGTCTTGTGCCTCAAATCCTGACTGAAAACACCATTGGTACTGGTATGCAGATCCATGATGATTTGTCACCATGTTGTTTGGGTGTTGGCCTTTCATATTATATTCCCAGACATACTTTATGGCTCCAGCTAAGTTTCAAATGCTCACGATAGCCTGCTGGGAAAACCCTACTGTCATGACATTGTGATTATCAAAACTTGGCATGTTGCTGATGAAATCAGCTAAAGGTAGATGTTAAACTTGTAAACAACTTCTTTGTATGTGTTCAGTACGTGAATAGTGCTCATTTACTCTGCATTATCATTGTTATAATTCCTTGAGGTTATGGAATTTCAAATTTACATTTTCCAAGTGTCAAAATATGCCAATTTTGGAAAATTATTTTTACTTTGACTGAATCATGGTCAAAAGATGGTGACGTGAAAGTCTACCCAAAATACATTTTGTAAAGTTTTCTCTGGTGAAATTTCAGAAAACAGACAATACATGCAGGGTAGCAATGCTTGTTTCTATTATGCTATGTAATAGATATTAAATTGGGGCCGTTTTGTTCTTGACACCGTGATATATCATATGATATTGATGCTCAGAGTCGGCTATCAAAAAAGTTGTACTGAACAAGAACAGGATTTTGGCTGTAGATTATGACACCTGAAGTGGGGAAAAATTGTTTTGGTGGCAGTTTTTAACCGAGCTCAATTGTTTTTTTTCGTTCATGAAAATTTCATGTAGCTATCTCCTTTACTTGTTAAATTATGATTGTTCAATCATTCAAAAAAAATCACACAAATTGAAAAGCACAAAATTTAGACCCACCGCTACGTACTTTGAGGGCCTCCAACTCAAGAAATATTCATAGTATGCTGGTAAAATTTTGCCAACAGTTGATTCTGAAACGGACACATGAGAGTCATTGATTGATTTTTCAAAGAATGGCCCACATGCAAAATAAACGCACTGAGTGTGTATAAATGTGTTTTTGTGTCCATATCTGTGAGAATAAGCATGTTACTGTGTGTATGAAACATGTGAGTGTGTCCATTTCAGGGTGTGCATAATATCTGTGATGCTTGTGCAGTATGTGTGTGTGTGTGTGTGTGTGTGTCAGTGCGGTTGTAAAGTGAAGTTAATGTTTACAGTATGTGTGTGACTAATACGTAAGCTGCGCTTGTGAGTAATGTCTGTGTCTTTTCTCTGCTCTAATGTATGTGTGTAGTAGTATATGTGAATATGTCTGTGTAGTATGTCTGTGTACGCATTTTTGTGTGTGTGTGAGTGTGGGCTTGTATAGCTATACTTGCTTGAACCAGCTCTTTAGAAATTGCAGATGATGAGGACATTTGGGTGATTCTCAAGAAACTGTCCTGTCTTTTGCAAAAACAATTTTAGGTAAATTTTGCTAGTTTTTCTCTCATTAGTAGCAAGCAGGGTCTCAATTAACTGGCTGAATTAAAATGAGAGATCAATAGATGTTTTTTTAATACATTTTCAGAATGATTTATTGAGTCATTGACCAAATAAGCTCATTACCGTCACACATTTTCAATTGATGATAACTGAATATGTATGAAAGGTAGACCTATTTTTTTCATGTATGTTTTGTTAATAGTTCAGAATAGCCGCATAGTGTAAACATTCAGAGAAATGTTTATTGATATAATAATTTGACAAAATTGCGTTTTATACAAAATTTTTCCTGTAATGTGAATTTTACAAATAAATAAATAATGTCAATTCAGTAATCTGAAAAGACTTGACAAATAGTTCCTGTGCAAAAATAAAATTTGAAGTTATCACTCATTCCCATCCAATTGTTTACATATACTGCAAGTGTTACGTTAATGAAAGCTGTTAAGGTAATGGGAAACTTTGTTACGGTAATGACCTCACATGGCATTCATACATCACAGAAGCTGTGTTTATAGTATTCACAAATTAGGCTATAGGGTCCAAACTCTTTCACTGCTTATCATGTACGGCTACATTAGAATTACTGAATAATTAGATTGCCTTGGGTAATGACAAATTAAGCTTGACTTTTCAAAAAAACAATGAATCAAGAGCAATTCATAACAGAAGGTTTAATGCAACCACAATCAATACAATGTATACAATAACATTTTCAGATAATTAAGAGCAATTCATAAAAAATAAAAAAGTATAGCATAAAAGTATAAAAGATATTAAAAAGTTGAATGGTAGCTGAATAGCTGAAAGTCTTGAGAGCATTTTAAAGTTTGAATGACGTCTCCAGCTGAAAGTAGTAGTTGAAGTTTAAAGAGGCTGATGATTTGCAGTATTTGAACATTCTCTACATTTATTTTGAATGAGGAAAATTTTTCAGAAAAAGCTAAATATTTAAAAAAAAGTATAAATATCTTCAAAAAGTTGAATGGAAGTCCTAATGTCCTGAATGAGCTGAACGTTTTGATATTTGAATGGTTTTTCTAGCACAAAGTATGAAGGACTAGTTAGACTGCAAAAAACGGCAGAAGAAGTCAGAATAATAAGAACATGTCAAGATTTGGTTAAAAATAGTGTGAATGCTGACTCAGCATTCACGCTAATAACAGTGTTTCCCACAGAATTTTTGGAGAATATGGAGGCACGTGTGGTGGCTGACCTATGTCTGGGGGGTCATTCTCACTTTGTTGAGCGGGGGGGAGGAGAATCATTCTCATTTTTTAGAAGGAGTGGGGGGTGTGGGAAAATTGCGCAAATTCCATGTCTTCCTTTCTTATTTTTCAGTGTTATTTTTTTTTTTTACGTGCGCATGTATGCTCAACTCGCGCAAATTGCACATATTGCGACTATGGCGGCGGTAAATTAGACAATGGCGGGCCTCAAAAAAACAAGGGTAAAGATGGGGGTAGCTTTTCCTAGGTGTAAAGAGCTAATGAAGAAGAAAGAATTTCAAAGGGATGCTGGAGTTGCCTGCTTTCTTCTCGACTGGTAAGTAAACTGGTACAAGCTTTTTTCATTGCTTGGTTGTGTAATTTGTTATATAGGCAGCATAACAGTAGAACATGTGTAGGTAAACAGTGTCGTCCTTGAAAAGCAGCATAGGCTATGTTTGATGAAATAAGGGTTGCATTTCATCATGCCCACTACCTCCATCAGTACGTTTCTTAGGAAAATAGACAGCGATGGTAAAAGATGGTCTCACGCCTGCCAAAGTTGTAATATTATTGTTTGACAGGGGCAAATCCAAGATGACAGACTCGCGTTTGACAGTTGTAGGGAGCAATTTTAGCAATTTTGATGACTTAGCATCTGAAATTCAGTCAAGAAAATTTCGAGTTTAATTTCTTGTGCTGCTATGTGGTAAACCATGTTACTGATGACGCACCAGGTTGCTAGGGCACGCGCATCCCGCATTCACGATATCAATATTACAAAGCCCCCTCTCAATAATAAAATCCTCCAAAACACATTGGCGCCTCCTTTTAAAATTGTACAGGCAAATAAAAAGCCAGAAAAAAGTGGAGATTAGATACGTAATTCTTTCTACACAAGAGTTAACTACTCCTTCTTTCTGTATATCTCCCCATTTAAAACTACCAAGGTGGACCCTGCAGTGCGCTGAGTAGGAATTAGGCATACTCAGGTATGGTACGATATTACTAATGAGTAAGGTGACCAGCGGGGAGAGGGGACAGTCACTCTGTGGCATGGTACCGAATAATCGTACCTTGTTCAAAAGCGGTCTGAGAGTTTGTATTAAAAACATACACTCCACCATAGACCGCAGTTCAGACCGGTATTGTGAAGTGGTATTGGATGACATGATGTCATAGCTTCAGGGTACATAATGGCAACCGTAGTTGCAACACGCCTTAGAAAAAGCGAGGCGCTAGAGAGCACTATTTGTTTGAATGCAAAATATAATTTCTCCGCTTGATGGGAGAAATTTCTACACAATGTACCTTTAAAAATCACAGGAATGAGTTACAGACTTACTTTTTATATGCTCAGAAATAGAGATTTTTCAACTTCTCGTTTCGGCAAAATGAACACTAATATGGTGTTCAGCATAATTTCCTGAGCATTTGGGAAAAAAAAAGTAAATCTGTAACCCATTCCTGTAATTTTTAATGAATTTTTAAAGAAAAAAAACCCTGAATTTCTAAAGAAAAAAATGAAATTGGCTTAAAAAAAGAACAAATAAATAATTTAAAGAATGCTGCTACAGGGATACATTTGAATGAGGAATTATTAGAAATATACTTGTATCAAGACTGGCGGTATGATTTAAATCCATTCAACTTTGCTTACTCTAGTCAATATAGTTAATCTCCACTTCTGTCTAATGCTACTACTCCTAGTACCAACCAACCCCTACAGTATAACCCCTAGAAAACCAACCACAAAATTTGGAGCTCTGATTATGTATGTATATATATATATATATATATATATATATATATATATATATATATTTAAATTACCGTAACACGTCATTTCATTACCGTAACAGCCTTGTATATGTTACGGTAATGAATGGCAGTCCCATGTTGCTAGCAATAATTAGCATAGCTAGCATGACTCGGCAGAAATATTTTCACTAACAGTTTGGCTCTGTAAAAGTTTCTTTTCCACAGAACATAAATTAATTATCTTCAAAACTATTTTAAATATACCCTGTTATGGTAATGAACAGTAGTAGTGTGCCAAGGAGTGAATGTAATTACAATCTTTAAAATATCTACCGGAAGAACTTGAAAGATGATCTTACCTGGTAGCCATTTTGAAACTTCTCTTCCACACAATGCATTATGAGACAAAAAAAAACTTAATTTATTGGAACACAGATATTTTAATTGAGCCAAATATCTCTGTTACGGAAATCTGTTACTGTTCATGCTCCAGACACATGTATTTGGCCCAGAAAATTCACTAATGGTTGGCCCAAAATGATAAAACTGCTATTTCAAGGGTATAACCCCAACCATTTTTTGTATATATATATATATATTATAATATTATAGGGATGTATTGTGATAATTTTGGGTTTAAGGTAAAAAACAGAAGTCCGGACACATTACGGTAATGAACTTTTTGGTTTAAAAGTTGTCATAAAATATAAAGTTATCCATCAAATGCAAAGACATCAGTAGTCCTACAAATTAGTACATACCATAGTTTGATATATAATACAGAAGTATGATTGTTTTAGTAGTTTAGTCTATCTAATCCTTTCGGACATGACAAAATGCAATTTCGTGAGAATCGCCCATTTAGGGCTGTCAGGACATTTTGGGTGGTCCTCAAGGAGGATTAAGAAGGATTATGGCTAATTGGTTGAAGTTAGCGTTACGGTTACAGTTAGGGTTAGGCTAAGGCTTGGGTTAGGGTTAAGTATAATTCGGTCAGGGTTGGGGAAAGGAATTGTAAGTCAATGCAGTGTCCTCACAAGGATAGCTACATGTACGCGAGCGTGTGTGCTTTAGAGTGTGTGTGTGCGCGCACGTGTGCATGTGTGTGTGTGTGCTCGTGTTTCTCGCTCCCCTCTGAGACGCAGAGAGTGAATACGCCTCACATTTAGAGCTGCTTTAATGGCCTGCGTGGAGTCTTTAGCTGCCCTGAATCCCAGACCCTTTCTGCCAGATAATTGCACTTTGAGTCTTTTGCCTCATCTTTCGCCTGAAAACCAAGCTTATTGCAGCTGAGAGAATCTCCCACAAAAACCGCAAGTTGTCCTTGTGCATAAAAGTAGATTCTGCACTTCAACACCTTTTCAAATTAATATTTGTGATGGGTCTATTCTGCACCCCGGAGTTTCTGTTCCCTGGCTTTGTTCCTGTGTTTGATGTAATGGATGGAGGGACAAAAAAGACCGCGGGGAGAGTGTGTGAAAATGGTAGTTAAGTGGGCTTAAGGGCTGCTTCAGTAGTTTTTGAAAGGGTTGCGGAGTGAATAGGCCCTCAGTGTGCTTAGCAGTGGAGCTGTAAACAGACAGGTCCAACACAAAGGTGCGGCTGAAACAAGTGCGTGCATAACCCCAGCTCGCCCCGCCCTCTCCTGCCTCCTTCTCTCCCTACATCCCTCCCTCCCTCGCTCCCATCCTCTTGGTGACATCTGCCCAATCCTCACAATGTCATCCTGCTTCTTCTCTCCCCCCCACCCATCTCGCCGGCCGGTTAAAAATCTTTTGTTTGGTTAATTGCGACGAGTGTTATGTGCGAGTCTTTCGGAGATCTGCTGCAGACAATCAGACAATCGGCCGCTTTAATGAGGTGTGCTAGCGGCTTCACTGGACGGGCTCGTCTTTTTTTTTTTTTTTTTAACATCATTGGCCATGCTGAGTCTTTAGCTCCGCCCCCTCCTCGCACCACTTTATCATCGTCCTGATTTAATTTGCCTCCGAGTAAGTAACCAAAAAAAAACAAAACGCCGTTTTTATTATTTTTATCGTGTTTTCTGTTAAAAAACTGTGTATTTGGTGCCCAGCCACAGCACATTTTCTTGCTGTGCTGTGATCACCTTGTCCCACGCCGCCATTCCCCTACCCTGCACCCAATTTCTCGTCCAATACCGCTATCCCCCTTCCCCATGCTGAGATTTCTCACATCTAGTACAGCCATCCCCCTCCCCTACTCCTCAGTTTCTCACATCAAGTACCATTATCCCCCTCCTCTACACCTGATTTCACCCATCCAGTGCGGCTATCCTCTTTCCTTATGCCTTGATTTCTCACATCCAGTACCGCTATCCCCCCTCCTCTACGGCGACATTTCTCATGTTCACTCCCAGCACCACTCCATTCCTCTTCGCCCAAGCTCTTACCTCTAGTACGGCTATCCCCTTCCCCTACGCACAGATTTCTCACCTCCTGTATCACTATCCCCTTCCCCAACGCACAGATTTCTCATGTCCAGTATCGCTATCCCCTTTCCCAACGCAGATTTCTCATGTCCAGTATCGCTATCTCCTTCCCCTACGCACAGATTTCTCACCTCCTGTATCACTATCCCCTTCCCCAACGCACAGATTTCTCATGTCCAGTATCGCTATCCCCTTTCCCAACGCAGATTTCTCATGTCCAGTATCGCTATCCCCTTCCCCAACGCACAGATTTCTCACCTCCTGTATCACTATCCCCTTCCCCAACGCACAGATTTCTCACCTCCTGTATCACTATCCCCTTCCCCAACGCAGATTTCTCACGTCCAATATCGCTATCCCCTTCCCCTACGCACAGATTTCTCACCTCCTGCATCACTATCCCCTTCCCCAACGCACAGATTTCTCACCTCCTGCATCACTATCCCCTTCCCCAACGCACAGATTTCTCCCCTCCTGTATCACTATCCCCTTCCCCAACGCGCAGATTTCTCATGTCCAGTATCGCTATCCCCTTCCCCAACGCACAGATTTCTCATGTCCAGTGTCGCTATCCCCTTTCCCAATGCAGATTTCTCACCTCCTGTATCACTATCCCCTTCCCCACCCCACAGATTTCTCATGTCCAGTATCGCTATCCCCTTCCCCAACGCAGATTTCTCATGTCCAGTATCGCTATCCCCTTCCCCAACGCACAGATTTCTCCCCTCCTGTATCACTATCCCCTTCCCCAACGCAGATTTTTCATGTCCAGTATCGTTATCCCCTTCCCCAACGCGCAGATTTCTCATGTCCAGTATCACTATCCCCTCACCT
This sequence comes from Gymnothorax reevesii, assembly GCA_029721435.1. Taxonomy (NCBI): domain Eukaryota; kingdom Metazoa; phylum Chordata; class Actinopteri; order Anguilliformes; family Muraenidae; genus Gymnothorax; species Gymnothorax reevesii. The sequence goes on along the minus strand of CM056580.1, from coordinate 30,478,068 downwards.
GTGCACAGATTTCTCATGTCCAGTATCGCTATCCCCTTCCCCTATGCACAGATTCCTCATGTCCAGTATCGCTATCCCCTTCCCCTATGCACAGATTCCTCATGTCCAGTATCGTTATCCCCTTCCCCAACGCGCAGATTTCTCATGTCCAGTATCACTATCCCCTTCCCCAGTGCACAGATTTCTCATGTCCAGTATCGCTATCACCTTCCCCTATGCACAGATTCCTCATGTCCAGTATTGCTATCCCCTTCCCCAGTGCACAGATTTCTCATGTCCAGTATCGCTATCCCCTTCCCCTATGCACAGATTCCTCATGTCCAGTATCGCTATCCCCTTCCCCTATGCACAGATTCCTCATGTCCAGTATCGTTATCCCCTTCCCCAACGCGCAGATTTCTCATGTCCAGTATCACTATCCCCTCACCTGTGCACAGATTTCTCATGTCCAGTATCGCTATCCCCTTCCCCAGTGCACAGATTTCTCATGTCCAGTATCGCTATCCCCTTCCCCTATGCACAGATTCCTCATGTCCAGTATCGCTATCCCCTTCCCCAGTGCACAGATTTCTCATGTCCAGTATCGCTATCCCCTTCCCCTATGCACAGATTCCTCATGTCCAGTATCGCTATCCCCTTCCCCAGTGCACAGATTTCTCATGTCCAGTATCGCTATCCCCTTCCCCAGTGCACAGATTTCTCATGTCCAGTATCACTATCCCCTTCCCCAGTGCACAGATTTCTCATGTCCAGTATCACTATCCCCTCACCTGTGCACAGATTTCCCATGTCCAGTATCGCTATCCCCTTCCCCAGTGCACAGATTTCTCATGTCCAGTATCGCTATCCCCTTCCCTGTGCACAGATTTCTCATGTCCGGTATCGCTATCCCCTTCCCCAGTGCACAGATTTCTCATGTCCAGTATCGCTATCCCCTTCCCTGTGCACAGATTTCTCATGTCCAGTATCGCTATCCCCCTCCCCAGTGCACAGATTTCTCATGTCCAGTATCACTATCCCCTTCCCCAGTGCACAGATTTCTCATGTCCAGTATCACTATCCCCTCACCTGTGCACAGATTTCTCATGTCCAGTATCGCTATCCCCTTCCCCAGTGCACAGATTTCTCATGTCCAGTATCGCTATCCCCTTCCCCTATGCACAGATTCCTCATGTCCAGTATCGCTATCCCCTTCCCCTATGCACAGATTCCTCATGTCCAGTATCGCTATCCCCTTCCCCTATGCACAGATTTCTCATGTCCAGTATCGCTATCCCCTTCCCTGTGCACAGATTTCTCATGTCCAGTATCGCTATCCCCTTCCCCAGTGCACAGATTTCTCATGTCCAGTATCGCTATCCCCTTCCCTGTGCACAGATTTCTCATGTCCGGTATCGCTATCCCCTTCCCCTATGCACAGATTCCTCATGTCCAGTATCGCTATCCCCTTCCCTGTGCACAGATTTCTCACCTCCTGTATCACTATCCCCTTCCCCAACGCACAGATTTATCTCCTCCTGCACTGCTATCCTCCTCTTCACCCAGATTTCTCATGTCCGCTCCGGCCATCCCCCTCTCCTACGCCTAATTTCTCACAGCCAGTACTGCTATCCTCTTCCCTTATGCCCCGATTTCTCACGTCCAGTACCGCTAGTCCCCTCCCCAACGCCCCGTGTTCTCACGTTCAGCACTGCTATCCCCTTCCCCTACACGCAGATTTCTCAGAATAGCCCGATGATGAGCTTTAATGATCAGCAGCCTGGGCTCTGTGCTTCACATTGTTACTCCAGTGAGCAGGAGGACATGGGCTTGGGGGTTAAATGACTGACTGCATCACCAGCTGAATAAAATGTGCTTTTCCGTCTTTCTTTTTCTTTGTGGGGGCACCCATGTGCTGAGGATAAAGACTGTTAAAAAAAATTGTGAAATATTCATAAGCTGTTCATTATATTCCTGCTCTTATGAAGATTAATTAATAACCCCACTTCATGTAGTCAAGCGATTTTAATTTAAGCCCAAATCTACACTTGTATGAAGTTATGAAGGGCAGTGCCTTTTTTCCCCATATCCCTTTTCCCTAATCACACTGTTACTACAAAAGACCAGCTCCATTATTACTTCTTTACCACAGAAGAAAGGATTGGAGGACAGGACAGGGGTTGCTGCAGTTTGACACTGAACAATTAATCTTTCTGTAAGCATTGGCAGCCAGGAAAGGACACAAATGGATCACTCCCATTAACTGTGGGAGTGTCGGTAGGGATTTTAACAAGCCTTTACCAGAGTCCATTTTCTCAGTAATGAAAAAGGGAATAAGTGTCCCTGTGTAAGCCAGAAATGTGCACTTAAAGTTTTGTCTATTTCTGCTTAAAACACCTTTTCGCATGCTGGAAGTCTCCCTGTGATCTGAGTGTGTGTGTGTGTGTGTGTGTGTGTGTGTGTGTGTGTGTGTGTGTGTGCGCGCGTGCGTGTGTGCGTGTGTGTGTGTGTGTGTGTATGTACGGTGAACAGTGAGCCCCCTGTTAGTCATCAGTGGTACCTCAGCCCCAGCCTAACAGAGCGTGTGTGATATATCATCAGCTGCGATCACTGAGTTAGCCAAGTGACTTCACTCGGTTCCCCGAAACTCACATACAACTGTGACTAGGACTGAAATGAGAGGAGTTGTTCCAGGTTTCACTCGACCGTTATCCGTCTAAACCGGTAATCCTGCTTTGTGACATACTATTGCCAGCTCTCAAATTAATTAGGGAGCTACAAGCTTTGTATAACAAGTGTTTATTTGGGATTGTTAGGAAATGGCTCCAAGCTGCTCCAGACTTGTTTTTGTACAGGAGCCAAGGGCCTGATTTATGAAGACCTTTTAATATTAATAAAAACTGATAACACAACTGGCGATTGGTGCAAAATGAAGATCTTGATCAATCATTGGTTAGGTAATTTGTTTGGATGCAGGGGTATTCTATTGTCAACTCACATGAAGAACAAAATGTAAGTGAGTTATTGGGCATAATTTTAAACCTGAGCATTCAAAATAAAAAAAATTAAGTTTCATTATCAATGAATCCCAACAATCGCATAAATATAATTTCCTGTTTAAAAAGACAGTGGAGCTGCAATGAAATTTGAAATATGATAAATAACATTAAAATAAACAGCATTTCAATTATAAAATGTACGCAGAGGACCTAACAATATATTGCACTCTGTTTTCCTCAGCAGGAAGAGATGATGAGGGGTTAAATTTAGGGGATTAGTGGTTTCCTTATGTTAGCTTGTGATGGCTAATTTAGAGAATGGCATTAATAATATGAATGGAGGTCAACTCAGTTTTAACGAAATCATCGGGGCTTAACCGCGTTAACGGGGCTTTCCATCTTTCTCCCAAATGACACATGCTGAAGTCACCAGAACCCAGTGAAAATGGGTATGATTCCGAGTGATTTTGAATATCTGACAAAAATTTATCTTTAAGTGGACTGGTTTAATAGGAAAAATGTGGTTACTGAGCATTATGTGCGGTAATTTTTGCAGTAGAAATAATGTAGAGCGTTAAGATCAGTATACTAGTTAAGCAAGATTTCGTAACAGGTCTCCTTAGTTGGCTAGATAGCAAGCTGTGTCACTAACATTAAATGAAATGAAAGCTGTTAGTTACAGTCGTAATCAGTTACTTTAACATCAGCTAATGTTTGAAATATTTTGACTTATTGCCAATTACTTGCGTATCTGGTTCTTATAATGGTCCAGGATTCAGATATTACCTATAGGAATGCGCATCAAACAGAATAAAATGGCTTCAATTACAGTGTGAGTATTACAGTGCAGTATTACGCCAGTTTGTCTACCACGGGTCAAGTTAAAATACATGTTCACAGTGCTAGAGCTATTCTCAAATGCAGGCATTTTGTTGAAGGCGAAACAATGTCTCATAAGACTATGGTGTTTATTGAACGGTAAACAATATGAGTGATCAAGATACATTTTGTTGATGACAGGTGAATTCGAAAGGTTGAAACAAAGTCGGATATTTGACAGTTCCTCCCCATTGTAACTGACTGTGATGGGAACACAGCTCACTATTCGCTAGTATTTGTAGAATCGTAGAATAATCCATCATTTTACATTTGAAAATATGTAACAAATAAAGACCGCATAAAGAAAACATCTGATTAAATTTTTGTAATTTAAAGAAAAACATTATAGTAATGCGGCCAGAACAGGGCTATGTATATATAAATAAATATATATATATAAAATATAGATCCTTGCCTTAGGAGGAGGGCGTGGTAGTGAAGAATCCCTATCAGAATGCAGAAGAAACGGAGAAGCTCGGGCTATATTTGCGGATAATTGATATAGGATTGTAACCTTTATTATTTTTCGATATCTGATCTGGTTTTCTTGGCCAGTATCGGACCGATAGCAGTTCGGAGTATCAGATCGGTACATGTACATGGACACACATGAACATGCATACATATTCACCCTCACGCAAGGAGCTCCTCTCTGGATGTTTACATGGACCCCTGTACTCTTTGATCACTTGTGGGGTCTCTGACACCTGCGGACTCCCCCCTCTCCTCCTGATTCGGTGTGTGTTAGTCATGCGAGTGCTTGTGGATCATCGGATACCCACGGATACTTCCTGCTTGCTCTCACACTAAAGCATTTATGTTCTCAGGATGGAGCCAGGAATCACTTTTGAAGAGTAAAGAGCCTGTCTCCTTCAGAAATCTGCCACTGAGCCTAAAAGAACATCCTGGCTCTTTCCCTGGGCCCCTGCAGGTTCTAAAAAGACGTGAACAACTCCACCCCCTTCTGTGCCCTGCATACTCCTACCAGAGATGGAGACATTCATTTCTTAAACAACTTGTGAGGTGTGGTCTACCTGTCCTTAACATAATGTGTCGTTGTAATGTTTCCCCAGCTTCGACGGCAAAAGACTGTGCTATGTACACCACTGTGAACTGGGACAAAGGTGTAAAGAAATCGGGTTTCATTTGTGTTTGTTACGGCGGTGGTTGTGTTTGTTGTTAGGACACTACTGATGTGTCTGGTGGAATCATCAGCACACCTCAGCTGCAGTGTACTCAGTTCCCAGAGTAAAGTGCTCTTGAATGATTGGCTAATCCTTCCATCCTCTTTGCACCTCTGCTTAGTGAAGGTTCTGTATTGTAAACGAAGCATCTTTGTTTCACTCAAAAGTTAATTAGCAATAATAAAAGCAACTGTGAGTCATTAAAAGGGGTGTTAGTTAATGCACATAATTGTATGGTCATTTCACAGTAAAATTACATTTCAGCTCTGTCAGCAATGAAATGTAGCTTATGAGGTTGAGTTCAGTGGTTTATTATTATTTGAATTGGTGATTGTAGTGGTAATAATACTTGTAGTAATGATGATGCTTGTATGTAAAAATCTGCATTATTTGCAGCATTATAATTTTCCTCTGGGATCTTTGAAAGATCTCAATCTTAAGCCAGCCACTCTATGCTGAGTGCATATTACTTAAAGTACGGTTGACATATGAAGAGCTGTTGCAATCGTCTTGGGTCTGCGCACATCGGCCTATACAGAGCTGTTGCAGTCCCCTCTTGTCTGCACCTTGATGGTGTTTGCACTGATCAATTAATTTGGTTTTGACAAATTCAAACATTTCACTTGAAGTTATGATCAGTAATTGCTATGATTATTGATTGAATAGTTATTATTATTACTAGTAATAGTAGCAGTAGTGGTCGTATTACTGGCTACAGTGCTGTATTTGAAAGAACACAGAGCTGGAGAGAGATGTCAGGGCATAGCTTGGCTCTTCTGTATGAGTCATGATACTGATGATCCCCTTTAAAAACGTTGGGTGTTGAGGTGGGCGCAGGGAGGCTGGGGCACACCGCGGGCATCGGGGGGACAGACTGTGCCCAGCTGACACGCCTTGTCGCAGCTGGAGGGGGAAGAGGGGTGTGGGGGGTTTGTTTGCCATGTTGAGTTAGCCATGTCCTACTCCCTCCCCATGGGAATGAGAGAAGACGCTATTTCACCTTTTCTGCAGCAAAACATTTTAATTATATCTCCTCGCGCGCGGAGCGCTTGGGTAAGCGGCGACCTGACACTGATTCATGAGCTGATAAATGTGCAAACAGTGGAAATGAGATTAAGAGCGACTCTGAGTAAAGGGTGACAGCTAATTCTGCTACGCCTTCCACGTCCCGTCCGGGAGTGACGCTTTGATAGAACGCAGCTCTCGAATCCGCATCCGCCCGCAGGAATGAACTCTGCTGAAACACAGATGCTAACGCAGGAAGTACGAGCTCTCTTTCATTCTTTTTCTTGTTCAAAAGATCTTTTTTTTTTTGCTGAACTTCACCCAAGATTGTGCATAAAAACATAGGAAAGTTTGGGGAGTGAACAGGCCTGCTCTGACCATAACTGCATAGTTATGCTAATTTCAGTCTAGTACACATTGCGGAGTACCATTGGAAACCATTTGGACTCGTTCACGTGTCTTGAAGTCATAGAGTTCGCTCATTGACATGTCTGGACGCTGAGCCATCTTCAGTGTATGTACACGTCTCTTTTACCAGGTGTAAAAAAAATTATCATTATTTTCCTGGTCGGTGGAACTGTGGGATGAATACTGAACATGAAGAACTGCTGCGAGGCTTTGAACCTGCTGCCACAGTGTAGCAGCTGCGCCGCCCTTCACGTACGTCATATTTATCATAAAATCCATCTCTTGGCGACAGGTATTTGTCTGGTGTCTTCTGTCCCTTCGCCTCGTGGTCTGTCAGTGGAGTTAAGACATTAAAACGTTTGTCAGCGTAGTCGGGGCACATCTAATGTTTTTTTGTTGTCGCTGTTGTGGAGGGCCTGTAAAGAGCGCGGCGATCCGCTGTCTTTAAACGTCTCTTTCCTTGCTTTTGGAGCAGCGATACAGATATCTCTGGCTTCATCAGTCCATTCTGTGGCAGAGACCTCCAGATAACAATCATGTCTGCCACCACTGATTCCTGACGGTGTCATCTGGGCGGGGACACTGCTTTATAAAGCTCTGACACTTCTTCTCTCTCTCCCCTTTTTATAGTTTAGTCCTCTTTTACCTCCTCTTAATCACATGTTCTCCTGCTCTTTTTCCTCTATCTCCCCTCGCTCTCCCATCTCACTTTCTGTCCCCCCCTCTCTCTCCCTCTCTACCTCTTTATTTCTCTCTCATCGACTCTTCATTCGCCGGCTGCTGACAGCTTCTTTCACTTTGCTTTGTATGATTTTTTTTTCCTTTCCTTTCTTCCATCTGCTTTTGCTTTTGTTTGCTCAGGCCTGCTCTCATCCCAACTTGATAATGAGGAATTCTGGGCGACCCTGACCTCCATCAGCCCAGCGGTGACCTTCGACCCTGCTGGGCGACCTTCAGTCCCTGTTTTGACAGCTTGATTAATTACCCAGTGTTATGATTTATGAGTAAGCAGTATGTAAAAAAATAATAGACAACAGGCGGTCTTCAAAAAGTTTTTTTTTTGTTTTTTTACTTTTTATTTTTAACTGGTGGGGGTGAGTGGTTTGCTGGGCTGTTTTCTTTCATTGTCACTATAGTTATTTTACCCTCAATTTTTCGAGTTTTTGGTTGACAGGGGAACACTATGTTTAGGTCACATCTAACATGGAATGTTAGATTCGTTAATGATAGATTTGCCACTGCGATTCAGAATCAGCCATTTTTCCACTGGATTCAATCAGGGTCCTTGTGATGTCTTGACTCTGTCCACACGTGACACTGTCAGGCACATGCCTGGCTGCCGTCGCCGCGGCGCATTCTGTTGTACTTACACTGCCTTTTTGAAGGCATGTGTATAGACATCAGCACATTTCTCTCACCCCACACAGTTACAGTGATGCTGGAACTTGAGCACACTCCACGAGACACTCCTCCCTTGCTTTAAATGAAGACCGTCCCAAAAATGTCAAACTTTTTCAACAGTTAAGCACCCATTAGGATGAGACGGACTCTAATGGAGTTGGATTATTCCGGCATATGTGGCCAAATGGCAAACAACAGGAACGACAGCATATTCGTCTCTCTTTCTCTCCCTCCCTCTATCTGGCTTCAGCATCCTGCCCAAAATAACAGGCCATAGGTCAAGGGATTCCTCTTTAACCTTTGACCCCTGAGGTCACAGGGGGCCGGAGTGCTCATAAAGATTAATACTCGAGCTTAGACACTGGATACTCATTATTCTGGCTCCTCTAGGCAAGACGAATTTAAAAGGATATGAAATTTTAGCATCCTGTGTGTCCGCAGGGTGGTCAGGCTACCTGTCCGCACATAATGTCTAAATTAACGGGTGCCGAATCTCGCGAAAGTCGTGGGGCCCATTTTCCTTGTTCATTCTGTCCTTCTCGTTTGGTCCCATTTTGTTTGGTGGAACATTCTGGAATTGGCATGCTAGCATTTGCTGCTACTTGCCTCCTTTGTCCATGTTTACTTTGATTTGGGGGCTTCAGTAAGAGCGAGAGTGTGAAGCAAATATTTCTCAGTAGTTGAAATTAGTGGCGGTACCTGTGCTTTCTGCTGAAACACTCATTGCTGTCTTTTTATCAGTATTTTTGCCTTGTAATTATGCTGACCTCATTCTGCTTTCTACACTAACATGCAGCACTGGGTTCTGGGAACAGTCGGTGGCTCAGTGATTCTGCGCTGCAATTAAAAACAAAAACAATTGGAAGAAGAAAATCAGTGTGATGTTAGACGAACAACAATTAGAAGGATATAATGCGATGTGATCATTGGGTAATTTACATGAAATGACAAGGAATAAAACAATTATGTAATAATTATTTCAGCTCCAGTCATATCACGCGTACTTTTGTGATTAGTGGATATGCTCGGAGGACTGTTGGGAGGGCTAAACAAATTTCATTATGCTGTCTGTTAACTGAAGCCTTTTCGTCATGCGTTACTGGAGAAATGCAGTGCAGGGACCTGTGTCTAACTCACTCTCTGACACAAGAAACCCTAAAGATCACTGCCTGGATGCACACACGCACTTAAATAAATGCATACACCCCTCAAACAATTCTTCTCAGACACATGCACACTCACACAAACTTCACCTGCGTACACGCTCCCACCGTCTACACCAGTGGCGGCTCATGAACTGGCAACAGGGGAGGCTCCAACAATTCCTTAAAATTAAAGATGGGTCACGACCTGTTTTCAATCATTAATTTAACTCATTCCCTACGGGATACGTTTGTACGGAATACTTTTCCCTAAAATTACACAATATGAAGTATTGAAATGCAGGTGGCCCATCACCGCGATCTTCAACTGATTTCCTGTTTTCATCGGACTGCGAACGGTCATCCACGCCGCACCGGCTTACTGCAGGGAATGGTAGAATTTGCCGTGCTGTTGGCAGCGGCTTGCCATAGGGAATGAGTTAAAGTACCTTTACAGAAACTCCGAAAACTCTCAACATTATCAGGTGTAGCCAGTTTTCATTGATAACGCAATACCTGTCAACTCTCACACATTAGGTGTGAGTTTAAGTGGCATATTTACATATCTCTGCTGTAGCCAGCAATTATTCAATCAACATGCATGTAAGAGATTCTCGCACGGAATTGAAGTCCTTGTGCATGGAGGGGTTGGAAGCAATGGAATTGCATTAAGATGTTTCAAATCATCTTATTTTATTTAAACAGTCACGAAACACATGCATTGCTTCCAACCCCTGAGTGAAGAAAAGCGTAAGATGTCCGGAGTCGTAATCGGTATGCGTTATAAATGAAAACTGGCCACACCTGATAATGTTGAGAGTTTTTGGAGTTTCTGTAATGGTAATTTAAATTAATGATTGAAAACAAGTAGTGATCAATCATTAATTTTAAGGGATTGTCTGAGACTCCCCTGTTGCCAGTTCACCAGCTGCCACTATGTGCTTTTATGTGCATGCTGGATGCTGTTGGTGCAAAGTGCTGTTTAGGGAAGGTCTGTCACCTGCTCTGAGGTGTTGAAGCTCTGTATATGAAACCGTATCCACGGAAGCCTCTAGAATAAGTACATTCCCCCCTTCCCGTCACACTTCTATATGGGAACTGTGGAGAGTTCCCATACCATTTATTCAATACTATATTAATTCTACATATGTAATTTACATAATTATGTGCACTTGTGTTTATATACTGTGTGTATACTGCGTTTTGCAATACTAGTGCTATAATAGTACTGTAATAGTGTGCTGATGCGAATCCGCACTCATGCCTCGTCCTTTGTTGTTATTGCGCGGCTCTTTATAATCTTGGAGTATTTTGCACTGCATTGTGGGAAAGCTCCTCCAGGCAGTTCGGGGTCCCCCTCAGAGGGGCCTGTTAACCCCGCGGCGGGAGCGGATTCGTCCCCGAGCCCCCCTGCACCACCTCTGCTCCAGCTCAGCGCCTACCGAGACGCGCACTACGCCACTCGCCTTTCAAACCCCAGCTTCAGAGAGAGCAGGGGGAAACACCCCTCACACTGCCTGTGCCGGACATCCCGACCTCCGCGCTAACACTGCAGGCCCCAAACACCAGACACGTGGGGGAAGACCGATTAGCATCTGGCTCAATAGCCCCATCCCCCCCCCCCTCCTCTCCCCGCCCAGCTCACCGCGATTTGATTTATATATTAAATAGTTGGACAGGAATATCGGGAGGCACCTATCATTCTATGATCTATATCACCCATCTCCCTCATTAAAAATGCATGCGTATGCGGAGGGGAAACAATATAGAAATATAAATCAAAATGCTTAAGGCGTAACGATAAGATTTTCTCCTTCTCCCTCCCTCCCTCTCTCTCTCCCTCCTTTGTCTTTTTCCTACCATTGTTCCTGCGCGCGGCTCTGATCTTTTATTTAGAGTCAGGAGCTGGAGGTGCGCAGGCCGCTTCGGAGTCAAGATACAGTTAAGGAATGTCAACACCCGGGGGGTCGCCCGCGCTGTTTACCGCTAACGTCTGTGCATGCGCCTCGCCTTTAATAGGGCAACTATTGTTCAAGCGACGGCAGAGCTCAAACGCTGGTGCTTGACAGTCGAGTGCACTCTCTGGGACTGTTGTACATGTACAAATGGAAAAAGAGATAATGATACAGCTCAGTGTTTCTTTTTTCATATTCTGCATTTATTTATGCATTTATTTTTGGAGTCTGCAGTTTATTCTGCTCATGTGTGTCATTTTTTTAGTTGTTAAAACTTGGATTCTGAAGGAAATTATTATTCGAAATTTTCTTATTTTTAGTACTGAAAAAGTTAGTTGTTTATATTATCCATACAAATAATGTGTAATAATAATTATTATAATAATAATGGTAATAATAATAATAATTTTAAATAATAATAATAATAATAATAATAATAACACATTGGTATATGCTTTTTGTTTGACATATTTTTGCTATCCAGAAGAATGAGCGCTGTTTGAAGTTGAAACAGAAGTGTTTGATTGTGTATGTAGCTGGGTCACTCAGGCCGCTGAGGTGTAGTTAATGTTAGTCTCACCATGTTTACAGTGGGGTTTGAGCAAACAATTGACATGTTGTCCTGCTGTAAAAGTTGACAAATGGCTTCTGTAACATTTACTTACACAATCAATAGCTTTGACAAATTTCACTTGTCTGGTGATTTATGTGAGGCCGTCGCAGCGTTTGCTGTGGGGAGAGCAGATTAGGTTCTACACACACACACACATACACATGCACACACACAGGAACGCACACACAGACACACACACACACACACACAGGCACGCACACACACATACGTATACACGCACACACACACACACACACACACACACACATGCACACACACAGGCACGCACACACACACACCCACGCACACATACGTATACACACGCACATGCACACACACACACGCACACCCACACACACATACATATGCACACACACACACACACACACAGACACCCACACACACATACGTTTATACACACACACACACACACAATTGCATACGCACACACGCACACACATACACTTGCGCGCACACGCACACACACACACACACACACACACACACACCTTAAACACACACTTTACACACACACCCAAATACAAGCAAACCCACACACACACATGCAGACTCCTGCACACACACACACACACACACACACTCACACACACACGCTGCTCCACGAGAGGTACTCAAAGCCCAGCAGGAAGCTGCTAACAGTGTCAGGGGATGGGGTCCCACCCATGTTACTACAGGCAGCCTACGGGAGCTGATGGCCCAGCATTGATCCTGCCTCCGCTTTGGCCATTTATTCAAATGATGTAACAATAACGCATTAAGAGAGGCCATAAAAAGGCAGCTAAACAGAATTGATATTGCCGCTCTCCCCAGGTGGGGCATGATGTATTGCGGCCGGCTGTGTTTTATGTGCATGTGCCGGCGATGCATCTTGGCGGTATTTAAGGACAGGGCTAATGTCTGCGTCTTTAACCGCAGCAGTGAGCCTGGCCAGATGGTGGCGCCGATGACGGGGGCTGCATTGACCCTCCGCTATCAGGCTCGGGGTAAGAGTGTCACTGTTACACACAGAGGGGCTGATAAGATCTTGTTGTTACTTCGGCCCTTAATGACCAAATCTGGGATCTGTTTGAGGAGTTTGGGGATGCGGCTGGGAGGCGGGTCCTGGAGGTTCACTTGCAGTGTTACAGCAGGGCCTCGGACCTCACAGTGTGATGTTCAGTTTCCATTAGCTTTGTTTTGTATTCTCTCTGCAAAATATCCAACAAGATTTTGTGCAGTGACACGTACATGACGTGAGATTTATAAATACAATATGGATTTAAATACAGTCTGGACAAAGCGGATAGTCTCTACTTAAAGCTCATATTTAGTGTTATTAAAGAAATTTACATGAAAAAAAGGGGCAAAATTCTTTAAAAACTCACAGATGACGCCATCGTTTATTTCCTTGTGATTTCCTTACAACTTACCAGAATGGAGGCGGTGTGCATATTGGACTTGCGTGAAATAAAATAAAAAAAAATTGTCACTATTGGAAAAGGGGGGTGAGTGAATGCCACTAATAGTATAAGAGACTTAGCACATCGGGAGCGCGAGGATCTCTCAGTGTTGATGTGTGTCTGAAGCAGCTTAAAATAAACTGGTCCGTGGAAAAAACAAAAAGCAACCTGAGAAAGAAAAGTGGGGGTTTAGAAAAATGGAAAGAACAGACATGAAAAGGGAATGCACAGGGGAGCGACAAGTTCTAAGACTTAGCGGGCGTCCTCTGTGAGAGAACTTTACTTTGAACTCCTTTACAATCCCTAAAACATTTCATACATCATGTTGCGAAATAATATGAATATAAATGTTTATTTTTTTCCTGCAAAGGTTAAATATTATTAATGTGATTAGGATGGTAATTATTATCACTCTAATTAGTATTGTTTGTCCTTTTGGTATTTGTTAACTGCCAATTCTTCCCAGTGCCGATAATTTTTGTCAAAATAACAGTAAAACAAATATGCTTTTTTTGTGGAAAATCTGTCACATATTAAGTTTTGGAAAAACATAAAGTGGGCACTTTTGGATTACAAAGATGTTCATTGCTGCTCTAAATTCACAAGTTTCTCAGTTTTGAAGTGAAGTTTTGGTGAAACAATGAAGACATTAGATAGCGTTATAGCGCAGAAATTGTACTCTGTGTTTCTGAGCTCCAAGATTCTTCTTCTCTCCTTTTTCGCTTAATATAACAAATCTTTTCCTTTCTTCTGAACACCGCAGGCTTAAGTCCATGGCCACCAATGTAGGCGGAGGCTGTCATCGCAAAATGTGCCAGCGGCAGAACTGAGTGTGTGTAACAGAAACTGTTTTTCTCTTTTAGGTGCGTCTGACATTTTCTTAGAAGGAGTACTTATGGTTTCGGTCCATATTGCTTTCTGCTTTTTAAAGTAAAAAAATTGTCAGATTATCTCAATACAAAAGCTTACTTTCCTAGTGGAAAAAAATAAACACTACCAACGTGTTTATTTTAGCCACCTCCACTGAAAGTATGCAGCCCCTTTGCCGTAAGTGGATGTCTAATAATAACAAAAAATGCTGAAAAAAGTGATGGTGCAAATCAAAACATTTGTCAGGGAGGATATTGGCGCATTGTGTTGTCAAATTCGAAAATCAAATGCCTCAGATGTAAATAAAGGTGTGCTGCATCAGGAACACTGACTGATTTGGTTCCAGCGAATAACTCTTTGATATGTGTTTCCTGTATACGTGGTGAGCATGCAGATGAAGTATTCTAAACTACTATCAGTGAGGCCTTGCAGAGCGCAGCAAATAATGCCTTTCAACATGTTAGAGAAACTTTATTTCTGAAATCGGATTTGGCTTGTATTGCACAGCGTTCTCTCAGATGCGCTGAGATCTGGTTCTCTCTGAGTGTGTGCGCTGATCTTCGCATATTTTTATGCAGCTGGGCTTCTGTGCTTGTATTTGAGATTTTCAGCGCGCGTGATTTTGAGCACATTATTTGTGTGTGTTTTGTGTACAATATTTGTGCGTCTGTATTGTTTGCCTTAGTGCGCGTGTGTTGTGTACGTTTTTGTGCATGTGTATTGTGTTAATTATTTGTGCACGTGTATTGAGTGCATTATTTTTGCGCATATATTGTGTTATATTTGTGCATATGGATTGTGTACATTACTTGTGCACATATATTGTGTTCATTATTTGTGCAATTATATTATCTATGTTACTTGTAAGCATGTGCGCATTTTTGTGCACTTACGCCAGTGAAAATGTTGGCCTACATGGTATATGTATGCAGTTATTTACAGTGTCTGTGTGTGTGTGTGTGTGTGTGCGTGCGTGCGTGTATACGCGAGTGATAGACCACAGTAGTCGAGCAGACCCTGAGACCCCCCCGCCTCAGCTGATCTATTCCTGTGTTGGGGAGTGCGGGCACCGAGCCTTAATCTGACAGGAGGGCGAGTTGTGTGGTACTGGTGTGTGTGTGTGTGTGTGTGTGTGTGTGTATGTTGGGGGGGATGAAAGGACCCCCGCTCGCTGGAAAAGGGCACGGAGAGCCTCTGATAGACAAGGTCAGGGAGAACAGGGTGGCCTTGGGAGCGCAGCCTAATCCAAGCAGGGGGCGGGGCCCATTTTATATGTCAGTGTTTACATTCTGCGGCTCGGCCCCATCAGACGTGCCTTCGCGCTGTAATTAGGGCCCCTCTCTCTCTATCTTCGCCGCTCTCAATAGAGAGATTAACCCTTTCAGGTGCGAGATCACAACTATGTGATTAGAATGTGCTTAATCAACTGAGCACTCATGACACAATCGGCGCATTGGAATTGTAGAGCACTGGCTTAAAATTCATGTTTCGATAAATGTACCCTTCAAAAGAGGCCCTAGCAGTTGACCGTAAATGTGCGCGCCCTATTTTCTTATACGCCTGTCTTTCTTTACTGCTGTCGTAGGTCTGTGATGTGCTTGTTGCTGAGATCCCTCATGGTGTTTGGTGTTGTTAGGGCTGAAGAGTGTTTGCTGTGGATTCACAGCAGTTGCCTGCTATAGATCCCAGAGTCTCGCTCTGCGTTTCGCCTCTAGTCCGGTTGCGGCAACTCCTCCCCCCTCCCTCTCTCTCTCGATCTCATTGGACGGAGCGTGGAGAGGCCGCTCCTCGGCCTTGCGCCTGTTTATCCCTGACAGCCAATCAGAGGTGGGCTGCTCTCAGAACAGGAAGTGGAGCCATAACCGGCTCTTGCTGTCAGAAAATGGAGGAAAGGAGTCAGGTCTCCTCGCCCGCCCGCTCTGACCGCCACCGCCCCCCCCCCCCCCCGGCGAAGGCAGGAGCTGCCAGCAGCCCGTTAGCTAACACACTCCCTCCCGCGCTTTCGCACACCCACGCCCGTCCCCCTCTCTCTCTCTCTCACACACACACACACACCCATTCCCAATCAGCCATGTTTTGTACCTGTCAAGCGACAGGCTGTAGGCTCATGGACTGGTGTTTGTGATGCAAAATTCTGTGCATCAAAGGGAAATAAAGCCATATAAATGCATAAAATATTAGTGCGTCCGCTAGGCTTCTTAAACTTACGCTCCATTCACTATTTTTATTTCACATTAAACCCTTTAAATGGTCAAAGTCTTTTACGAAAGAAGACACAATACGTTTATAATACATTTACATATATTTATTTTGTTAGCGTATTTTCACTGTCGAAGGGCAGTTGTTGTTTGTTTCCCGCGGCGAAGCCGACTTTGAAGAGCACTCCGCGTTGTTGTCGTGTGTGGCTGCACTGGCAAAGGTCTATGCATATTTGACCCCATTGTCTCTCCTTCCCCCACATAAACCGTTGCATTTGTAAACAACGTACTCGGAATTTACGCCGTCCGTTTAGAAATGGACTTTATTTTATTTTTTATTTTTTATTTTTTTGAATTTTGCAGAAGTAGACTTGGGTTACATAGCGCTTTTTTTTGCATATTTAATATATTAGCGTATTAAAAAAAAAAAAAGCTAACTGAATTCAGCAAAATCCATCAGCAAAAATATTTTGCAAAGAAAAAACTATTTTAAATTTAAAAACATTTTGACCGAGAGAGCTGAGAAATTATGACGACACCAGCATTGAACATGTTTTTTTGTATGTTTGCGGTCAGCGGTGAACGGGACTCCGAGGAAAGATTTGTGTATGAGATTCCGAGGACAGGATGCTGAGTACGAGATTCGGAGGGCAGCGTTCCTCGGGGAAAGCCATTGTGGCCTGATGAAGGGTGTGTGCTGGTTGTAACTGTGGTGGATGGCCGGACAAAAGCGCTCTTAACAGAGTGTCAGGGACTCTCTCTCCCCCCTGCTGCAGGCTGCGGTGACTTCACTGACCACTGCCCTCCGCACTGGACTCCCATGAGCCCGCAGGCCGCAGCCAGTCAGGGGGGCTTTGTCAGGGGGCATGGGAAGGGTGCGAGCTCTGCAGGTGGAGAGAAGAGGCTGCCTCTCAGCTCAAATAAACCCATAATGCACGCCTCGCAAAGCTTTGTACCCATTCTCAAGCCTGTCTGCGACTGACTGGAGCTGGGCTTTCACTCTCTCAACCACGGTTTGTGCAATAATAATAGTAATAATTATTCAAAAATAATAAACATGATAATAATATGAAAATGAACAAGAATTGTCTTTGCTTTCATTGCAAATGAATGGGTTATGACTTAATTTTGACATTGCTTACATGATTAATGAAATGAGTAGCTAAATGATTGTCCGACAGTTGACGCATGGTGTTATATCTGTATTTGCGGTCTTTGATAATTGTTTTTCTTGAGTAAAATGACTTTCCTGATTTCCCCAAGAATATAGCTTGCTGCTTGCTTAGCGTTAGTGGCAGGATGAGGATTGAACAGATCACATGACCCTTCCGTTTGTGCACCCGTTCGGTCTTGAGGAACACGCCGCAGCCATATTGAGGAGCACAAAGGAGCGATAGAAGGACAAATGCGAGCCCTGCCACCTTCAGTACCCCACTCTCACTCTCTCTTCCTCCCTATCGCTCTCTCTCCTCTGCTGTAATTGACGGGTAGACTGCGGTCACCTGCTCGCTGATGTCTGAGTCGCTTGTGCTGGTAATGGAGCTCCCTGCCCTGTTCTACACAAATCTGCTTCAGGTTGACAGAGCTGCATTAAAGGTTACCCCAATAAAGTTTGGTGGCGTCTGGCTTTGAGAGGTGGGGGTGGGTGGGGGGGAGCTAGGATGGCGTGTAAGTGGAGGGTGGGTGGAGTCTGACTGCCTGTCATTCATGTACATGGCCACTAGTGGGCAGTGTGATGAAGGAGGGAAATGCAGAGGTCCCCTTAAACTTTCCCACCGCGTTTGCCAGCAAAGAAAACACAGTCTGATCAGATATGCTGTTTTAAACGGTAAAACTTTGCTGGGGGGGCGAGATATCTTTTTATATGTATTAATAACTCTTTCAATGCCCAGGTTTTTTTCTGTTTATTTGTTTGGGTGTGTTCTGCCAATGTGGAGGTGACAGTGAACCAAAATCGAATTCTCTCCAAAGCAAGTAATTATAATCGAGACTTTGAGCTAAATGGTATGAGGCAAGATTGAGCACTAATGTAAGAGAATTCATTTGAGGTCTTATTGAACTGCTAATTTTCAAACTAAATTAAACAGTGTTGCATGTATGCATTTAATTATTATTTTATTATTTTCTTTCCATGTAAAAAATATCTTTGAAGTGTTTTTTTTTTTTCGAATCTGAGAGTGTATGTTTTATGGCACATGACTCTGCCTCTTTGTTTCCCTGGTATATTATTTTAATGATTTTAATTAATTAGCCTCTGCAGAAGGGTTTGCATGTGTATAATCATGGGTGTGTGGAATGGAGCTCTATTTTTAAATATAAATACTGTTATTTTAATCATTAATATATGCATGTTGTTTTTGTGTGTTACCATTTACTCTTTAGTTAATTAGTGAGAGGAATGTAAATGTTTGTTTTTCATTATGCAGTTGAAAATTACAAAATTTAAATACGGTTCACTGTTTGCTTGCAATCCAGAAAATTAATATAAGCCTTGGTAACAATGTGTTTTTTATGATAAATTAAATGCATCACGTTTTCAAAAGTCAAGTCAACTGCATTTTTTTTTTTTGTTGTTGTTGTTGAAATCGTCATTAAGAGCTTGGCTATTTTCAGAAAGATTGTGGACCCTGCGATTTATATTTTGATTTGTTGAAGTTCCACATTGTTTGTTTTAATGTGTTAAAATGTAGTGCATTTAATGATAGGATTAAATTTGCCTTGGCAGTTATGGAGGAAAGTGAGAGCAGTATAATTTTATAATCTTCAGAACTGAGAATGTGTCATTTTTCTGTTGTCAACACAAATTCTGTTGCAGCCGTATCGCAGGGAACAGAATTTTTATCACCCTGGCGGGACTGTGTGCTTTCAGGAGCGGACCCACAGCTTTAACACTTATTAAAAAGTGGGAGAGGTGTAGCTGCCTGCTCAGATCTGGCTACCGTACACTAATTTGGGAGGCGTACCAATGATTTCGGCTCATTACGTACATTTGCTGGAGACTTAAAAAAAAAAAAAAACTGTTGTGTCAGTTAGGAATTTATCGATGGAATTTTTACTTGTTTATATAATCTGGCCTGAAGTGCTGGTGCAGATCTCCACATTTTCAGTTCCTGAAATATGAATATTTTTAGGGTTTTCTGAACTTAAGCACATTTACTGGAAATTGTAAATTAATGTGCGAGTCATCGGATGACGTCAAAATTTTCGATTTTTTTTTTGGGCGTATTACTGCTGGTTTTGATCAATATTAAAAACGTAATAATATCCACGGAAGCAGTAATTTTATTTCTAAACCCAGTAGATTTTCTGAAGTAGTTTTTACTCGTCCTCCTCTCTGGTCGGTGGTAATAAATGCATGTTCACTGGATCAGTACTGTACTCTGAGTCTCTGAGACAGATCCAAAGAAGCCCACAAATATAAAGATAAACAAGCAAATGGCAGGATATCGCCTTCCCTGAAGGTTTGGGTCTGTGAGGCTTGACTGATGTAGGGATCGATTGTGTTTGATAGTAAGTGGCGTGTACCCTTTAGAAACACTGAGTGCCATTCAGCGTGTAGGTTTACTTGTCACCGTGTGCTAATCCTTCCTCTAATAGTTCTCCTGAGCGCGGTGCTGTCAGCTCCTGCGCTGAAATGGCCGTTTCTCTCCGTGATGGGGGGTGGGGGGCCTGGGGCGACACCGCTGACACCCCCCTGCCCTCCCAAATAATATCGTTTTTTTTTTCATTTACTTATTTATGTTATCTGTTTGTCTTTTGGTCCTTACTGCGGCCGTCTCAGGCCCGTGTTGGGAGGAGAGGCCTCAGCGGTTCTGATGTGTGTCTCTCTCCTCTCTCCCTTGTCTGTGTGCACCAGGAGGGCTACGGCGTGATGGTGCTCAACCCCAATGAGAACTATCTGGAGGTGGAGAAGCCAGCCAAGGCGGCCCCCTCCACCCAGGCCTCTCCGGAGGGGCCCGACGAGCCGGCGGAGAAGAGGGAGCGCAGGGAAGAGAAGGAGAACAAGAAGAAGCGAGACTTTTACGAGAAGTACAGGAACCCTCAGAGAGAGAGAGAGACCGAGCTCATCCCCATACGGGTGAGTGTGTGTGTGTGTGTGTCTTCTATCAGAAGTACAGGAACCCTCAGAGAGAGAGAGAGACCGAGCTCATCCCCATACGGGTGAGGGGTGTGTGTGTGTGTGTGTGTGTGTGTGTGTGTGTGTGTGTGTGTGTGTGTGTGTGTGTGTGTGTGTGTGTGTGTGTGTGTGTGTGTGTGTGTGTGTGTGTGTGTGTGTGTGTGTGTGTGTGTGTGTGTGTGTGTGTGTGTGTGTGTGTGTCTTCTATCAGAAGTACAGGAACCCTCAGAGAGAGAGAGAGACCGAGCTCATCCCCATACGGGTGAGGGGTGTGTGTGTGTGTGTGTGTGTGTGTGTCTTCTATCAGAAGTACAGGAACCCTCAGAGAGAGAGAGAGACCGAGCTCATCCCCATACGGGTGAGGGGTGTGTGTGTGTGTGTGTGTCTTCTATCAGAAGTACAGGAACCCTCAGAGAGAGAGAGAGAGAGACCGAGCTCATCCCCATACGGGTGAGTGTGTGTGTGTGTCTTCTATCAGAAGTACAGGAACCCTCAGAGAGAGAGAGAGACCGAGCTCATCCCCATACGGGTGAGGGGTGTGTGTGTGTGTGTGTGTCTTCTATCAGAAGTACAGAAACCCTCAGAGAGAGAGAGAGACCGAGCTCATCCCCATACGGGTGAGGGGTGTGTGTGTGTGTGTGTGTGTGTGTGTGTGTGTGTGTGTGTGTCTTCTATAAGAAGTACAGGAACCCTCAGAGAGAGAGAGAGAGATCGAGCTCATCCCCATACGGGTGTGTGTGTGTGTGTGTGTGTGTGTGTGTGTCTTCTATGAGAAGTACAGGAACCCTCAGAGAGAGAGAGAGAGAGAGGTCGAGCTCATCCCCATATGGGTGAGGGGTTTGTGTGTGTGAGAGAGAGAGAGTGTGCGTGTGTGTGTGTGAGAGAGAGAGAGAGAGAGAGTGTGCGTGTGTGTGTGTGTGTGTATATATATAGTGTATGTCTTCTATGAGAAGTACAGGAACTCTCAGAGAAAGAGAGACCAAGCTCATCCGCATACGGGTGAGGGGTGTGTGTGTGTGTGTGTGTGTGTGTGTGTGTGTGTGTGTGTGTGTGTGTGTGTGTGTGTGTGTGTGTGTGTGTGTGCGTGTGGACAGGTATGTGGACACACACACACCGTCAGTACACGATACACACACTCTCTCTGAAAGGTATGTGGACACTCACACACCGTCAGTACACCAATACACACACACACTCTCTGAAAGGTATGTGGACACACACAGTACACCGATACACACACACACTCTCTGAAAGGTATGTGGACACTCACACACCGTCAGTACACCGATACACAGACAGTCTCTGAAAGGTATGTGGACACACACACACCGTCAGTACACCGATACACACACACACACACACACACACACACTCTCTGAAAGGTATGTGGACACACACACACCGTCAGTACACCGATACACACACACTCTCTGAAAGGTATGTGGACACTCACACACCGTCAGTACACCGACACACACACACACTCTCTGAAAGGTATGTGGACACACACGCACCGTCAGTACACCGATACACACACACTCTCTGAAAGGTATGTGGACACTCACACACCGTCAGTACACCGATACACAGACAGTCTCTGAAAGGTATGTGGACACTCACACACCGTCAGTACACGATACACACACACTCTCTGAAAGGTATGTGGACACTCACACACCGTCAGTACACCGATACACACACACACTCTCTGAAAGGTATGTGGACACACACACACCGTAAGTACACCGATACACACACACACACACTCACATACGCATGTGCGAACTCCAAGAGACATGCAGACACCAACACACCCACGTGCACCAACCAAAACGCGTGATCACACATACCGACAAGGTATTTTCCCTGTGGGTGGCACTCCGTTCTGCTGTTTAAAAAAAATACTTTGGAAAATAACAGGAGATGAAAACATTCAAATTAAAAGTGAAAATGTTTACATTATTACATCGCGAGGCAACCCCTCTAGGTTATTATGGAGGAATGTGGTCCCAGCCAATCATAGGTCATTATCACCGTGTGACTCAGTTTCCGTGAATGAGGATTCCGTGAATCCATGACGTTTGATTTTAACTTTACGTACGGTGTGTGCACTGGATTTAGCTCTAATAATTAAACCCTTTGTCTCAGCCGCATTTAAAAGAACTCACTCTTCAAGCTCACAATGGTGACCGCTGTAACAATCTCATCTTCCTTGCACTGCACTAATGATGATGTTTATGCTTTTTTCCCTTTATTTTAATATGTTTGAATCTGAGAAAAGGCTTGATAAGCTACAGCAAAGACTCCGTTAAGTGAGGAGAGGGAAGTTTCCTGTAGCTCTGGGCTTGGGCAGGGAAAGACAGAGGGAGGAAGGGTAGTTCCGCGAGGGAGGCTCGGGAGGTGACACACACTCACACTCTGGCACGCCGAAGCTTGACACGCATTTGCATTCTGTCATCGGCAGTGCTTGTCAAATCGCAAATTGGCTCGACAATATTGAGCTTGGGGGGGGGGGGGGGGGTTATTGTACTAGCGAATGGGGGTGCAGTACTAAGTACTTAAGGGTGGACGTCTGTTTCAGTAGCGGTGCTGAACTTTACTGGATCTTTGGCGGCCATGAGAGAGAGAGAGAGAGAGGGAGGGAGGGAACAAGCACAGCTGAAGAGAGAAAGTGAGTTGTGTGAGCATATTATTTGAGAGGGGATGAAGAGGGAGAGCTGGTATTAATATCTTAATAAATATTTCAGCTGGAATTGCGCCGGAACCATATAATGAGTAGACTCGGGCTCTCAATATATATCTCTCTCTCTCTTTCTCTCTCCCTGACTCTCTCTTCGCTCTCTTTCTCCTGAACCTTTTGCACTTTGTAATGCTAGCAGCGTGAGATCGTTAGAGTGGTCCTTCCCCAGGTTTTCTGATTCTGCAGGGGGCTCTCCGTATTATTCACACTTTGACATTAGCTCCTGCCTGCTTGCCATGCGGCGCATTATGTATGCCATGCGGGTAATGCGCGGGCGGGCAGGCAGGCAGGAGCTGTGGCGTTGTGTGTTTGTGCGTTAGGGGAGCGCTCAGTCACAGGCCTACGCTCAGCGGCACGGTCGCGCCGCTTGTCGGGACCCGTGCACGTCATAGCGCCAGCCACGAATGTGGCCGTACTAGCGCGTTTTTCTCGGCTCTTAATTTACGAGCTTATTCTAGTATCTATGACTTCAATTTTTACCGTGCTCTTGTTCTTTTAGGGTTGTATTTCACCTGTTATTCTGCTTCCAGGGTCTTGAGTTTGTTGATTTTGGTTTTGACCCTTTCAAAGGAAAACAAAGGAGTCCTGCGCACTGTCTAACTTGCAAATAGCAAAAGTTTTATTGTGATGCTTCGGTACTTAAACCTTCATCAGACAAATTTGACGAAGGCTTAAGTACAGAAACGTCACAATAAAACTTTTTCTATTTGCAAGTTAGACAGCGTGCTGTGCGGGACTCCTTTGTTTTCCTTTGAACTGTTTATCATAGTCCGACGCACCTGTCGTTAGAAATAGATGTGCAAAGTGTCTACTCGGTTTTGACCCTTTGAAATGCAGCTTTTGTTAAGGCGCCCTCAGTGCTGGACTGACATCAGTTACCGGTGGTGATCATCAGCTGAAAATTCTAATGACATATTTTGTGATTTTACTCCTGAGACAGTGAACAAATTATTGTGGCTTTCAGGGTATCCCATTGTGTGAGAGCCAAGACAGAGCTGGACTTCAGGCCAGCATTTAACCTTCCTTGGGGGAGAAATGGAGTTTCTCAGTTTTAGGGTCAGTGTTGTGCTTCAGGGCTGGGTTATCCTGGTGATTGAGATCAGAAGCTTATTCCAAGCCTGACTTATGTTGATGATCGGGAGATGTGGGTAATGATGGCAAATGTCTGCATTGGTTGTCATGACGGCGCTCTGTGGGGGCGAAATCCTCTCCGTCTCATGCACCCGGCCTCTGCGGAGCGATTCAGTCCGTGCAATAAACACGATGTCAGACGAGCCTGCAGGGGAGACGTCTTTAGTGCGCGCGGTAATAAGACAGAATTTGTGTTTTTGAAAACATCTGCCAAGTGGAGCGAAGACAGCAAATGTCAACAGATTAGTAATAAACTGCCAAACGGAGTTACTTCACTCCCACGGCAGACAGAGTGTAGGGGAGATAAGTGCAGCGGCAGGAAGGGGCACCACCAGCTATTCTGAATTCCACTAAAAGAGCTCGCAGTGGACCCCACCAACTCAGGAAGTATTGCTCTGATTTTTTGGGACCCCTGTCATCTGTTTTGGTGCCCCTGGTGGCATGAAGCTACCCATAGCTTAGGAACCAATGACATCCAGTACACCACTGCTGCAGGCACAGTGACCAGATCTCAACAGGCCAAATTTGGCTCAAACAGTATGTTTGTGTGGGACAATGTGGGACATTTTGCCGATTCTGGAAGACAGTCTGAGAATTATGAAAAATAAACATTGTCCTTCTGTCCCGTAGTTTGTAACCTCTCTATGCTTCTTTCTGCTTCTGATTCAATGTCACACTATAGACTCTGTTGGTATTAAGACTGAAAAATGTTTAATTTGAACACATTTGACTGCACACATGGGCGTATTGTACAGAAATTACAAAACTGAACAGCAGTATCGGTACATTAACGGAATGCCCATATCTAGTAGTTCCTTAATACTGTCCATAATTAAAGCAACAAGCGTCACTTGCTTTATCTCTTTCATCCTTCTGACTCATGCCAAACTATGGCAGTTTTAATTAAAAAGGCAAACTGTTAAATTAAATATTCATAACAATAAAAATATAAGTTTTAATATTTTCCTCTCACCATAACAAAAAGCAATAACTGGAACAGCAAAAATAACTGTCCTTAACTTAAGCTGGAATGTTTTTAGACTGGGTGAAGACTGATCAAGGGGAAGAGTGATGAAGAGTGTTCATTGAATAAATTAAACGCAGTCTAAAAACTTTACAATCTTTTATTCAAGTAAAACGTTCCTAGTTCTCATGCTTTAACTTCATGGTGTGTTGATTAACCTCTTGAACTCTGATTTTTCCGCTTAATTTTTCCCCTAAAGTACAAGGCAGTGATTTTTTTCCTGTGGTCTATACTGTAAAGGGTATAATTCATTCCATAAGTCAGTGCTCTGAATGGTAAAAATTGGTAAAACACAGAAAAGCTGCCAGCCTACCATGACACGTTAGTCACCAGGAAGGAGGCCATGTTGACAGCCTGCTGAGGAATCGACCAATCAGTGACTCTCAGCTGGGGGCCTTAAGTCAGCATTCTGAGGAAGTGTAGCGAGTGAATGTGAAACTGTAGCGATGAAGGTGAGAGTTAGGTGTTTTTTTCGTTAAGATATCAGTTTCTGGTCATGTATTGACAACCAAAAAGGGATTTGAACTCTTCCGACAGCATTCAAGCATGTTTAGCCAGAAGCACGGCCATGGAAACCGTGCAATAATGCCGATCTGTGCTGCAGTAAGTTTTAATAATCAGTCAGAATGGAAATAGAGCAAGTGGATTACTCTCTTAGGTGTAGATTTGGAATTGGGTAGGGATGGACGGCCGTGTTCTGAGCAAATTCCAGACCGGGCAATAATGTCCTGACTGACGTTTTCAATGGGGAAAATGAAAGACATGCAGAAACATAAATTTGAAATGCTAAAGTCTAATGTAATGTTAGTATATTCGTGGTTTGCGGCTTTGTCCAATTGATAGACTGTCAGTGATCCAATCTGAGGTGTTTATCTTGGCTTAAAGTCATGTAATAAGTAACGTTTCATAAAAATACTGCACATAAAGATGGTCAAAAGACGGTCATTACTTATTTCCATTTGTCAAACTGACATGCAGGGTTAGGGTCAGGGTTAAATTTAGGGTTAGGAGTAGGGAAACCAGTGACGACTCATGTAACCCAAAGCTGTTTCCCAGAGATCAGATGATGTCATGTCGTTTGGTGGATGGAATAAAGTGACAACCTCAATGGACAGGATTGCAAGTTTTCTAGCTAACGTAGCTGTGTACAAACTCAACTAGTTTCAATGTCCACTCAACAAGAACTGAGCAGATTTCGAGGGCACGCAGAGGTGATCTGCAGCGGTCAGGGAAGGTTGTGGGAAGTTATCAAATTTCAGACATTAGCTGATACTCAAGTGCTGGCGATATGATATGGCAGTCTAAAGAGAATGTATCTTGTTCAACACAAACTGAGTACTTAAAAACGGTAAACGGCTTAGCATGAATCACTTGAATTGGAGACTTTACAATTACAAGAACGCGTGAAGAAATTGAAAAGTTGAGTTTTGCTTTGCTATTAAATTGGTACTGGTCTGAAAAAGCCTGCTAAACATGGGTCCTTCTTCAAAAAAATTCTTAGTGTTGGAGCGCCCTGGTGCCTCATCGGTCTAAGCGCACGCACCATAAAGGTTGTGTCCTTCCCGTGGCGACCCGGGTTAAATTTCGACTCGGGTCATTTGCCGCATGTCTTCCCCATTCTTCTCCCGAAAGGAAAAAAAAATGTTAGTGTTCAAACTGTTATCTGACTTATATAAGAACTATTTGGGACATTGGGCTACGCAGATTCCAAGCTTAGCATTTCCAAGTCTGATTTGTACAGCCACTTATCGCAGTGCTGGCGTCACACCGTAGCTAGATCACTAGCCAGCTGGGGAGCTATCGAGCTGGCTAATAAGTTAATATATACCTATTAAGTGTTACGTTCGCAAATAATACAACCTAGCATCATGCAATTAAGTTACTTGTAAATAGTGAAAAAAAGTTTTATTGATCTTTCGATACTTTTAAGCTTCATTTTAAATGTTCATAACTTAATCATTGCAAACTTGTGTTCAAAAATCAAGTCAAAAGTATTTTGGTGCAAAATAGAAAAACACGTGTATGGCATTATCAATGAAAATTGTGGAGACATCTTTCATGGCACCTTAAAATCCATTGAAAAAGCACTCACCAGGACAGCCTCTTTCAACAGGAAAGGCAGTATTCACCCTCAAATTTTTGTAGAAATTTTCCAGCTCTCGCGCTCGCATTAATAAAAAATGTGACAGGCCACTTCCGGCGACGTTGTCACGTTTTTTGTCACAACGCTTCTATCAGCATTTTCAGAGCAGTGGTACAATGCAGTGATTTACTTCATTGATTTTGAAGCCTTAGTTCCAATGAGCTTTGTAAATAGCTAACGTTAGTAAATATTAAAAGCACCCTACAGATGGGGTTTTATGCACTAGCATAAACTTTCTACCTTGGCTAAGACTTCTGAGAACTTTGACATCATGATTTGGTCAATATGGTGGCCTCCACTTATTTTTTCAGGTCTGTAATAAGCAAGATCAATATCTTGAGTGTGCATGTGCTGGATGCATCTCTGTTGGTTAAAGAGAACATCACGTGTGCATTGGCAACAGCAGGATTGAGCAGAACGACGGATGTGCATTTGGAGATTTACTTGTGAATTAAACTCAGGTGAATCTATGCATTCATCAGCTGAACAAACAGCACCTACATCTATACAGGGATTACGTTAGCTTGCTACAACAACAATGGCAGTGGCTGGCTAGTATCTCAGCTGTCAGGGCATATAGTTTTTATATGTTTGCACTTTCAAGAAAGTTTAGGATTGGTACATTATGATTGATTCAATTCACCTCAACCCCCAGGGCTCCCTTGAAAAAGGCATTTCGATCTCAATGGGACTTCCCTGGTTAAATGAAGGATACATAAAAATATTAGCTACATATATTCCCTTTAACTTGTTTTGACATATCACAAGTAATGATGATAGCTTTACTTGGCCTACCTTCAGTGCGTATGTCCTCACGGTCCGCAAGTTTAATTTTAATTAGACCCTGCGTGCCTACGCTTGCTTTGTCTTCTGCAATCGGGTACTTGCAGTAACTAGCGTAGGCACTGTGGCTTCTCATTGACTCCTCAAAGAGCGTTTGTAAGATCTCTTCTCATGCCTTCAAAATGCTACGGATCACCCCTCGTTAGGACTGTATCTCACCACATCTCCTAATATTGTCCAAACTTAGCAGGTAAATCCATAAAGTACATGATTGTCCATTATGAGTTGACCAGAAATTGAACAGCCTTGTAAAATGGTGGCGACTGACATATCCGAACGCGAAGGAAAGGGGGGATGCCTTGCGCAATTTGAAAGAATGATTCTGCTTGGTTCATTTATCCCCAAATAGAGAGAGTCCTGACGAGGGTTTTGCCCGATTTCAGGAGGGTCCGTGGCATTTTGAAGGCAGGAGATAAGATCTTACAAACTCTCTTTAATGAGTCAATGAGAAGCAACAGTGCCTACGCGAGTCAGTGCAAGCGAAAGTCAAAGCTTGTGTTGGCAAGCAAGGTCAAACTTGGAGTGGACAACTTGTGAATTGTGTGGAGATACTTACTGAATTTGACAAAAAAAAAAAAACAAAATTATTGGAAAAGAATTGCATACCCCACGTTAAAAGTGACTCAGACTTTTAAAAATTGTGCAGTAAAAAAATGCATAAACATTCAGTAAAAGGTAAGCAAATGCAATTTTGTATTTTAAAAGGTACATAAACTGTGTTTACATGCGTTTACCCCCCCACCACAGCCCTGAGCGTAAAGTTACCTTTGTGGAATCTCTACTTGAAGTCAAAATATTTTTAAAAATGTATGGATATTCCAAGGAATATAGGATCAAAGTCAAGTACCAAAAACAAGATTGTGACCCGATGAACAATCTCCTCTACAACAGATAATCCTCGGCTGAGACTGTGCTCCTTTAAAAGTCTGATAAGTCCGATGTAGCCATTACACGGCGGTACTTGTCATGTTGCTTCCAATCAACCACTCCACTGACAAATGAAAGAATATTTGTAGAATTTTATCTATTACTTTTCGACACTTTAAAACACCAGTTGTCCATCGTTTTTCATCCATGTTTGTAATGGACAAGTTCCAGTTGAAACTACAATTAAAAAAGTAAGGTTTTGCGTATACCGCCGAAGTTCCAGACCGGTGTTTAACCGAGCAGCACTTCATTACTGGAAAAGCGCCTGATTTTACAACAGTGTTTAGAGGCTTTAAGAATTCAGGTTAGCTTCTCTGTTTGAGGGACGCGAGATAAGAGATAAAAATGCATAACACAAAGCTGGACACCCGATCACCCTAGCCACTGGCCTCGAACAATGCACATACATCAGTCGTTCAATTAAACCTTTAAAAAAACTTCAAATGAAACTGACAAACAACAGCCCCAAGAATGTCATGTGTATGTACTGTAATATAACCCTTTAATGCCCCCGTGACAAATTTGTCACACAATTTTTGGGGTGGTCAAAACCACTGACCCCCACATAAAGTTTGCAACCTAATGCCCATAGTGACACATGTAGACCATCAGTGCTGCCATCTGATGCATAAAGTGGAGCTGACACTACACTGGCTGCACCAGCTAACCTTTCCAATATGGCAGCCCCCTTGGTGGAATCCACACGACAGATCAGCACCCATTCATCACTAAATAAAGTCGACAAACAGGAAAGCTAATGAAAAATAAGCTATGCCTAATACTTCGGCTGTATGTCAATTGTTTTATCATTCACGTCATTTTCGCAATAAGGTCCCCGAAATTCCCATTGTGACATATATGTCACAAAACCAAAATGAGGTTAAAGGTCACCAAAAATTTTAAATTGCTATTGGGTTGTTATTAGCTCCTCCCCAGGACATATTAACAGAATACATAGATTTTTCTTTCAACTTTTACTATAGTTGGGCATTTAAGGGTTAATTTGTTCAGAAGACCTTGCTGATGAATCTTTGCAAAAGAGATGTTGAGACCAGTTATTCACTTCCCTGTGCAAAAGGCATTTGGATCGTGGTCCCCAAATTTTTGGCCGGAACCTTAAAGGACAATTCCCAGTGCTTTACGCCTCAAGGATCGGATTGGTTGGGGGCCTAGTTTGGTTTTCCGTCTTTATTTCAGTTTTTCTCCATTGGGGAGGTGTGAGAATGGGGTGGCAGGTAGAGGGGTGGGTAGATCAAGCCTCTTTGCTCTTAGTTTTTCATCTATTCTGATGCATTGTGGCTTCCTTCTCCTATTCCCCCTCCATAAAGTGAACTGCCCCACCCCCCTTTCATGCCCCAACACACGCTCACACTGCGAAGGCGAGCAGGACCACCTGCACACACAAGAGAGGGTCCCCCAACACTACCCCCGCCCTCCCCAGTTAAAGTTGAGTTGATTAATACGCTTCCTTACACACATTAATAAGCTCTTAACTGCTGTTAGGAATCTTACTTTTTAGCCTTTGGTTCATAGTGTCTAACCTCCCAACCTTAGCTAATCTCTAGTTTCTCGGAGATCACAGTCCACTGCTCAGTGTTTAGTGATGCTGAGTTTCTTAGCAGTTGCGATACAGAAGTCTGGGAGTTCACTTCAGCCGGAATTTCGGTGCTAATCCGGTTACCTATTTTCTGCCAGTCAAGCGGAGGGATAGTCCAAACAAAAAAATGCATTCATAGATTAAGAAGCTTCCAGTGATTTTGCACTGAGCACACTGGGTCGGATTATAGTCCCGCCCATTTGAAAAAGAGCAAAGGACAATCGACCCACCGGGCCTGGTTCTCTCTTAATGCCACTTATCTCTATAAAATGAAAGCCTCCACCCCCTAATTTATTGTCACAGTTTTCCAGTGTTGAGAAAGAAGGGGCTCTTTCACATGGTAGTTTGCCTTCCCCCGTTCGTTTTAGTTTATTGAATGCCACCCTCAGGCCAAAATTTCACATCTGATGCATTTTATGACTTTACGATTTTATTTAATTTGACCATATCAGCTGCAATTTTATGGTTCTCCCCATCCTTATTTCTTGGCAACAAGTCTGTACTGGCAATTGCATGTGTCATCATGTGTTTCTGAGCATATATTTGTAAGTGCTTTAGTCTGCGTTAGTTTTTTTTATTTTTTATGAAGGCATTTAATTAGCAATGTACAGCATAGTTGGTTGTTGATTATATGCATTTTTATGATTTTTTTTTCATTTTTATTTCCTTGAACCTGTTAACTCAATCCAGGTTTGGCTAGCTGTTGTTTGATTTTAATGGATCATCTGGTTTCGAATACTTCATAATCTGCCAAATGCTTTGTTTTCATGGCCATATATCCTCGTTGTATTTAAGTATCTATTTAAGTCTGATCAGTTAAAAATACTGCATCTTTTAATTTGTTTACAACATGCAGCATGTAATCACAGTGTCTACGTGGTAATTCATGGCATGCATAGCTACATTTGACATAATGTTGCAATAATCCTTCTAAACATGGAAAGCAGTTAAAAGAAAATTGAGAATTTATATGAGTAGTAATACTGCTTTTGTTGTTAGAAATGGAGTGGGTTTGTGTGGTGTTCCCCAAGGACCAAGTTTTGGACCCATTGCCAAGACTTCAACCTAATTTTTGAAACTTGAGCTCTTTACTCCCTACACTCCTCTCACTTTGTTGTGAATAAATACCCCTGTTGCATATAAATATCCCTCCCAAGAGTAGAATGCACAATATACTCGCAATGCAACATGTTTCCTAAAAATGCAATCTTAGTGTTTCGAGGGTAAAATTTTTTCATTATGTGATTAATTTCAATATATTTTGATGTACATTTCCGTTTACATTATCCGACACTGAATGTTATCAACAGCTGCTTTGATAGTTTTTGGTCATGATGAACAGATTGGGGTTAGTATGAGCCCGTCAAAGTTACCATGTTCCTTGCGTGTGTTCTGTAAAATGATGCCAATCCGTAAATTGCTTTGGCAATAATTTACTGTCAGCTAATTATAATCCAGGTGCTGCACTTTCTGGGGTGACAGAAAGTGTAGCTTAGCTGCCGTGGGAATTTAGTATGTACTTCACTACCTATATAAAATAAGTAATACCATACATTATTTATACCTTGTTCTACCTTCTGTATTCCTCAGGGGGGAAGTGAGAGGTTCCTTGTCTGAGTCTGTGTTTGTTGATATGAGCTGATTCTGGATGCTCGACTTGTAGAGCAGCCAGAAGTATCCTATATAATATGAGCGTGTCTGCTGCTCCATGTGGTCAAAGATGTCATGGATACCACATATGTATTTCAGCAGGTCTTTTTGCTAATAGATAGAAGTAGCACACCATGTCACCTTTGAAGAGTTCTTGCCAGCTCCTCTGTATGTTTGTGATTACGAGATCGAGAGAGGCTGAGAGAGAGAAAGGGTATTTGTGTGTCTGTATTGTGTGCATACATGTGTGTGTGTGTGTGTGTGTGCATATACTTTCCTTACATGTGTGCAGTGCATGAGGATTCACGTGTATGCGAGTCTGACAGTGGAGTCGATAGCTGGCTCACCCCTACACGTCCCCTCCGCACAGTACATGACTTCCCCTCTGAAGCTGTTCAACATCCCTCCTTTAATCCCTCTTCTTGCCTGGGCTCCTGCACTGAGAGACAGGGCTGATCCCATCTTCCAGTGAGGTCAACCAAAAAAGATGTCCGCCCTGCTCCCGCATCCCCGACCAAACCGCCGCCTGTGTCATGATGACAGCAAGGCGTGTGACTGAACCCGAGTTTTTGTGTGTATTTACGCATTTCCCCTCGACTTCTGTCAATTAATTTGTAAGAACCATTTGGTCGGGCAGACAGCCCTGGAGAAAGGCTGGTGGAGATGTGAGAGGTGACCTTTCTGCTCCTCTGCAGCCAAAAGCCATTTTAACGGGGAATTCCTGAAAACCCCAGCAACTTCTTTTGTACTTCGTTAATTACTTATTGATCTGAAACAATGCTCTACCGCATATTGTCAGATTAGTTTAACAGCAGCAAGGTCATGCTGTAATACAGTGTGATAATCTTTATGGTATATTATGTTTCTTTTTCTCCCTCCTCCCTTCTCGCTCCCTCCTTTTCTCCCCTCACTCTCTCTGACGTCTCTGCACTCTTCATCTTAAGTCTCCATGTTAATTCTCTCAAAACGTCTCACCTGTTTTGTCGGTGTGGTGACCTTCTTTCTGCTAAAGCTCTTTCATATTATCCTCGGAGATTTTGAATAATATCTTTTGCTGTCTTTCTTGAATTGCTACGTTTTCCTCTCTCTGGGTAAACTCATTCTGAGACGGCCTGTGCGGAACTGTGACCCAGCACGTAGAACAGCTAAATCGAGAACTTCGAGCTCTTCCAGTCGCTCATCGCTCTTCTTCTCAATCTTAAGCGCTATTACTGCCTCTAGATTGTGGGCGACTTGATTAAACGGCGAGGCGCGTTAGCGTGTGCAGATATGCCGTCCGAAGGAAGGAAGGAAGCTGGCGGTTTTCGTAATTTTAACCACCCACAGCAGCATGCATATTTCATGCAGAAGCATCATATCATTAACACCTCTTTCCCTCACAGGAAATATACATTATTGAAACGTGGCCCGGTGTCATCTGAGGGTACTGCTATGTTTCAGAACCAGCATCAGCAGGCATCCAATTACTCACCAGTCACTGGATCTTCTCAGCATTGTCGGCTTCCAGTGTTTTCATATGCAAGGCTTAGTTCCTTAGCTCTGTGTCACAAATTTGTCCTTGAAGGTGTATTTCAACAGTGAAGAGCAGGCATACGAAAACACTGGGTTTAATTTCTCTAGACGCTTATTGAATTCACACGTATACACAGTGTTGCGGACAGCTCGCTAAAGGCTCACATCTTAATCCCAAATACGTAATTAATTGTTGGCGCTCATTTAAATTTTAATTTAATTTACAAAAATGAGAATGTTCCCTGCTGGAGAGGGCATGTAGAATATTGGGCAGAGTTCAGGTTTGGAGTTTATCGGGCTCTTCCATTGGCCGGGGATGTTTAATTTAGGGATTTAGCAGCAAGCCGCACGCCACCTGGGGTCCCAGGCCCATTCTTCGGTGCCGAAATTTAATCACATTTCAGCTTTAAGTAGGAACCTTTGGTTCACAGCTTACCAGGACATCATGGGACACATGACCCTTTTGAAGGCTCTGCTCAGCCGTTAATAGTTTGAAAAATAAAATAAAAAGGATTGTAATCAGAAGTTATTTATCTCGTTGGAGAGAGAGAGAGTCACTCCTGTAGCACCATGTGTGTAGAACCTGCCTGGGTAAATCCGCTTTCACACTGGACGCGAAACGAATTCTTTCGCACGACAGATTACATTAAAAGTCAATGCAAAGCAGCTGCCGCATAGCTCACTCGGTTAAGGCACTGCTTTGCAGTGCAGAAGTGATTATCACGTCGCGGGTTCAAGCCCCGGTCGCACCAACCGGCAGTGGTTGGCAGCTTTTTCAGAGTAGCGCACAATTGGCTACACATCGCTACATTAGCTGCATATTCGCACATCGCGCTACAGGGTTTCAAATTGGGTTCATGTCCGGGGATCCTCCGCCCTCGTTCTGAACTTGCGAAGATTCAACCAATGAGTGTATAAGAAGCAGTGGCTGACAGGCACGTGCTTTGGAGGAGAGCCGTGAAC
This sequence comes from Gymnothorax reevesii, assembly GCA_029721435.1. Taxonomy (NCBI): domain Eukaryota; kingdom Metazoa; phylum Chordata; class Actinopteri; order Anguilliformes; family Muraenidae; genus Gymnothorax; species Gymnothorax reevesii. The sequence continues at coordinate 30,443,328 of CM056580.1, read as the reverse complement.
TGTCTTCACTCTCTGAATTGACAACAAGGGGTCGCATACGAGCAAGCTTTGTACATAGTTCAGCAATTGGGCATTCCAGAATCGGGCGGGATTGGAGATGCCAAATTTAAAAAAAAAAAAAAAAAAAGTCAATGCAAAGATGCGAACAAATTTTCGTCTTTGCATTGAATTTGAATGTAATCTGTCGTGCAAAAAATTTGTCTCGCGTCTGTTGTGAAAGCGGCTTAATGCGGGCGAGGGTGGAGAGGGGGCATTATGTGCCCGGACAGGAGCCATGCTTCAGTTGAGGGAAAAATTATGATTCTCAGGGATTTTACCTAGCACTTCCCAAGATCTCCATTCAGGCATACTCATGCTTTGCAGTTTATACCTGAGGGTGGAGTATATGAATTCAGGAGTAGTTTAATTAGTAGTGCTGATGAAATATGAGCATACTGGTGCACAGCACACTATCTGGACAAAATTGATTAAAAGAAGGAAGATTTTTTTTATACCCTAGATGTTATCCCCATATATTTCCAAGTGCTCGGCGCTTATTGGGAACTTGTGATATCAGATGGGACGACACAGGACGATGGTCCCGTGACTGAGAAAAGTTGCGTTCTAAATCTGCAAGATTCCCGACCCTATCAGCAGTTTTGGATTTAAGGCTCTACGGCCTTGTGCCCTGGACTGGCTTCGGGAAAGTGAAGGAGCTATCGCTAAACGCAGCTGGTCAACATCTGACCAGATACTACCCCTGTGTTAGGGGCCTCCGTGTGTTTGCAGAAATGAGTAGCGTCATTCTGTTGACCCATCTGTTGCAAAAGGTCATAAAGGCGGCAGCCCCTCCCTGATTGTGAACTCAGCCTTGCAGGATGGGTGGCACCCCAAATATCATTGTCCTCTTTCACACCTCGTGACAGGGTATGGAGAAGAGGAAAGTGCTGAGTGGTATTTTCTTAGAAGTATCGAAGCTGGTTGGTCTCATGGCTTCCTCTGTGGGACTGGGCTTGCATGTTTATCTTGGCTCCTGTGGCCTGCTTCTTGTCAGTCATGGGCAGAGGTCTGTTGTCTACTTTCCGGTACGGCACGCAAAAGGGGTACAGGAGCTAGAAATCAAAACGGGTTTCTGAAAGTCTATCGAAAGGGTAGAGTTAAGTGTGAGACTGACCTGGCAATTTTAAGGGCTGCATTTTATCCAATAAGGAGGCTGCGCCAGGATGTAGTGTTCCTCTCATTGACAGTTAGCTGCATGCTCATTTCATGCCAAGTTAGTTTTGCTTATGTCTAAAAGCCCTTGAAGAGCTGCTATTTTGGAAAGTTTTTTTTCCCCCTATAATCCTAAGGTGGTAGTCCTGCTATTACCAGCTGTGATTAATGACTTAGTATTACGATGTTCAGTATCATCGTGTTCATAATCTCACACCTTAAAGGCAGGGTAGGTAAGAACCTGAAGCTAAGCAGACTTTGACAGCCTTCCTTAGCTACACCTCGCACACAGTCGCACACGAGCACTCCGAAACAATGGTTTACATGGGTGGAGGGAGGTTGTGTAATCAATCCGTGTTTCAACGGTGTGGAAGTCGAGTGATCTTCTCATAACTACAAAATAATAAGAATAAAAATAAACCCGTATCAGCACATTTGTGTTAAGTAACTATGTATGTTCCGACGCTGCCAACCATATAACATTACACAAGCTAGTGTTTTGTTAGAAAGGTATATCCAAACATACTAATGTAACTCGCTAGCCTGGATAGATGGGGAAGCTAATGTTAGCGTTGGGATAATATGATTTTCGTAACACAAATAGTTGCATTGGCTAAACAATTTGTGAAAACAACTAATCCTCCACCAAAAAATACGACAACAACTTACTCGTCCAACAGAAAGACGGCAACCATTGCATCACTTTTCAGGCCTTTCAACTCCCTTAGTTGCTTCCATGGCTGAAAAGCTACACCGATATTGACTCGTGTTAGTCCTCTTGCTGTACTTGCTGCCTTTTAAGTTAAGGCTTTTTCCTGCATTAAACTTTCTTTTCCTGGTCTTTTTGGCTGGGCTGACGATCAGAAGTAACTATGGGAGTGGTAGTTTTGTTAGTTTTTTAGATTAGTTTTTAGTTTTAGTTTTTCTCTTCCGTTCTCTGGTAGACTTGCAACAACCACTTCTACTTTTGATTTTATAGCGGAACAACTTTCCTCTGGCCGGTATAATGCGTTTTGAGTTTAAGCTTGTACACAGCATGGCTAGAGTGCATGCAGGGAGGCGAGGAGGCTTGTCATTGGTTCTTTCCAAACGGACTGTGAGGGAGTGATCGGTTGGCGTTTATACAGGAATACAGCAGCTACAGATGATGGATCTTTTTCGGTCCTTTTTCAGAATTCTTCAGCTATTTATTTCGGTTTGGGTGCAAAGAACATTTCAAAAAATATAACAAAATTTTTTATTTGAGTATTTAACCTACCGTGCCTTTAACTGCTCCTGCGTTTTGGCCTGCACCGTTCATCTTATCAGTTCACATACCATTATGTACATATTTATGTTTACATGCATGTTTGTTATTTTTAGCACGTACAAAATGCAGATACACACATGTAGGAGTGGCTGCGCGTGTGCGCCGGAATGCACGTAGAGTTTCCGTTAATTAGCAGGGGACACAAGCTCTCTATTTTCGAGCAGGTTAGAAACGAAAAGGGATTGAATGACATTAAATACACTGCAGATTCCCTCTTTCAGACCCGCGAATGTGTGTTTGACGGCGTTCTGGCGGAGAACTGACACGAGCCGAGAGAGCGGCTGTCAGGCGGGAGTGAAAGTGTGAGAATCATTCACTCCACCACTGTCTGCCTCATCTACCATATCTCTCTTTCTTTCCGCAAGAGCGGGAATGGATTTGGCGGGAATTACATTGTGTGCTGCGAATTTTGTAGTCAGCCAGGTTTGTAAAAGCTCACATGAAGGCAATGCTTTGTGCAACGAAGGAAAATAAAATAAAAACGCAGAGTAACATGATTAGGCGGCAGCCGTGATAAGCAAATAGCAGTTATTTTCCCCTTGGGCGAACTTCTAAGAATAGTCGGTGAGATATGTTTTATTATTATTTTTTTTTAATCTCCAATAATGGCGGTCTCTTTCCACTTCATCACGGTTCCGGCCTGCAGTCAGTAGCCGCATCCCGGCTGGATTATGCCTGTGGAAGAGGCGCGAGCTGCATGCTGGAGTAAGCATCAAAATGAATAAATAAGCAGTAACACAATAACACGGACCCCCGAAAAGGCAAACTGACAGTCGTTTCTTAAGACACTGGCAACAGGTCAGCAGTGGGGAGTCTGTCGGAGCTTTCCAGCATACCGGAAATATGTGAACCTGTCACAGGGAGCGGTCTCGGAGGGTGAAGTGCTTCGCGGGAGCTAATTAACCCAAGGAAATAATTACACTAATATGCAAATGTTGTTTAGATTATTCGCTGCGCTATCAGCCCAGGTAGTCAATCACACGCGGCGAGGCGAGCGCCGGGCCATGTGTTGGGATCTGCGTGCAGTTGATAAGGGCTGTTACCTGGCTGTCTGGTTGCGGTGGCTGTGACATGGGAGCGTATGCGCGTCACAGCGAATCCTGGCCTCTCCGCGCCCGCGCCGCTGCACGCCTCAGCACTGTACTGCAGGCCCGTTGCTTTTCCCTTTCGGCAGGGCTGGTCAAAAAAAAAAATAGAAATATTTGTAAGAGTGAAGTTGCAATTACTGTGAACGATAATGGCAATGGAACTACCACCTCTGGTACTTGAAGGCCATTGAGTTCTAGAATACTGATTTTTCCATTTGTGGAAATGGTAGAGTAAGTAGCTATTTTTCAGCAAAATTTTAAATTGGTGTTATCCAAATCACATGCTGTAAATGACCAGTCATCAGTACAGGGATGTTCTATGAGAATAATCCTAATCGCCATTTCCGTGATCTTGCAAGCTTGCACTGTAAAGTGTTGATGCACAGTTTGTGTCAATATTCCTGTCTTTGTTGTCCTGAGCAATATTTATAATATCGTGGGTAGTCTGGACGTCTCTTTGTTTTTGGATGGATACATTTTTATTTCACAGTGTAAGTTTTGGTTGCAGCTTTCGGTGGATGTAGATTTCACTCAGTGTGTTAAGCCTTTACATGCTCCTTTGTGCCGATGGAGCCATTGTGACTGAAGGGTGCCATTCTGACAGCCACACTGATTGGCGGAGAGATTCAGGAGTTCCCTGGACTGGCGCCTGCAGGCAGATCACACGATAGGTGTTGATGGGCACGCTGTAAGTCAGCCTAGATAAGAGCGTCTGCTAAATGCCATGAGTGCACTCTATTGTGGGACCATGTCTGACACATGTCACGCTGGCTTTAAGAAATAATAAATGTAATTGGGTGATGCGTCTGGTTAAATTGGTAATGCTCTGTGCAGTGGACTGGGGGTACTGGAGAGTGACACACGATTGGGTAAATTGCCTCCTAGAGAGCGTTTCAATTGATCTAGTTTCTTCCACCTAAAGTCTAATTTATCCTTCGTCACAGGACCCTTTTGATAAGTGTCAAATGAGAGAAAGGACACGGATTCCTCTGAAGTGCGCGCAGTGTAAGGCAGTGTTCTGCTCGGGCTGGCTGCTGAGCAGCACTTATGAGTGGTGTTTCACTAATGTTCGCGAAAAATAAGACTTCAGAACACTGTGACATATCCCCGACCTTCCGGAAGCTTGGCTTTCATGTACGGTGAAGTCGTGGCATGGGAGCGGTTACACTGTGTTGCATCACACTGGAAGGCGGGTTCTCTCGCCTGCACCCGCCCTCTTCTTTAATGTCAACCGAGAAAAATGGGCCGAAGAGCTGGCGGTTCCATGCCCGACTGGCAACCGCGTACCTTATTTGTTTGTTTGATTATTTCACTTTTTTTTTTTTAATAAGTTCTCTGTTCCGATTTATTGTGTTTCGATGTTGCTGTGGGACAGCATGTGGGTAAGCCCTGTTTGATCAGGACTGACCTGGGCTGTGTTTCCTGTGGGGACAGTTACGGTTTATTACCGAATTGATGATTTATTTATTTTTATTATTATTTATCCACATTACGATTATAAGCCAGGAGGTGACTGGCCGTGCCACAAACCACTCAAAATTTGCGAAGCAGGGCCTGCAGATATCTGAGCTGATGGACTGGCCCTTTATCAAAGCATTTAGTGTGTGCAGAGGTTCATTTTGAGGGGACTTGTTTTTGAGTGCAGAGTATTATTGTAAATCACTTTGGTTGGTGAGTGTTTGCTCGAATAATAAAAGAAAGAATTAAAATTAAATGGAACTCATAAGTCATAACCCACTTTTATATCATGTAAGGTCCTCTGCATTGATGAGGGCAGTTTGTTTTTGTTATATTTTGTTATTTCAACCACAGGAATCAATATTGCAGTGGTAGTAATGATCTTTATTTTAGTTTAGTGTAGCAAGAAGTTCTCTGCTCTGTGTTAATTAAAACTGCTCCATTCCTTTATTCTCATCTGCTTACAATTGTGACCTCACTGTGCGTTCCACGATTATGCTTTTGTCTGCTTTATAGCCGAAGTATTGATCCGGCAGAGTGCTGTACAAATTAAGTTTTAAATGTTGCATCACGGGGTTATCGAGTTTTACATTCTGAGTGTTTACAATGCGCTGGGCCCATTGATTAAAAATAAACAGCCTTCGCAAAACAGCTACACAGCATTTACTCTCTGGGTACGGCAGGAGTTTTCGTGGTGCTCACATCTGTAATGTGCCCCTGTTTCTCAGTGTGCCGTTAATCGCGGGGGATGTGCGATCGTTTTGCTCGGCTTTATTTTCATCTGTCTTTGTCTGTTTTTTTTGCAGGAAAACGGCTCACCAGAGGAGCACGCCATCTATGTGTGGGACCATTTTGTGTCCAAATCCACTGCAAAGAACGTGTTCTTCGTAGCACACAGTTATGGAGGCCTGTCCTTCGTGGAGCTGGTGAGTGAAAGTAAAGATAAAGAATAAAAGTAAATGAAGGAGGGAGGGGGAAGAGGATGAAAGTTATTTTTTCTCCCTCCGCCTCGCTCTTTGCCTGAAAGGGACAGTTCACCCAACTGCGCTCGTCTTGTGGGTCATGATTTCTGGAAAGAGGCTTTGCTTTTGAATTTTTGAGTTTTTTAAATTTTTTTTTTTCTTGTCGCTTTGAGCACCATGAGACAAGTATAATTTAGCTCCATTATATTCAAGAGGCCAAACATCCTCTACAGTCGATATGTCTAAAATTTTGCAAATAGTACCATAACAATCAAGATGGATAAATAGCTGTAAAACTGAAAGGAAACACACGTGTTACTGTTTTTGGGATGAACTGTCCCTTTAATAACAGCTGCATGAAAGAAGGGGCTTTTCCACTTTGTGGGAAAATATGCAACGAACAGTTCAAAATAAATTACATCTAATTTCTTTGAGGAAAAAGTGGTGCTTCTGTAAACATTAGGGTTCATCGCTGTCCTTGGGCGGAATTCCACTTCCTCGGGATAGGGACGAATAATGTTCCGTTAAGCTGTAGTGCCCAGCATGCAAAGCGGCAGGCCCCGAGAGAAATCAAGCGGCCTTTTCAACCTCCTCGGGAAAGTTATTTTCTCTAGTCTGCTTTGTCACACTGCGCTCATCTTGATGCTCAAAGGGACTATCTATATTACAGACATTATAGCGCATATCAACATTGTGCGCATTACGTAAGTCCTGGAGAGTGTCAGCTGGTTTGCTTGACGCACACTCACCATGACGACGGGCCACGCAGAAGCACGGCGTTTTCGCTTTGATCTGCAGCAATTCCCGCTTAGACTCTATGTGAACCCAAATTATTTAAAGCCCCTTCTTTTATTCTCTTAAAGGAAACTGGGGGAGGGGGTGCGGGGTCGATGGTTTGTGGTGTCTCTGTGATACTTCGAGGAAGGAATAAGTGAGGCTTTTTTTTCCGTATTTGCGATTGTAATCAGGCTGTTAAATATTGATGCGGTGCCGAGACTGCGGCGAGGTGCTCGGCCGAGCGGTTGTGGTGACTGTTGTTGCGACCGTTTCCCCCCTGATAGTTCTCTGCGGGTCGGGTGAGGTTCAGGTCAGAGAAACGAAGTGTGTGACCGGCCCTGGTGTCTCCGGTGTCTCCGCTAACACACGCCCTCGAGCTGAGAGACGGAGCTCTGCTCGCGATACGGAACTACACGGTGAAATCTCAAACCGCCGCTCGTTCGACGTGCGACGTCAAAATGATATCTGTGCAAAAATGCGCATGCAGACATGTGAAAACGGGCACACAAATGCGCTGAAACACACGCAAACAAACACATAGAAAAACACGCATGCACATGCACTCATGAGCGCACCTAACACATATGTGTAGACAGAAGCACATACACACAGAAAAACACAATAAAGACAAACACAGTGTATTCGCTGCAGTTCTTTCAAATAGCATCTACATGCATTTGAGGTGGAGTGAATGCGAGTTCTCCAGGCCCTGTCCCTTTAGACTGCAGGCCACAGATATTCTCACATCAGGGATTATTGGCATTGTCCCGTAGGGTCTGTCTCAGCTCTGTGTGTATAGGTGCTCTCATGGACCCCTGGCCCCCAGGTCTCAGGGTCCCAGCCCTGTCTGAGAAGGGCATGAGACTGACACCGGAGCGAGGGCCCCTCTCGACACCGCTGCGGCCCCCCCGTCCCGCGAGTCTTTGCCCCACTCGCGGCCACCCCCCCCCCCACTCAAAGGGCCCCTGCTCCGGCTTTGCTGGACAAAACCTGACTTCTGACCTCCGGGGTCAGCCGGACACAGGGCTGTGGAATTATCCCAGGGGCTGGACGGGAGATGCTCGCACCCCCCCCTGCTTTACCCCCCCCAAAATCCTAACGCCCCCATCCTTCAACATACACACGTCCGTCTACCCCCCACGTTCTCCATAACGCCTCAACCTGTCACCTCAACTCACTCACGCTGACACCTGAATGATTTCTGTTGGCACCCCCCCCGTTTGAGATTTGACCGTCCCATAGAGCGAAAACGCTTTTCTCTTTCAATTTTTGTAATCATCACTATCATCAATACAAAATGGCTGTTTACGAAAACCTGGTAGCTTTAGACAACATGGAGCTAATTGAAGGGAAAGTGGTCCAGGGGGAGGGGGTGGGAGAGGGTGGTGGGGTGGGGGGTAGGCCTTGCAGGATGCACCGTTTGACACATAAGAAGACCCGAAGAAAACAAGCCATCGCTGGGTTAATTACTGCTCCCCTTTCCAGTTAATAAACACGTTTCTGATCAAGCACATCAAAAGCGCTCAGATTAATTTCTCCCCTCCACCCCTCTGCTCCCACCATGTTCTCTGCGTTTGGAGCGCTGAACTGTTTCACTGTAATTTTATTTCTTTTAAAACACTTCATAGAGTGTATGGACTAATTATAGTTACATCAAAGAGGAGCTAACGGCCTTTGAGCGAGAGAGCACTGCTGGAGGGAGAGAGCTGGCTTTATGTCTGAGTGAGTTCTGCCCTCTCCTCGCTCCCTCTCTCTCTCTCTCTCTCGCCTCTGTCTCTCTCTGCGTCTCTCGCTTTCTTCCCTATCCTTGGTTTGTCCTCTCCCTCTCTCCCTTTCTCCCTCCTCTCTCTCTCTCTCTCTCTCTATTTGAGACATCTTCTTTCATAGCAGTCAGGACCATGGTGAAGGATTTGCAGAGTTCACAGGCTCGATGCTGCGTATGTGTCCGTGTGTTTAAGGGATTTGCAGTGTTCGCACTAGTGTGTGTGTGTGTGTGTGTGTGTGTGTGTGTGTGTGTGTGTGTGTGTGTGTGTGTGTGTGTGTGCGCGTTTCGTATGAGTGTGTTTGTATGAGTGTGTTGGGGTAGGTGCTATGGTTTGGGCTGCAGTTGCTCTGTCTGTAATATCATTATGTTGGATGCTGAATATACATTTTTCTCCGTTTTGAAAATTCTTCCTCTGGTGATCTGATGAAAGGCGTGCAGGCGTTGGGTGTCCGGCCTGCCGCAGCTGAAGAGGTTGGGAGAGCGAGTCCAGCTGGGGCGTCCTGTGAGAGAGGAGCGTATTAGTGAAAGAGTATGGGCAGTATTATATAAGGGCTTATGTAAGAATGCATCTGTCTAAACGCGCATGTGTGTGGGCGCGAAGGTTCCACTACAGCCAAAGTGTGTGTGCAGAATATACATCTGCTGTGTTTGTGCATACATGTATCCAAAGCACGACAGCAGCATGTGAGTGAGTCTGCGCGCGCGTGTGTGCGTGTGTGTGTGTGTGTGTCTCTGTGTCCATGCGTGGTGTCTGCGCTAACATTGTATGTGTGCATTTCTTCCCAATCGGTGGGTGTACTGTGTTCATCCTGATGTCCTGTGTAAGTTCACACATACACACGGCGTGCGTGTTTCTCAGACACGGACATGTACACACACAGGCACGCGCTTGGGCTGCACATACAGAGGCTCTCATGGTGATGCGCTGTTCTGTAATACTCATGTCCCCAGCAGCTCATAGCAGCAGTATAAAGCTCACGCCACTGAGCCGCACTGTGAGGCGGTGAAGGTGGCAGGTTAAGCCGCACAGGCTCTACACCACACAGCCTTTCTTTCTGCATGATTGGACCAGCTTTCTCACCATCCTGCCACTTTAATTTCCTTACTCAATGCAGGAATCACCCTACCTGTTCCACACACACACACACACATATATAGCTACACTTATGAGGACATTGTATTGACTTTCATTCATTCTGCGCAGCCTCACGAACCCTAACTGTAACCGAATGATAATTGACCCTGACCCTTAGCTTAACCTACCCTAACTGTAACTGTAACCTTAACTTTAACCAATGAGCCGCAATCCTCCCTAAGTGAGGACCACCCAAAATGTCCTCACTGCCCCGAATGTCTTCATAAAATCTGTGGTTTCTGAAAGGATTGTTCTCACACACGCGCGCACTCAAGGGAAGAAGACGATAAAGCGTTAATGTAGCTGAAACCAAATCGTTGACTTATCGTGTTGATGTAGGAGAGTTCATGTGCTGTTCTCGCTGTGCTGTATATGTAGGTTTGAGGGTTTTAAGGGGACAGTGCTGTGCTCTGGGGCGATTGAGCACAGGGAGGGGAATAAAGCAGAAAGTTCCAGCGCCTGGCTGACGGCAGTGTTGGAGGGTGCACAATCCTCCCTTCAAAGTGCTGGGGAGAGCAGGGGAAGAACAGGAGCGTGCGGCCCCTTCGGGAACAGGATCTGGAATATCATTGGGAGGGGGAGGCGTTCTCTATGTGGCTCTCGTTTTGAACTCTCCCAGGAAGTTCGATCTCGGGCACCGCTGAGAGTGCACAGGAACTCTTTAAAGGACTTTCTTTTTTTTGTGCGTGTGTCAGGATCCAGTTCTTTCCTGAAGTTGTGCTCTTGAAAGGGCTGCTGTCTCAGCAGCGAGACTGTAAAACGACTGCTAGGGGTTAGCATTTGCATCTGCTGTTCTCCGGAACCTGGGGTTCGCCCTCATTCTCCACCCATGGCAGCGCAGGGGGATGATGGTTTTGTGTGATGGAGTGGTCTGTGTGTGACGGTCTTTTTTTTGTTTAGTAACGCTTGTCTGTTACTTTGTCAGATCTAGGCCTGTCAAGGAGAGGAAGTATCGGGAGGCTACATCTGTAGCTCCGAAATACTGTCACAAAGAAAAAATGTATACATCTGTGTGGGACCCTATCTTGGGCCCTGTCATTGTGCTTACTCCATCACTTTGCCTGCTACCAGATTTATCAGTTCATAGCCCCGCCTGTTTATCCTGTGCTGAACTGCTGCTAATCTCTTAAACTACTGCTGAGGAAACTATGCTTCTCAGGCTGGAAGATAAACTTATTCGATTGCTCTCTCCCACCTGATCTACCTACTGACAGGCCGCTCCGTTACTCATGGCCCTCCGAACAGGAAATTTTATTAAAATCCATATCTCCAGCTTCCTTCCTGTCCTCTTATAGCAGCAGAGGTGATACAGCGCCGCTGTGATATTATACTGCATTCTAATATCACAGCAGATAGGTCAGTGGTAACCAGCTATTTGCCTTACTAGCCGGCAGTTATATGTAGTGCCTACACATTCTCCTCTGTAAATATCTCATAGCTTTTTCACTTATTCTGCGAAGGCCTCTCCGCATTAATATGTGGTGTAGTGTACTGTTACATTGTCTTTCCTCAAGTGAACCTAACTCATATTTCTGTTGGTTCTTGTACTTGTATACACTGTGAACACGCACACATTCATTCACAGACACACGCGTATGTGCAAACTTGCACACACAGACACCCTTGCACACACGCACTCACTCGCACAAAAATACGCACACACGTGCGCACAGACACGCACAGACGCACTCAGACATATATGGTTTGCACACACGCGCACATACACACGGACACACACACACACACACACACACACACACACACACACCCTTGAAATAAGAAGTAAAAGGAGGCTGAAAAATGCCTAGAGAAATGCTTGTTCATCTCCAGCTGAGTTGGTAGAGCTTGTTTAGGGGCATGTCTCCCCTGAGTTGTGTAAGAGCGAATGATGTTCCTCATGTACTTCTTATTGCTGTAGGTGCTGAATCGCACTAGAACTGTACTCTGCGTCTGTGCGGTTCGGGAGGGAGATGGTCACGAAGCACTAAATTACAATATTCCAGGTAATATTTCACCGCTGAGCTTCGCATAAGTTCTGTGCATCTTCTATCCTCCTCAAGGCCGTCGGTGTTTTTCAAAAGCCGCAGTTATTATGAAATTACTCCAAAACTTCAAAATGTACCAAATATGTTGCAAGCAGTCGTGTGATAATCGTATTTACAGTTTGCGTCGGGCTGCTTTTGTGTTTTTTGATTTGTATTGTTTTTGAGCTTCTTAACTGTATTAGGAGAAAAAAAGTGTTAGTTGGGCCTCTTTTTTCCCCACTATCTCTCCATCTCCTCTGTCTTTATCTCACCTTTTATACAGTACCAGTCAAAAGTTTGGACATAACCCACATTTTTCTAACAAGACATGTTAAATAAACAAATAGGCACCGTTTATTTTGCAAAAAAAAAAAAAAAGATCTAATTCTTAAATCCATCAAGCTAACCAGCAATTTGCTATCATATTTACAGACTCACATATTTTTTTTTTTTTTTTTACTGGAGCAGTTATACGGCTGTAATGAGTTTGTTGCTGAGCAGCTGTCTCAGTTCCCAGAGTCGTGCTGCACATGTGGTTCGCTTTTCATGAACTTTTTTGCCCAATACACTCCAGTACAGCCTGTCTTTAATTTGGCTGTTGGAAAATGGAAAGAGCATGTTTGTCTATTTTGCATAATATGGGCTTCTTTGAAAATTCAAAAATTTTGGACACTATTCAAACGTAAATTATTCTGTCTTAACTTCTGACTGTTTAATCGAGATGATATAGAAACGTTCAGCTGGTTAAATTTCTCTCAAATTAGAGTGCCGTGACATTAGCAAAGTGTGTCCAAACTTTTGACTGGTATTGCACCTTCCTCCCCTGCATAGACTGAAGGATTTTGGAACAAGTTAATATCTAATACTCCCTCTGAGGAAGCCAATGGGTGAGAAAATGGCGCATAAATAATAAATATTGACAGCAGATTCATGTGGACAGTGAGAGGGATTTGGGCTGCCTGCACGATTAGACGGAGCACTTGCCTGTAGTGCCGTTTTATAGCTCATTCATGAGTGTGGGTTGTGAGAGAATTTAAAAGGGGAAATAAAGGAAAGTGAGGGCTGTTTACGCTCTCTGGTGGAGGGTGTTCCCTGGGCTCTGATGTTGGACACCGGGACTGCTGTCCTCAGTAAAAGGCCGAGCCGTGAGCTCTGATTAAACACACGTGTCCTCATATCACCTCCCCCCGAACCCCCATAACCTAAAAAAAATCTTCTGCTTGAACCCTGTACGGCACGCAGAGCCTCACATTCATGATAACGCCTCCCCCAGCAGCGAGAAGGCCGGGCAGATGAAAGGACTTCCCGCAGGCTTTTTTCGGATTGAGATTCGGGGGGAGAGCCTTGCCCTCCCACGCCGGGCCCAGGCTCAACCTGCTGCAGGACGGCCCTCAACCAGCCTGCCCGACAGCGGAAACGCCAACTGGCCCCCTCCGCTCCACTCAGGAGTGTGTTTTTGGGCACGAAGTTTGGCGCTGCCATCTCATCTACAGGATCTGAAGCGCTATTATGCAACCAGGCGTTAATGTGACCACAGAGGAGGTTGTCCTTACCTTTAGTAGCTGTGCTTAAACCCCCTCTCTCGCTGGTCGGACGTGGGCCCTCAGGGTCGTAGGTTTTCTCTCAAAGGGGCTAGTTCTTTCCCGACTGCGATTTGGGTCCTTGGAGCGGCCGCTACAGATGCTAGCGTTGGCCACGCAGAGACTCGTTTGACACCCCGGAAAACCTGGTCCTCCTCACCAGCTCCCCGCAGTGCCCTGCACTTTGCTTTTCGTTCTTTTCTTTCTTTTCCTGCAGATACTTTAGTATTGTGCTCACATTCTGGTCCCAGAAGTTTGAAATGAGAAGATGATCTTGTATTTTGAGTTGCTGAAGGATTTGAGTAATGCTCAATTGCAAAGGTCAGATGGGACATTTACACTGAGGGATTTCTTTTTGCTCCTGTAAATATTTGGATGAGTGTACATCTACAGCCCTTTCATTGTACCATTGGTAACCGCTACCATCGTTTATCACTCTGCCAAACTGCCTGGTCATTTTCTGTGCATCCATCCTTAACTCTTCTATCCATCCGTCCATCGAGACAAGGGTGCTTCTCTTGTCCTTTCGAGATGTTGCCTGTAAAGGATTCATTGATTGGCAGTTTGCTAAAGGGGATGATATCTCTTTTACAGAGTAAAAAGTCAGGGCTGTTTTTGCGTACTCCGGGGTGATGTTAGCATTCCTTCTCCTGTGGTATCTCTGCACACTCGCTTTGTGTGTTTTCCTGCCTTTGTCTGTGAAACGCGCTGTCCCAGGCAGCTGAAGAGAGGTGTTTGGTCTTACAATCAGAACGGCATTAGGGGGACAGGGGTGAGAGGCAGTGATAAATTGGGGGGTGGGCAGTTTGGAATAGAATTTTACAGAACCGTGTGCAGATTATCGCATTTCTTTTGACATGAAACAATGGGAGTGCCATGACAGATGTACCAGTCAGCTAGCCGGTTGTGCTAGTGTAATGCTTTAGACAAATGGTTGACAGAAAACTGGATGTCAATGTAGTGGACTAGAGCTCAATAGGAAAGTTTGACTGTGATGGCAAAAATGCAATTAATGAATAACCTCTTGCTATTCCATGGAATGTCACTCTGTGCAGCATGACATACGCAGACAGGAAAGACCTAAAGTTAAATGGCCCCAATATGGGTAAAGACCTGCAGTGCCAGTGAGAAGTTGAGGCACTCTTTACTTATGTTGTCGTGCTCCATTGACTGTGAAATTTAAGTGGTTTACCTGCTGTAGAGAACATCAAATGGCGCTGGGTTGGAAGTAAATTGTCAGGAGCTAAAAATAATTATTGACCAGGCAATATAATGTCCGAATTGGAATTCATAAAAAAGCCAACTTTGGTTATAGGGCTGTGCTTGTTTGTACGCTCATTACCACAGTAAAATAACTTTGAGTTTATTCAATGTAAAATTAATGGTATTAATTTTTTTTCTGGATGTTGGATTAATAGAAAAATGTAGGTGTATCCAAACTTTTGACTGGCACTGTATGCCCAGCATAATAATGTTTTTCTTTTTCCCAGTTAAAATTGACTGCATGGGACAGTCATGTAGTGACATAACTATGGCAACGTATTCTTCATTTACTTACGGTCGTGCACTCTCGCTGTTTTTCCCTGATACTGTCCCAAAATTATGACTCTTCTGTCTACCCTGTATCGTGTGTACCCTGTATCGTGTGTACCCTGTATCATGTGTACCCTGCATCGTGTGTACCCTGTATCATGTGTACCCTGTATCGTGTGTACGCTGTATCGTGTGTACCCTGAATAATGTGTACCCTGTATCGTGTGTACGCTGCATCGGGTGTACCCTGTATCGTGTGTACCCTGTATCGTGTGTACCCTGTATCGTGTGTACCCTGTATAGTATGTACCCTGTATCGTGTGTACCCTGTATCGTGTGTACGCTGTATCGTGTGTACCCTGTATCGTGTGTACCCTGTATCGTGTGTACCCTGTATAGTGTGTACCCTGTATCGTGTGTACCCTGTATCGTGTGTACGCTGTATCGTGTGTACCCTGTATCGTGTGTACCCTGTATCGTGTGTACCCTGAATCATGTGTACCCTGTATCGTGTGTACGCTGTATCGTGTCTACCCTGTATCGTGTGTACCCTGTATCGTGTGTACGCTGTATCGTGTGTACCCTGTATCGTGTGTACGCTGTATCGTGTGTACCCTGTATCGTGTGTACCCTGTTTCGTGTGTACCCTGTATACTGTGTACCTTGTATCGTGTGTACCCTGTATCATGATTCATGCAGATGTAGCATAAGCGTGAGAGTGAGCATTGGCAGCAGTTAAAGGCTGAAATATGAACTTAAAGACGGAAATATGAACTTCACCCATTTCCTCTGGGTGAGAGAACATGTTTGGGGCCTGACCAGCGGATGCCTTTTACCTCATAACATCTGGATGCCGATTGTTCCATTTAAATGCTATGTTTGAAAATTAGATTTGATTTGAATTGATTGCTTGTTTCCTCTCCGTGGGCTGCCGGAGTGATAGACCAAGGACACTTCTCCAGACAAACCATTGTACTGCGAGTGAATGCCTGTCGGCCATTATCATCTGCAGATGTCCTTCGTACTCTGCCATTCAAAACCTTCCCCTCTACATTGTACAGGGAAGCAAATGACATTTCCAAAAACCACTGATGTTTTTGGTCAGAGCAGGATCCTGACAATAGCTTTTGTGAAGATTTTTTTTCATTTGCTGACGGAATTTGTGTTGCATTTTTTATGGTTATTTTATTCCCATTCTTCATTTCCTTATTTTCTATCGATGTTTTTTAGTGATGTTTTATCCCTTATGATTTTTTGCAGTTTTACAGTTTTTTTTTTTTACTTTGGGAAGGTCTGAATATTGAAGTACTTGAAACCAGCTCTACGAGTGTCGACAAGGTTCCACAATGTGTGCCTGATCGTGCTGCTGACGCATCGTCTTATGACTTCGTTTTTATTTGATTGTAACGCTGACAGAAGGGACAGTGGTCCTTTTACTTCTAACAGAACTATCTAATTAATTGTCAAGTGTGTCCTCCACATGGAAAGCTTCATTGGAAAGCATGTGACCTGTGTAATGTTTGTGTTATTTCAGGGCAGTGGTGTAGAGTAAGTGTTGGAGAAATGGGCTCACATCTGCCTAGCTGTAGGTTTAATTTCCTATTAGGGCTTTGCCATTGTACCCTTGAGCAAGGTACTGAAAGTGAATATAAATAGTCAGCTGTATAAATGTATGCCGGGAGTGTAGACTCAGCTAGCTGTACTGGATAAAAAATGTCTGAGTATGTTATGCTGAGTATGTAAAAAGGGTAATATTGTTTCTGTCAGTGTAGAAATGGCTAATTACACATCAGCTTGCATGCCTGTCTAGTTCTTCCTGTATCCTCTTACTTGGTTCCCACCCTGACCCGCCGTCTAAACCCATTCCCCACTGTAGTCCTCCCCAAACGCTAGTAGGCATTGCACCGAGCTAAAGCTCCAAGGAGGCTTTTCTGTGTTCGAGTCCTCCTTACCCACGATGCAACAGGTGAGGGGGAGGTAAAGCGTAGTGCACGGAATATCGACAGCCCGGCAGAGCAGCTTAATCAAGCTTAGTGAGAGCCCACTTAACGTTGTATCCACTACTGAACACGCATTAGCTTTATTCCTCGTTAGGAAGCACCTACCGATTTTAGATATCGGGGGCTCCTATTTACCATTATTATGCAGCCCCTTAAAGCCCTCCACCGCCACCACTTGAGAGTCGCAAAGCCCGATAATTATAGCGGATTCCTGGTATCGATGGGGGAGCCGTGCTAATATGGACGCCAGCTTGGGAATTCTGCCCACATCCTCTCAGAGCTGCCTCAAAGAACAGAGAGCGCTGGTTTTGTGTGAAAAGAGGGAGAAAAGGAGGTTTTGGATATTGCGATACATTGACCAGCAATGTCATAAAGCATTATTTTCCCTTCTCATGCCCAGTGAATAGGTTTTTGCCCATTAGGTGGGTCATTTCATTCTTTTAAAGTGGATTTGCAAGTCAAGTACTAAGTGGTCATTGTGAGTCAAGCCATTTATAATAAAATGGAAGAATTAAAATAAATTAATAAAATTCTGTGGAAAGTGCCATTAATGTATTTTGCTGTAAGGAATGGTGTGCATTATGTGCTGTAATATTCTTGATGAAAATATGATGCTAATAGCAAATAACTTTGAATTGCATTCTTGTTATGCATTGACTTATCTCATGGATGTAAGATTTCCTATTATAATGTGATAAATCTAGTTTTAATTGAATGATTCAAAGAACTAAGAGGCACTGAGTAGCTGCTTGTGTTTCACTGATAAATGATCACAAATCATATTCCGCTCCAGTCTCATTCCACAGTACTTTATTACTTTTGTTTGGCCAGTTGTTGGCATAATAGCTAGTGTTATTCTCACTAACACCTTGAACTTGTGCAGTATTGGCCGTCCGCATTTAGCACGGTGCGTTTGCGTTCTATGGTGTTTGTCTCTCCCTCTCTGTGTTATTAAGCAGCGGGAGGGGGTTTGACGTGCTTACTGCAGACACATTCATACGTAAGAGAATTTATTTTTGTTCCCTGCGATAGGAGACGTCATGAGGGTGTTTACTGTACATCTCTTGTGTTTCTTCTCCAACGCAGGAAAGCTACTTGTGTGCTCACCTGACATGCTCTGAGTTGCTGTTCTGAACCAGCGCAACCTTTGACCCGAGGATCTTTTTGTTGTGAACAAACTGATGGAACACCGCGGTCATGTGTGTTGGTTCTGCTCATATTCATGTGGTTTAATTTATTCTTATTTCAAGAAATGGAAGATTGGTTTATTTAATTTTTGCTAGTGCTGTTTTTAAGCTCTGATTGCAAATTTTTAAATGCTGTGCCCTGTTTTATAAAGCAAACGTCTGATCAGAAGGTGTTTAAGCGCTGTTATGTTTTTTGGAAACTGCTGCATTAAGGACAGTTTACCTCTAGCTTGGTGTAGGTCCAGAATTTGACTGTGTTTTTGTAGGAACTGATTGAGGGAAAGGAGTTTAGAAATTTCCTTATATTATGTTGAACACAAGGAAATAAATATGAGGCGTGAGGGGAAAAATCTGCGATGCTTGCCGGACACATCCCTTATAAAATAAATCATGGGCAGCAAGTTTCCTGAAAATTAAAATTCCAGTTTTCCTGCAGATTTTCAGGAAATGTGTGTTGTAATTTTTCTTAGAACAAAAAAGATGTCTCTGGCAAGCGCTCAGTGTGTGGCACTTCCTGGATGAGGTCCCTTGTGTGACATCACAGACAAAAGAATAGTGGGGCCTTGCTCTTGTAGAGTGGTAGAGTTCCTGGCTTTGAAAACATTGGGAGACATTGGCATCGAACTGTCAAACTTCACTCGCCTCTGCAGGCACTTTACTTATAATGTTGTCAAAAATGGAGTTTTTCAGACATCTCGACTTCAGGAGCACTTCAAGAGGTTTTGTCTGATCAGCGCTGGCCAAATATAGATTTCATGTCTCTCGCAGATTTTTTATTTTTTTTTTTTGCAATTTCGTCTTGAATTTTGTAGACAGAAATATCGTACAGTATGAAGGCTCTTGATATCTCTGTTCTGCTGAATACCAAGAGTGCTGCTTGCAGTGCAGGAGCCATATATTTGTGGATTTGGTGTATTTGAATTGAATATGTAATAATATCCATCTCAGATTTTTCATTGTATTTTCCGCTGCATTGAACATGGATGTTTAGTAGAGCTTCTTCATACAAAGACGATGGTGGTTGGCCTCTTGAAGTTAAATAGGTATAGTAATAGAGCTTTGTGAATTCCCATCTGAAGTGAAACCATTCAGTATCATTGGCAGTCTGGAGGTCTGGGCGGCTGGAAGGGTCCTCTTTTGTCTGCTGCTCGTTTTCTTTGTTTTCCTCATAAGCGATCAGGGTTAGTTAGCTGTCTGCTCTAATGGGTTCTTTGCACTCGGCAGTGGTAGCTGAAGTTAAGTCAGACGGTCGCCTCGGCCTTCTACGCAATGGCCTGATTCTTCTCTCCCCTCACCGACCCCAACACGCCAGTGTTACCATGGTGATATAATTGAAAATCATTACGTCTCAAGCTAGTATTGTTAAAGTAACTATTCATAATTCCGTCCTCATGATCTTACTCCCCCTTCCTGCTCTCGTGAAAGACAAAAATCCCTCCTCCGCACAGACTACTGTGAAAACATTTTATACCAAGTGTACACACACACACACACACACAAACACACACACACGCATACATATATCGTTTCATTTATTTATTATTTTTAAATTCAGGCTGGTGTAAGAACCAACCTCATTTAAGAGTTCACTTCAATCTAGGGGGATTCATCATTACATATTTACTAGCTGCGGCTGATATAGCTGTAAGGTTTTATCAGTTCCCATTGATCTAGTGTGCATGTTCGCTCCCGAGGTTATGGGACGTGCTTCTATTTGCATAAGGCCCTGGGCAAGGTTCTTTCTAGCATTGATTGGCCTGTCCAAGGGAGCCGGCTGCGTTCTCGCATTGATCACTTTGTTTTTCCCGAAGACAGTGTTACGCAGAGTTCATCTCCAACATTCTGACGGGGAAACTGAAAACTTTGCCGCCGATATCTTAATAACGCTCACACTTCTTCTCGACAGCGGTGGAGCGCAGGAGAGCGGTTTCTCTCTCCTCCTGCTCTGTCTTTCCCGCGCAATCTCTCCTCCCGCGTCCCTCTCTGCCTCTCTCTTCTTCTTCTCTTCTCATTAACCCATGAACCATTTCTCTCGCTCTCCCCTCACCTCCCTCATGCTGTGGTTTCTCCCTCACTATTCTCAGGCATCAGCTGGCTAAATGCGTACTAACATGTTCATGTACACACACACACACACACACACACACACACACACACACACACGCCCGCACACACGCAGACGCGCTCAAGCACACGCGCACACACACATACGAATACATGGGTACACATACACACAGATACACACAGTCGCACACATACACACATGCATGTATGTACCGATACATGTGCACAGGTACACATGGAGACCGACAGATGCACATGGATACATACAGATGCACGCATCCATACAGATGCGCATACACACACTCATACATACAGACATGCGCGCACACACATGCATAGATACAGACTTGTGGGGACCAAAAAATTATTTTTGGACTAGCATCTTTACAGCCCACCCCCCCCCCCCCCCCCCCAAAAAAAATAAAAGATCAGTCGTAATCTTAACCTCAGTCCAAACCTTAACCTTAGCCCTAACCTTAGCCCTATCCTACAAAACCCCCCAATACAACCCTTAACCCTTTAGCGCGTGACTCTTTCCATCTTGGGTATACTTTAGTCAGTATCGGTCCAACGTGGTTAAGAAAAGCCTTTGGTTACCTCATCTTTCAAAGCTTTATTAGCAGTTTACCTTTCTTGATTGGCAACAGTTGTGAAGACTAATTAGTAGAATGACTTTCAAATTTATTTTTGATAGCATTATGCTATTGAACTGCGATACACAACATTATAAATGACAATGTGAAACCACAATACGTCTTTTATTGTCTGAACTTCAGTAGCTCATGAAATGGCACAGAATTACGTGAATTACTTTGTGAGGCCTATTTAGCAATAAGGTTCCAGACCTTACTATGTTGTGGATATAGACACGGGTAAAGGGCGTTGGTAGGCACAGTGCATAGCAGAGTGATATTGTAAGGATGGCAATAGTAAAAAATGTAAAATTTCACAGACTTCCATGTCCCATTTTAGAATTATTTTTCGCAACACTGAAAAAATGCTTGAGAGAGAGAGATCAAAGACGGTGAAAATTTAGGATTTTTTTTGCATTTATTTGGATGATTGCCATCCTTGCAATGTCACATCTATTATATAAATGTTGCCAATGGGCAGTCACTTTGTCATTATCATATCTTAATCATTATAGGGCATGTTTTGGTCTTAATTATTCCCTGAATACTTTTATTGTGAATCAGGCAAACTTAACAGGGAACAGCTTGAGAACAGTCAAGCGGTAAAAGGTGAGGTCACTTATGACACAAAAGGGATAATTTTAACCTTAATGTAACACATCACCATAACTTGGAGCATAAATCTACTTCCCAGCTTCAAAATTAGACCTAGTCCTAACTAAAATCTCAATTTCTAACCCTAAACCTAAACCTAGCTTAGAATTGAGCCTTTTCCGTATATGGACCCAAAAAAAGTCGCCTACCATAGCTGCTGTTTTTTCCAGACCTTATCAAGCTCTTTGAGTCTTCACATCGCCACAAGGCATTGTTTGGCCCCACAAGTATAGATAACCATGTATGTTCTGACATGCACACACACACACACACGCAGACGCACGCGCAGACTCTCACACACATGCACACAATACCCGAAAACGCATGCACTCCCATGCATACACTCATACACACATATGCTCACACAAACACAAAAACACACATATACACACGTGCGCGCACACACACACACGCACTCGCATGCAAACACTCAAACAAACACGCACACACGCACACACGCACACACACACACACACACACACCCACTCTCTCTCTGGTCCAGCAGTCAGATTCTCCCACACCTGGGTCGGAGAGAATCATCAGGCTTGCAGCTAAAATCGAACACACTCCCTGCCCCCCCCTCTGCGGGCAGGGCTGTCCTCAGTATGTATCTGTATCTGAGAGAGAAATGAAAGGCTTCTCTTCTCCAGAGCTGGCAGTGGCTCCCTGCCTCCCAGCCTGCCTCACACGGGCCCTCTCTGGGGCCGCGGCAGGCCCAGGGCATGGCTCCGCTACAAACACAGCGCCGAGTGGGGGAGACTCTCGCCCCTGCATCCTGGCCAGGGCGCCCCCCCATAAATCCAAGGGCCACAGGGAAGGACCCAGCGAGGGCATCCTTCCACCCACCCACCCACCCCCCCCCGACTCCCCAGCTCACGGCCGGCTGAGGGCCCTGAGCTGTGTGTGTGTGTGTGTGTATGGAGGGGGGGGGCGCTGGTCCTTCTCTTCTTTGTTCATCATCTCTCTCCTGTCTGCTGTAGCTTTGTCTCTCAGTCGCCCAAGAGGTTATGTTTGTTCAGTTCTGTGTGAGAGAGCCATATGCGCTCTCTCTCTCTCTCTCTCTCTCTCTCTCTCTCTCTCTCATGTCTGGATGTAAGTTCTGTGCCCAGAACTATTGTTTGATCAGAACTCAGAACTTGCCTGGATAGGTTTTAATGGGTGTAGCAGCGCTGCGGCTTGATTGTACATCTTAACGAAGGGCACGGCGCGATCTCCCTACAAATGGATTTCGAAATGCCTCGGCTTTATCGCTGTAACGTTTCCTTGTGGGAACGCGGGTAATTAAATAAATATATGGGAGCCGTATTTTAAAAATAAATTGAAGTCAATTGGGGTTGCCAATTCTTGCAGGCATTGCTCAACATCAAAATAGAAATAATAAATGTGCCGTAGCCTGGGAAGAGACTGAAATAATATATTTGAGGGAGGGAAGAGGGGAGCCGAGAGAGGCTCCCTGTGGGAGCTGAGAGCTCTGCCTGCTCTGTACAAATGTCACTGAACTCTCTGACTTTTCGGTGACTTAAGATTCCTCTCCCACTGTGTCGCCCTCCCTCCCTCCCTCCCTCCCTCGATCTCTCCCTCCTGTCTTTCTTTTTCTTTCTCTCGCTGCAGTTTTCGGTTTGTGTTGAGTGTAGGAGCGGGGGAGATATCGTGGTGTTGGAAGGAAAGTATTCATGTTTGAAATTGCAGGGCTGGATTCCCCAGTCGGGAAAGTGTATCTGCGGTGAGTTATCTCGCGCGAGCGTGACCCGGTTGGGGCGCACTAGCGGAGCTGGCGAGACCGTGTTTATACTATACTCTGCAAGGAGAGGATTGGCTTCTATAGCCAAGCTGCCCCTGCCAAACGTATATTGTCGTCCATGGCATCAAATATTTCACAAAATCAACATTTGAATAGTGAAATATCATAATTCTCCCACTCCGCTCTTCTATTCTTGCGGGGAATGTTTTAGGTGTGTTCCTGACGTGCGACGTATTTAATTTTTAAGTGCGGAAAAGCCAGCGGTGAAGAGAGATGAAGTGTTTTATGTGCCATTTTAAGGTTTTATGTGCTGTGAAATACGGCGAGGCTGTGAAACAGGAGAGATGGGGGCGGTGGGGGGGTGTGTGTCTGCGGCGTCTGGCATCTGGCCTCCCGTGATATCACCGCTGCCTTTGAGCTGAGCGCGGACGGCGGTGGCCTGGTTTCACGCTGGCGCTTGGCGGGTCTTCGTCTCCCGTCCGGGGTAAGAGAGAGAAGGAGAGGATGATGGGAGAGAAAGCACAGCACAACACATTAAAACAATAATAACTGGGTGGGTCGGGATGTAGATTTCGGCGCTGGGGGGATCGGGAGGATGTTGGGGGTCGGGAGGGTGTTGGAGGTGGGGT
Source organism: Gymnothorax reevesii (assembly GCA_029721435.1). Classification (NCBI taxonomy): domain Eukaryota; kingdom Metazoa; phylum Chordata; class Actinopteri; order Anguilliformes; family Muraenidae; genus Gymnothorax; species Gymnothorax reevesii. Next base: position 30,419,599 of record CM056580.1, on the reverse strand, counting down.
AAGAGCTCGTGAGGTACGTTGCGACTGGTGTTCAGCGATAGGACCTGCTTCTCTCTGTAGAGGCCCTACACCAGGGATACTCACTGTTTTCCAGAAAGAGCCGGGGTGGGTTCAGGCTTTCATTCTAACCATGCAGTTTCACACCTGATTCTGCTCATCAGGGGTCTATGGCAAAAGCTTTAAGGGTTGATTAGTGGAATCAGGTGTGTGACTGGTTGGTTAGAATGAAAGCCTGTGCCCACACCGGCTCATTCTGGAAAAGTGAGTATCCCTGCCCTACACTATCATCATTAATAATTGGAGGCTTTGAGCGAATCTTAATTCTCTCACGGGCCCGGGCCACCTCACTGTCCTCACTCAGACCTCACACCCCCCTCCCCACTCCCCTGCCCCCCACCCTCACACACAGCGCCTGTATTAGACGTCTTCACAGTGACTGACTCCTCTGGACTCTCTCATATCTGCTTCCTTGCATGCTCTGTTACTCCCTGGACATATTTTTCCCTCCTCTAAGCTGAGCTGCCTGGAACATTAAAAACATCTTGGCCGTGTCAGAAATCTTTTAATACCCCCCCCCATCCTGATGGCTTCGGTGCCATAACCCCCCCACCCCCCACCCCCACCCCCTCCCACCACTCTCCTCTCCCTTTTTCATGGAGAGAGGAGTCTCTTGCTCTCGCTGCTTTTCTCAGTCCCAGAAACACTAGGGGGCACTGCCTCTCCTTCATTCATGCTGCCTTTGTAGGCGCTGAGTGTGGGTGCTTCTGATAGTGAGAGGGAGTGTGTGTGTGTGTGTGTGTGTGTGTGTGTGTGCGTGTGTTGGGGGGGCTTTTGAATTCTCTCATCTGATTTCTGTAAATCTGCATTCATTAATAATACAGTTCCTATTAAGACACTCCTGGGCAGTTAATTCAGCCTGCTATTTTGTCTGTGGTCTAAAGTCAACATGCTGTGTTTGGCTAATGAAGGAGGGGTGGTTTGGGGTGGGGTGAGGGCAGTTTGCTCAGATTCACCTAAGTTCATGTCCGACACATAAAGCTCTTGTGTGGAAACAGTGACTTCTGCTGTTTTCTGTTGGTTTTTTTTTCCGCCCTCGGCTCTTCTAAGGGCCCTGTTAGCCTGCGATGGCCACCGTGCTCAGCATAACCTCGTCTCACCGCGCCTCGTCGTTTGCTTGCCGAAATGGCAGTCGGACGAGGGTGACTTTACGAACTTTGGTTGGATTAAGAGACGGGGAAAAGGGAAATATACATGACAAAAGTCTGATGAGGGAGAGCGATCGATGAGGATTGTAAATGAACAACTCTTACTTGTCATTTGTCTTGTCTCATCACAAACTGGTGGGTCTTATGTATAGCACCATTTGAATAGTAGTAGTGCAAGTGCTGGACTAGCAAAACATCCTTCACGTACTTTCAGTAACTTAGTCCCTGTAAAAGTCTGCATTTAGTTTAACATATTAATATTTATTTATTTTTTGGCTGTTCGGAGATTAGCCTGTTTTCCTATGAAAAGCTAACATGACAATTTTGAATTATTGATTGTGCAATTGTCATCACCCCCCTCCCAAAAAAAAAAAATTCTAAAAATCTTGTCACTTGAGAGCCTTAATTGGTACATCTCGACTAAGCAGTCAATAAATGTGGTTTAAGGCTTTGTTTAGAGGTGTCAGACAAGCCTTATAACAAAGGAGATGGTGAAAATCGGCTGTGTTCTTCCCCCGACATTGTGTGTGAGTCGCAGGGGTAAAAAAAAAAAAAAAAAATGCCCAAAATGACAAGATAATCACTGCATTCAAACTTACCTTTATTACTGTGGAAATGTCTCTCACGATTATAAACTAATAAATAAAATGCTTTCTTTTTGGCTGTCCCTGACTGTGACACGTAATTATCATACTCTGACAATGGTCTGACAGTTTTGTAATAGTTAAAAAGGTAATTTCAATGTAAGAAGAATTTTTTGGGAAAGGGGGTTGTTTTGGAGCATGCTTGTGTTCAACGTTTGCGCATAGATGTACTTTCAAATGTTTCTTTTTATATGTGATTTTAGTTCTCCCCCGGTGTTAAGCAGCCTCATTTAGAGATTGTGTGATATGGGCTTTTCAATGGTGTACCTGCAATGAAAATATACATTGATTATTTGCATCAAAGTGAAACAACCATATTAAAAGCAGGGTAATGGGAATAAATTGATAAATTTCCCTGTATTTTTAGGTATCAAAAGATATGTACATCTCAGCAGAAGACTCAAGCTCCTTAGGTTATTTTATAATTAATTAAATCACTTTGTATTGAATCGCATTCTGCCATATGTCTATTAAAATATTTTCAACTGATCTGATGGTGAAAATTTTGAAGTGACCTTTTATTGCACCTCAGTGACTTTGAAGTCAGGTTCATATGGTGCTTTGTAATTATGCAGCGCTTCCATGGCTGAGTTTCATTGTTTTGTCGTCTTAAATTAGGAGAGTTACACAGAGATCTCAGTTGGATCTGTATGGATTTTTTTTTTTTTTTGGAAAAATGCAAATAACACACAAGACCTCCGCGCCTGTTTGTCTTGTCGTATTTTCTTAATTAAGAAAGGGTGTATCAGTTGATTCAGTGATTGCAGAACATTTAAGTCACATATTTATTCTCCATCATTGATTTAATTTTGTAATTTTGGCATTGTGATTTTTTTTTTCTTTTTTTTGCGTTTAAGAATCCAAACTTTTTTTAGTTTAAAAAACTTTTTTTGTGTTAGTTTTCTTCACATCACTCTGGTTCTGTGAACATTTTATCTGAATAGTTTTTTGTATATTTGACCTAAATGGCCCTATCAGTGGAATTAAATCACATATTCACTTGTTACATACATGGACCATAGTGCTTTCGGTTGTACTGGATCCTGAGTTTGGTAATGTTAAGTTTGTGAACACGATAAATATGAGCTGCTGTTGGCTGACTCTTTATGGGAATAGATATGAATAATAACGGCCATATTACTGTTCTGCTTTCATTTGGTCACATCTGCTTCATCTGTTTGATTTTGCTGTTTGTAGAGCAGGTGCAGATTGCGGCAAGGAGGTCTTTCTACTTTAAAAAGTTTCAATCACCATTTAATTTCAATTCATCCTAGCATCACATTTTGTCTTCATGTTTATAGTTATCACAAAGGTAAGGTTTACTCATAAAATCGGCATGAAGACTTGACATAATTAGTATTTTCAAGTGGTTTTTACACGTTAAACCCCCCAGAAGTTACCGTGTGTATGTTGTGTGTGTGGCGTTCCTTTTTATCGCAGTAATGAATCTGTCTCGTGCTGGAAAGCATGGTGCCTGCCGCCGAGCGACAGGAATGGAAGAGAGAGAAGTCAGAAGCCTCTCTAATCAATAGAGCAGCCGTTGAGTGTGTTTTATTAAGCCTGTGCTTATCTGGTAGTAGGCATCTTGCTGCAGTCTAATCTGAGCCGCTTTACATTTTGATATTTGTTTTTGTGAGTTTGCATGTTAATGTTTTTGTGCCTCTGTCTTGAGTGCATGCTCTTGCACGTGGGTGTGTGTTTCTGCATTTGTGTATGTGCTTTTGCAGGTGTAATACTTCTTTTCCGCTTCCTCTTGTTGAGTTTAGCTGTTGGCAATAGGAATTTTGGACTGTTTTTACATATTAATTCGTTGTGGTACGTTAGTGCTGCGCATGCAGTGTTGAACTTGGCAATCAGATTCATGCATTCAGGCACTAAGGTACATGCTGCCCATGATCAGCCAATCCGGCACATGCTTGCATACACTGAAAGCCCAAGCTTTACCGCTGTGGCCGGGCAGTGCAGTCAGCTCCCAAAAAGTGGGCAGAACTGATTGCATTTTGTGCAAACGGAGGCTTTATGATACAGACTGGCTTTTTTGAGGAGAAAGTTTCATTCTAAGATGGGTGAGCTTTCACTGCAAATTCCATCAGAGGATCCATTTTGTTCAGTGCCCGGAGACGGCAAATGGTAGCCGGGTTTTTGGTTCTGCTGGTGTTTTTTTTTGCACAAATTCTATCTGGTTGTTTTTGGGCACAGCTGGGCTGATACTTCTCCTGTAGTCCCTCACAAGTCTGGATACAGCTAGGAGCGATGGAGAGAATGTTCTTGTTCTTTCTCTCGTTCCCTTTAATCGCCCCCACCTCCCCAGGGGACTGAGCATTTAACAGGAAACGTAGTCGGTGTTAAGTGGGGACTTCCTGAACGGACTGTCAGCCGCACGCTCGCCAAGACAGCCTCTCTATGTGCCGATGTTTGAATGTTCCCTCAAGCCACGAGTAGCGTGTCCCTCCCTCAGCAATTACAGTACTTTCCTTTCATGATTGAAGTCCATATATATGGTTTATTACTATGACAGTTTTTTGGTAGAATGAATACAGCAAAGTACTGTTTTGCCTTTGTGTAGTCAATGTCAGTTTTCTGGATGTGTAGTGTGCACATTCTATGGTAATATGCTATGGTAAGTGCTGATACAGTAATAAGGGTGGGAAAGAATGAAAGAGGGTATGAAGCACACTCTTTTCTCGCTGCGTGCTAATTCCTCCACAGCACTCAACTCTGTGTCCCTGCAAAACTAACCGGAGAGCGCAAATATCCGCGTTAACTTGCCACGGAGGACGTCATGTTTTAATCAGAGTGCTGCCAGGGCCAAAAGTGACCAAAACCGCGACCGCCGCTCGTCTGCAGGGGAAGGGAATAGAAGTGCGGGTGGTGCCACTAGCCGCCATAGTGCCATGCGTCCCATCGGCCGTTTTGACCTTCAGTCACGTGGAGGCTCTGACAGCGCTGGCAGGAGGCGGGACTTCGGTTGGCCAGACTCCCCCTGAGTCAGGACTGCAGAGTTACGGCGGTGGAGGACTTTCACAAAGACAACACCGCCGTCCGCTTTTCCACCCGGGAGTCAATGATCCGAAAACGACGCTAAAACCGGGTCGTCCCCGGTGCGCACTTAAAGGGTGTCAGTTTAACCTGCTCTGAAATACTTAGGGCTATTATTATATCTTATAAATCATTAAGAAAGTTTAATTATACTGAAATTTCATAGAGGAAGCATGTGAGATGACACAGGGGAAAGGGAGCTTAATGGGCCGGTAAGTCCCAGCTCTAGATGGGGAAAATATTGAGGTTATGTTTCTATTTTACTCAAACGCTGAAGGGCTGGGAGACCAGAGAGGGCCGTGCCCAGTCAATATTCGCACAGTTTTAAATAGCTCTCCGTTTCTTTCTTAAGACCTGCTCTAATAATATAGCAGTCAATCTGGACATGATTAAGATGTTGCCAATGCACCTTGTACCCATTTTCTTAAGTAAAATATCTCCTAATTAACACAAGACTTTAATTAGCAGCCAGGCTTTAATTTCAGTTTAAAAAATGATCTGAATTAATGCTATGAACTAATGGTTATTAGCTACTCATATAAACATGCAGTATATGCAAAAACAGCAATTAAATGATCAACATTAGCCCCAAAGAAATATTTCTGTCTGTAAAACGGAAAAATTAAGGAGAGTTACTTAAATGATTTAATTTCGTGAACGGAGCAGGTTAGGGCAGTTGGAAATGAGGTGATCTCGCTTGGCTCGAGTTCCAGGGTGTTTCTACATTGTCTGAGATGAGTGCCAGCCTGGCTGAATTGAAACATGATAACGCTCTGCCCATTGACTGGAAACCGGATCTGGGACAGACAGATTCCTTGATAGAGCCAACAAAAAGGTGTCTTTTCCCAGCATCTACCTGTGCCGTCGCTATTGTACTGCGATTGGGCCGGAAAGCATGAAGCCCCAGGTGGTCTTTCCTGATGTCGTTCTCACAGAAGTGGTGTCCGGTCACATGACTTTTACTGAGCGAGTTATTGGACTCACTTCAGTGTGGATTTTGTGCGCATTGTGTATTTGTTTCACAATGTTCAGGTAAATATAAAACATCGAGGGATGCAGTAGAGAGAAGATCGATACCTTTAGCCTCACAGTGGGAGCTGAAACCCTCGGTCGCATTGGGCAATTGGAATGTGGGTTAGGTAGGGCTGCATCACATGGTCTCCTGCCTTCAATTCCGCTCTGTTTCATGTGAGGGAGAAACTCTTATTACCGAGGTACTGGTTTGCCCTCCTCACTGAGGCTGTTGTTATGGTTTCCGACATTATGGTTTCTTGTATTCTGTTGATACTTATGCGGCTTTTGAATGCGTGCTACTCTTGATATTTCTGTACTAGCAGCTTGTCTCAATGGGCTTTGGAAAATGGCCCCTTGTAAGATGTCTTCATGCACATGCACAAACACGTGATTGAAGAGAGAAGGTCATGTTCTGTAGAGTCCATTTGTCCTTTCCAACAAAGGTCAATTGATCATGAAAAGCCTGGTTGGATTTTTTATGCACACTTCTCAAAACTAGTCAAAAATATATTATTTATTTGCCCGTTTCCAGGAACAGAAGTTGAACATAAAGTAAATGAAAATTTAGTTTGAAATATAAGCTAACGACCAACAACTCATAAACTTATAGCTTGGAGAAGCGTGGTCAAAACAGTGTGTTGTACCCCAGCACCTATCTTCCACCAACTTCCCCAGACTAGGCTTCCCACGTCATATCCCTTCGCCCCCCACTACGCCACATCACTGCTCCTGTCACGACTAACATCAGATAAACATGATTGGCTCCACTTTCACATAATCTCACAATGTATGCTGCGCATCCATAATCAAAATTCAAATATTTACATAATTCTAAATTTAACCCAAAAATAGCTGTACCATGTTTCTATGAAGCATTAGATATTCAGCGTTATCTAATGTGCTTTGCTTTTGTTGTTTTGTTTATGTGTTTAGTTGATCTCATCTTGATCTTTGCAGCACTTTTCATATGCACTTTTTTTGTTTTGCATAACTCAGAAAAGTAACTCTTTTTGCTGTTTACGCATATGTTTGATGCACAGAAGTGTCCTCACCATATACCGAGTGAGAAAGAACATTCTCATTTTTGAATTTGAAACTTCACAGGTGCGTGCAGGCGGATTTGTATACATATATTAAGTACGGGCACACACTCGCACAATTGTTATTTGGCACTATAATCTAGTACATTACTTTTAAGGATAACGGGGGCATCACTTTTTATTTGACATTAATTGTGTAAAGAGCTAAAGACTGCTCTAATTTGTGGGTATTTGTATCGATACCCACAAATGAGTGAAAGTGAGGCCTCCTCTGCGTCGTCGCAGCTCTAATACTCATGGACTCTGCTGAGTGACTGTGGAAGTTGTGAAAAAGCGAAGCTGGGGGGGTTAGGGGGGTGTACATTTGACGTGTGAGTGATGTTCGCTGCCCCCTGCCCTTCCCGTGTTCCCCCTGTTTTCCTTCGACACCGGCGGAGCCGCACCCCTCAGGGCCCTGTTTCCTGACGGGCTTCGGTCGGGACGGTTCTGCTGCGTCAGTAAGTATTTACCCTTTTCACTTTCCTGCGGCCCCCTGTCCGACGCAGCTCTCGATAGCGGCCCTCCTGTCCTGTTTCCGTAACGTCGGCGGGCTGTGCGGCCCGGCGGGCGTCTGTGCGCCCCCCCCCCCCCCCCACGTGTGGCAGCCTGCTGAGAGACGGGAAAGGAAGAGGAAGTTATTGCTCTACTCTCTCTCCTCGCACTCTTGTGGATAATAAATCATAGCCGGTGCCGCTGCTAAGTGGTGAAGCGCAGGAAGAGTGTCCATAAATGCATGTGACCTCTGCATTCTGTGTGTGTGTGTGTGTGTGTGTGTGTGTGTGTGTGTGTGCACATACATACATGCATGCATACCCATAGGAGTGCGGCTGCCTTCCTTGCCCGTGCACATGGTTTCCTTCCTGCAGTAAGACAAAGGGTGACAGAGACGAGAGGTATCAAAGCGGAGGAGGGGCCTCGCGCCGTCTCATCCTGTAGCTTGTGTCGGGGCACGGGGGGCAGCCGCTGCTGTTTGCTCAGCCGGGACGGGGGGCGAAGGGCAGCGTGTGTGTATACGATCCAGCCCCGGGCAGGTCTTCGGTCAGCCGTGTGCCCTCCCTGAACCTCTCGCCCCGCACTCAATTTCCCCCCTCTCTGTCTGGGACAGAGGGTAATGGCTGTCCCTGATGGGGCTGCGCGTTCCGCCCATGTCTGGTACTCCCCTTGATCGAGGTTTGCCTGCCTCCTTGCTGTCCGTGTGCCGTAAAAGTTTTGCAAAGAAAAGCGTTCAGATCTTCAGCCGGCTCTCCTGTTATTAATGTTTATCTCGCGTTTGTCATTAGCTGAAAGACGGTGTTTTTTGTTTTGGTTAGCCAGGACTAGCCGTCAAGCTGCGCGCGTGTGCGTGTGCGTGCGCATGCCGTGGCCCTCTCCCCTCGCTCGCCTGCCATTGGACAGCTAATCAATCAAATATGTATGCACCGCTTCGCCGCTCAGTGGGTAGCCTGAGATTGCGCTGCTATGTTGGCAGCGGCTTTGGCGGCATTAGCCCGCGAGTCGGGCGGTAAATAACTCCAAATCTATAAGTGCGTTTGTGCAATTACGTGTCAATGAGGATGCTTCTCAGTTGGATAATTGTGGCGTTTTATACGGATTATTTGTCGGTAAGCGCAGCCCCTTAAAAGCTTGCTCCCCACTGTATTCCACTGTCTAAACGAGGACTTCCTGGGACGCTGCGGAGACCTTCTCCCAGGGATGGTGCTTTGTATTTCCACTGAGCTTTTGCTTAATTATCTAATGGCTTTAACTGCCTTTGACACATAATTATCCAAGCCTTTAATAACCCTGTTTATGACCACAAGTGCTTTATTAAAAATATATAGTATTTTTTTTTTGTTTTTTTGGTGTTAACATCGGTAGTGTTGCAATTAGGCCTCTTTTTTTAATAGAAAGGACGTTCATTGGGTTTCAGCTGTTGGAAATATCCGTAACCAGTCCCACATGAGTCATTTCAGCCTGCCTTCAAACGCTGTATTGGAATAAACGTGAAAGGTATTTTTAATGTCATAAAGCCGGCGCGATCAACTGGTTTTACGAGAAGCTTTCCGATGCGACTAAACGCTGAATGGCGCTGTTGAAGTCAAGCTAAAGGTCAACGAGCCCAGAAAGCGAGCTGGACTTGTTCCCCGTTGGTTTTTTACCTCCGTATACCCATCTACACCCCCCCCAACTACTCCACCACCACCGCCCCCACTCCGGTGCCTATCTGAAAAGTGCTTTTAGCAAGCTGGTCAGAAATAGCCTTTCTGCTTGTTATTTAATTGGGTTTTCAGCTGATTGTTGGGTCTCTTAGCAACCGCTGCTTCTATAGAATACTGTAAAGAAAAAGAGGATGAGATGGGTGAGCAGGAAAGGAAAAATGAGTTCATCTCCTGCGGGGGGAGGTGATGAGGGGGCCTCCGCTTTCAGGCAGAAGGACAGTGTCAGAAACTGATCTGTGATACGAACCCTAAGCTGATTCAGACGGTTATTTTCCACACATTTTGAATTTCCGGGAGCGCCTATCCATTAAACTTGACTGAAGTGCTGTGGAAAAGCTGGATCAAAGGGAGGGAGAGATGTTCAGCACATTTACTCTGGGCTCTGTTGAAGAGGAAAGGAAAGAGAATTGCGGTATTGCGACAGTGATATAGTCAGCTATGTTTGCCTTCTTGCAGTGGTAATTGTGTTAAGTGACTGATGCCATGTTCATCAATTCAGCAAAGTGCATGGACAGGTGTACTTTGAATGTAATTTGATATCTAATAATGAAATTTGTATGGTTGTTCCTGGAAAGTGAACCTGGTATTTTAATATGCGGCCTGGTCAAGTCAAACCTCAAATTCGGACTGTCAGTCTGTCTCTGGCTTCCATTTTCTCCTCATATTTCTGACAGTTGAGAAAGTATAGTAGTGTGATATAGGTAGTCCAAGGTAGCCTGTATGTTTTGGTAGATTGGTATTTGACGATTGGTATTGGTATTATTTTTCATTATCTGCGTTCGTTTATCCATACGTGGGAAAGATCAAAATCAATTTTTGCAAAAAAATTTAATGTCTCAGAAAATATTTTGCACTTTGTTGAATACTGCCTGGAATAAATTGGGGAGATGGACAGAGATGAGAATACCAGACTGTAGAGGGACTGCATGCTTCTCTTGTATACTTGAAACAAGTTACCAGCCAATGTTTTGTCTGAAACTGAGGAGCAGTGTGCCCAGGTAATGTGATGCACCTCTAAAGGTGATGGGAGGTCACACCAAATATTGATAATTTCAGTTTTTGTTATTTATAGCTGCTTATGGTTGAATTTTTGATATGCTCTGTCTCTCCATTACTTCAACTAGGCTTATGCCGTCAGGGGCGACGGCTTGGGGTATATCCCCGAACGCCCCCAATCCTCCAATTCCCCAATCCTTGAATAGACCTCGAATAGACTTTCATTTGAACTTAATTTCTGGTCAATCGGACAAATGGTTCTGAAGATATGGCCAAAATGGTAAATTTCCATCACAAAGCGCCACCTGGTGGCAAAATATTGAACCGTACAGGTATGATGGCATCATGTGACAAGTTGTGAGGTCATGACCTTGCAGTTGCACGTAGTTTCATGTCAATTGGACAAATGGTTCCAAAGATATGAAAAAATAGTGAATTTTATGTGACAAAGCTCCACCTTGTGTCAAAATTTTGAACCAAACAGGTATAATGTCATCGTGGGACACATCCTCAGGTCATGATTTGAAGTCAATCGGACAAATATTTCCAGAGATATGATGAAAACAGTGATTTTTGAGTTTTTGGCCCCTGGTGGCCAATCTAGAAATTTTAATTGTCCAAAATCGAATCAGTTCTTCCTCTGTATGATACTTATACGCAAAACATGAAATTTTTAATTGAAATATTACTGAAGTTATCGCGTTAACACGTAGGGTGGCGCAGCGGCGGCGGTCGGACCAAAAACATAATATATATATATATATGTAACATAATTAAAGCCTTCTTACTGCTGAGAAAGCTCTTTAAAATGTCCCACCACCATCCCACAGAGCCTGTTTAAACCAGCTGTGTCTTGTGATGATTAAAGAACTGAGAATATTACTGGAGGTTTGTGGTCTTGATTCTGCCGGTATGTCCTTTCAAAAAGTATTTTTTATGTATTGCGTCAGTAAGTATCAAATTCTTTAACACCTTGCCAAAATAATTTTTTCAAATTCGAAGTTGATGGTCTATTGAGAGCTTCATTGCTTTGCATTTCCAGGAATGATCGCTGCTGCAGCATCAAGGCTGTTTCGTGCATCTGCCTTGTCCACGTAGTTCACGTGATTTGCATTACGTGTGACGTCTGCAAACTGGTTCGCTGTTTTTACATGTGCATCTGTCGCACAGGTTGTGCAGACCTGCTGCTATGTTAGTCACCTAACTGGCCTATTTGTAGTGAGAATGGCGATTGAAATAAACCGATTAGTGTTCGTGCGCAATACTCGTTCGCAGGCTGCTAGCTACGTGCTTTTAAATTTTTGCGGAGATGCGCGACGTCTACTCGGACGTGATTTGCAACCTTCACGTACTCTGCACATCTTGAACCACCCCTGCGCTGACCAATTTTTATGAGAACTTTGCAGAAGTATGAAAGTCTGAAACAGTCTATAGAATGTTCAGTCGTTAACTGGTTAAGTGTGTTGCCAGTAGGAGGAACTATGAGTGATAAGATCATCTGTTCAGTCCGCATAGCATGAAGTTAGTAGAGGTGCTTCCGTCATCGGCAGTCCTGGGGCCTGATCACCTAGGCCTTGGCCCTGTCCTCCACTCTCCCCTGTGACTGTTTGGCATGTGTGGATCCTCATCTGCAATGTTAAAGGGCAGAGGCAAGATAACAAACCCTCCTGCATCCGCCTCTCACTGGTTTTGCATGACAAGTGCTTCCGCATGTCATCACTGCAGAGCAGCGGTAAAAAACACTGGGATTCCCCCAGATTTCAGGGATCGGTCAAGGCTTACAAAAACACCGTACTTCTAATCCTGCCAAGGTCTAAAAAGACAAAGGAAGAATTCAGAAGAATATTTTTTATTTCAATGCATTCCTTTGCGTTTCTTCAGCTCACAGTTTTAAGAGCTCCGTGTTCGATGCCATTTTCAGTATGATTGAGATCTGTGGAGTTGATCTGAGGTGAACCCATCAGCCGAGCTGGCTGTCTGTTACGCACTGCATGTCCTTCTCAGAGTGCTCAGTTTTATGGACATGAAACATGAAACATCACCACTCAACTGTTCCAATCCTCTTTTTCTATTTATGTGTTTGTATCTGTTATGGCAGGGTTGTAACTTTGGATTTTGGCTGCTCCATTTCACTGTCACAGTTGTGTATTTCCACTAGACGAGGAACTCAGGGGGGTCAGACGAGAGATGGCTTTCATATGTTTTCTCTGAAAGCCCGTCTCTGTCTGCTTTATGACCAGAATGCAGTGGAGTGTTTGCCTGAAGCGCACCGGGAGTGACGTGCCTCGCTGCTCTAAAAAAAGAGAGCTTTGTCGGTCTTTGCACACATCGAGACCTGAAAAAAAAAAAATTTCAGTCTTAAGAAATGTAATTTTGTGGTTTAGCCTTCGTTGAAGCCAGTTTCTCAGTGTAGTTGAGAAGTAGTATGCAAATGCATTGTCCTGGAATTGTGGCTGCAGGAATAATGGAACCCTGCTGCAATCAGACCGGCATTTACAGTGACTTTACTGTAATAATGAAATAATGCTGGCACCCACAAAAGTCCGGTTACTGGATTAGAGCACGAGCCACACGACGACAGTCATTTTGTCATTCCCAGCCTCGCCCGCGAATCTGCTTTAAAAACGTGCAAGGCCGTCCCATGTGCAGCCAATCACTGCCGGATGTTTTCGGCAGGGCTTTTAAATGCTTTGCGTTGGGTCCGCTTGTGCCCCAGAATATCGGTTAAAGTTTGTTGTTGGTGTGGTGCGCTGTCTGCCGCCTGCAGCCGGGTGATTCGGAATACCATGCAATTTACATCTTTTTTCCGGAAGAAGCTCCTGAGAAATAACTTATCAGCTAGATGATATATTAGTCCTTAGCACCTTAATAGTCTCCATTTATCTCCATACACTCCTATGTTCAATTATCTAGGACTGGGCTATGTATTCTGGGCTTCTTGATTCGTTGCAAAGCTCAGCTCTGTGCCAGTGACACATAAGGACTAAATGACCGTTAAAATGTGATCTATGACAATATATTTTCTCGTTTTTCAGACTTTTTGGTGAGTGCTTCGCAAGTTGACCACCTGCGTTCTTTTATTTCTGAATGCACCAGTTGATTGAAACCAGTCCTGAACTCGCCGTGTGACTTCAGGATGATTTGTAGTGAAGTTGGTTGACACTATGGGCACAGTATGATGACCTCATGCTTGGAGCTGGTGCAGGATCAATTTGGGCCCAATGTAGCCATCAGTCAAATTTACGCTCATACTTCAAAGTCAGATATTTTTTATTGTTGCGCTTTGATAATCTATCGTGCTCTCAGAGGGGAAAGTGGATAAAAGGTGTCCACAAATGGGCAAAATAAATTTTTGCCAGACTTTATGTCTTCTTTGTAGCTTTTCTTCTTTTTCCTTTGCTCACCCTCTTCCTTGACCTCATATGTTGCTCATACCATCTTCTCATGTAGTCACAGGCTTTCCTGTGAAATCACAAGGGTTTGTTGGTTACTTAGGAAGCCATCTGCTGAATGGCCTGGGCCCCTCATTAATGTGTGAGGATTTAGTGTGGAGGCCTGCCATTAACCCTTTCCCCCACCTGTGTATCACAGGTAGTCATGTAAAGTACTGCTGACCAGGAGTATTACTGAGCTGGAGGAGTGTGACAGGGCTGTTTGATTGACTTTTTCTTTTATCTCTCTCTCTCTCTCTCTCTCTCTCTCTCTCTCGCTCTCAGATGATCCAGAGGGAGGCGGAGATGAAGAACCGGGTGTGCGCCGTGGCAATGACTGACTCAGTCCATAATGTCTGGCACCAGGAGGCTGGGAGATCCGTTTTGGACTGGATGCAGGAGGTATCCCTTCCTGTTCCCCCCGTAGATCTACCAGCACAGCCACCTATTTATTTCACTTCATGGTTGGGAATCACATGTTAATCTTTGTTGTGTTTGGGCTACATACTATCTGCAGAACCAAATTTGGGAAAAAAAATGTTTTTTACCTTAAGCATTTGTGTTTGCTTTTCAGCCTTTGCGCGCTCTACTTTGAATATTTCGAAATGAAATATATTGTCAAGTTATTCAAACATTATTATAAATGAGCAAGATCACAAATTTACTCTCTCAGATTTAAATTTTTTATTTTTTTACGTGCTGTTTTTGAGTAGTAACCCTTGGAGCGTTGAAATAAATTTTGAAGTATATTAATTTAATATCTTGTGGTGTTGAAAACCCATCATGTGGAGACTTATTTAAAAGAACTCCCTCAAGTCGCCAGGTGATATGTTTTCACCAGCTTTGATTTTTATATCTGACATCATTGAGCAACAATAGCTATATTTACCACTCTAAGGGCCTGATTTACTAAGACCTTTAGCACATGCAACATCATTTTTCCATTGCAAAACCAGAAACCTTGCCACTGCAAGTACCCTGGCCAATCATTGGCAATGTTATTGGTTTTGCACGGGCAAAAAGATTTTGCATGTGCTAAAGGTCTTAATATATATCATACCATCGTATTTTTATATTAAATTAAATTGTGTTTACAATATAAAAATTATTTCTATTAGTACATTTTTGCAAGGTTCTGCATCTTCAGCCCATTGTTATAAAAGTAGCTCACTCAGTACCGCTCGGGCGAATCTTCAGTGCAATCCTTGAGAGAGAGGGCGAGTCGGAGGACCTCTGGCTGCCCGTGTTAAAGGTTGTGTTTAATAACAGCCCAACGAGCTCATGCCATCGCGCCTTCCTTTTGTTACGTCTCTTTGCTTCTTGCACCCCCCCCCCCTCTCTTTTTTGAGGGGTGTCAGTGAATATCTGAAGGGGGTCGTCCTCTCGCTCTCAGCTGGGCTGGATGGCGGCTTCATTTTGCCACTGCCCTTTACAGAGTGACCTGCCGTGCGCCCCTGCTCGCCCGGCGCCCGCTCTGACTCCTCCCACCCCCCAGCTGTGTGCAGCACCTGCGAACGCTCAATATGCACATAAATTCGACGAAGAAGCAAATTCCCCAGCCGTGACTACGCGGGAGCCAAAGATGCAAATGTCACGCCGCAGAAAAAAAAAGTGCTCGTCTCGCCCACGTATTGTCACTTCGGAGACCTTGTTTCTCTCTCGTTCTCTCCCTCTCTTTCTCTCGCTCTTACTGCATCTCTTTCTCTCTCTGTTGCATTCTGTCTCCATCCCTCTCTCTCTACTTCTCTCTGTCCCCATTTCTCTTTCCAGCTCTCTATCCCCCTCTCTCTCCATCTCTTTCTGACCCCCTCTCTCAGTATCTCTCTGCTCCCTGTTCATCTCTCTCTCTCTCTCTCTCCATCTCTGTCTGTCCTTTTCTCTTTCCGTCCCCTGATCTCTCTGTCGCCCGGGTCTCTGTGGTCTCTGACACAAACGTTTGGATTCAAGGTTGTGCTGGTCTTCATCATCATCATCATCATCATCCTCCTCCTCCCTGATTTCTGTGCTTCTAATACATGGGAGAGTTGAGGAAGTGTGTGTGTGTGTGTGTGTGTGTGTGTGTGTTTATGTGGAGGGGGGAGGTGTACAGCTTAATTGGGATGTTATATGATTTCTATTTGCGATGATTACCCTGAACAATAAATCTCTAACAGCCTCTCACTACCTCCAGCCCCTGTAGAGGAGAGGAGCCGGAACTTTCTCTTCATTAACCCTTCATTGTCCGGACGGCATATACGAATATCTCTCAGAATGGCAAGGGTTAACAAAAAGCCAGCAATTCCGCATCTGAATGGGGGGCTACTGTAATTTAATTTATATTAAATTTTATCATAATAATTATAGCACAAGAATCGGCGGTACAGTAGCTCGCTTCAATACATGGAAGTAACCGGTCCTTTATCATTGAATGGAAATGTATAATCCCAGGCATCTCTGCGATTTCTGTCCCCCCGCTTTCTGCATAATGCCTGGCTCACCCCCCCAGACTACCTTTGTGATGACAGTATCCGTTCTCTCTCTGGCTCCAGTAACCCCCGCCGTCTCAGCCCGGGTCTGATTTGGCATTCCGCGGTACAGGCGATGTCCGTGTGTTTTAATGTGTTATTCGGGTTGAGTGGCTTGGCGGTCGTCAGCGGGGGCAGGTGGCGGAAGGTAACGCGGCAGTGGGTGGTGGGGTCGGGGGCGGGGCAGCTCTGGCCTCTTCCAGTCAGACTCCTGTAAGTCTCCTCAGGGCTGTGGGATTATTGGAGGGGGGGCAGTTTGATTTAGAGAGCGGCGCATGGTGTGGCGGGTGATACGGAGATAATAGGTCAGGTGATGTCTCCCCCCCATGCTGTTGGGACAACCTTGAAGGGGGGGGGGGGTGATTGGAGAGAAAGCAGAAAGGAGAAAAATAGAAGAGAAGAGAGAAAGGGAAACAAAGGAGACTGTAAGAGAGGCATGAGGTGACTGTGGTACCTCCTGTGAAAGGGTGTTAGTCAGGAGGTGACTGTGGTACCTCCTGTGAAAGGGTGTTAGTCAGGTGGTGACTGTGGTACCTCCTGTGAAAGGATGTTAGTCAGGAGGTGACTGTGGTACCTCCTGTGAAAGGGTGTTAGTCAGGAGGTGACTGTGGTACCTCCTGTGAAAGGGTGTTAGTCAGGAGGTGACTGTGGTACCTCATGTGAAAGGGTGTTAGTCAGGAGGTGACTGTGGTACCTCATGTGAAAGGGTGTTAGTCAGGGGATGACTGTGGTACCTCCTGTGAAAGGGTGTTAGTCAGGAGGTGACTGTGGTACCTCATGTGAAAGGGTGTTAGTCAGGAGGTGACTGTGGTACCTCCTGTGAAAGGGTGTTAGTCAGGAGGTGACTGTGGTACCTCATGTGAAAGGGTGTTAGTCAGGAGGTGACTGTGGTACCTCATGTGAAAGGGTGTTAGTCAGGCAGGAGATGACTGTGGTACCTCCTGTGAAAGGGTGTTAGTCAGGAGATGACTGTGATACCTCCTGTGAAAGGGTGTTAGTCAGGAGGTGACTGTGGTACCTCATGTGAAAGGGTGTTAGTCAGGAGATGACTGTGGTACCTCCTGTGAAAGGGTGTTAGTCAGGAGCTGACTGTAGCATCTCATGTGAAAGGGTGTTAGTCAGGAGGTGACTTTGGTACCTCCTGTGAAAGGGTGTTAGTCAGGAGATGACTGTGGTACCTCCTGTGAAAGGGTGTTAGTCAGGAGGTGACTGTGGTACCTCATGTGAAAGGGTGTTTGTCAGGAGGTGACTGTGGTACCTCCTGTGAAAGGGTGTTAGTCAGGAGGTGACTGTGGTACCTCATGTGAAAGGGTGTTAGTCAGGAGGTGACTGTGGTACCTCCTGTGAAAGGGTGTTAGTCAGGAGGTTACTGTGGTACCTCCTGTGAAAGGGTGTTAGTCAGGTGGTGACTGTGGTACCTCATGTGAAAGGGTGTTAGTCAGGAGGGGACCGTGGTACCTCCTGTGAAAGGGTGTTAGTCAGGAGGTGACTGTGGTACCTCCTGTGAAAGGGTGTTAGTCAGGAGGTGACTGTGGTACCTCCTGTGAAAGCGTGTTAGTCAGGAGATGACTGTGGTACCTCCTGTGAAAGGGTATTAGTCAGGAGATGACTGTGGTACCTCATGTGAAAGGGTGTTAGTCAGGAGGTGACTGTGGTACCTCCTGTGAAAGGGTGTTAGTCAGGAGGTTACTGTGGTACCTCCTGTGAAAGGGTGTTAGTCAGGAGGTGACTGTGGTACCTCCTGTGAAAGGGTGTTAGTCAGGAGGTGACTGTGGTTCCTCCTGTGAAAGGGTGTTTGTCAGGAGGTGACTGTGGTACCTCCTGTGAAAGGGTGTTCGTCAGGAGGTGACTGAGGTACCTCCTGTGAAAGGGTGTTAGTCAGGCACAGGACCGTGGAAGAGATCATGTGCCACTTGGACCCTGTTACCACCAAGGTGTCTCTTGTCAGGGGAGTGTATTGCATGACAAGCTACACAAATGAATAAATAATGGCCGTCCACAGAGATTAGAGAGGTGAGGACATTCGCTCTGATGGCAGTCTGTGTGTGTGTGTGTGTGTGTGTGTGTGTGTGTGTGTATGCACACGTTTCCTTCTGTTTCTACACAGTGACCCTGAAGCAGAGTCCACCGTGTTACTGCTGAACAGGCTGTCCTTATCTGGCCTTACCAAGGCGGCCATGGACTGTGTCTGTGTGTGTGTGTGTGTGTGTGTGTGTGTGTCTCTGTGTGGAAGGGGGGCATAAGGATGGCCCTTATAGTAGGCTGTGGAGATCCACAGGCTTTTAGGTGACCCCTGAGAATTATGACTTGGTCACAATGGTAACTAATCAAGTAATTATGTCATTGTCAGATGTTTTTCAGTTATGAATGCATTCGTACTGCAGGTGAAGTAAACAGGTAATGGTACATAAATCTTTAATAATACACGGTCTAAACTCATGGTAATACATTCATTGTCGACCCTGGTAGCATAAATGGATACAGTGACAACAGTGAATCATAATCTTTTTCAGACACAAGTATGCAGAAAAAATAAAATGCCAGGGCAAGAATGTGATATAATTGTTGATATAAATGCTGGTGTTACTGGATGCTAGCATCTTTGGTGAAATTGAACAAATGGAGGCTGGTGTGGTGTATGTGTACGCTGGTGGACATAGCACCATCTCTTGCTGGGAGGTGGTAGTGCAGGCTCTGTGTATCTTATTTGTACAAGTGATGGAGAGCATGTAAGAGCACAGGTTGGAGAACATGAGCCACGACGGCTGCCACCTGTCAGCTGTTTGTATTCTGGTGCGGGAGCCATTATGATAGCTGTTAACATCCCGCTAAGCCCCAGCATCAACCTACCTCCCCAATCGGTGTACCGCTCCTCTGCTGCCATATGCTTCTGATTAATGGCGGTAATCGCTGTAGTGGAGCAACCTGTAAACTGCTCGTTACGATGTGGCAGTGAAACGAAGTGAGTTTTCTGCTAGTTTTCACTGTTATTCACCAGTTAATGGTTGTGTGCTCCTCATTCAGTATTTTGGCATGAGATGTTCGGTAGGACGCCCAGCTGTATTATGGCTGGCTTTGTTTTGGTTTTTGTCCTTTGACACGAAAATTTCCGTAATCCACAAATGTGTTCTCATTTTTTGATTTGTTTGAGTGAGCAGTTGAATATTCATCTGAATTGTAGTCTCCGAGAACTTACTTTGCCCTCATTTCAAGCCTTGGACCATACACTTTTGGCACCCTTTTTAGGAGGCGTTTTGCAGGGGGTGATCAGTTTTGTGACCTTCCTGTCTTCCCCTGAGTACACTTATCTGTTTACTGAGAAGTGCACCTTTACTGATGAGTTTCACTGGACGGTGATCACATCGCTGAGATTAAAATTAATTGTGCTTTGAGAGGGCCATTGCTTTGTTCTCATTCAGTACATGTTTAGCTTATTCCTATAACTGTAAGGCTTATTGATGCCTTTACCAACTTTTTCAATTCGAATGCCTACCAGAATGAGGCGGGATGCTTATTTGCAGTGTACAATTGGGCTCTGATAAAATCTTATACTGAGTGTAGTGTAAATATAGTTGTGCGCGACTGCAACAGCGAGCGTTTCTGAGAGAGACAGCCAGAATGCCTGAGCCTGCGAGAGACTGTGAGAGAGATGTAACTTCATAATGACACAAAACTCGCCTACGAGCGCAAGCTTCGCTTCCAGGGTGACCTGCTTGCTTTTTCTTCCCTCCTGGTGTTATTTCAGTTTAGTTCAGTGGTGTCGTTGATCTCTATTTCTGCGCCTTTTTCGTTTTTTTCCCCCCTCTTGAAGCCGAAAGAGACGTGCCGTTCTCTTTGCCGCGCTTGCTTTTCTAATCCCGCTCTGCAACCATGCCTTTATGTCATGGCTGCTCTCCCTGGGCCCAGAACAGTAGGGCTGCCTTGACAAATCTATTCAAAAGCCGTCCCCCAGTTTTTATTGGTGGGGGCCGGGAGGCTTTGAAATGGCTCCCCAGTGCTGCAGAACAGCTGACATCTTCCTCGACACAGGATGAATTGAGGAAACACAATGAGACACTTGATGTAGCAGGCGAGCGTCCTCACGCCCTTAGGACTGGCTCCACGGAGCTCAACTAGGGCACCGCGAATCTAAAAATACGACAAAGTGATGTCTGTTTACTCAAATGGCAATCAACTGTTTATGCCGACGCGATTGACAGGATCAAGAAATTGAGGGATGGATAGCGTTTTGGGAGGGAGAGAGGGGAGGGGTGGACTCGATGCAGTGACACTAGCCTTTTTTCTCTCTACCTTTCCCTTTCCAGCTTCTGCCTTAGAATTAAGGCATCAAAGGTTGGTCCCCGAGCGCAGACGAGAGGCTGACGTTTGCGTGCCGCACGCCAAGTCGAGCGGCGCACTCAACTTTTCAATGTTTTGTTAAATTTTTTTCCTTCTTTTTTTACCCCCAAAAATGCCTGGAGATGGCTGCATTGGTTTCTTTGTCAGTGTTTCCCAGTTTTTGTGTGCGTGTGTGTGGAGGGTAGTGTCAGGGCTGGTTATTTTTGGCCACACACCAGATGGTTTTCCCCAGTGTGCTGGGATATGCAAATTGGGAGGGAAAATATTCTGGACTAAGTCATGTTCTGCCACCTGTGTGTGAGTACAAATGTGTACAAAGTGATGGGTTGGAGAGGTGTTGATGAGCACGCCGATGGCTGGGCCTTTATTGCCTTCGTTTTCAATTAACCCAGCGCAAGTTCAGATAATTCAAGGTCTTCATCCGAGAAGAATTTTTTTGATTATGGAGGTGAGAAGCAGGATGGTGACCAACACTAATGAAGAGTGCTCAGATTTAGAGGTCAGTGTGTGTGCTGTGAGACTAGCACACGGGTCCTCTCTTTCTGGCGGGCGCGCGCACACACACACACACACACACACACACACACACACGCACACACAGAATGGACCAGAGGCTAATTATGGTAGCACAAGGGGGTGTTGATATGTTTAGAATTTTGGATGGTAACAAAATTTATATCTTGACATGTACTTTTTTCATAATTTCAGCAGATGCTTTGAAAAGAATACAATCAATCAATAGTAAATATGGTACTGGTTTAATTGGGTGAATGACAAGTCAATAAACTGGTCTAAACCAATGTTTTGCCTTGATGCTTTAAAGTGGACATCACATTTTCTCTCTGTCAGTATGGACAAAATTGACTAATCATTATGGTGAAACTTAAATGGGTTTAGCGTGTAATAGCTCACCAGGTCATATTGTAGAGGCAGACACTGAAGTTATCTTAGCCAGGCTTGATATGGTGCGAGATACCGCCTGGTCCTTGAGTGTTACGTACACTTCAGTGAGAGGAAAATTGAAAGCTTTTTTGGGCTGAATGGCCTGTTCTCACCTCTCATGTTTTTTGTCGTGTTATAATGTTTATGTCAATAAATCGCCCACTCATAGTGCTGACCTCAGTTAGGTTTGAGTTGAGAGGACCTAACAGGGAAGCAGAGATGCATGATGGGTCACGGGGTGTGATGTCACTGTCTGGAACGGGTCAGATCTGCTGGTTCGAGTAGCCGCTCTTCATTCTGGGCGTCAAGCCTCTAGAGCTGGGCAGGGTGCTACAGAGCTGCACTGCAGTCAGTTTTGTGAATAGCAGCAGGCTTTTCGAACCAAAAACATTTTTTTGCCGGATTAAGTTATAGCGGATGTTTCATTTGTCCTGTGTTTTCTACTTATCGCTTATGAGCTCATGTTGCAGCAACACAATAGCCTGCTAGTTATTGCAGCAATACTTGGATTCATTGAGCGAGACCCTATTTAAAAATGACATTTCCATTATCTCCTGGTACATATTTGTGAAAGGCCCTTGGAAAATGTTTTGCCTGCATGAATGTTTTGTCGTGTCTGGTCGATGACGCTGTGGCAGAGGGCACTGCTCCCAGATCAGCCCTTAGTAACACAGGAGGTTCACGGGGGGTGGGGGGGTCAGCAGAGGTGTGCAGACAGGCAGAGTGCCGTCTGCAGCAGTCTGTGTTTGTGTCAGTTTTTATGAGTCTTCACAGCCTGTCGCTGGGCTTTAATTTCGAGTCTCCCTCTCTCACGCAGCGCTGCTGTAACTGGGTGTCCAGCGCACAGCCCCTGGACACACCTGTGGAGACTATGCTGCCGGACTGCCCCCGCGTGTCAGCAGGTAACCTCTCTCTCTCTCTCTCTCTCTCTCTTCCATCCGTACCTCCATCTCTCATTCCCTCCCTTGCACTCACTTTATTTGTCCCCTCTCACCTCTTTCCACCCTAGTCTTAGTTTCTCTTTCCCTCAGTCCGCAGGTCACATGACCCCCGCGTTCCCCTCATACCCTGTGTTAGTTCGTCATCCTGAAGCGTTAAGATTTGGGTTTTTTTTCTGTTTGCGGATTCCTATTGGCTCATGTTTGATGCGGTCTCACACTTCGCGGTAGTGGTGGGAATGTTGTCCCGGCGAGCCTTTTCGCGCTCCTTGACCTGTTGATGACATCACCCTATAAAGCTGTACAAAGATGGTTTTGGAGTTTATTGTGAATTCCAAGACGGCTCTTGCTTTATTCTAGTCATGAAGGGCTTACAGTGTACTGTTAATGCACAAGGAGCAGGTGTCTCAACAATATAGGACAGCGCCTTGGCCTTTCTTTATGATAGCGCCCTCTGGTCCCCTTCAATCTACTGCCAAATAAAATCAAAGTAAAAATTCAAACATGCAATCGCAACGTTTTTTTTTTTAATTAAAGTTGGCCTGATTTACTGTAGATTTTGCAGTGTCGTAGCTTAAATAAACATCGAAAATAATAAATATGGGTTTATTCACGCTTTTATAATGGAAGTATTTGTACATTAGATCCTTATGTGCATGATAGAAGTACATATCTTGAATAAATCTCTGTTTATGCAACATAAATAACCAAGCCTTTTACATTTTACACATTTGTTTACTTATTTTACTTATAAAATTTACATAGATGACTCCGGGTTCTCTGGTTGATCTAAACCTGTGGTATTTTGAGCAGTGAGTCCAGCCCAAACTTCTGCCGGTGGCTGTGATGTTTTCAATCGGCTTCATTCCCACTGACTGACTCCGTCTTCCTGCGCGAATGAAAATCGCTCGTGTAAAGCAGGCTTGCGGGAGTCAGACTGCCATTATCCGAGATGGTTATCCGGCGCTGCGTGAGATGTGCTTCTGTGATTATGCATCGCATTTAATGAACATTTATCAATTTTAATGAGAGAAATGGTGCGATAAATTGAGCTACTTCACAGATTCCTTGTTTGTTGACTCGTGTCCTAGTTTGTGAGTTTTAAAGGTTGAATTTGCTTTGCATGCAGGAACTGGGGTTGAGAAGTTTTTGACTCGTCTCAAACAGTACGATAGTGACTGCTGAGGTTAGGTATGGGGGGGGAGGGTGCATGTCGAAATATCTGTACTCAGAATTTGGCTGCAAACTCGATGCTCTCGAGTTGTTTGTCCGTTTTGCACATCTAAAGAATTAGATTTACAGTACCAGCTGCAGTCATGCAGTTTTTGAGCAGTCGCGGTGGTACTCCCTTATCCGCCAACTCACCCTCCGCTGGTGAAGGGTCCAGAGGAGTTGGCATATCATTAGTTAGCATGCTAGTGTTCATTTTATTTAGCCCCACCCGTGCGCCCAGGGGCTTGATTGTGACCAATAATCCTGACGAACAGTGACATTACCCATCGTCATGGTAATGAAATGCAAAAACTGATAAAATAGCCCGGATTTCAGTAACTGGGTGAGTTGGTTCGGAAGACAGAGGCAGGCTCGTCTGGGACGCACATGCCGGGCACCGGGATCCGTTGGGCGGTTTGGGAAGAGACGCATCGCAAAGACTGGGTAAACTGAGAATTAATATTCTGCACCTAAGCACAGCGATGGTGGAGTTAATATGGTTCGCACCTCTA
The DNA here is from genome assembly GCA_029721435.1 of Gymnothorax reevesii. Taxonomy (NCBI): domain Eukaryota; kingdom Metazoa; phylum Chordata; class Actinopteri; order Anguilliformes; family Muraenidae; genus Gymnothorax; species Gymnothorax reevesii. The sequence continues at coordinate 30,395,547 of CM056580.1, read as the reverse complement.
TATGAACGTAATTTAAATGTTGATGTACAATGCTATTGGCATTTTAGTCTAGGAGCTAATCCTCATCTCAAGCAATGGTATTGGCTAATTTTATGGAACTCCACAAACCTCAAATAGCTGTTCGCCCCTTGTGTGGTGGCCCTGACTCGGCCTGGTGTGAGAGTACGGAGCTGATAGAGGGACAGAGATGGAGAAAAAATGACACAGAAAAGACAGAAGTAACCATATTGTCTCCGGTTGGTTCCTGGGGGGGTGACAGCATGGCCGCTGTGAGACATGGGTGTCTGAGCGAGAGAAGAAAAGAAGGTGAGAGGATTGAAGAGGAGAGAACGAGAGGTGGCGGCCATTAATGGAGATTCAGCGAGTAGTGAGAGCCTGTGCTTGCTCTCTGTCTTTCTCTGATTCTCTTTCTCTCTTAGTTTTATTCTTTTATGCTGATAGTGAGCTCTCTTCATGCCAGCTTGAGCAATGAAGGGGTGGGGGGGTGATGTGATGGGGGGGGGGGGCTGGTTTGAAGGTTCGTTCTTTATCATCTGTGAAGCGACACTGGTACCCGTATGGCTGAGTGCTGGGTGGGCAGGGGGTGGGGGGGAACTGACGTCTCTGTTTATTTTGTTTTGAATGTGATAAAAACTTGGACCTGCTCCTCGTTCGCTGGGGCTGCCCTCCCTGCCCCCCCCTGAAAGGAGTCTCGGCAGAAGGTCACTGCAGCAGTGCTGGCAGCAGGTCGGGCAGTCTGGCAGAACTTTATCAGTTAGCAGCACACTGAACACAGTCTAAATATGCTGATCAACTGGAACAAATCTGCACAAAACCCCCTGCTCGCTGTACAGGGACAAGCCCCTCATCCCCAGTGACCCGCGGTCATTGGGTGGTTCTGACATCACTCAGAGAATGACAGACTTGGAGGAAAGCCCCCTTTTCTCTCCGTGTTTCTGTTTTGAAATTGATCTAAGGACATAGAAAATTTTGGGTCCACCTGAGATCATGTGACACTAAAAATGTCTTCTTCTGGCTTTGAATTGGGTAATTAGGGTGCATGGTGATTGGCCTCTAAATATCTGTATCAGTCAGCTCTTGGCTTAGCCTTGAGATGACCCTACTTAGGAATGGCATGCCTATGGGATATGCATCTGTGTATTTGTTTTTGTGTGTGTGTACGTGTGTGAGTACGCGAGTGTGTGTCTGTATTTACACGTGTGCACATCTATATTTTTGTTCTGCACTTTTCCATGAACCTCTCTTTTTTGATGGAAGTTCTTGGTTGCTCAGGAATGGTGATGTTCTCACCATCTCACTCCAAAGACAGAGGGTTCCACAGAAAATTACATGCGTTTCTCTAATCAGCCTTGTGTCGTGACGCAGCTGATGACTGCATTAAAGAAACAGCCCTCTGGCGGTTCAGAGTGCATGCTGTTTCCACTGTGGCAGGATGGGGAACTAACAAATATTTTTTGCCAATTAAACACCACGATGGACTCTTGTTAATTACAGCAAAAAAAAAAACATAGCACCAGATTAAGTGTTCTCCAAAGTAAATCAAAGTTACAAAAATTTTTACTTTTCACTTTCCATCGCAGGGAAAATCGAGTCAAATAAATCTAGCCGTTGCATCCCCATTAAGCAAAGTGTTTTTGTTTTGTGTGAAAATAGCGCACTTCTTTCAACAATCCATATTTTTAAAGCTGAAGTGTTATGTTTTTTCTTATGAATGAGAATGGAATCCAAGTTACACAGAGAAAAACAAAAGCCTTTTTCCAACATCATCACCACTTCCATTTTTGTAGCTTCGCTATTTTGTGTTAAAGATAAGAAATTAGGCTCCATTGATAATGAGATTTTTGCCTGAAATTTAAGTGGTTTTTAATGTGTGCTTGCTTGCAGAGTCGCTCTCTAAGAGGATACCAGGTCCTATTAGCCCTGTGCCCTTTTATTATGCATTTTTTAAAAACGGAGAGATCAAAGGGGACAGTGGGATGGGCCTCCCAGTCTTCAGCCAGTCCTTGCTACTCTTAAGAGAGGATTGCTGGCTCACCTGAGACACCCTGCGGGCGAACTCGAGCTTCCCGCTCTGACGAACCCCAGTCTTGAACTTCCCCATATCGTTCTGTTAAAGGCTGAAATAACATCTCTGCTCGTTAAGCCAAAAAGATAAAATAACTCATTTACAAGCCATTAGGTTTAATGGGGTCCCACTCAAAGGCTATTGTTGCTGTCTGCGCCTGCACACTGCTAGGTTAAGCTCTCATTATTGCACATTTGCATGTTGTGCTCAGGCTGATGGTGGGAATACTTAACTACAGTGTGAACCTCCAGTGTGCATATTGACACTGCCGCGCTGCACCGTTACTTGTTTGTTGGTTTAAATTTGCCAGCAAAGCACAGTTTACTTTGTAAGGTTCTCCCTACAGGAGGATGAAACTTTTATATCGTCTCATGCAACTGCCTATAATTTCTCTCCCCCTGTTTCTCTCTTTCAGTCTTACTCACTGTTCTCTCTCTCTCTCTCTCCCTCTCCCCCTCTCTCTCTCTCTCTTTCTCCCCTCACTTCTGAGGGATCAGAAGACATGGCCTTCATTCTCTATTCCTCTTTAAAAACGAGATCGGGCCTAAATATCTTTGATCCGTCTGCAACAGAAGATGACTGGCAGGCGCTGACCTACTTGGCTTGTGGCTCTATGTAACGAGCCCCAGTTTAAAAGAGCCGCACTGGAGTATTCTGCAGCATAAGGAGTTTTTGGGCAGTGCTCTCTTTCCCCATCTTTTTGTTTCTTTTCCTATGTATTTCTGATGGGGTCAAATCCAAGGCACTGGAAAAAAAATGCACCGATACGTGAAAGAGAATAAAAAAAGTGAAGGATTTCTCCCTCCAGAGCTCCCAGTTGTTTGTGTAACTGGGGGCTAATCTTGCTGACTTGCATTGTTAGCTGCATGAGGAAATAAAATTTGTGAGGTAAACACACCAGAAAAAAACGATAGCTTCCTTTGGCTTACTATGGCATTCTGTCTGACGTAATGTTGCCGTATGACCATGCTCGACCAAATAATGCCGGCTTCTCGCTGTCCAAGGGGTACTGCTCCCGCCGTCTTCTGCTGCAGTTCGCAGTATGGGCCTGAGGGGGGCGGTGTGAGTAAGCGTTCTCGGAGCATGTGCACTTTTTCCTCTCCTTCATTTTTTTCTTTCTCCCCAAATATCAAGGAGAAGCCTCTCAGCCGGAGATGCTGCGTACGCCGCGCTGGCCCCACTCTCATAGCACTTCAGAATGCAAAGGCTCTGTGCCGATGGAGCGTTACAGGCACTGCTGATCCGGAATGTTCTGCTCTAACCCATACCACAGAAATGCGTAAAATGTATGGACACTTAAAAATATGAGGTCACAAATGTGCGTTTAGATTGTTCTTAAGTGAACATTTCTGCGACTGTGTTACAATCACGGTTGTAATTGAAAGCGCCAGAAGTCTAGATGACTGTCGTTAGAAAGACATTCCTTCATATTCCTCGAGGGGTCAATTTAGTAAGTCCGGTATTAACAAAATGGTTCCTTTAAGTGGTGTTTCATGCATTCAAATAATGAGATTACATTTATAGAGTGCCTTTTATCTCATGGTATGAGCAGGCTTTATAGTGAGGGGAAAGGTAGCATCGAGCACTTCCCTGGCGGTAGCACCTGTCTGGGTGATGTACACCAGCCATTCTGTGCAGTAATGTTCACCAGGCATCAGCTGGGGTGCACTTGGGTTGCTTTCTGCCGAGCTGGGGACCCCTTACTCATCCTGGTAAGTACCGTGACATCTTTAATGGACGGTGTTCAGGGCCTCGCTTTTGTCTGGGCTTTCTGTTTGGTCTGCTGGGAAGACCGTCTCAGGACGGCGACTGACTGTACTTGCGGCAGGAAGCACTGTTGGGATATCTCCCATCCAGGCACTAAACATGCCTAGCCCCGCAACCATTAGGGCTGATTGAGTTATGGGGTGATACGGCTGCTGTCACGTTTTACGGGTGTGTACCGGCCAGATAATGATCAGGGGTCTTCCTGGAGAAGCGGCGGAATACAGCTGAGGCTGTGCTGTCTGCCGGTTTAGGAATATAGCACCCTTACCGCCTCTTCAACGTGCCAGGCGAGCCGCGCCTCCTGAAGGCGCTCTCCCGTTTCACAAGTGCCAAGGCAGGATCAGGTGCGGGATCGAGGTGCGAGGCCATTATTGACTGCGGCCGCGCCGCCACTCGCTGGCCCGCCGCCACCCAATTACCGGACCGCTCTGAAAGGCGCGAGCCAGCTCCATTATTTAAATAAAGCGGGAGGCGACGGGAGTAAACTGGTCATCATGAATGGGGTATTTGTTCTCTTTTTATCCAAAAATCAATACGCGGCCGTTCGGCACGCACCGCGCCTCTGAGCCTTTCAGCGGCGCTTCCATTCAGTCCGGCGCTTCAGCGGGGCCGCCGCCGACTACGTCTCAGACCATCCCACGGCGGGCGTAATGAGCGTGCAGTTTTTATTCCCCTCCCTCTCCCGACCCAACTCATTTTGCACAAGGTAATGTGAAAATGTAGCCTCAGCTGTCGAAGGGAGAAAGAGCCTGTCGTTTCTTTGTGCTCCCTTTTGTGTCCCTGTTGATCTCATCTTATCTCTCAGCCTTTTCCCCCCTCATAACACCCTTGCCCGTAATCTTGCTCTCAGAGATTTTTTTATTAGAAATTTTAAATGGAATCCGGTTGCTAAGCAACGCAGAAGGTCAGGTAAAGCCTTCAAAGTTTTTTTTTTTTTTTTCTCTTTCTTTTTTTTTTTTGAGCTGAGATGGCCTATATATAAAGGTAGGGTGGGATAGGGTCTGAAGTGGGGTTGAAGGTCCCTGGCACTCATACCTTGGTTGCCGTTGTGCTCGAGGTTACCGGGCCTGGCGGCAGTACGCTGCAGCAGGTTCAGATTTTGTTCAGTGTTAAGTACCTGTGAAAGTTCTCGGTTTTCTTCTTAAGCGCTTTAAAAGGGCTTGGAAACCTTCTCGTCCACACAGTCCTCCGCGATGCTCAGAACTTTTTTTCTCCTCATCATGGGAAAAAAGATTGCCTGCAACTGTCGCACATTCCATGGTCTGCGTATCTCCGATTTGATGTCAAGTAGCTGTTTCGATGTTTTCGGAGCGTGTGGTACCACTTCATGGGACACTTCCATCAAACATTCATGCATGAAGCAAAAATATATTCTGGCACCTCTGGAAATGCACCAAAAATATTTTTTAAAAATTGTAGAGATAAGCTCAGGATTCTAACGTGAAATTCTGCTCTTTTTGAATAATTAAATAGAACCCGCCAAAACTATTTATTTTAAAATCATTCTATGTATAGGTATCAGAATGAATGATGCAGCTATAGATTGTTGTAAGTAAAATTTCAATTTAAACCAGGATTGAAAGTCAACTTATCTAAGTTCATTAATGTTGTATTATGCCATTACATCACTTCCTGTTACACTTGAGAATAACAATAGGCAGCATATGGGCAAAATTCCTTCGTCCAGCTCAGGGGTAAGGAACCCTCTCAAGGCTGAGCCACTGTGAGTGCAGTCTTTCATACCAACCAGGCTGCTACACACCTGATTCTACTAATTAAGGCCTTTAACGAACATACCAGAGGTTAATTAGTAGAATCAGGTGTTTAGCAGCTTAGTATGAAAGCCTGCACCCTTGGTGGCTCTTTCTGGAGAAGGTTCCCTACCCCTGTGCTAGCACTATGAAGAAAACAAAGTAACTGTCAGTTCAGAGGAGACCGATGGTCTTAGGCCTCCATAAATCTTGTTATAGCTAATGGAAGATCCACAAAAGATGAAACCTCTGAGCACTGTCAGGAGAATTATTCAGAATAATTATTATTCTGAAGAATAGAATAGAAGAATAATTATTCAATGTAAAAATGTATGTAGCAGTAGAAAATCTTACAGGTTGAGGATGTAACTGCATTTTGCCCCCCCGGGATTGGAAGGAGGATGGTGAGAGAAGCAAAAAAAAAAAAAAATCCTAAGAATCACTGAAAGAATTGCAGACCTTGATAGCATCATGGGGTCACAAGGTTTCAAGAAGCAAAATGAGGCTCCACCTCCATAACCACTGGCTCCTTGGAAGAGTTGCAAGAAGAAAGCCTTTTCTGATCTTTAGTGTTGGTTCCACTAAGTACTAAATGAAGACTGCTAATAATTGTGAAACCTAAATTGTGATGAATTAATTTGGTGAAGGTGTGGTCAGCAATTTCAAATACTTCTCGTTGCAGAACTAAAGCTCCAGATCCAGTTCCACCCACAGCCCCATTCAGTTGGATTGAGCGGTGGAGTTCGGTGAGATGCACGCTTAGTTAGTTAAAGGTTAGTTAGGGTTAGTTAAAGGTAAGGATCAACTAATAGAATGGGGCTGTAGGTGCAGCGGGATCTCATCTGCTCAGTGGATCTTCACCTTCATAGGGGCATTCACACCTATGGGAAAAAGTGAGATTTTAAAAATGGATTTTCCGAGCGCGGTTCAATTTTCGATTTTTTTCTGTGTGTGGACACAAAAATCTCACTAATTAGCGCGATCCTGATAGCGATCGAATTCGCAGTAACTCTTGCGATTTTTCGGGAATCAGCGCGATTATTTGCCCATGCAGTGTGTGTGAACGGAATCGTGAATTGAAAATCAATTTTTTTTCCCCCCTCTCGCGCAGGCCAACATCTGGTATTTTGCACTCGGCTGTTTATCTGCTCTGACTTGTTTGTGTCCAGACTGGCACGTGTGTGCGCACGTAAGTAAGCAGTATACAGTATGGGCATGTGTGCCCACGTAAGTAAGCAGTATATACGGTACGAGCATTTAATTTGGAATTGACTTTGACAAACAGCCTATAGTTCTGCGTGATTTGAGGTGTTGCATAGTCGCTTGGTTGTACTTTAAGGAGCTTGGATGCGTGAAACTGTTTGTTGCAATACTGTCTGCAGTGATTTGTAGGTTTTATGGTCCCACACGGGAAATCCCCTAGCAGTGGTCATTGTTCGGTCAAGTTTCAGGCATGCACAGTTTGAACGTTCTCCGAGCTTCGCTGTAGTGCGAGTGCGAGTTTACCTCGTGCGTGAAATCAAAAAAATTGATTTTTGAATCAAGATCCTAAACGCACTCTTTCTCCAGTGTGACCGCCCCTTTTTGATTTGCAGTGTTTCGTCTGAGGCTTTGCCTCCAAAGTACTTACTATCTCATTAGATAGTATGCAGGCATGTAGCAAAGCAACCCAGTTAGCCAAGTTATTGGTTTTGGAAAGACGGATTGCAGAGCCTACTGAATGAACTTGAACAAGTGAATGCACTAAAATGTTTCAAGCACTGTAACATTAGCCATTGCACTGTTCAGTCATTATTGTTATTGGGCCTAGTGTTGCTTAGCTTGAGTTAAGGCAGGCGTCAAAGCATAAGCTGGCTTTGGTTAGGAAGCCATTTATAGAGAACATTACGGTGTCGTTTTTTTCCAAAAAAGGTTTCCAGCATTCATCACGTACACCGTTATCATCGAGAATGCACTGAGCAACTGCTCATCTCTCGTGCTGAAAAGTCAGTGTAAGTTGCCATCTACTCTTTATGACATGTTCAGACGCACTGTAATAAGTAGTTCAGCTGTTCTTGCCACCTTCCACCATATCGAATGCCACTGGTTTGTTACTCACTGCTGTTCATTCAAATCAGGCTGAGCAATCCCTCAAAACACACCGTTGTTCATGATTGGCTTTCAGAACCCCTTGTCCTGATTGCTGGAATTTGTCTGGATTGAACTGCAGTATTTTTGACATTTTGCATTTCTCTCTTTCTCCAGTATTTTAAGTTCATGTCCAGTTAGGATGCCTGCAATTCTGGACCTCACTGTATGCATTCGTATGAATGGCATCCAATCAGTGCATTTGTTGAGTGGATTAAGGTCAGATCGAGTTGAGCTGTGCTTTGTCGCGAGGACTGAAGTGACTCTGTGGCTGTATGTTTCCTGATTGAGTCCATGCTGAAGGACAGGGATGATGATGTGTACTTAAATACTCAGGGTTACAGAACTATTACCTGATGTGCAAAACAGGGCCATTCAGAGCTCTTTTTATTTTTGCTCTCCACAACCATGACCGCACACAAAAAATGCCCACAGACCCACAAGAATGCTCTGCTGCCCAAGTGATTACATCTTCATGTACACACATGGACACAACATTAAACCTTAGTCTGGAAATTATATAATCCTCTGGTATATTTTAATCCATATGTTGTCCATAACTTGTGACCCAATCCCATGACATTCTAACCCCCTCTGGGACGTGGTGCTTTGGACCACCAAACCCTGTCTAAGCTGTTTGCTCAAACAGACGATGAACACAGACCCTTAAGGGGCCCTAGTAATTTATACTATACTACCACCTGTAAATTCAAGCCTTTTACGGTGACCACCTAACAGTCAGCCAGGGGAACAAGGGAATCTCTTCACCACAAAGGGAACCGCTGGTTACCCCCCAGTACTGGCAGCCTGTTCCTCAGATCCATGCAGCAAATAGGAATTCGAGGAAGCTGCAGGAAGTATAGTCCCTGAAATGAGGAGAATATTGCAAGTGAAGGTAGGCGTTGGAACTCCCTTTCTTAAGAACATCACGGATCTAATCTTTGAGGTGTTTCATCCATTGTTTACTGTCTGCTGACTCCTTGGCACAGGAAATCTGTTGAGTAATAACTAGTGGAGAAGCGCTTTGCTAATGGTGACCTTCTGGATTACAGGTGAACTGCTCAGAGATGGGATCTTGTAGGAGTGGCCTATCTGTTGTGATTTAATGAAAGGGTCATTTTGCAGAACATCATCGTTATCGCTGTTTGAGTCTTTGTGACACGGCCAGCCTTGGTCCCTGCCTGTGAGCTGGCCCCATGCTTCTACCATGTCACATACGTTCTTTAAATACCTTTAACCAGACAATGTATTACATCAGAGCCTAATAGAGGCCTCCAGTTTAATAGCTTTAAAAAGATGAGTCAGTGTGGCTAGTGCTACCAATGATTGGATTGACTACGTAAGTTGCAGTATGTCCCGTCAAATGAGAAACCGTTGTTATGAACCGTTGTTATCTTTCTGTGTTAACCACATACTGCGTTTTTCTGATAAACTATTTATTCGAAGCTGGTTGTTTTACGAGACCCATTTTTAATATCTGCAACTGCTGCGGTCTCTCTCCCTGTTCCCCGTCTGTACAATTAGTTTATTCTTTAATTAGATGCGCATTTAACTTGATTGGTGTCGAAATAAAAATTATAAACCAGCGGCTTTGAGAATGTATTAGAGGTGTACATAATTGCACGAAATGATAATGAAGAAAACAACCTTGAAGGTCCTTGAGCTGCAATCAGTCTGAAATTAAAATATTTATTTGTTTACCTTTTTGTTGGCAGAGAAAAAGGAAATCATTGAAATAATTATGTTAAACTCTTTTGAGCTTTATCGTCGAGTTTGCATCTGCTGCAAAGAATTTGGTACCAGCCCTTTTATAAAAACTTTATCAAGCATCGTTTGAAGGTGCACAAACGGCCCTACCAGACTCTTCAGCTTTAAAGTTGATGTCATGATTAAGGGCCCGATCTCTCCCCAACGTGCAGAGTACTGAGGTGTGTTTGCATGTGGCCAATAAAGGGACTGCGATCAAACGCTTTTGAAAGCAGCTCACGCTCTGCCTTTGAGCAGGATGGCAGGGTTAGTGAAATGGGCAAGGCCAGTTGGCGCTGACGTGATCGTCCAAATCTCAGCCCTGCTTCCCTGAGGTTGTTTGACACGACGCTGCTCCCAGAATCTCGGCCTTCAGTTCTGCACCTTGCCTCCTTGAATGCTTGGATACCCATGAAGCTTGGTGTAGTTGACTTGGGATGCCCATTGCAAAACCTCTTTTGAGGACACCATGCTTCACTCAATGTTTTTGTTTTTTAATCAGCGAAATGGCAGTCACAAAGGCCAAGCTGTAGTCTTTACCAGTCTCTGAAGTGCTCAGTGCTGAGGACTGCGAGAAGGGCCGAATATGATCACAGAACTGAATTCCAAATGCCTGGCGCCATTTTAATCCCCCTTACCATGCTTTAGACACACGCAGGTGTTGTCAACAATGCAGGGACGATACTTCCTTCATCATTCTCGATAAAAGGGCTGCTGTAAATTAAAGTAAGAAACTTTAATGGTGGACATAGTTGAAGTATTCTGTACAGGTGCTTACGTGGGAACTTGCCAGCTGTTGCTACGCATCTACTATGAAACCTGACTGTGAGAGAGTCTGGCACCAGGCTGCTATCAGACAGTAATTAGTATTGCTAACATCTCAGATGAAAGAGTCAAGTCTAGGTCAGTGAAAGACTTCAAGGCTCTTATCCGGTTAGGGTTGGAGGCCAATCTCTCGCCTGTTTTAATCTGAGGCTGCACCCGCGCAGATTTACTGAGCTCCTCGCTGACCTCTGGCCGCGAGGTGTTGCTCCCGGTCACATGTCGGCTCCGCTCACATCAGCGCGGTCCAAACAGACACGGCGCGTCAGGCGTAGGTGCGGGGTCTCCTTTCCCGCTAGACCGGCTCGCTGACGGAGAGGCAACTGTCACCATTCCTGCCCCCTCGGCTCACTAAAATCATCCCCATCATCGCTCACGTCAGCAGCAGCGTTAAATGAGCGTTTAAAGAGCAGCATACAGGCACCAGGATAACTGGAGCCGTACAGTAATCGAGGTACTTCCTGCGGTGTTGAAGGGAGACCCAGATTACAGTTGATGTGGGTCATGCGTTGTTCTCACGGTGTTTTATTATTTTTTACATGTAATCTTTACCGTTAAGTTTGCTTAAATAGTCTTGCAAAATTAGCTCGTAGTTTGAGTTCGGGGGGAAAAAAACTGAATACTTTTCTTGCCCCCACTAATGAATTTAGCCGTTTGCAGAGTTCATGCTTGGAATTCTTTCCTTGCATATGCTGTAATGCTTCATTTAAACTTGAAAAGAAATCAGACGGTCAGAAATTATTTATTATTTAATATAAATTATTTACTTGTATATTACATGTATGGAATGCAGTAAAAATGTGGTCATTGATTAGTAACTGGAATATATATGGGGTTCGGTTCCATAACATTTCTGTTTTAATGGATGGATATTTTTTAATCATTCGCCCATCAATCTTTCGCTCAAGTTTGTATTTAGAAATCATGTTTGTATTCACACTGGTCCACAGCCAAGGTTGCGTACACCATAACAACATGTAGACTTCGCAGAGCCCGAACTCCAAAATTCAATGCAAGATTGTTCGTAAATCTATGAAATATGCTTGTTAACAGCTTAAATTTGGGGAAAACGAGAAAATCAGCTTCATCACTCTCTGCCTTGGGTAATGCTCAATGCACATATGCAGTCTCAGATTGATTGGCCAACCCACTGAAGAGAAAAGTGGATTCAAACAGACCTACAAATGGTTGGACGAAGAGTTTTTCCCGTTATACAGCAAGATTAGAATTCTTCCCAGCTACAGTTATACCGATTGTGGTTGCTTTTTAAATGGTGCCTTTTTTAAGCGGTAGCCTTAGCACTAGCTTGAATTTGCATATTTGCATGAGTCGATCCTACCGCCCCCCGTCCTCATGTGCTCCCATACCTGCTGTGGTGCGCTGGGCGTGAACATATCTCTCTGTCCTCACACCCCCACCCCCCCCACCCCCCCACCCTTCACGGCAAATGCGCTGTTACAGTGTTTGGTTTTTTATACACTGCTTTCTCTGCTAGCGCACTAATCCTGTTTTTCCTTTGGTGTGGGCGTCAGCAGATGGGTAATGCTCCGCCGAGGTGTCGCCCCACCCTGATCACAGCTGTCCCGCACCGACGGCCGTGCTGTGCGCCATGGGAGGGGGCTGCTCTTTTGTTTCTCCGGCCTTCACCCCGTAATAATGATTCCACACCTCTTTCTCTACCCCCACATCTCCCACATTCCCTCTCAAGCATTTCGAGGAGAGCTGCACTTCCCATTATTTCGCTGATAGAATGGATCATTCTTCTTTTAGAACTAGTCTCGCCACCCCTTAGCATTGTGTTTCGTTTTCTGGCCCTCCGATTCATTCTTTCCCTCATATTCCTACTCTCCTTCCCTCTCTTTCTTTTTTTCATTTTTCTCCTCTTCCGCATTCCGTGCTCCCCCCTCCCGTTCGCGGTCTCCCTCACTCGTCTCCCCCTTCTCGTCTCTGGCCCTAATGAAAATGTTATAGTAAAAAGGGATCTCGTCAGGCTCCCTGCAGCCTCTCGACCTGGCGCGCTTCCAAGATGGCCGCCGCCAAGCCACTGGTAGTTCCAGCTCACTGCCTGTGGTCGACCCGCCGCTTTAGCTTGACCTTTTGTTCGAGGGCCACTCCCTCCTCATTCCCCCGATTTTCATTTTCGTCCCTTTTTCCTTCTTATTCGGCCCTCCAACCCCCTGCTGGGCTCTCTGGCTCATTTACTCTGGTTCTACCCCTCCCTCCGCCCCTCCCTCTCTTTATTCAGTCGACGAATGTTTTTAAAAGTTTCGATTTTTCTTTATTTATTTTTTTAATTGGTCATTTCGCTTAAAGCAGAACAGAACCTGGAATGATACGGAGAATAATCGGGGTGTTGACCTGCCACTTGCACTATTACATTTCTTTCATTTTTTGATTCCACGACTGATTGATCTTATTTATTTTCGATAATTAGGAATGGACTGTTTTTCCAAAAAGCTGAAGCTGCCGCAAGCTTGAAAGCAGAAGCAGAAAGTCAGCTGCAATTAATTACTTTTAAAGAAACTTGAATATTACTTCTGCACTTGTGACACTTTCTTTTAGAGGCCTGGTCTTTGAACTGAGGCACATTCACCAGGAATAGAATTACAAGACTGTTGCCTCAAATTTTGACTTCAGTCTGCGACTAAGTGATTTCCCTCCCCAATTAAGTTGGCGGTATGTCTTGGCATTCTATCCACTGATTGTTTGGATCAAACTTTAGATCTTTTTGTTTTATCAATTTTTCTTTGTTTTGTTTTATCAACTGCAGCAACTGAACAAATAATTGCAAAATAGATCCTTATTTGAAGTTATTTCAACTGCTGGCATCGCCCTTGCATGAGACCGCCCTCCACTTTCACATCACTGAAAACATGTCCCCTCATTCATTTGATTGTTCTTAATCCTGTTTTGCATTTGAGGGCTTTATTCCAGAATTGACTATTTGAACAAAAAGTTCCTGAGCCTGTTGGCACGGCACTTTTTTTTAATATAGTGAGTAATGCAGCCATTGCCTTATATCTCACTCCTCAGGCATTCAATTCACACTTCTGCTCACGATGAACCCTTGGTGCGTGTTAAATTTTAATAATAAGAAATTGAATATGAAATTAATCATTTTTGTTAAAGCTGAAATACCACAGTCTTAGCCTTCCGCAAAAATTACAAGGAAGTGGTTGGCCATTTTTAAAATATTTCAAGAAAAAATAAAGGAAGCATGTGCTATGAGCCTGCAACTAATGTAAGTCATGCTTTAACCGTTATCGATTCTAGGGCTGCATGACTTGGAGAACAAAATACGATATACAATCGACGGATTTGATAATGCAGTAGCAATAAGTGATGCCATAACTCTCGTAAAATTTATATTATTAATATTTTTTTAGTTTAAAGCAGAAAAAAGGGTGTATCTAAGTAGCCTGTTTCTTTCTCTCACTGAGTGAATGTAAAAAAAAATCACTGCAACCTCTGAATGTGCAGAAGAAATGATTATATGTGTATATGCATAGACTAACTGTGTTGATGCTCTTTACATTGAGGCACAAATTGGCTATTAGGCTTCAGCCGTGTGCATAGAACTACTGTGTGAGAATCACATGCTTATATTTCTCTGCTCTGTGTCTCCATTCTTTTAAACTGAATTGAATCGGCACCAGTCTAATTTTGCAGTCCTGGTGATATGCTTATTGTGATACGATGACTTACACCATCACATAACAATCGTACTTCTCCCATAGCCCAGCTCATGACATGTTTGTGATATTACCTTAGGTACAAAACACTTTTGCGAAAATTTCATTGGCTGAAAGAAGGGGGAAAAAATCGCTCCGCATTATATCACGCTGTTAATATTTAGTTGAACTGAATACTGTGTGTACCGTTGGGTAAATTGGTATGGCTCAGTGCTGTCACAAGGCAGCCAAGTGCCCAGGGCCGGATTAACACAGTGCTTTGCCCCAGTGTGACCAATCATGAAACCCCCCCCGGCAAAAAAGTTGTTTAACATGGCTAATAGAACGAAGCAATGGACCACTCTTCCCTTTGATAATACTAGAGTTTCAATTATACATACATACATACATATACATTGCTTGGCATACAGCAATAATGACAGCTAAAGCACCAGCTGAACAAGCCTTCAGAAGAAGATTGCCAATGGTGATAATAATAACGGTGCCTTCAAGGACAGTGTGACAGCCCTGCTGCCTTCAGGACAGTGCCCAAAATCTGAAGGGGTGATCTGGGGTTAAATGGGCAAAATTTGATTCTTTTTCTAAAAAAATTTTTTTTGTATAAAAAATATTCTATAATAACCCACCTTTAATAATCACTTATTGCTACAAGGATTAAAAACTGAACTCAACTTTTCAATGCGGTCTAATGCATTTTCCATTGATTTCCTCAGGTATTACTTTTCCCACGTTTCTCATGGTTGTGGCAGCCATAACTAATTTATTTATCTTTGAAAATCAATTAAATTTGGGCTGCAGGTACTTTACTTCATTGGAAATGCAATGACATAGGGATATTCTGCCTATCTGTTACATACTTTGAATATTTTGAGTATTCATCAGATTCTGCAAAATCATTTCAAAATATGAGTAAAATGCCCAAAAATCATAAAACTGATAAACGGGGCAAAGAATGGCTATGTCATTGCATTTGGATAAGCAATGGCTTTTAAATGACGAAAGAAAAACTGAATTCTATGCAAGAGGAATTGGTGCCTGAAGTTTTCTGCATATTTAATGAGCTTGCTTGGCTACCATGGCAACCGCATAAACAGAAAAATGCCAACTTGTATCTTTTTTGGTGGTTATTATATATACCTCTTTTGATTAATTCTGAGTTGTTTAGTGTCATTTTTCATTTAACCCCAGATCACCCCTTAAGTACTTTCCATCCAGTCACTAAAATGGCACTTAACTTGGGTATTGAAATTTATGGCCTAACATTTACTAAATTCCAAGAACTGACATCCTATGGCAGAGGGTTTTATAAAGGGAAAGGCTTGGTGCAGTGAACTCACTGTTGTCAGCTTCTGCGATCATGCAAACGTTCTCCGTCTCCGAGTTCAGCTGCTGCCGTCATCCCACCTGCGACAGGCTCCCGTTAACGTCAGCTAATGTTATACGCTGGTACATGTGCCTCATTAGCATTAGCCTCTAACGTACATGGCCACCTTTGGTATCTCTGTGCGTAAGCACTTCCTTTAGTGCTGGAGGAACAGAATTGACGGGCGGAACAGTTGCCTCACTAGCGACAGCTTCTTTGCCGCGAGTAATGTTTTAAAAGCAAGATATTTCTGGTACATTCGGTAGCGTGGATATCTTTTTTTCTTCTGCTATTTTCCGACTAGCACAGCCCCTCGGTTGCTTTGCTGCTCAGTGTGTGGTAGCACATGATGTCAGAGCGAAGGTAAATCGTTGTGATCAGCAACCGGTTAGAGATCAGTGCCCGTTCAGTTTCTAAGTGGCGGGATTCTAGCTCAGCTTGCAACACTGATCTGGGACCAGTTTGGCCTTTTTGTGACTTTGGCAGGGCAGTTCCAAATCGCAGTTTTTTAATTTATTTTCTTTTTTAATATTCTCTTTTGATATCAACAGTTAAGTTTGAATCTGTTCATAATATACATTCACATCTCTTCCGATTAAAATAGAAAAATAAAAAACTGAGGATTCGTAAATCATGTGATGCCCCTCCCAGCATGATGCCCCTGTGTACGCACACCAGTCATTATATGGATAATCCGGCCTTGCAAGTGCCACTCACATAGCTAAGTTTGTGTTACAAAAGTACTTGGCTAGCTAACTAGCATGCACGCAATACTTTTTCATAACAATTATGTAACATTAGTTTGTTGGCTTGCGAACTAACATTAACTTGCTGCTCAGCTGACTGAATTTCCAAACTGTTGCTAGCTCAAAAGCTAATGTCTGTGACGCCGTGACTGATTAAGATCGCAGAGCCATAGCGTTAGCTCAGTGCTAATATACGTTAGATGCTAACAGAAATTACATTTCTCTTCAGTTGAATTACGCAATTCAGTTATGTGATAAACAGAATCTTATACTCTTGGTTGTGTCATATGAAAGTTATGAAAATCGTTGAGTAAATTTTGTGTTTGTAGGGAGCAAACAAATAAAAAATTTACTTAAATTGTAACGTGACTTTCATATGATACGCCCACTCGTGTAAGATCCTCTACCATATCAATGAAAATCAGATATATTGTGCTGTCCTAATTGACTGAGAAATATTAAGGATCTTAATATCACAAATATATCATTAGAATGTTGACAGATTGTTGAGGACTTCAGAGAAGGTACCAGATGCAGAATTACAGCAAATGCCTGTACGCTGTTTAATAATGATTTAAGCTGCAGTTGGCACAAACCGATACCTAAGAACTAAAGAGGGCTCTAGCCGAAGAGTGGTTTGGGGCAGTCTGAGTCAGGCGGTGCATGAACGGGATTCAAGGAGATGTGGCAAGCTGTGGTCAAAGACAGGTCCAAGGTCAGTTCTGGGAAAATAATCTTGGGGGTAGAGGACATGCTGGAAAGTGCTCTCTCTTGGACTCCAATGCTGGGCGGAACCAGCAGACTCACCACCTAAGTTGACAGCAAAAGGAGATATTCCTTATAAAATGGTTACTTGGTTCTCCAAATAGAGTTTACTGAAGGTGGAAGGTATAGAGCTCTTGGACTGAACAGGCTTGGAACTCAATGTAGAGAAGCAACATGGTGAAGAAAACGCCAGGAACTTAAATGCACTCCACAAACGATCAGCGCATATTGGGAGCACAGAGGGGAACACACTGAAGGAAAAACATGTCTAGGATGGCTGGATTGTGGGAAAAATAATAAGGATGACACCGCATGTGACACAGAAATCTTATGTTGATGTTGTAATCACTGGGGGTAATCGAAAGCAATGGTGTTCTTGAGTACTTAAATGATTTAGAATGAACAAGGATTCTTAATCTTCTCTGGGTTAAGATTGTGTTTTTTCCTGTTATAACTCTAGTAGTGTGTTCACTCAGAATTAAAAATGCCTCTAAGTCCAACCCTTGTTTGTGAAATGTGGTCACCGGTACGAGGGCAATGATTGAATTCTCTGAAAAACAGACTGGGCTTTCCCCATCAGTTTGCATTGCAATCCCCATAGATTGCCCTCATAGAATTAGCCCACAATGATATGTTTGTGTTAATGTGAAGGTTTTTGCACTGCGCACATTCAGAACTCTGGTGTTTGTGCAGTGTGGTTAGCAGGGAACGTTGTGCCGGACTCGCTCCTGTTTTAATCTCCGTCGCTCATGGCAGCGGTAGCTGGGTGTAAGGCACACCAGCGTCACCTCTGTGCCCTTTATAGCCACAGACCCTGTGGATCCTGCCTCTCCTCTTCATCTCTGCTCGGAGCGAGCAGCACCAGACATGCTCTGTGCGATGTTTGTCTGCAAAGCTCAGACGATCAATACTCTCCCATTTAAAGAAGTCTTAAGGTCAGCCCGGTGTACCGATAATACGAATTGTTTTGTTAGATAGTCAAAGGTCAGCTAATAATTATTTTTTTAACCCTTTCCTCTGTTTGTCCCCCCAACTGCACTGCCCCCCCCCCCCAACCTGGAATTGATTTGTTGCATCTCCGTGCTCGCGCAGCTGTGCTAATTCCTGATGCGCCATTGTTCGATGGTAGTGTACATTGTGGTTGGGTTGTGAAGGCCTCGGTGTGTTTGTTTGTGTTTGGAGTCGCTAGCAGCTTGGAGTGGGAGAAACCCACAGCGCCAGGTAAGGAGGTGCCGCCACTGCGCTAGGTTAAAGGGTGGGGCGATGTGTAGGAAGTGGCCTTACCATTCTGCTGGGTGGGAAATTGAAGGGTTTTCTGGGCTGTAATGTGTTTAGTGGGGTCAGGAGCAAGCGGGCTGCTCGCTCAATCCATTGTATTGCCCTGTCCACTTAATGGGGGACACTGGGCAGTGCTTCCCCGCCTACCGTCACCTGAGAGAGCGTCAGGCTTGCTTATTAACATATTATAGAATCTTCTGGAAGCAGCTCTCATGGGTGACTGGCCTTGAATTCACTGAGATGGAGGAGAGAACTGGAGAGGAAGAGGACTGCTTGAGCACTGAAGGTTACCCTCACCATACCGCTCATGTGGAGGAGAGAAAGGCGGGGTTTGTGTCTGTCTGTCATGGGCCCTGCAGCAATCATTTGTGTTTGCAGTTGGCAGCTGAGCACAGGAGTGGATAGAACTGTGGAGTGACAGACAAGTATCTGGGCACTCCTTTGGGTCCTACTAGTGCAGGAGATGGGACTCAGACAATGTTTAAAAATAATAGGGAATGGTAGAAGTGAACTCAGAAATGTGTATTTGCTCATATGAGTGAACATATTGGCTAATGCATGGGACTACATTTCTAATCCTGTGGCACCTGTCTACTGTGTGTCTCTGCTGGTGATCAGTTTGGTGCTTTTTGGCATCAGTGATGACTGTGCTGACTGATTCAAGCCCTTCCTCCCTGCTACCGGTGATACTGCATTAATATACTTTATTAATTCAGTTTAGGTCTTAGATCTAAATATAAAGCAAGGAATCTATGGTCATGTGTGTGTATGCGTGTCCTTTCCCCATCTCGAGCGGACATTAATTTGATCCACTTCACGCTTGGCAGGTGTTTTCCTGTAGGCCCAAGTACTTGCAGTGTCAAATTTGATGCAGTTTGGGCTCAAGACATGTTCAGTATTAATAAACTTTGAATAAACAAGCTAAGTGCTCTCTGTGCAGCAGCGGAGTCGAGAACCAAGTTCCTCAGCGAGCACTTTCGGACAGGGCTCATAAGTTTGTGTTTTGAGTGGGCACCACACTAGTCCTGTTCAAATAGCCAAAATATCTTTTCTCCAGTTTTATGCGGATGAAATCTGGAAACATTTTTATGTACTGCACTTAGTTGAATGCCAATACACGCACACACACACTCACGCACGCACATGCACACACTTACACATGTTCGCACAAATCCATAATTTTAATTAAGAAGTTTGTTTCTGTCATTAAAATTCTGCGATTGCTGCGTACAAACATTGAAGTCAATCATGCCATTTGCAGCCCAGACGATCAATATTTCTAATATGCGCGCATTTGCAGTGCGGCAGATTTTTTGGGCTAATGAATTGTACCTGTATTGATCTCCAAGGGAAATGTTTATATAATACTGGAATAATTTCTAGAAGAGGTAAAAAAATTTAATGTATTTGTAAAGTCCGGCTTTATCGGTTATTTGGAGGGCTTTTGAAAAAGGAGACAGAAGCGTAAAAGATCGCCTATTGACCAGAACGGCGTGGATGACTGAGCCGAGCGTGCTCGAAGTAAACCTTTGCCGGCGGAGTCATTACACCGGAGCTATACAGCGGCCTCTCTCAACCTTGATCCAGTCAATAAGCTATTATAACAATGCAAATTGTGGCCGAATCACAAATCTGGCATATTGGAATTACATTCCTGCACAGCCCGTTGGGGTTGTGCGTCAGTGGGAGGGGGAAGTGACACGTGGCGTACAGCTCCGTCGCTGCATGTTCGCTCGGCACTCTAAAGTTCTCTCCACGGCAGTGTTCTCTGGGAAGGGTGGTGTGATTGGGCTCTAAGGCCAAACTGAGGTACTGGAGCATCCTATGGAGTTCGGTTCTGGAGACTCACTTTCCTAAATACACACCGTATATGCAGCGGGGAATTCAGCATGGAAGATATTTTTTTCATTGGCTCGATAATTTATGTGATCATTTTATTTAATTTTGCACATAGTCGGTGATTTTGTCTTGGATACCATCCAGATGCAGTGAGATAATGAATGCTCACGGCCATACTATCCTCCGAATCTGTATCCTCTAAGGAGATATATCACCGTTTTGGCCTAACTACTTTTGGTTACGGTTCTACAAAAGTATATAAAAAATATAAATAAAATTATAAGCATTTAAGAAACATTTTTAGCAGACTTTCGTCGGAATATGGAGACAATTAGTCGAGGGAGGGCCAAGTGAAAGATTTGCTTTCTTAACTCGGTGAGCCCGCCTCATTGAACCTTGACTTCCCCTCGCTTCAGCGAGAATTGGTAGATTTTCTCAGGATTGTAAATGGACCAGCACTAGCATAGCATTGTCATTGACAGTCTTTTATTTTTTTAATGTACAAACAGAAGGTTGAAAAGGTAAAGGGGTCTTCTATTGGCCAAACAGGTTTAATTTGCTGAGCCCCCGGCATTCTAAAATACTCAAATTTGTTCCACTAAGTTGTCCGATGGCTTGCAGATGGGCTATGATTAATCAGACAGCTAACTGTGAAGCAGTTTGCAATTAGACTGGAAAGCTCTGAAGCATGCTAATTGAATCAGAAAATTAGAGACACAGCGCAGTAATTGGCCAGTTCCTATGCAGCAGGTGTCAGCCCACTCAACTGTGGAACAAGGTATTTAAGTCACATTAGCTGCAGTAAAAATATTCCTTGATATGGAACAGTTAGATTTTCTGCTCGTTTTCCCTGTCGATGTCATCAGCGGACCAACTGCTGCACCGGGCAATTACAGCCAGCGTCGGCGAGTCAGGAATCATCTCTGTGTCGCTTCCCTCAGAAGTCGCGTGGCTGGAAGTAGGGAATCATTGACTGTTCCAGGGATGAAAGATTCTCCTCTTTCAGAGCCTCTCCTACTCTTTAGCGCTCTCTCTTTCTATTTGTCTCTCTCTTTAGTTAACAGTACATAAACACGCTTGGAAAATGAAGCCAAAATATGGACTGTGTTCTGGGGAGCCGGTTAATTAAAACCAATGGAGGAGAGAACCGTGAAGGCGCCATAGTAAATATAGTGTGTTTTAGTCATATGGGGGCATGGGCGATATGCTTGAGTCATGCTCCCTTCACCCCCCCCCCCCCACCCCCGTCCTTCCAGTTCCTGACCCCCGATGCTCTTGTTGAAAAAACAAAGAAAGGAAAAATAAAAAAGATGGGAATAAAAAATTGATCACCTTGCTGTGGCTGGCTGTGAATTCTGACAGCCTTCCACTGTGGTGTCGACAGCACTGAAGCTGAGCACTTTTCAGAGGCTGACGGAGGGAGAATTCCCCTGCCCGGCGCTGGAGACGCAGCCTTTAAACCGTCCACTGCAGCCGCACGTACGCTCGGCGAGAGAAAACACAGGCCGAGCGCTCGCATCAAACGCCAGACCCTCCGCCCTCCCGCCCGCTCCCTCTCTCTCGCGTTCAGCTGAGGGCCTCGCACTTCACTTTGACGTCTTCATCCGTGATACCCAACCGGCTGCTGCAGCGCCGTGCAAACTCCAAAAAACCCCACTCTGAAGAGCATCGCATGTTTTTCTTTTTTTCTTTCTGGATTGTGAGTTTTTTTTTTTTTTTTGAAACTGAGATGTTTGTGCCTTGCATTGAATGTTGATTTTTGTACCGGCTTGAAAATATTTGCTTATTTTGCAAGTTGTCAGGACAGATTTGTTTCGTCTCTTCTCTTAAGTTGCTCCGCCGGGCTTTTGATAGGGTGCTTGTATTGTGGTGTTCGCAGCGCCTGCCAACACGTTGGTTTTGTGAATTAAGAACAGACAAAATCATGTGCGTGTACATATTTAAAAGCCTGGAGTGAGAGACTAATGAGCAGTCAGCACCGTGTTAAATAATGTGTAAGTGAGTGATGTATAGATTTGCCTCTGATTATGCTCTCAGCATGCAGTAGACTTAGTGTCTGCCTGTCAGGAGCAGATTTGCCAACCCTATACCTGGCTTAAGACTGCCCCATATTACCAGACCCCCTTCTCCGCCCCCCCCCCCCCCCCCCCAGACAGACACAGACACACACACACACACACACACACACAATCTCAGCCCAGCCCTCTGGTGGAAAACAGTCCGACTGTCTTGTTGTGCAGGAGGATGAAGACACCACTGGCCTGGTTCTGCCTCTTCTGAGTGGAAATGGATGGACCCAAAGTTGTCCTCTCTCCTCCTACCGAACTTTTTCCGTCCCTCTTTTACTGGAGACAGACATGCCACCTCTCTCTCAGCTGCCACTCCGTGTCAGTCTCTCGTCTTTTGTGTCAGTGGCACTTGCAGTCTGCCATCATCCTTATTGCCTACCACTGCATATTCCGCCTACTCCGCCTCGAATGCTACAATGTGGTTATTACTAGCTGATGTAAGACTTATATTTTATTCCTGCCAATTTTGCTGCCTGTGTAAATTAGGCTTGGAAGCTTTGCTCTCCTGGGCGAGCAGTACACTTTCGTTTCGCGTCAAAAGCATATTTACAGATCGAGAGGTTTGAAGACCCTGGGAGAGGTTACAGGCTTAGGAAATGATTCTGCTCCGGGATCAAACGAGCTTAGATGCTGGCGAGGATTCTGTGCGTTCAGACAACGAGCATCTGGGGCCCCGAGAGTGCCGAATAATCACGGAACACAGAACTGGCTCTTCCGCGAGCTCGTTAAACAGTTTCAAATCGCTGGGCAAACTATCCCCAATCGGGTACCTAACCTCGGCCTTCGCGGCCTTTATTGCGGCTT
Source organism: Gymnothorax reevesii (assembly GCA_029721435.1). Taxonomy (NCBI): domain Eukaryota; kingdom Metazoa; phylum Chordata; class Actinopteri; order Anguilliformes; family Muraenidae; genus Gymnothorax; species Gymnothorax reevesii. Next base: position 30,372,713 of record CM056580.1, on the reverse strand, counting down.
CAGTTCTAATTTCGCTCTGTGACGCGGAGGGGCTTATCACAGGATCCTGAGGAGATGTCTGTAAGACGAGAGGGAAGAGGGCCGCATGGATATCCTGGTCAACTCTTCTGATGCTCCATTTTACTCGCCCCAAATGCGTTTTATTGTCTGTTTATTTTATTAGATAACAATTCCCTAATTCCTTTCATCGGAAATGGTGGCGAAAATAGCTGTAAAAATTTTTTACATTTCCTTGACTAGTTTCCTGTTCTCATTTTTGGGGGCCAGATAATTACACAGTCTTTTTCCATTGGATTTGGCTTGAGGTTTTCGGTTCTTCCAGGTCTCATAAATACTCATTGCTCAAAACTTAGCGGCAGCTCTCTTGTGACTGAACAGATACTCTTTGCTACAATCTCAGAAAATCATCCTTTAAGATACTATAGACTTGCTAATAGATGTTATATATAATGACTGTATACTCATTTTGGACAATATGTGTTTTAAAAAAGAACCTTTTGAACCTCTTATGGGGTCCTCTGGGTGTTTTTTGAGTCTGGTTGCAGTCCCTGGATTAGTGATTGTTAAAAAGCACATGAATAATCATTTTACCCTCTGGGGGTAATAATTTGGGCATCACTTTTTTTTTTAAAACATGACCTTCATTGGTTTTGTAACAGAACAGCCCTTTAGCTGAAGTATGCTGCACTGTGTTATAATATAATCGCACAGATGCAAGGTCATCCCCTCCTTCGCCCCTCCCACCATTTGGGCCAAACTTTTATGGTGTCTTTGTACTGGCATAAAGACTGCAGAGGGGTGTGTCTGCAATGGCTTTTGTGTGATTGCTGCTTCACTGGGAGGTGATGTACTTCAGATGAGACCAAGAATTACCTGAAGCCCTGTCTCACTGTGGTCATTCGATAAGCCCATAGCTTTTATGATGAAATGATGGGTGAAGTTGGACCCTGTTGTCCTTTTCCAAGTTCCGCAAACTGGATTTCTGTTCCAAGGTGTTTCTGTCACTGTCACATTATTCTGATTTCTCGGAAAGAGACAGATTTAGCTTTTTTGATTGTGTCCTAATTTCTGTACGTGCATTTAGACTCAATAACGAAACCTTTCTGCGTACAAATTAGCCTCGTGCACACGGTAGAATGAATGCATTGCTGCACGTGCTGCGTGTGATGGTGAGCGTGCCTGCGTGAGATGTCTTCACAGATACGTGCCTCAGTTTGTGTCAGACACACAAAAAAGTCGTCTCCCTGCAGCCACCGGCCTCTTTTTTCAGATGCAATTCCTCCTCCTCGACCCTGACCAGCATGTCCCCTTCTGGCTCAGACTCACCATCTCCCCCTCGGCCTGGGCAGCCGGGCACCCCCACAGACCAGCAGGTGGGTCCCAGCGAGCATCGGGTCAAAGCCCACCCCCCGCTCGCCCAGACCGGCCCGGCCCAGGCTGCAGGTCACGCAGGAGGGTCTTTGAGCGACGTGCCACTCTGGCTGACCCTGGGCCTGGCAGCAGGGTCCCCTTGTTCAATGCGATTAGCGGCTAACGCGGCTGTCTCCCGGCTTGACTGAGCGGGCGTGCCAACATTGGGGAGTTTTTGGGCAGTGGAGGGGGCTCGCAGGTACTGGCATACAGGCGGCAGGGTGGGGGGTGTGGATGGAATGGATGGAGGCCGGAATTGGACAAGGCAATTTGAGCTTCCCATGTGTGGAGAGGATTGGCTTTAATAATTGTGCATACAAGCATGCCGGGCAAATCTGCTGTTGGTTAGAGGGTGCTGAGGCATACTGGCCATGGAGAGAGGAAACACACACATACAGGCTCAGTGTCGGGCCTGTCTGCTGTCACTGGGGAAAACCTTAATTGCTTTTTAGCTTTTTAATATCCTCGTATATGACGTGAGGGGAGAAGTCTCTCAGATGCACACACACACACGCGCGCGCCCACACAGACAGAAATGCACGGAGGGGTGGTGCGGTGCTCCTGGCGTGCCAAGAACAATATTTAAACATTTAAATTAGGTTTATCGTAATCTCGCTTTCCTTCGCCCAGGCACTATGACAGTACACAAGAAAATACAGACGCAGAAGTGAAATTAAGTGGATTTACACACTAATCTCCCTCTCTTTTAAATCTGTTTTCGCAAACATTCGTTGCAGCGCAGCCAAAATAACGAGGAGCCGTAATTAGCTGGAGCACTAACCCGCATGAGAAAGGTCGTAAATATTTCAAAGCTCCTTTCCGTTATTTCGAGTCATTAATTTCTGCATTCTTTCTCCAGCCGCTACACTTGTTATTTTGTGTTTCAAATAACTTATTTGGCTCAGATTCCCTGAGTTACTTCGTGGAAATATTTGGAAAATTCCTCTTTTTAATTTCTTTTTTGGTATTACCCCCCCACCCCCCACCCCTACTGGAAATTTGAGGTGATGGAGGTGGAGGATGACAGAAGGACATGGGGACTAAGAAAATTGAATCAAGTGATTGGTTAATTGAGCTGTGACATCACCATCTAAGCTTAAAAAATATGTGTGATGTCAGAATTGGAAAGTACGCCCCATTTCTTGTGTACTTTTGTAGGATGAGGATACAGCCTTTCTGGATCAGTTATAAGCACTATTACTGTGTTTACAAACCTTTAATTGAATGATTATTCAGATCATAATCAGATCTTTATCTGTGAAAGATTAAAGTACAAAACCAAAAACCAGTGAAGTTGGCACGTTATGTACATCGTAGATAAAAACAGAATACAATGATTTGCAAATCCTTTTCAACTTATATTCAATTGAATACACTGCAAAGACAAGATGTTTATTGTTCAAACTGAGAAACTTTATTTATTTTTTTGCAAAGAATCATTAACTTAGAATTTAAAGGCAGCAACACATTGCAAAAAAGTTGGCACTCTTTTTACCACTGTGTTACATTGCCTTTCCTTTTAATGACACTCAGTAAACGTTTGGGAACTGAGGAGACCAATTTTTGAAGCTTTTCAGATGGAACTCTTTCCCATTCTAGCTTGATGTACTGCTTAAGTTGTTCAACAGTCTGGGGTCTCCGTTGTCGTATTTTACGCTTCATAATGTGCCACACATTTTCAATGGGAGACAGGTCTGGACTACAGGCAGGCCAGTCTAGTACCCGCTCTCTTTTACAACGGAGCCATGCTTTTGTAACACGTGCAAAATGTGGCTTGGCATTGTCTCGCTGAAATAACCAGGGGCGTCCATGAAAAAGACGTTGCTTGGATGGCAACATATGTTGCTCCAAAACCTGTATGTACCTTTCAGCATTAATGATGCCTTCACATGTGTGTAAGTTGCCCATGCTTTGGGCACTAATACACCCCCATACCATCGCAGATGCTGGCTTTTGAACTTTGCGCCTATGATAGTCAGGATGGTTCTTTTCCTCTTTGGTCCGGAGGACACAACGTCCACAGTTTCCAAAAACAATTTGAAATGTGGACTCGTCAGACCACAGAACACTTTTCCACTTTGCATCAGTCCATCTTAGATGAGCTTTGGCCCAGCGAAGCCGGCGGCGTTTCTGGGTGCTGTTGATAAATGGCTTTCGCTTTGCATTGTAGAGTTTTAACTTGCACTTGCAGATGTAGCGACGAACTGTAGTTACTGACAGTGGTTTTCTGAAGTGTTCCTGAGCCCATGTGGTGATGTCCTTTACCCACTGATTTCAGTTTTTGATGCAGTACCGCCTGAGGGATCGAAGGTCATGGGCATTCAATGTTGGTTTTCAGCCTTGTCGCTTACATGCTGTGATTTCTCTAGATTCTCGGAACCTTTTGACGATATTACGGACCGTAGATGATGAAATCCCTAAATTTCTTGCAATAGCTTGTTGAGGAATGTTGGTTTTAAACTGTTCGACAATCAGCTCACGCATTTGTTCACTAAGTTGTGACCCTCGCCCCATCCTTGTTTGTGAATGACTGAGCATTTCAGGGAAGCTGCTTTTATACCCAATCATGGCACCCACCTGTTCCCAATTAGCCTGTTCACCTGTGGGATGTTCCAAATAAGTGTTTGATGAGCATTCCTCAACTCTCTCAGTCTTTTCTGCCACTTGTGCCAGCTTTTTTGAAACATGTTGCAGGCATCAAATTCCAAATTAGCTAATATTTGCAAAAAATTACAAAGTTTACCTGTTCGAGCATTAAGTAACTTGTCTTCGCAGTGTATTCAATTGAATATAGGTTGAAAAGGATTTGCAAATCATTGTATTCTGTTTTTATTTACGATTTACACAACGTGCCAACTTCACTGGTTTTGGGTTTTGTATTCGCATTCTGTGTGCGGAAGGCATAGAGAAAGACAACAGTGAGGATGTGAGTAACACATGTGCGTGTTCTGCTCTGTGGAAGGCTGAATTAGGTGGGTTACTGGAAAGTTAAACCTGTGAGTTCATGGTTATAGACTGTCTTTAACCTTAGATTGTTTTATCTTTTAAAGTCTTGTGCTCTGCTTGTCAGCATAGTCTTAAGGGCAAAGAAAACCATTGGTACAACGGATACCCAAGAAAAGCACATTGTCCTGACAATTCACATATAATTTTGGGCAATTTTTGAAAAAAATTTGAAACAACTAAATCAGCTCGAGATCAGACATACAGTGTTTACCAAATTTATTAGGCCCCCACCCAATACAAGGCTTATGCCACAGCTGCCCTCAATTAACAGCGTTGGTAATTACCAAAATAATTTTTATTTTTCTTTCATGGTTAATCCACCAGTATTCGCAAGCTCTTTAACTGAAATGATATTTTTAATGCTAAAATATAATTATTATTGTTATTCATGAATTATTGAATATACTGTTTTACAAAAAGACAGGAAAAAAATAGTTAAGCATATTATTATCTTTTTACAACCTCAATTCCGAAATAGTTGGGACAAGGTGTAAATTGTGAATAAAATCAAAATGCAATGACTTTCAGATCACAAGCCAATATGTTATTTACAATAGAACATGGACGGCATTTCAAATGTTGAAACTGAGACATTTTACATTTTTATCCACAAAATGAGCTCATTTCAAATTTTCTGGCTGCAACAGGTCTCCAAAAAGTTGGGACACAGGCAAAAAAGAGCTGAAAAAGCAATTAACATGTAAGATAATCAGCTGAAAGAACATTGAGCAAGTAATTAGGTTAACTGGCATCAGGTGTGTAACATGATTGGCTATAAAAGGGATGTCTTAGAGAGGCTGAGTCTCTCAGAAGTAAAGATGGCCAGAGGCTCTCCAACCTGTGAAGGGTTGCATAAAAAAAATTGTGGAATTCTTTAAAAACAGTGTTCCTTAGCATCAAATTGCAAAGACTTTGAAGGTCTCATCATCGACAGTGCATAACATCATCAGAAGATTCAGAGAAACTGGAAAAATCTCTGTCCATAAGGGACAAGGCCGAAGACCTTTACTGGATACCAGTGATCTTCGAGCCCTCAAAAGCCACTGCATCACTCACCGGCATGATTCTGTCTTTGACTTTACTAAATGGGCCCAGGACTACTACAAGAAACCACTGTCTGTAAACACAGTCCGCAGTGCCATCCACAGATGCCACCTAAAACTCTATCATGCAAAAAGGAAGCCATTGTTGAGCATGATCCAGAAGCGCTGCCGTGTTCTGTGGGTCAAGGCTCATTTAAAATGGACTGTAGCAAAGTGTCTTGTGGTCAGACGAGTCCAAATTTGACATTGTTGTTGGAAATTATGGGCGTTGTGTCCTCCGGCCTAAAGAGGAGAAAGACCACCCCTCCTGTTATCAGCGTTCAGTTCAAAAGCCAGCATTTCTGATGGTATGGGGATACATTAGTGCATATGGTGTGGGACATTTGCATGTTTTAAAAAGCACCATGAATGTTGAAAGGTATACAAAGGTTTTAGAGCAACATATGCTCCCCTCCAGACGACATCTATTTCCGGGAAGGCCTTGTGTATTTCAGCAGGAAAATGCAAAACCACATAATGCAGCTATTATAACAGCATGGCTTCTTAGTAGAAGAGTCTGTGTGCTGAACTGGCCTGCCTGCAGTCCTGATATTGCATTGATTGAGAATATTTGGCGCAAAATTAAACAAAAAGACCCAAAACTCTACAGCAGCTGGTAGCCAGTAGTAAACAAGAGTGGGATCAAATTCCAGTGGCTAAACTCAAGAAACTTGTCTCCTCAATGCCCAGACACCTCCACTCTGTGTTAAAAATAATAGGGGATGTTGCACCATGGCAAACAGGCCCCTGTCCCAACTTTTTTGAGACTGTAGCAGCCATCAAATTTGAAATGAGCTCATCTTGTGGATAAAATTGTAACATTTCTCAGTTACAACATTTGCTATGTTATCTCTGTTCTATTGTGAATAAAATACTGGCTGGTGTGATTTGAAAGTCATTGCGTTTTGATTTTATTCACAATTTACACTTTGTCCCAACTATTTCGGAATTGGGGTTGTATTATGATGGCAAATAACAGTTATTTCTTGCTTTCCTGAACATAAAAATTAGTTTTAGTGGTTGAATGCAAGCTGTTATCGAGGCCATACAAAAAAAATATATGTAATTTTTTTTTATTTTATGTATGAATAAGGACTATGTAGTGGTTTCAGTTCATTATTTGCCAAAGAAATAACAATATCATTTTTAGTTTTAAACAAATTTTTGGCAAATTTCTTAAAGATTTGTGTTTTCTCGTTTTTTAATGACAGGAGGGCTAATAAATTTGTTCAGCACTATATTTGTGGTTGGCGGTGTGCCATTTTTGCTGGAATCAAGCTTGCCATGTCACGTGGATACCGGACATCTTGTGCAGGTGGAGCTTAAAAATACAATGAAAGTTGAGAACTTTTGTATCCGTACGCCTAAGATTTATAATGAGTATTGTTTTTAACATTGCTGAGTTTTGTACCAGTACTGGTGTCTACATTCAGGCATGAATAGACTTTATGATAGTTATCTGTAAAACAACACCAAAAAATTATTAGTTGACATCAGATTAGGAGAGCCTACATCTTCTATCAACAACTGGTGCTGTTATTTCTCCATTATTTCTCCAGCCTTGCTACACTTGACAGGCGCATGGTTTTTAGGGCCTGCTGTTGACTAAATTCCGTTGGCACAGCTTCATCTTTCAAAATCTTCCGAATTACTAGGTGATTCAATTCCATATTTTGCGTCAATGTGCTCCTTGAAACAACTGGGTAAAAAGTGTGCAGAACATAACCGATGACTCTTCGTTGATAGATCCAAGCTTCCCGTTTTGTTGGAGCAGCCAAAAGCCGCATTATGACAGATTTTGTTGCTCAGGTTCTAATAATGATATGCAATATCGAACCTTGACCTTTCTATGTCATTTTAAGCTGCAGCACGAGTGATATTCAAGACGAATTTGTACACACTTTATTTAGATTAGCTTATTTCCTGGTGTATATGCACAAGTAGTTTTTGATTGGCTAAAATATACGGAATGGCAGCATTTATGAACTTGTGCCAATGAGTTGTATTTCAGAGGTTTGACGTTTGATTACTGAGTGCATGAAAATCGCAAAAAGTACTTATGGAAGGAGAAGAACATGTACTTTAATTGGGTAAGAGCTGAAACAAATGAAGACCACAATGGAAAAATGATCAGAGTCACATTTTCGTTGTGGAGAAATTATGAATTAAAAATTCTAAGCAATCTTAGAAACAAAGCACTGAAAAAATATGCAAAAAGTATATAAAATATAATTACATAAAATATTATATATATTATAAATATTGTAATAATATATACAAAAATGCAAAATTTGGACTCTGATCTTTTCTCCTTTATGGTCTTCAAATGTTCACTTTGCCGTTAATCATCATCAGCACCATCAGGTTTGTGGTCCTCATGACTGGCAGCCTCCTCTTCGCTGTCATCATCATCGTGTGCCTCGTCTTCATCATTATCATCGGTCTGAGAGATGTGTGAAGTCTCTGTCTTCTGCCTGTAGGAGTGTGTTATACCAAGAGAGCTGGTTTCTGTGTGCTATCTGCGCGTATGTGTGTTGGTTGTGTGTGCGCACGTGTATGTTTATGCCAGCTATGTGAGTGAGTGTGAACACCTGTCAGAGCGTAGCAGAACCCATTGCCTTTTCGCACATTCCTTAACACCCCTGCGGTGACGGGACCGAAGGCTCTTGCATGGTCCTCAGAAATACTTCACTTTCACACCTTACCCTCCTGGTCTGTGCTCGCAATCTGAAAAAAAAATGCTTTAAAACATTTTCACCAGACCTTTTCTGTATGCTTATTGGGAAATGTATTATTTAACGTTAACCGGCTATGTGGCAGGTGCAATCTGTTGGCGAGATAAGACCCGGATCCTCTATCGATTCCTTTACGAGGCACTAATGCATAAGAACGAGGCTCTTCCTGGCCAACGACATCCGGTAATATTTACCCTATCCAAGCAGGGCGATTGGATGCCTCAATTCCCCGTTTACTGACCAAGTTAATATACCCACAGCAAAGTGGGGTCTGTAAACAGGCTGAAGGAGTAGGGTGCACCTCTTCAGCTCCCCCAGCCCGTAAACTCAAATCAGAATGATGTCCTGTTTGCTTCACCGAACTGCCCGCAACACACAACAGGATAAATGGTAGCCATTGTGTAGCGCACCCTTATCTAAGCAATATTATAATAATAGCCATTTAAAAGTGCTCTGCTGTAATTGCTATGCGATACTACAATGATAATAATAATAATTATAATAATACAAATGAGTGCTTTTGTGTATTCTGCATTGACTGTGTGCCCATGTTTTTGGGCCTTTCTGGAGAAATTATGGGTGTAGCAGTGTTGTCCATTTTGGCTCTTTACTGGGGACCATCTTCCTACTTGACTGTGTGTGCTTGGTCAATGTGGAAATTGCAAGCGAACAGAAAAAAACCCAGCACAGTCTGATAGAGTTGAGTGGAATTCCTTTACTTTGGGCATCTGCTGGTGTGGACTGTACTCAGGCTAAGTATGGGGGTATTGGATTTAGGGCCTACAGGAGACATACCTCACACTGCCAGTTGGAGAGCGAGTGCGTGGTGCATTGATCACCGTCCTGCTTCGAGGTCAGACTGACAGCTGTAATACCTTAAGGGACCTCACCCTTTGCTAAAGAGGTTTTTGAACCTCAGTGGAGAAGCTAAATTTATCAGCCTGGTAACCTGTGCCGGCAGAGGTGAGGTAGCGGGGTGACCGAGGATCAAAGTCGCTCGATCACGGCCAAAGGTGACCAGTGCCAATGTGTCTCGGTCAGCCACATCCTCAGGGTTTCAGTCCAGCTAATTAGCCACATGCTCTTCCAAGGTCTTATCTGCTGCTCCGTAGATAACCCTATGTGCTAATGATCCTCCTTTGAACTTATGCTATGGACGTGGTAATTCAGTAAGTTCAGTTACACTGTAGCGCTACTGACAAAGTAAAATAACACCACGAAGCACCTGCCACTCACGCCACCTTATACTGTTGACCCCTCCCCATTCACAGTGTCCCCTCTCTCCCAAAATGAGGCTCCCTCCTGCTGTGTGACGGTTATACTGTACATGAATCTGTCCCTGATGTGAATATTAACCCCTTTAGGAGTCCTCTTCTTATTAATGTTTTTCCTGTGATCTCTAAATCTGTGTACAGGAACTTTGTAGTGATTGTTACATCAGTAGAAATGGTCCTAGCTCTGTTACGAATTTTATTAGAACATTTTTTTATTCGCTGTTAAAACCTGTTAGGAACTTCGTTGCCCGTCCACGGGCAATTCCCCTTTAAAAAACCTGCAATAAGTATTGTATTGGTTGTTCTAAACATTTCAAGGGGTTATCTGTTACCATAAATCTCTAATTTGCATAATTTCTTGTTAATTCAGAGGTCTAGGCCTGGGAATTGGGGCATGCAGTTCCTGGCGGAAATTGTCCAAAAAAAGCCCAAGATTTTTTTTAAAGTGGAGGTATTACGAAATCAAAAAATGAATGAATTATACCTCCACGGAAAGCTAGTGTTGTGGAAATGATGAATAAGACGCTTTCTGGATACTCACTCAAATAGGAATTGAATAAAAGATGCATTCTGAACACCCTTTCAATTCGCGCACATCTCCCCCCCCCAAAAAAAGAGTGAAAATAGCCCCTTTCTGAGGGGGTAATTCGTGGGAAATGGGGACACACAATAAGGAAGTCGATTGCATCAACCATTGACTACCTGTCCTAATTTGTTAATTTCTTGGTCTGGTTTTTTTATATTTCTAGCGGATTGGATTTATGATCGTCTAAAAAATTAGTTATTGTTTGGTTTCCGGGTTAGCTGATCCGATTGAGGCGCCATTTTGTAGAGTAGTACTGCGCACCATGCCCGGGGTCGGAGCCTGGGTCATGCCAGTGCCTGGTAGCCATTTCTGAGCAGCGCACAATTGGCTTCGCGCTGCAGAGATATTAATTGGGAGGAACTGCTGGCTTCGGATTAGAAGATTATAGCATTATGTGTTGATTAAGGGCCTCCTGTTATCCAGTCAGGCACTCATCAATAGAATTCTATGCTTTGTACATGTTTGGGTTCCCTCCGCCCTCGCTCAGGGGTAGGTTTCTCAAAAGTATGGTTGCTGACTATGTTAGCTTCTTTCATAGCTAGGCCGACCCAATACAGTCAACAATTCTTACAAAGTTAGCGACTTTGTTTTTAGGAAACGCGCCCTAGAGCTTGCTTCCTGCTCACTCGCCCATGCCCAAGGCTCCGGTTCGTGCTGGTACGCTTGCAGTAGCAGTTGCCGTTTAGCTGCATCCCTATTGTCGCTGATTTCTTTCCCATTTTCCATCTCTCCTACCTCTCCATCGTCCAGTCGCAAGTTGTTGAACTTGCACTTGAATCAATCAACTTCGATGTCCAAGTCGAGCAAAAATTCTGACATTTTAAGTGGTTGTCAACGTCTTCATTGCCATGTAAAATGCAGATACAATAGCCTATGTGTCACAGTTGATCCCACCAGTGATGTCACAGCTCTTGATTCGCAATGCAAATTCGCAGTGCTGTTCAGGGGTGATATTGTGGGTTGCAAAAAGCCCATTGAACATCAGTTATTACTCTATTCCTCTCTCATCTCTGAGTGAAAAATCTTGATAGTTTGAGAAAGTTTTGTATGCCATTTCAGATGATACCAAATATAAAAATTTTTTTCAAAGTTTTAAATCAATGCATTTTAAGTTTTTCCATTTCTATTTTAAGTTTCATGTAATTTGAGATTTCCTACCTGATTATCTTAATACTGATGCAGCAATTACTACTGGAAAGCAATGGAGATCTAGAACACTGACTCTAAATTATGAAAATAAATACATTTTATAATAAAAAACATGATCTTCAATGGATTATAAGAGGTTTCTGCCACAGAAATGCTGAGCTAGAAACTGAGGGGTGATTTCAGTTAAATTGAAGGGGTTCTGAGTAAAATGCAAAAAAAAACATTTTCAGATACTTAATTTTTAAATGCTAAGAACTTTTAAATTGATGTAGGAAGTTAATGTTTAGACAAACTAAATGCCTGATTGACAATAATATTGGATTGAAATTTTGCAAAGTAAATTCATCACAACATTGACAGGTTTGTCAAACTGTGTCCAAAACTGTTTTGAAAGACCGTGTATAGCCTGCCAATTTCAGTATTTTCTTATGATAAAGTTTCTCTTTACAGTACTTTTCTTTTAATTAACTTTTTGTAATCTAACAATCATTTAATTAGGATTATTCCTCCATTGTACCATTTTTTTGTCTAAAACACTTCTGCCTCACTTGGATCATGGTGGAGCTGCCTATCCCAGCTATGGGAGAAAGGCAGGGACAACCCTGGACTGCTTGCCAATCTATCACAGGACACACACACACACACACACACACCAATTACACACCAATCACTCCCTCACACGGCCCTATGGACAGTTTAGAGTCTCCAATTAGCCTAACATGCAAGTCTTTGGACTGTCCTTCAAACTCAAGACTTACTCCTTGCTGTGACGCAGCAGTGCTACCCATTGCACCTACTGTCCATGTCTAATTATTACATTAAAAGGATACTTCACCAATTTTCTATCGGCTTTGAATAATTAAAATGCGGTTCCTAATATGCAAAAGAACAGTGTTTAACTTTGATCATTGTTGCCTTGACTGAGAATTTTCTGTTTATTTGCATTTTACGTCATCTGGTGGACAATTTCCGGCTTTTGGCTGGTTTATCAAACTGCAGATTGTGCTTTCGCATTTTTTGCCTGCTTTAGAATCCCAAATAGAAACTAGAAAACATGACCAAAGCCAGTGGGACGAAACTAACGTTTTTGGTAGAGTAAATGCGTAGCGGCGCTGTTTTGTGACGAACAGTCATGCAAGGCACGTTTTTATTTATGAGACCCAAACTATCTTGTTACTCTGCGATGTTACACTGGCTGTTAGTAGTAGTGGCATTAGAAAGCAGCGCAGCCAGTGCATTCTGGGTGTTGTTGGTTTACTCTCTCTTGAGCAAAACAAAATACCTCAGCCCCTTTTTCTCTGTTTTCCTGGGTCATGTAGCCCAATTTCATTTTTTTTTTTTGCCTGTCTACTGCATATACAGCATAGTTTTATGTAAAGACTATTCTCTCCAGCAATGGAATTCTCTTTTTTATTATAAATCAATTGATGCTGCTTGTAGATATGAGTTTCTGTTTACGTTTACTTCAAAGTTACTTTTAGTCAGGCTTCAGTATGAAAACATGAAAGTCCAATGTTTTAACATTACAATTTTACGGGAATGTCTTTGCCTCGTCATAGATGTCTGCTATGTTTTCATTTCCTTCAGCAGCCAGAGAGCGCACTACTTCATAAAAGGCCAAAGCATCATCAGAAACCTCTGTGAATTTCAGGAATGTGGTTATGTCTTGTGCTTTTTCATGATAGTGGACCTTTAAACTGAGACCAAAGAAGAACCCATCTACTACACAGCTCATAGCTCTTGGACTGAGTGTGTTCCGTCTGATCTGAGCTGGCAGGCTGAGCATATTTTGGAAGAATAGGCAAAGTTTACACACATGATACAACTGTACTAAGCACCTAATGCAACGTTAAGAACCTTGCCAATACATTGCTGTATTACAATTTTGTGCTTACGCCATTATCTCAATTTTGAAAATTTTGCACAGAGCTCTTCAGAAACCTGCTCCTTAATTAGGAAGGCATAGCCGATGACCGAATCGTCTGGACATGAAACCGACAATCGGTCGTCGGGAGTGTGACTGTAAATAAAAGTGTCAAGAGCTTAAATACGAGGCTAACAGCTCTGCTTTTTCACTTGGAAGTGGGGATGGGGGGGGGGGGTTAGTGGAGATTAATGCACCACTTTGTGAAAGTCAGACATGGGAGGAATTGTCACAACCCTGCATTATACAGACGGGCGCAGTACTGCCGCTATAAAACCAAAATCATATCACTTAGCGGCGGAGCGCAGATAACGCCGTGTTTGAACCTAGAAGCATAAATTATACGTTGTAAACAGAGCTGTGGAAGACCAGGCAGCTAAATGTGGGGGTGGGGGGGGCATTTAAATTATGACAGAGTCTCGATCCCCCCCACCACCACCACCTCTCCCCCTTTTTCTGCGGGGGTAAGTTATGTGCCCTATTTAACTTTTAAGGCCCGTTTTCTGTAATGTTTTATTAAGCTCTCTTGACATTGTGATAATGTGTGCGGACGGCCTGGGACGTTCCCTCTCTCATGTTCAGGAGAGTGAAAGACTGCAGCTCTCCCGCTCAGCTCTCTGCTGTGAGCCGGTCAACTAGAGGTCTGTGTCTGTTACTGACAACACTGTTGTCCAATGTGCTCATTCTGTTTACATGTACATACATGCAAACGAAACACACTCTTGCAGACACTCTCACGCGTGCGCGTGCACAATCGCAGACATACAAACACAACACACTCTCTTGTAAATGCTCACACACACGGTCATGTAGACATGCACAAGCACATCTGTACATGGGCGTTCTGTTCTGGTTACACATACAGCTGTGTGTCCAGAGGCAGCATTAAAACGCTGTTTGATCAGTTTCACCTGCTGCGGGCTAAAGTTATTTTTTTCGCTCCTTACATATTTATTTGTTTATATATTTGTTAGTTTATTAATCTTTTACATGCATCTTTGTAACCCTTCCACCCTCTGTCGAGCGCGAGTGTATCGATTACGCTGCTCCGTTTGCCCTCCTCGGGCGGGTGTGAGCCGCGGGAGTCGATACCGCCAGAGTGGGGGGGGACGGGACGTTTGGCCCCCGCACCCGCTCTTTCTCCTCCTCGGATCCCTGATACAGTTTTGATGAATGGGGAGGCGCTGCAGGGTCAGAGAGCCTGTTTGCTCATCTGGTGTCAGCTGATGCTGTCAGATAAAGGTCTCAGGCATGGGGAGGGGTGAAGGGGGGCTTTTTCTGGGTCTACAGGGCGAGACGGACACAGATACCATCGACCCCCCCACCCCCCCATCCCTCTCTCCTGAGATGTGGAGATGCGGGGCTGGCGGGTTTGGGGCGTGAGATGGTGTGTGTGTGTGTGGGAGGGGAAGGGAGGGGGTGGTGTTGGGGTGGGGTTTTTACCTTGTCCGGGTATGTTGGCCCCCAGGGGCTCAAGGGCCCCTAGAGGTGGCTCTTCTGCCTGATCTCTGGCTCACTTTGAGGGATTAGTGAAGGAGAGAGGAGGAGAGGAGAGATGTAGCCCTAGTGCTCTCCAGACAGTCCTGAAAATTATTCTCTTTCCGACTCTTCTTCTATGAAAAATTCATGTTGGGGATGATTCCACTTAACTCTTCTCTTTTCCACTGTATTTTCTTTATTTCCTGCGAGCGCCAGCAGGGCATCTTTTCAGAAGCTCTCTGTTATTTTCCTTTATTTGTTTTGGTTTAGTTTTCTAATTTGTTTTTGGCCCTTTAGTGACCTTTTTATATTTTTATTTCCTGATGTGAACTTTCAGCTTTTTTTCCCCTCTGGGTGACGGTCTTTTCTGCTTCACGGTCGGCTATCTTGCAGGCCACCTGTTAGAACCCGGCGCTGAAATATTTCTCAGGGCTTAGCCGCAGTCCTCAGAAGTGGCTCTTTGAAACCACCTTTTGATTTAGTCATTCGCCCTTGAGCACAGTTCAAGTCCTGCCTGTTGCTATTATCCCGACGCAGCGCGCGTCTCGCCTGCCTTACGGAAATCGTGAGCAAAGTCACGTCGCTCGCCCCGGTTGATGTGCGTTTAGTGAGGGGTTCAGCCTTCGTCCCCTGTCTCTCGCCATTTTCCATAAAACCTCATTCGGCAGTGGAATGGAAGCCGGCTCTGCGGAGACCTGACTCTCCCCTGCAGTCCAGAGGAGCTGGGCTTCATGTGTCTCCTGCTTTAAAATCCTCACTCATTGGATTTACTGTTGGGGTGGACTGGGTCGCTTGAGTGATGTGTACAAGAGACACGACCCCGCCCGCAAAAATGCTGCTATCATAATTGTGGTAAATAAAATACACACATGTAGACGCAATTCTCATCTGCACACATGCATGTGCACACACACACTCAGACATGCATTCTGTTGTACACAAACGGACACACACATATCGTAACGCAGCTAGGAAATGATGGCTGTTGGCGCAGTGGAGTACACGAAGGAGTTATCAATCTCTGTGTCATTTTTTGACTGCCCCTCTCTCTCTCCCAGCCTGTTAGGCTGACCTTAACACTACATGCCTAACCCTGACCTTAACTTAACCTTAACCCCTCGCTTCAAAATAGCTCAGTTATCTGGTGGGGACCAGAAACTGTCCCCATCAGGTTAAAAAAATGTTGCATTCTGTCACTTGAGGTTACATTTGGCCTCCATGAGGCTCGTAACTTACGCCTCTAACAAATACATGCACTGCCTCGCATGCTTTCTCTCTCTCTCTCTCTCTCTCTCTCTCTCTCTCACACACGCACACACTCACATACACACTTTCATACTCTCTCTCTAGTACACACAGACACCCTGTTTTACACACACTCGCTCAGGCGCACAGTCTCTCTCTCACACCCTCGCTCTTCCTCTCAAGCGCACACGCACACAAACACTACACACTCACACACACTTTCGCTCTCTCTCTCTAATACACACAGACACCCTGTGTTTCGCACGCACGCTCTCACACACAGTCTCTCTCTCTCACACACCCTCGCTCTTTCTCTCAGGTGCACACACACGCACACTCTCAAACACTACACACTCACACGCACTTTCTCTCCCTCATACATACACGCACTCTCTCTCTCTCACACACACACACACACTCACAGAGGTTATCCCTCCTCCTAATGTGCGGGTGTGACCCCATTAGCACATTCCCAGATAGGACTGGGGGGATCTTATCTGCTCTGACTCATTAATTACACTTTGTTCCCTTAAGTGATCTATTTCTGTGACGCAAGCCCCAGCCTCTCCACAGTCCACTCCAGGCCTATCTCCTCTGTGATAAAGCTGTAACATGCAGCTCAATTGGGTCATGATGTCGTCTCTTACCTCGCGCACTGCGCCGTCCTTCTGTACATGGAGGTCAGTTGGAAAATGGCTTCTAATTGCAGGAAGGCAGACAAGGGCCCACCTCCACACATCTGTCTCCCACTAAATAAGCACAGGTCTCCGGGCTTGATTCCTGCAGTAATGGTGCTATTTTTCGTATTGTCACACAGGGAAGAAACAGGATTGTGTGTATACTACTGTGGCAGAACGGAACATGATGGATTTTTTTTGGATGACACTGAAAAAATAAAATTTGCTGAAGTTATCTCTCAGTCTAAGAGTGCTTTAGACTCCCTCTTGTTTGCTATGTTTACCTTTTTTATTTGTCTGCTTGAAGCTGGTCTTTTGATATTTGAGAAGTTATTGCAACATGCTGCCGTACTGTGAAATGCATTTCTCGCAGTATTATCAAAGAGCTCATATATTCACAGTATATTTCAGTGCATTGTGTTTCCCTAAAGAAGGAAATTGCCGCTGTTATTAATATCGTGGCAGTAAATGTAATGCCAATTAACTGGAATTAGAAAGAGAGTAATTAGCGTTCGCCATGGCTGCCAGCCATGTGAAAGGCCTGTGACGGACAGCTAGAACACTTGGATTTGTGTCATCGTGGAGCGAACACGGGAATCTGCAGAGCGCGTGGGTATGTGGGAAATGGTATTCCTCCGCGGCAGAAATGTGGCTTTCCTTTTAGTAGCTGGCAGGGCTACACTGTAGCCAAGATGCTGGCGCCTCATCGGTCGGAATATTTTTGCTTATAAGATTTTCTTTGGCTTTTTCATTCATTAATTAACCCTCTTGATGGTGCGTTTTGAATGTTTTTTTCCAGTTAAAAATTCTAAGTTTGTGTTCTGGATCGCCATGCTTTTAATTACCGGTAGTGATTAAGACATCAATATTAGACTGTTCAATCGAGAACATTTTGATAATGGGTTTATGACCTCGCACATTCATGATTAAAAATGGGCTAAAAATGTTCAAATTCGCTTACGACGCAAGACAATTTTGTACCTGTAAGACTGGCCGACATCAGTGTTGATTTTCAACTTCAAATCCCTGTTATCACTCAGAAGCTGGAATGGCCGCTGTGTTTGTATGTCGCGTGACTGTGATTTCACTGCAGGTGACAGATTGAGGAGGCTTTTAAACAGTGTGTGACTCACCCCAGGTGCACTCCAGCCCGTCAAGGTTTAGACCGGGCTCAGCTTTGACTCGCACTCAGACTACCCCGCTCAGCTCACGTAAACATACACACAGACAATACACAATTTATTCATTTGTATTTTTATTTTTTCCAGCAATCTTTTTCTTGACACCAAAGCATTATATATCCTGTTACATTATATTGTGTCTCTATCACTGGAGAAAAAAATGGTTCTTATGAAAATATAATTAGACTTATAAATAAACACAGTCCCTTTGCCATGTATTTCGATTATGTATTTCAAGCAGATGCCTCTGGGTAGCTTAAGCTGGCATGCTTTGTCACAGTAAATATTGTGGACTTTATCCTGTTCAGTGACATTGTACAGCATTAACACCTTTTAACTGGGAGATGTTAAGCTGCGAATGCGCTAATGCTAGTTTAGCATGTGACTCACTGTGACAGTGCGCAGGTGTGACTGTCTTTGTGAAGTTCGCCGTGGGCTAATGACGCTAATGTGTTTGCGTACGACTCCTAAACAGGCCAAGTGCTCAAATTATTGTTCTATTTTCAGGGTTTGCATGTATGAGTACTGGAACACGCAATGTCTCTGATAGGCCCGTCTTAAACATGAGGTATGTTTTCGGCGGTTTCCGCACCTCCTGTCTCGTGCCTCGCCATGGGCACAGTACCTGGAACGCCAGAGGCGGTGTGTTTCCCTATGGGGGGTTGGCACTTTGGGGAAAGGTGCTTTTTTGCTAAGAGGGAGAACTCCTGTGCACATTGTAGGTGGTGCTGGTGTAAAGGAGCCAATCCGTGACTGTGTTGGCGTGATGTCATCGACTATCCCCCCCAGTGGCGCATCTCCTGAGGTGGTCTGGGCGGGCGGGCGGTCCTGAGGGAGGGGACGGTCTGGACCCGCCCCTCCCACGCTGGTGGCCAGGTGTCCGATGTTGCGGGCGCTGAGATGAGTATCGCCCTCCCGAGAGCGCCAAGCAGCACCTGCGCCACCGCGGCTCCTCCCGCCCTCTGCCTATCGTCTCCTCTTACTCCCTCTTTCAGCTGTTCACCTTATCGCTCTTTTTCTCTCCCTCTCCTGGGCGCGGAGTGAAAGAAAGGCTCATTGTCTCTCCCAGTCCCACACCATCCGTCTTCCTCCTCCAGGTCAGCTGGGACCATTTCCTCTCTTCCTGTTCTCTGTCTCATGTTTGTGTCACTCCCTCTCTCCAAACCCTCACCCTCTGTGTGGAGCTGTGAGAGAGAGGGAGAGAAACGCCGAGGGAGATGGAGAAAGGGAGAAAGAAATGGAAAAAAGGGAGATGGAGGGAGTGAAAGAGAGGTAGACGGAGAGAGGGAGAGATGGAGATGTAGGGAGCGAGTGAGGCAGTGGGAGAGGGGGAGATGGAGAGAGCGAGAGAGAGGGAGAGTGGGAGATGGAGAGAGGGAGAGTGGGAGATGGAGAAAGCGAGAGAGAGGCAGACGGAGAGAGCGAGAGCGAGAGAGGCAGACGGAGAGATGCAGACGGAGAGGCAGAGAGCAGTGTGGCCCTGATTCATGTGTAAATGGCTCTCCGTGGCGGGCCCTGCGGAGAGCACACACTGAGATAAGAGGCGAGGGGGTCAGGGCCCGGTGCGGGGCCACTCCTCCTGTGGCCTCAAACACAGCCTTGTCACTGATCATCAGATAGGACAGGGCCCAACACACGCTCTTTCACCAGGCCTGTGTGTTTCTGCGGGTACACTCACACACACACACACACACACACACGCACACAGACACACTCACACTCACACACGCGGGCCCACGCTCTGTCACAGGTCCACCACCAGGCTCACAGCTGTGGATGCATATATACACATATCAATACAGAGCAGCATGGACACACACATGCGTACACTAGCACGCACTCACACACACACATTAGAATGCATACACATCCACCTGCGCGAGCACAGTGGTCTGTGCATCAATTTGTGTGCATACTTCCATACAATTCAAATATATTGATAATTTGAAATGACACTTAGTTCTTGCATATATTTGTTATTTAAACAGAGTGTGGTTCTGCTAACAGTAATTTAGTTTATTTGGCTTGTTTTGTTTTGCTGTTTTTTTAGCTTGTTAAACCATTCACTGTTTCTGCTCTTGGGGATCAGGAGGTGGGAAAACCTGTCGCTTTTAAACAGGCTTTACCTTTTTTTCTTGTTTTAATTGTCGTCAGCTTACGCGCTGCTGAAGGTAATGATGCGGTAAAGTGTGGAATGTGCCGGAACACGCGGGAATTGAGTCCTGGTTGGGAGACGAGGGTGGAGGGGGTGGCAGCGCCTCATTGTATTCGCCATTTTCTCTCACCCCCAGAATCCTGAAAGAGTCGGGCTGCTTGAATTAGCAGGTACTTAAACAGGCGCAGGCATTCTTTTGCACTTCGGGATGTGACGACGCCCTGATACATTATAAATATTCCGCTGCGGCCGCCTGCTACAGTCTCCACTGAGGACCTCCTCTCATTGGCTGTCTGCTCTGTCACTCGCTGGCTATGAGGGAGGGCTTTTTGCGACCAAAGCATTGACGTGACCCTCTGAATTTGTGCTTCTGTTACTCCTTTTAGAAATATCACTGATCCTTTTTATTTTTGTTGAAAACTGTAGCCGTTAGACTCTACATTTCAGATGAATTAACCAAATTAATGCTTTATGCCATTCAAAGAGAAAGACATCATTCACTTTTTAAACTTGTTTTTATAGTAGTTAAGCTTCTGGATTGCTCCAGACAGTTTATACTTGTGGTGAGGGATGTTTTAGGTATTAGGAGAAGGCTCTTCGCTCCTTCCTTGAGAGGGAAAATCCAATCCCAGCTTCCTCTCTGGAGATGTCGCATTGGTTTAGGAGCTGACGAGTTACCTGCAGTGTGTTTTCTGGCTATACATCACACAGCTGAGAATGCCAGTGTACCAGCCACTGTAAACTCTGCAGGCGAAGAGAAACATCTGCACAGAGCCTGTACATCCCATGGTGTGAGGCCTGTAATCATTTCAATGTTGACGCAAATCTAAACGGCTCTAACCTTCAATATGAACTCAAATCGGAACTGCTCACCATGACCTGTAATCGGAGGGCATTCACATCCATATCAGGTGAACTGTGGGGGAATTACAGCCCTCTGAAATGCTGTCCCTGTCCAAGTACTTACGGACATCTTTTTGCAAGCGATGCAAAAACGGAGCTGGAATGACGAAAAAATGTTAATAAGACTTGATATAATAGTAAAAAGAACTCTGGGAACAATCATCCTTGGATAGGGGAGTGCATTTCAGCAGTTTGTGTCGGCCTCCTGCAACTTCCTGTGAACCAGTAGAGCAGTCGTCTGAATGTTTTATTCGTTTCACTCTCCCTCTGTTTAAATCCACAGTCTATAGGACTCTCAATCTCTAAAGGCCTCCCCCGTACTAAGGTTGTGCAAATGTACCGTACATCCCCGTGCACTGATGCTCATACTGCCCAGATCAGAACATGGCTTTGGGTGCATATGTACCTTCTTCCTTTCGCCCTGCTCTTTTCTGTCTTTTTACTTACTAAATCACAACATATTTTCAAATTATGTCCCAGACATGAAACAGATATACAGTAGTTACGTATGAAAACCAGATATCTGTCTTTCTCTTACTATTTTATTCTCCACTTCAAGCTAACGACCGGATTGTTAATTATATACTGTTTGTATGGAATTTTATATGTCGCTTATGTGTGCGCTAGCTTGCCTGTGTGTGTGTGTGTGCCGGTGTGTATTATTCAATTCCCAACGCAGCGGGCGAAGGTGCGTTTCAAGTTTACGCGTTTAATTTCGGGTTCTGCTGCATCTTGGACTTGAACGTAGCCTGGCGTGGAGGCCCGCTCTCCGCTATTGCGGAGATTCCTTTGTGAGACAGAATAGAGAAGCCCCCCTATTCACGCTGAACCGACAAACAAAAACATGTCCGCTGAGCTAGCGGGCTCAGAGTGTTTACCATTTAAATCCTGACCAATGATGAGCCGGATCAAACAAAGGCCCTGGAGCGGGAGAGGAGAGGGCTGCTGTTTATAGTGATAGTCTTTTACACTGTCCTCTTCCCCAGCTGTCTCAATTCAAACATGGCCCCCGAGCTTCGGCCAACACCTCAATGAAAGGCAAGCGAGAGCTGGGAGGGGAGGCTTGGGGGGGAGGCGTTTTTTGAATCCACTGAAAATTAGTCGAGCGAATGTCTCCAAAGTGTGAATAACTCGTAGCATGCAGGAAACTGCTACTCCATTTAGAAAATTATATTCATAGCCAGGTAATCAAGCAAGTTTTTTTTTTTTTTTTTTTGACCCTCCTTGTGATCAATGAACATTTCATATTTCTAATTTGATGTCCAGCCAAACATTATTGCCTACAAAAAATATAGTTGAAGGGCCATCACCATCAGTGTTTTGAGTGATTGGCTCGCATGCTGTATTTGATACCCTGAGTGGACATTATCATTACCTGTGTCCGTCTATCTCTTTTCTTACATGTGATGTCCATTTCACTTCAATTTTTTAAGTTCAGTTTTTTCATTGTGTTTTATAATGACCAGCTCCTCATTTTAGGCTGCATCTCGATCGAATTCGAGAAAATGTTTGTTTTTGCAAGATGTGTTAGTAAAATACCTCTTAATAGAATTACCTTGAAAGAAAATTTGCATGGGGTGAGGATGATTGAGGATAAATTGAATTTAAAAAAAAAAATTTAATTTCCTCAGTCACGCTTTTTAAGAAAAACTTTGAAACAAAAAAATATAATAATTAATGTATTTAAGATTAGCAGAATTCTCCGCAGCTCTTTGGAAAAAAAAAAAAAGACAAAAAGCTACGCAGTGAATTGGCAACCATCATTTCAGTTAAGTGCATGATTGGCCTATTTAGCAACGAGTGCTTGAGCATTCAAGGGAAATGTACACAGAAGTAATTTGTGCTATTAAATTTATCATTTGTTGGGTTTAAACACTGAAACAGCGTGCACAAACACAGCATGCATACCTCGCAGTGGAAAAAAATGTGCCTTCGACTAATTGTTGTCTGCGCCTGACCGACCTGAAAACAGATTTTATTTCAGAAATGTTTTTGTTTGAGGTCTCAGGTTAAGAACAAATCAAAGGAATGTCTTAAAAGCTTTGCAGAGGCCTGGGCGAGCTGACATTGAGACGTGGTGCATAGACCGTGCTTGTTTCTGGTTTACTGAAGGGACTTTACTGGGCAGACACTTGTGTCACATGACTATAGCTGTCCGTGGTCTCATGTTATCCCATAAAGTCTCTTAAAGAGGCTTATAAAAGCCCAGTCTTTCATAGTTGTTGAGGCCCATCATTTACTCAAGAAAACCCTTTGTTACCAGCCAGCGTTCTCTTCGACATTCTCCATGGCATTATACTTGTTACTGCTTTGTTTGTTTTTGATTATTATCATAATGTGTATTTAGAGTGGAGAAGTCAATGTTCAGTTTCAATTTCTGTGGAAATGTAAAGTCTCCTCTACAGGGCCTGAGGCCTGTTTCAGTATTTCTAATTTATATGTATGTGTAATGAGTTTTACTTCATGGTTTTCGTCAACACAACCTGATATAATAAAGTAATTAAATACTGTATACAGGGGGAAAGAGCGCTTTACCCGGAGTAATTAAATATGAATGGCGTTATGGTGGTAATGTTGACACTGCGTGTGCCCCATACATTTGCGTGTGTGCACGTGAATGTGCTTGTGTGTGTGTATCTGTGTGCGTGCGTACGTGCGTGCATGTGAGACAGAATTGTGCGTGAACCCGATTAATTTTCACAGTCTGGCTCATGTTCGTGGAGAACAGATGCAGGGCCCATATCATAGTATCGCCCTTCGGGGTTTATGTTGTAAGACAGGAAAGGTCTAACTGTCACACTCGCATTCACGCACACACACAGAGGCACTCTCCTCCGGCACTCAAGCAAAGTAAGTCCTGGCGTGGTCAGTTAGCCAATGGCAGCTTTTCGTGTTCTGCTGGTACAAAGTCTAGTAGGCCCTGATCTTGTTATCGGTGGTTGACACATTCAGGGGTATATCCCAGACTGTGAACTGGCCAAAAAAATAAAGGAATAAAGAAATGAATAAATGACAATAATTGTGTAAATATAGGGTAGGATCCCTTTGACTGAATGTATTGACCTGTTGTTGCGAGGGAAAGTCTTTTCACAGAAATCTCACCTCTCAACCCCTGAGACATCTGTCCTGCCCTTTTGTGGGCGGCTGCTGCATGTTTGCCAAATTGCTCCAGTGTTTGCTGTTCATTGATTTGTCAAGGAAAATGTTTCAGTAAACAATTTAATTAATTGTGCTTCAATGTTAAAATATGCATTTCTTGATGATATACATCATATTATTAGGCAGTATTTACATATGTAAACAATGTTTGGCAACTTGCTTTGGGTTAACGGGCGAAGTTGTCCACTGCTTAAAATTCATGTGGTATTTAGAAATTTCCAAAATATATATGCCTTTGAGGCACTTTAATACAATGCATTTTGACAGTCAATGCAACATAAAAATCTGTGGCACTTCATTACTCAATTAATTTAATTATGAATTATGAAAAAAAAGTTCAATTCAAATAATATAGGCCATTAGTACACAAGCAATTAAGTTGCACAGCTTTAAATAATGTACCACAGATGGAAACTAATTATAACAAGCATGCTTTGATTTATTTTCCCGTTCCCTTTTTCTCTCATTTTTTTTTTCTTTTCGGAGTATCTCTCCAGGCGTCACTTTGAGTTTTCATTCACCTTGTATTTGTTTAGAAATCTGTTGCAATCAGAGGATTTCCATTTGTAAGAGCAGAA
Organism: Gymnothorax reevesii; assembly: GCA_029721435.1. Lineage (NCBI taxonomy): Eukaryota > Metazoa > Chordata > Actinopteri > Anguilliformes > Muraenidae > Gymnothorax > Gymnothorax reevesii. Next base: position 30,348,170 of record CM056580.1, on the reverse strand, counting down.
TGCTTTTTGGTCTGGGGAAAATAAAAAAGCATGGCCCACAGCTATGACAGGATTCCTCTCTCTCTGAATCTGAGAGCTCTGCTTTCTCCCCTCTGCTCTTTGCCAGCATGAATAATAGTAGTAATAATAATAATAATAATAATAATACAGGAGTAATTAGCTTTAGTGACTGCTGGTGAAACTGACCTCAAAAGGCTGTGTTGTTATACTGTAATAGATTTAGCGGATTTTAACATATCTAGATCAAATGGGGGCTTCGTCTGTTTCCCCGATCTCATCGGAAAATATCAGACAGAACAAAGAACAGACGACGACCAGTAAAAACGTCCAGACGGTGAATTGCTTTGGCCAGCCGGCATAGGAGTCCGTACACGGCAGGCAAAATGCACAGCACTCGAGCCACTGTGGTTTTCTTAATCTGACCGCTGGCCTCAAAGCCTGCAGGGGGACGCAGTGGTCGCCGAGCGTTCCGCAAGGGTCAGCGCTTGGTCTTCATGGTTTTTGTCACTTTTTTTGTTTGGTTGTTTGACCCCCTTCCCCCACCCCATCATTTGGCTGTCTAGAAACAAGGAATTGTTTGGCATGGGCACTAAGTGTAGAGAATGTGCTGGTTGTTATGAAGACTTGACCAACCCAGAGCAAGGGGACCCACCCCTTAGTCACCCACTCACCACACATGCCACCTGGCATCAACACAGGCCAGACTGCAGCTAACAACATTACTTTTATTTCATTATTTCCCTTTTTTAGATACTCTTGAACTCCTAACAATTTCTGCGATACACACTTTGAGGGAGCATTTTAAAAAATAATGACCCTTTTCTCATCTCCCTATAAATATCTTTTAAATACTTAGTTTACCTGTCACAAGAAAAAGTGTAGTGTAATAAAACTTAAATTTAATACTGGGGTATATTTTGTGCTCTTTGTGTAAAACGTGTATCTTCGCCAATTCAGATTCACATAACCTTATAATACTGTCTGCTCTTTGGAAACATTACAATTACTTCTCAAATGGCGTGTTATTCATTTACGTATGGAAGTAAATAAAAAGTTTGGAGACATTAATGTGAGAACAAAACAAACTGACAAACCTTGTCATAGATTCATGCAGTTATATTTTAATTATCAAAGTATTACTTAAAATAAAATGCATGACTGGGCAGTCTTTTCGAATTATATGGGAGACAGACCTTTGAGGCAAGAGGGGTTCTGCGGTCCCTTACTGTCCTTCGCCTGGAATAAAAATGACTTTTCAGATGAAGATGTTTAATCAATTCACAGGCCTTTTCATGACAGTGAGATTTGTTGAATAAATCAGCGTTGCTGTCTCTACCTCATTTTGAATAAGAGCAACTGACAAAGTGAAACATAAATTATGTGAATGAGAAACCATCTCTTGGCATCACAGTTGGCACTATTATTATAACGAGAGTCATGTGAATAACAGTAATTCTGCAGAAAGTTTTTGTCTGTATTGTGATATAAATATATAAGCAGTGTTGTGTGTTTAGTGGTGAGGCAGGCCTGCTTGTGCTCCAGAGTAATGGCCTATAGGCGGGATTCCCCAGGACTGCAGCGGGAGAATCGGGTGGCCATTGATCCTCTATTGTATTTACAATCGCACTCCTAAAAAAAACAGCCCCCCGTCTTCAAATTGGAAATAAATGATGAATAAGTGAGGGCAGAGGCCAGGCCTGGCCATGTCGCCCTGAGACCTCGGCTCTGGTGAATGGCATATCTGTGGGTCGGGCTGGTTATTAACTCCATGATTGCCAGGTTCGATAAACTTGACCCGAGGCACCGATCACCCTGTTGTCTATTAAACCTAAACGCCACTCTCAATGCGCCCTGGTCCCCTCCACCTCTGGCTGCCCCGGGGGGTCAATCTAATAAGCAGAGGGTTAGCACTACAGGCACCTGAGTACCCATGACAGGTGGAACCAGAAAGGTGCTTTTCATTTGTTTGTTCTCTCCAGTTGTGTACTTCAGTCCAGTGGGTGAGAACTGCTAATACTGGCACTGAAAGCAGCCTCGGCAAAGTCAGGCGATTTCCTTTGTGACTGCAGTTGCAGGGGGGAGACATCTGGAGTCTAGGCTACTGCATGTCTGGAGGTCTATACCTTGATGCATTTCACGGCAGCTTTGCCAGAATGCGTTATCTCTGTAATGGGGAGCGGTGATAATTATCTGCCGCGGGTAAATCGAGGCAGTATTGGCAAGAATTTGTATCCAGTGACAGCAAGGCCCCGACGTCCGCTGCTGTAACCTCGGGACCAACTGTGCTGTTGTTTTATTGGATTATGGTGTGCTGTCACATGCAAGGCACTGTGGGATTGTGACACACGCGTTGCTAAGCAGCGAAACATGGTGTGAGTGGGAATGAGCTGTTAGCGGGTAAAAATTGAGTGTTGAAGTGCCGTCAGTAACTGTAGCGGTGACCTATTAACGCACACTCACAGAAGCCCTGTAAGGCAGAATGCAGAGGCTGGTGCGGTGTGATGTATCATGTGAAATGGATCCAGATGGTTGGGTTCCTGGAACCAGAATACAACTTTTCTCTCACCTGAAATTAAAGAGAAGCCAAACTTGTACCAACACTGACGTGGTTTCCTTTGGAAAAAGTATATTAATATGAGTATTTGTGTGTCTGAATGTAGACCATTTTCACTCTCACAAGTATTTTGTTTACTGTTTGTTCTTTTTCATATATAATCTATCTATGAACACATTGGTTGGCTCGTTCAAATTAAGAAGACAAACAGTCACTTGTGCAGCAGTTTCCACGCTGTGTGCACTTACCATGTTGGTCTCAATTTGCAGTTTCATTTTACATTTGTTTGTAGTTTTCTTAAATTTGTGCCCAGGTCCTGGCACTTAAATGCATGAAAGGAAACTATACTTGGCCCAGGTTAACACTGACAAGTCTGAGGCACTATTATTTGTGTCTTACTGCGCTGCATGGTAGTTTAAGGTGTGGAGTAGAGCACTTAAGTGCAGTAATGATGTTAAGCAGAGTGGGAGATGAGAGCTGTGCATCCAGTACAACATGTCACTGAAACCTCCCTCCCCTCCCCCTCGCCTGTGTTATTGTATACCTGAATAATGACTTCCTAATGCCTTATGCCCTTCTGCTTTTCAGGTACAGAGCGCCATGAGCTGACTTCATGGAGCAGCTTCCACTCCATTTTCAAGTTCTTTGATGACATCCTGCAAGCACAGGACACTGACTTAAGCTCAGCTGCCACAGTGACCAGGCGAAGCTCCAACAGAATTAAACACGATGAGTTTTAGAAGAAACAGACGTGTGTGTGCGGATGGGTGTGTGTGAGTGAGAGAGAGAGAGAGAGAGTGTGCGTGTGTGTGTGTATTTGGGGGGGGTGCAAAACTTCCTTTTCCTTTCCCACCTCCTTTTCCTCTTTTTTTTATTCTTGTCTTCAGGCTGTGCGTGAAAGAAATGCCCCCACATTCTTCTAAATGCAGTGCTTTATTCTCAGAGCATGGGGTCCTGGTGTATACATCTAAATAGTGTTTTGCATTATTTCTGGATGACTGCAACTGTCAAAGCAATATGGGTTCACCGCCCGTGCTTCCTGTGGTCTGCTGCCTGGATTTGGTGCTGCCCGTCGGTGCCGAGATTAAGGATGACAGCAGCTCCGCGCCGCGCGCCATAGCGCACCTCTAATTGCCCTGACATCGCCCTGAACTGAGCTAATACTCTGAGTGCACCGGCTCCCCCAGGTCCTAATGCCTGTTGTTCATTTCATGAGCCCTCACTTTTCCTTCATCATGCAAAGGAAAACATATAAATTGGGAGGATGATAAATTGAATATATTGGATTTTCAATTTTAACTGGCACATTGACCCATTCGCTGATGTTTGGTGAGGGTTAAGTTGTCTTTTAGTCAGTTTTGTTTTCTCTTAAATTTAGACTTTCTTCCCTTACAATTCAGGTTTTGTTTATATTTGCATTCGTGTTCTGCTTTACGTCAAGCCATATGTACAGTTAGCGGACTGTCTGGTTATATGAAGTTGATACATTTTCAACTCGATTGTAATGCACAGATCTTGAAGGTATGATTATATCCGACTTAACCAAGTTCTGCGGTGATTGATGTTCTTCCTAATTTTGAAAATATCTACGGCAGGTGTTTTTAGTTTCAGGCTTCATTTTTATGTGCTATCATATTGATTCCGCGAACCAAATGTGAACTAGTCATACAGAAATTAATATCCCTTGGAGTACGGGATTTACACTGTGCAAGTTTTTAAATCGTTTGACGTGGAGCATCAATTTTTGATCAGGAATATATAATTTGGCAGACAAGAAGTTTCACCAGTCATTATATTCTAATATTTATCTATTTGCATTGTGAGAAAATTCCAAAATTTCAATATTGGATTATTTCAAAAGTTTGATAGTGTTACGCAATAATAATAAATAAATAATAGTAATAATATAAAAACTGTTTCACTTACAGTTTATTAGGTATGTACCTTTCCATGGGCCACTCTTGAATGTTATGAAGTAACCCTATACGGCATCTTGAACACATGCCAACGCTCCCGGTGCCAAAACTAAAATTTGACTTCTCGTTATCTTCATTTATTTTTTCTGAGGTATTGCAGTATTTTATTCAGCTGTAATGGCTTCTTGACAGCCAAAGTGCTGAGTGAACGGTGGTCAGTGAATGATCTGTGCAGATTGAAATGATTTTTTAAAATCTTGGCCGATTTTAAAGTTCCTGTCTGACTGCAAATGAGAAATCATAGTAAAATAATTTGTTATATTTTTTGCGGTTTGAGACCTGTTTTCAGATATATGGCAATTGCCTGAATTTTTGTTTAACATCGATTTTTGTTTTAGCGATTTAAGTTTGTGATTGTTCGATGTCATTGTTTCCCAACTGGTTGAATTAGAGAGACTGCGCTGTTGAACTTTTGTTGTTTTTTTTTTTTTTTTTGTATTTAGCCTAATATTCTTAGAATGAAAAGATTTAATTGGCCTCAGTTTGTAGTCTCTTAGTAAGCCTTTTTATTTTATTTTTTTAGACAGCCCAGCAAGCCATAGCCTAGGTGATGTAATCTTACATTTTTAACATAAAGGCCTTAAACCAAATTTTAAGCACATCTGATATGTAAATTCTTAAATTGTACCTTATTTTAACTGTTATCCTTGTAAGAATTTTTAATCAGACGATTTGCAAGTTATTTCCGTGGACTTTCTTTTTTTATGAGGGGAGGGCTGGTAAATTAATTTTGTTTGTACTACATTCTTTACAATTTATGCTTTGATAACAGTTCCGCAGTAGGCCTGTATTATTATGAAGAAAAATGTTAGGAAACAGATAAAGTTTCAATTACTAATGTTTATTTACCTGGTGCTCGCCGCCGTGATGATTACCCCACCATAGTTATGCAATTGACATTTTCTTAAATGTATTGATATTGCTGTTCATGAATAAAAATTTTGATTATTTTGCTTTCCCAAGACTCTTCTGTTCGGCATGGAGGTTATGCGGTAATGGTGAAGGCTAATACCGCGGATTGTTCGCCAGATCATACACCTGAAATTTTAATAGGCCTGTTTAAATTTGTCATATTTAGCGATGTGTTTATGGAATGTAATCACCATCTTACCAACTTAAGCAATGATCATTCGCCAAGCTCCCAGCAAGCGATTCTCTATGAGCAAGTAAGTATCTTCCATATTAGTGAAAAGCTTTAGAGTAAATTGTGACTTGTCAGCATCGCCTGAACCGGCGCTATCATTATAATATAACATTTCACACCGATGAAAGTACAGTTACCGTGCTCAAAAGTTGCAGTGAGTTCTGTGAAACGGGAATAAAGTGGCAGAAATTGGTTATGAAGCCAAATTTGGTGGCAAACCTGTTGCAAGTCCCTGGTTCCTGATTGGTCTGAGTTTGTCTGAGTTTCTTGTGTAAAGGACTGCCTAGTGTTTTGACAGTGCTTAGAGACAAAGCTTTTTTCCGTCTTCTGAGAACCTCAATTTAGGGTTGTTTTACGTCTCTGAACTATAGCGCAGATCCTCGAGTCATAGTTTCCTTTTTCGTGCCGAAATTACTTTTTTTTAATGATGATGACTGTATGTGTAATATTGAACTGCCGTTGGTCGTTCCAATAAATTCTGCAGTGAGAGAAAAGATTTGTACAAGAGTTTTAATACGTTTCATTTCGACTTTTGAGCGATTTTAACGGCCAACAAAACTTCTCATGACCGATGAAGCTGCTTGCTAGAGGTGACGAAGTGAAAAGACTGAAGAAAGTAAACATCAATTAAGACGCAGAAGAGGGTGATTAATCTTTACTAAGAGAGTCCTATCTCTGTAAGGTTTACAACATCATTTGTTTTAACGTGTTAAAACCAGACCAGGTCATTAAACGCCCCCTCAATAAATCCTTTGAAATCTTTCCATTAACCTCGAAACAGCAAGTGCAAAGCAGTGCCACCAGTAAGGATCTCTCATACCGTGTCAGGTCAGTGATAAATAAAAGTATTAAATCATCCATAATCATCGTAATGCTGCCACAGTCTTCGCATTGGCTTAAGTCACATTCTAGATGGCTAAATGTGCAAGATCTTTGGAAGGGGAGCCATAAAATCTGCAATTTTATTAACTAGAGTGGATTGGTTCTTATTGATAGTTTTGAGGTATAAAAAAATCCACCGTGGAAATAACGTTTTAAGATCGTATAGGTCTAACCACCATAAATAGCTAAAATAGCTTTGGTCGATATATTTTAGAAGAACATACGCATGAGAGTCCAGTATGTATTTATTTATTTATTCATTCATTTATTTAGGAGCATATCAGTCTTTTGCTTCAAACACTTGAGTGAAACTTCTTTTGACGCACTAGCATCAGTGGATATATTTTTTAAACTTTTGTGAGAGGTTAATCCGAAGTCACGATCCAAATATCTGCAGTTATTCGAAATCTATAGATACAATAAAGAAATAAGTTTTAATTCATGTCAATCAGCACTGTATCATTAACCACGTGCAATTTGATGAATGGGTATTTTATGTAAGATAATTATTTTGAAGTACGTTGCCTTGATAAAATGGATTTCCTTGCAACATGATACTTGACATTAAAAGCCTCGCACTCCAAACTGAAAAGCTTCGTACCTTAGTCAGTTGATATTTCAATTATTTCACAAGAGGCATTTTGTCACGCATGTTCCCCTGCCCTCTCTTACTCGCTCATTGCGCTAAAAAAATGAACCATTTCCAAAGACTGAACACTGCGAAGTTAAAACGTCACTCCTTTTCAACTTTTCGGCTATTCGGCAGTACTCCTCCGGATCACTGTCAGATCTCAATTTGCATAATTATATGCTCTCGTCTGAAGAGAAAACTAACCCCCCACATTTTACGGGTCACCAAACTGCAACAATCAGTTTTTTTTAATCACATATAAAGAAAACCTTTGGAAACTATCTCAAGACTCTCTCTCTCTCTCCCTCTCTCAAACTCTCTCCGCCGCCCTCTCTCTTCCCATCTACCTTCCTATCTCTACTACAGAGATGAAGCCATAAAAGCGGTGCAGGCAAATTCGAATTCTTTAATGATTAGCTCCCTGAAAGCGCAGCAATGGCCGTCGGTGGAGTGGCTGATCTCCGCAGCGGAATATGACCAACTCATCTGACATTGTTGGCCAATAGTTCCACAATCCACGAAGATTAATAAATCCTATGCCAGCTCTGCATTATCCATTGACTCTCGTGTTTCTTGAAGTAACATTTCAAACGTGTTCTTATAACTTTTTGGAATTTATAAACCAATTTCCCCACTTACATGCACGCACATGCAAACGCGTATGTTCATCAAATGATGTATCTTTTTAACAAGTAAAATGATTAACCTTACGCACAATATCATGCTTCATGCTAAGTTCTCTTCACTCGTGAAAATGCTGTGTGTATCATCCTTGTAGAAGGTATTAAATTCGACATAACACTGAACAAAAAAGGTGTTTTGTGTGTGTGTGTGTGTGTGTGTGTGTGTGTGTGTGTGTGTGTGTGCGCCTGTGTGTGTGTGCGTGTGTGTGTGTTTGCAAGGATGTTTTGCTACAACCTTTGTCTATATATAAAAATCACAGAAAGCGCAAGAAGGCCTTAAAACGGACGCCGATCACCGTTTCGATCTGCTTGGTCAGTGGATCAGTTTATTATGACACGCAGCAGCAAGGGACAGAGTTGGAAAGACAAACGGCTGCGTGGGCGGTCAGAACAGTCTAGGAAGAAACCAGCAGGTAATCGCAATTTAGAAAAAAAACGCAGTAAAATGCGAGCGCTATAAAGTAAACACGCGAATGAAATATTACCAGTCGGCTACATGTACAAGCTAAACGTTCCACAATCTATCATAGTGGCCATTAAAGTCACAGAATTTTAAAGATGGTTACTAAGGCGTTACCTTCCTCTCCCGAATATTGGGAAACGATTTGACGGTCCTTATTTTACTATTATTGAGGTTGCCTCAGAACTATTACCTTTATCTGCGTAAAATAATGTTGAAAAATGTACTCCCATGCGTGAAACGAAAGACTGGGGCACAAAGTAACACGAGCCATGTTAAACATGGGCATTTAGCGCTGTTGCATAGAGCAAATATGACGTGTGTGTGTGTGTGTGTGTTTTTTTTTTTTTTTTTTTTCGCGTGTGTGATACACTTCTCAGGTGACGCTGGTGGCTTCGTCACGAAATGTTTAGAAAAAAAAAGCATTTTATCACCATTCATGTGCCTTTTTCACCAGTTAACGGGCAATTGATGATACATGATTACATACATACTTAATTAAAATATATCTCAAATAAGGCAAGCTATAGTTCCGACCCACGACAGAAGCAAACAGTAACTGAGAACAGAGTACAGCACGCCCCCGCTTATTATATATGTCTCCGGTAATGCAGCATATGCGTAGACTATGTCATCGACGTACTTCCTGTAATTTCGGTATGACAGTGGTGAGTAGTCGTTCTTATCCATGTCTTATGAGACTTTTCGTCACTTATGTTGTCATCAATAGCGTCAAAACACCGAGTCCCATACATCTGACTTCTAGTAAATCAAAGTCCTCTATAGTCCGTTTCCCAGTGCTACAAAAATCCCCAGTTGCCCTTATGGGATGTAACTTTTAGAATTACTTGGTTGCATTGTAATAAGCCAGGAAAGTCTTCGACGTCTATTGATGATCAGTATGCATTTTGTTTGAGGAAGGAAAATATTTAGAAATATGTGTTGACATTTTATAGATAAGCAGACGGCTGAAGTTAGTTTTTTCATCGGTTTCCCTTACAATGAAGCCGTTGCAAAGTGCCACTAGGTCAGAGGAAACTTCCTATTATTTTTAGGAACTTGGACTCAGCTATACTGGACATTATTCAACTCTTACATCACCTGGCATGAATAAAATAAAGATGTACAAATGAAAATGCAGGTTTAGTCTTGTCGCGCATCTTGAAATTTTGATGCGACATTCACTCCAGTGTCTGTCAACATTATGTAACGATCTTGTGGGCGATATGTGATTCTGACAGTCAAATTCAACAGTTACCAATAGCTTCCATATTCATGTATGACCACACTGACTCGGCCAAAATTCTAAGCTAGTAGTGTGAGTAATGCTCTGAAAAGAAATGCACAAAACAGAGCACAAGGAGCTATTCTTTAAGCTTATAAAAATGTGAATCTTGATTCCAGAACAGTCGATATCTTACGAGTAAATTTCTTCAGAGACTCGGTACAATTTCTCAATCGACGCTCCAGTCCGTGGCTAACAACGCATAAACTTACAGCAAACCGAGGTTCCTTTCCTGCAACTGGATTTTAACGGGCGAAATGAGTCATAATTTTTATGTGGTGGACTTAAAACAGTGAAGCGCCGACAAACAGGAACTGACAGCCCATTATTTTAGTTCAGCTCTGTTGTAGTAGAGACAGAATTTAGACAGAAAAATGTTTAGAGTCAAATCAACTCTGAGTGTTAATTTGAATTCTGAGACAGTTTATTAGCCTAAGCTTTGCGCAATTAAGTTTATTTCATACAATGAAAAATAATAAATAAATAAATAAATAACTAGTTTGCTAGTTGCATGATATTGTCCAGGAATTCGTTATGTGACTGGATTTGCATAAACTTCAGTTTAGTAAATTAGTTCTAGAATTGTTTTCTTACACAATGAATCGACAGAAATTTTGAGCAGTATGAGTATTATCTTTATTTTGGATATTGTGCGTAGATCTTGAAAGCGTTTACGTCTGGACAGAGTGCGGAGGCAAAGATAAATATATTTTTGTCCGTTCATAATTTGTATTAATATGGGAATGCAATCCCGCATTATACCGAATTGTACAAATGAGTGCCATGCATGATGCAAATTATCTTTTGCCTAAGGCTCATATAAAATGAAAAACTGCAAAAAAAATTTTCCAAAATTTCGACATAAAATATAATGAATCCACTCCGACGAGAGAGAAAAAAAATCCTATATTATTTAATTAAATAAACTTTTATAAAATGCATGAAATCAATGACGATCTGACATGCTTGTTTTATTTGGCAGGTCCATGACGGTAGGTACTTCACTCCTGGTCGTTCGGTGAAGGTTATTTCTGTCGAATATTTGTATTCTTGATTGAAGGGATATTTATTTATTTATTTTTTATTTTTTAAATGCCACACTGCTCGGTCGCCAAATGCGATATGTAGGTACACACAAGTTGCATTTACAGGGAATGCAGTGTGACAAGATAGTCTGTCACCTCAGGTGAACTTTTTGCGCTACTGAAGTAACTGTGGAACTATCAGTTTTCATGTTCAGTTTTCGAACATTTAGAGAACTAGGTCTAACTGTTTAGGTCTAACTGCATCTGTGAAACCCTGAGTAAGTTATTTTGCAACAGGTAGGCTAATTTGCTATGAAGTAGAGTACTTTGTTTCCGAAATATGTTCTCGGAATTGTTTGGCCTGAGTCAATACTTAGGGCTGTTATTTGGAGAAGAAATATTTGCGTGTGTGTATGTGCGTGTGTGTGCGCGCGCGCGCGTGCATGAACCTACCCAACAATGCGTGTTTATTTTGTAGTATTGGGGCATCTACAACGCGCGGCCGAAGCTCAATACATTGCTTTAATGAGAATAAAAAGGGATCTAATCTAATAATACCCATGACTTAGATTCATATAAGCGGCAAATACTTAGGTCAGTTGTCCATTCCAATGTTTGTTACAAACCTTATTTCATGAACTTCACGTGGAAAAATTAGTAATGAAAGTTTTTTTTTATTTAATAGGCTAAATTATGCAATAATAATAATAAGACTCCAACATTTTAGGCTTCAGAATACGATGAGTGGCTGTAAATAGCTTTGAAATACTTTCCAGAAAACCCATAATACACCGTTTTCCTCTGTGACTTGAGCACTGCGGAATTAACAAACACGCACAAATTACGATGGTGGTATTCAGTTTGCATTGCAGCTTTACGAACGTTTTAAAGTCGACTGTTGACGCGCGGAGCAAGTTGACACATGTACTTATATATTAAACGCTTTCTTTAAAAACAGCGTTTCGTGACCGATATTCAATCTCACATCTTTGCGCACTAAAGGATCAGCCTTTTAAAATTGATTCCAGAATAGTGCACCTTACGCAATGAGAACTGGGCCTCGTGACAATCTTAGGTCACCAGAAGAAAGAAAACTTGACAAGTTTGATAACGTGAATTCCTGGTTTGATGGTAAATAGGTGCTTTAAGAGTAGGTCTTAAATCCTCAAACCACTGCTGATTGAATGTGCAGCTCCAGACTAGCTAGTATAAGTAAGATACGGCCTTGTGATGAGATCTTCAACCCATATGCGTTTATTTTGAGTTACCATGTTAAAAGTGCATATAGGATGATATAATACCGCGCCTTAAGAATGGAAATCTGCTGAAAATCCATCTTTCAGACCAAGACACTTGGCCTGTGTGTCCGCTACCCCCTAGAATAAGAACGAAATTGCTACCAGCTCAGAGATATCATCGCCACTGTACGTCTTCATTTAGAACGCTTCAAAAGACGAGGATCTAAATTAAGTTATTGCCATCCAATGAACCCAAAATTAGTGGGGCTGCCGCAGCTCTCATCACACAGGTTTGTGTTAAAAACGCGCAGTCGGGGGAGAAAGAGGGGCGAAAGGATGGGGAAGCGGGGAATTGGCCAGAGAGATTGACAGCTGCCGCTCTTTGAATTTGTTTTTGTTTTGCTTTTGTTTTTATTTTTGTTACTTTCTCACAGTAGGAATCGGCCCTGCATAAATCTTTTCGACAGCTATTATATTAACGCCATAATTCAATTTTTTACGCATCATCCCTCTCTTCCAATGAAACCGTTCTACCTCTTTATTTGATGCTTCACGTCGTTCCTTCACGTTTCTTTTTTTGCCTCTAAAATAAACTTGGTAATTTTTGTCGTTACCAGTCCCACTCTAAGCAATTATCATCCTTTCAGCCAGCTCTGTTCCTGCTGCCAAATCTTGCGCCGTCAGGCCGCTTTAAGTGCGTTACCTGATTCGGCGCACATTTTCCGGGATTATCTGAAAAAAAGAAGTAGGTTTCACCTGAAAGTTGTTTCTGACGTATCTATCAACCAAGAGGGGGAAAAACACCTCAGAGTTTGTTTACCTCATGAAATCTTGCATAGTGTTCACGATTGATTCATGCAATGACGAATGCAGTTTAATTCATGTTATCAATATTTATTTTATCACTGTTAAATCATGTCAGGCAACTTGCTCAGAAGTTCCTCCGTCAGTTCTAGCCATCTTAGTCAAGTTTATATATGCTACCTAGGTCTGATAAAGGCAACTACTACCTTTCCGTAAACGCGAAAATCTTCACAAAAGCACAATGTCAGTTCGGATCATTGGTTCTAATATAGGGGAGGCCAAAATGCGCAAAACATTTCTTTTATTTTTTCAAGTGTTTTAGTATCCACAACTTTGTTTTTTTTTTTGAAAAATGTAATGATCGTATCATATAGGCCTAGCGTTCGTATAAAGTTGAGGTAAATCAGACTCATAAATATTGTAATTCTAGCCTGCTTGAATACGGTTACTGAGGCCAACAGACCTCAAAATAGAACCCATAAACCATTGCAAAGGACCTGAAAATGGACTGAACTGTATAATAAAAGTTATTGCCCGTGCCATGCATAAAATAATAAAGCTAGGCAAAAGTTCTCTGAATTTTAAGCCATTCCTCACATGGACATACAGGTATGGATCAATTCAATTATCCAACAACATTAATACATTCTGAATTTACACATTTAAGACAAATCGATGGGAATATTACATATAAATTATGCATGCATGTATGCATGTTTGTTTGAAGGTATGTATGTATGTATGTATGTATGAATGTGTGCATGTTAAAGATTGCTGCATGGCTGCATGAACACACAAGAGAATTCTACATTGTAAAATATTTTTGCAGGTATGTATAACATGGCTCATAGGTCCTCTAAAATGCCACTTCAGTGCAGCCAGTTTTTTCTTTAATGTAGAAAGTATTTTAAAACCTGGAGAAATTCAATAAAACAAAGTATTCCTATATCCACTAAATAATATTACATTTCATATATCGAAAATAAGAAACACTGTTCATATGCGCAACCCACCCGTCGGAGAAACGTCTGATGGTTTCTCGGATTGGGTTTTTAAAGAGCTATCAGTCTATGAGCAGTCAAGATTGTATCGATTTGAAACCAACTCTGTCTCATGCGACGACGGGATCCAGTCAGAAGTGTAGCACCATGGACAGCGCTCACTCTTGACCTTGAACTGGCTCGCGATCTGTTATTAAATTACCACCATCTGCAAGAAACTGTAAGCTCTGAAAAAGTTTGATTTTCCAGTGAGATCTTCCTGTACTGCAATTTGCATTTATCGGGTTGCTCTGATTTGCTGAAGTTCACCACGAAGTAATTTGGTAAAATATTACCACCGGATTCTTTTCCAGTAGTGGAAGCGCTTAGCGAAAATAGTAATGCATCAACCAATCGGGCCACTCTTGGTTTAAAGTAACTGCAACATACATTTTGTGAGTACCTTCGCAGTATGTTTCCCTAACATTTTAAGAGAGATAGAGAGCGTTTTGAAACATCTAGATGTCAGTATGGTAGAAGTGGCTCGTAAAGTCAGTGTGCACGTCAATTCCTCACACGCATATACTAGTGTTTTTTAAACGTCCTCTCCATTATATTAAAAAAAATAACAAAAAATTCAAAAGTTGATTCGGTGTCAAAGAATATACCTTGAGATAAACTTGGAAGGGAACTGGATTCGCTCTGATAGGGGAGGGATTTGCTGTTGGGGAGAGGCTGTTTGATGGAGCTCTACAGCTTTGAGACAGCTTGTTAATTAAAGCCCCGAGAGATGTGCCTCTGGAGCCACCGTCCATATCAGAATGTTGCTAACTATACTGACAGCGAGTTTCTTAACAAGTAGGTACGCGAGCTGCTTTGTACCTTGTTCATCAATTCCGCGAAAAAAAATTTTCACGCGCTAGCAATGTGATTATTTAATTAATCTTATATCCGGAAACAGTAATGAAATATCAAGTTTTCCTGTTTATATCTTAATTAAAAACGAATTTTAGTTTCAATCGGAGAAATTAATACAAATAATATATACATGAGTTTTTTCCCCATTTCAACGTCCACTGGTATAAAGTAAGTTAAAAAAAAAAAAAAAGTCATTCAATTACACAGTTTCTTTGTTCAAAGATGGAGGATCACTGCAAGCACAGGCAACTGTATTTTTGTGTTCTAAAATTCCAAACTCATGAAATATCGCTTGCTTTAAATGATGTTTAATATTCAGTGACGTGCGACTTGCTGCATGCATATATAGCTAAATTTCCCTAAACACTGAAAATTTTCACAAGAAATCTTCAGGGTTTGGGCACTGCACTGCGCAGCAGTGATATAAAACCAATCACCCCACCAATGATCTCAAATAATCTTTTGCATTGCTCTTCCATTAACCAACAACTTGTCCACATTATGAATAATAAATTAATATCTGCATCAGTGCGTGAATAACGTGACATAAATGATTCGTCTGCGAGAAGTGTTGATTTAGGCTCCACCTCCACAAAACTTTCTAAAATCCCTAAAATCATATATCTCTGAAAATTTCGCCGTTAGATCAGGATTAAAGGCATTTTAATTTTGCATGCATTCTTACTGTATTTCGGCTGTATTTGCCACAGAAAGTGAAATAAAGAAATGAATTTAAGCAAGAAAAATTCAACACCAAAATAAACACCAAACTAACTTACAGGCATGTGTGAAATATGGCATCTCATTCGTAATATCAACTCAATGAAAATCTCATCAGCCGAACTGCACACAATCTGAAATGTGACACAGGTAGTTTGCAGTAGTCAGAGGTGTATTTTTAACAGGCTCCGCAGTATAGGTGACGTGGACGTGTTGGAAAACCATTCAGCACCTCGTGAACTATATTTTTAGCGCGCGCGCGCGCGCACGCACACACACACACACACACAAACACACACTATATTCAGTTAGTCTTATGCAGATAAAATAAAAAAATTAAAAAAACAACTGTCGGATTTTTTACAAATGTTTACTGGCTACATCAAGAAAGTTTACCTGCCAATGGCTGGTTTAAAATAGGCCGTAAAAAGTAATTATTTGTTCTCCCTTGTTGATGCTCTAAAGCTCTGCCACTTGATAACTTCTTTTTCTTCTCGAGTGTTTCAATAACCTCATATTTTGAAGCGTCTCGGTGTCAGTGTTGAAGAAAAATACTTTTACTGCAAATGGAATGAAGGTTTTAGCTTGTATAAGCAGGCTGATGTGTCTATGATGTATTAGCTTTTCAATGCAAATTATACATAGTTTGATAAAAATCTGTGAGTTTTATCAAGTCTGGACTGGAAATCTTTAAATCTTTTTTGCCAAACATCTGAAATGCGCATCAAAAAGAGATAAATGGCTGAAAATGGAAACAATAGGGTAATTTTGGACAAGGTCGAGTCTCAGAACAAACCTATGATAATAATAATAATAATAATAATAATAATAACAATACATAATCTTGTGATAATGTTTTGTCAGAATTTCACTATTTTTGTGACGCAATATAATATAATTATAATAACGCAATATTATAATAATATAATAACGCAATATAATGTTATCACATTATTGTGATCGAAATAGCATTTATTTTATATGTATAGCCAACTTCAACGGTTCCTGTCATGACTGAATATTTTTTGAAGAATACCGACATTCTTTTATTTCATTACCAATCCATTTTTATCAATAGATGCGATTTATATACGTAAAAACGGTATCATCATTTATATTCTTAAATACATGCATGCAAAATTATCATGCATTTCAAATTTAATTTCATTCATTAGCCCTATCGAATAATTACAACACATAATACAGTTCAGTTCAGTTTTGTAGCAAAAACTTGATAACTCAAGAGCTTCATTCAACCGCGAAACTGCACAAAATTAATTTCTACCCGCACTCTGAGATAAAATATCGCTTTAAATCCCGAAAAAAAAACAAGGAACAGCCATTGGCAACGTCATTTGAGGGAAAGCTGGGGAGAAAATGTTTGTTCTTCGGTCACAGGGTCCCAGCTCACACAGCGCCATCTAGCAAACAAAAGCAGGAACAAACAGCTCCAGAAAGTCATCACTGAGGCTCCAGATCGGAACTTCAGACAGGAGCTCATTCCGAATGCCAAAACTCGTCTTTAAAAACGTTCTCCTTAATTCAAAGTCTGATGTGATGTCAGCAAGGAATTCGAGAATATTAGGCTATCAGAAACAAGTGAAAAATAAACTCTTGTTTTTTTTTTTCTAACCCCTCCCCCCGCCCTAAAAAGGCAGCAAGTAAATCAATAAATAAATAGAATACGGTATTCAAATGACAAGTGACACCCTGCACAGAAAAAAGTTTAAGTGACGTACACACACAGACCCTTGTACTTATATCTTTGTGAGGACATTACATTGACTTCCATTCATTCTTCCTGTGTCTCTACAGCCTTTCCCTAATCTTAACAATAAGCAATGTATGCCTAACCCAAACCCTTACCCTAACCTTAACCTATCCCTAATTCTAACCTTACCCCCAACCATAACTAACAAATCACAATTTGCCTTTGTATTGTGAGGACCGGCCGAAATGTTCTCACTTCCCAAAAAAGACTTCACTTTGTTGGTTAGTAACTCATGCCAGTCCTCAGTACGTAGCAAGAACAAGAACACGCACACACACAAACACAAACAAATATACATATATATATATATATAGAGAGAGAGTTGGAATGCAAAACCCACAAAGTCCACTTAACCACTTTTGTTTTAAATTGCGTTTTTTTTAACTCATAATATGCTGAGTAAAAAAAAAAAAAAATAACTCAATTTAAAACAAAAGAGGTGGTGGGTTTTGCATTCCAATTATTCTACATATCCATCCATCCTTCAAGACACGCACACATACATACCGACTACCCAACTAGCTCAATGAATCCAAAAACAAACAATAATGTTGGGTTAAGAAGAATGTATTCCTTTTTATGTCTTTTCCTATCAATGTAAAAAAACAAACAAAAAAAAAAAACAAATTGGCACATTCCATTCATAACTGCTTTGAATATGTGGTTTAAAAAAAACCGAAAACAAATCGACACGTGTCTGCAAAACTCAGTTTAACAAACTAATGGGCTCCATGTCTAGAACCTTTAAGTAAATGACAGCCTCCCTGTTCAAAGAATTGATTGTTATGACGTCAATATAATATTCCAATCAAAGCCATTGTTGCAGCCAATTTAGCACACTGAACATTTTCACAAGTGAAGATAACTTAGCATGATGCATGATATTGTGCGTAAGGTTAATCATTTTGCTAAGTAAAAATCAAAATCATTTGCTGAATAGAAGTGTTTGCATGTGTTCCTTCAAGAAGAACTGGGGTCAATGGATAATGCAAAGCTGGCATAGGAGGTTCAGGAGTATTTTATTAATCTTTGTGGATTGTGGAACTATTGGCGAACAATGTCAGATGAGTTAGTTACATTCTGCAGCGGAGATCAGCCACTCCACTGACGGCCATTTACTTCCATCACTCTCACTGAAACGCACACACACGTGTGTACACACACAGCCATGATTGCGTACAATCTCTGCTGCCTGAATGTGGCTATCCTGTACATAAATAATTGTGAGCTTTATGTGGGCCTGCACTTCATAAACCAATCCCCTGTGTGTGTGTGTGTGTGTGTGTGTGTGTGTGTATTTGTGTGCGTTTCAGTGAGAGTGATAGAAGCAGATAGAGAATCAATTTTCTGAAATGATGAGAGTCTCATTCTATGACAGTTCTCAAAATTAAACTTCACACTCCCAGTCCCAAAGACCCTACTTTTTTTTCATGATAGTCAGCCCCCTATCCCATGTGTTTCAGCTTGAAAGCATGAACAGGAGAAATTTGGAGCAATGTCTCATATGAACATATTGATACACTGTTTGAGAACAGGCCACACGAACATCACACCACACATTGCTGTGCATTTCCTTGGGTTTTTTTTTTTTAAATTCAAGAATAGGATAAGAAACCTATTGGACATAAGCCATCACAATGGATAATTAGCAGGCAAGCTAACAAATCTGTAGCACATAAGCACAAAAAAATCTGCAACCTCACCGCTTCACCAAGGAGCCACGAAGGTGCACAAAATTTGTAGAGCACAAGCTACACTGTATATCACAAGTAAAAAAGGTTTAATATTGTACAGTATTTTTCAGTGATGCATTTGCCTTTCTGTCTGATCAGGCCAGGCCGTGTTTCGTATGGCCTGAACTGGTAAATATTTTCTTGAGCAGCCTGGTAATTGAGAGTTTGCGTCTCTAAGCTGACTGACGATCTCTCGTTGAAGAGGGAAGAGGAGACCTGACGAGGCGTATTTGAAGTATGAGCGGCTTTTCATGGCTCTGCCTCTGCTTCACTGCAAATACAGGCACCCCCCCCCCCCACCCACCCAACACCACCACCACCCACCATCAAAATCCTGCTACCCTTGCCAGCCTTGAATGAAAGACCAGCTGACCTATTGGACTCTGTCCACTTTCGGGTCAGTTCCACCAGTTTAAACCTCCCTCTCCCACTTTCGAGCTTTCTAAATAGAATTCTGCTTTTTTAATTCTTCTTATTATAATTAGAATTATTATATTCTCCTTTTCTTCATATCATGAACAAACGCAAATTAATTTTAGATGCGGTTGGACCAGGAGGGCAGAAATGAAAATGGGTGGCAGAAGTGAAAATACTCTTCTGAAGTGTGTTTTGAAAACCTAAAAATTCTTGGAATGGTTTGACCAGACGTGCATTCTATTCGCCGCAAAATACATGCAAAACAAAAAATAAATAAATAAATTAATTAATTAATTTAAAAAAATCCGAAAACTATGGCCATTCAAACATTCAGATTAAGAGCGCTTATTTCTGCTTGGCCTTTGAAGAGAAGGGGTCATGTCACTCAGAAAGAAAAGGCCATCCCGCTCACCCCCCTCCCTTTTGATACTCACAACACTGCCCCATCCCCCTCTCTCCTGCCTCTTATCTTCCAGTCTCTCCGACCTACCCCCACCCTTTTTTGCGCCCCCAGACAGACTCATGAGCGCGCGCACACACACAAATTCACTTGCAAGCTGGCTATAATGCAGCACACAGCAACAACAAGAGATCTGGCTAATTAAGCAAGCAGAAGAGGCATCATCTTAACCAGAACAACGGCCATGAGGCCGCAAAGTGCTCGCAAGCAGCTTGCAAGGCCCGCTGTGGTGCGCTTCAAGCGATTTGGTTCAGGGAAAAGGTTTTATGACTCCTTTACTGTCGCCAAAGCAAAATGTTGATTTCTACTCACCTGCCGTACATAAAGCCTACACATAGCTACAAATTGATTGTTTCATTATTATGTCTTCACCAACCGGAAAGGAAACATTTAGGTTAAATGTACTATTATTCTCTGTTTGTGGGCTATTTAGTAATTAAATCTATTATTTTTATGATTTATCTCTTTTATTGTTGGAGTTTTGGTTTGGCCTACAAGCAGTGTAGCTTCGAGTGGCATTTTCTGAGACCAGAACACAGGCTGCCAATGTAAGCCTTTCTTCGCCGGAGCATTGCTGGAATAATGCACTTTGATGGATGGGGTGCGCAGTAAAATATATATATTTGGCAAAACAAAGAGGCCGGCGCGAGGATGCGCAACCTAAGAGAGACAGCAAGGCAAACGACCAGAGTAGCATGATGCCGAAAGTCATCGCTACAGTGAAAGAGATAATGCTACTGTCAAGGCTCCTTCCATGAGTGTAGAATGAAAAATATCCCCCAACAAAACGTAGCAGTCATTCATTATGAAGAGAAATAGACACCATGCTGAGAAATTAGGTAAATAAAAACTAAATTAGAACAATATTAGCCGCAGCATAATTCACCAAGCTCACAACCTGTCTGCCCCGGCGTGCGATTTCATCACGCCAAATTTGTCAATTAATAATGCTGCGGATATAAACCATAAATCCTCATGTTTACTATTTGATATTTCTCTCTCTCTCTCTCTCTCTCTCTCACACACACACACACACACACACACACACACACACACACACACACATCCGAAACAAACAAACAAACAAGCAAAATACAAAATGTGCGCGCGCGCTTGAGTGTGGTTTACCTTTACGGCAATTTGTCTATGGTGGTATTTAAATCCAGCCTGGTTCATAAAACATTTCCTTGGCAGTCAATTCCAAGAAAGCAGATGTTTCTTTTTCACAAATCATTTTATGGTAGAGTACATATGTAACTTTGGAAGCACTCCAGAATGCCTCTCCATTATTTGCGCAATATCTGTTCTTTGAGACATATTAATCTCAGCACAATCATGATATAATTTACATGAATGAAACCGCATCAACGAAACTTGCAGTTCAGCTAGTGCTGTAATAAAAGCAATATCTCTCGTCAAAATTTTCCACACAAAGAGCACGCATTTCAAAGAATGAATGAATGGATGAATGAATGAATGAATGAATGAATGAATGAATGAATGAATAAATAAATAAATAATCTCAGCGTATATTCTGATTCGAACATATCAAAAGAGCATTTACATAGGCCTAAACCACAAGCTGAGATAGGCATAACGGCCAATTGTGGTTACCAGGCTCAGCAGCTATCCAATAAAAATTAATGCATTCGAAAATGAAAGAATGTGTTTCGGGGCTATCCATGGAAGACCTCCTGGTTGAGGTACTTTTTGATTTCATTTTTCCATGCCATTCCTAAACCAAACGTGTCTTTTTACATAGCTAATGAAATCAATTGGTTTCATGCAAATGTTTGGGATAATAGTTAACCCAAATTAATTTAAGCTTCATTACCAACTGAGGGATTTTCGGACAGACGAGGGATATCATACGGTGGGAGGGCCAAAAGAGTTTTAAACATGAAATACTGGGAATATGAAAAATAGGTCACCAATAAATTTGGTCACAGCATGGAGTGTAATTGCAACAAAATGCTCTCGAGTAAAATTTAGGAATTCGCGAGCAGTGGTGGCACAGTCGCCAACCATCTGGTGTGTGTTACAAGAGATGCTGTAAATATTGCCGGAAAATCCAGCGGGTTATGGGGACCGTAAGCACCGAAAATCTTTATTTTCTTGCGCTGGAAGGTCCTATATTAGCATCTTATTACGACATGGGTGCACTGGACTGCATGAACTACCTTTCTGTCCATTCCCCCATCAGCGCATGAATCGCGAAAATGGTCATATTGCCGATGTCAAATGGATTGAAGATAAGTAGGCAGTAAAGCAGCCACATCATGTCGCAGTCGCACATTATATTAAATTCCGTAGGCTACTTTCTGACCGGCGGGCATTAGCTATGCTCAATGCAACAGGTATAATCGCAATACGGAGCACATTCATCTAATCGGACAACGCGTTACTTCAGTAATTGCGCTCATAAACTAATTCCGACTGACAAACTCATTTTGTAATAAATTGCACGTCTTTAAATAGCAGTTGAAGCAGCGACGGGTGTCCTTTGTTCCTTAGAATACCGCACGGATAAATACAAACTCCTAATGTTCTGCCACGGAACTTCTAACTGCGTCTTCATCCCTAGCTGCTCTGACTCGGTCACCCCTTGTTCCTTTCGCTCACCCTTTCAACGCAAACTTTGTTTTTCGATCTCCAGATCCCTCTCTTTCCGACGACTTGATTTATTTCAGCTTTACAGACATACACATACAAAATCAGCACACTAGTTTGCCACGTGTTGATTAATTTGTTGTCATTGACAGCCGAAGAAAAACTCAGAGGCACACAACCACATCCTCTTACGCTCTTACTCGCTCCCAGCTCTCCCTCCCCTTTCTCTCTCCTTTTGCTCACCCATTCACTCCAACGCATGCACTGCCGAGAGGAAGGAGGTTAAAATCAAAAGTCTTACATTTTCGGCGGACCTCCTTTCAGCCGCTGGAGTGAAAATGATAAATATCGTTTCCAGTGTCATCTTCTTAAATAATACTTACTGGCACAACCATTTACTTTAAACTGAACATCGCCTTAATTAATATACTCGAAGGTCTGTCTTATTAGCCCTAATGCTTTGAGCATAGCGTAAAGCAGATTGAGACATATCGAGTTCGCTTTAAAAGGATCATTTCATGTGGGAGGTTGGACACAAAGTTTGGACTCGTGACTGGCATTCCAGAGAGACATGCATATCTTAAAACAACAAAGCAGCGAAGAACGGGGCTCTGGATGGGGGAGGGAGGGAAGGAAGGGGGAATTGGAAAGAAGTTACAAACTGATAAACAGCTGTCATTGTTGGAAAGGATCGACGGCGAAGTTTGAGCGCCTACATGCGTTTATCGGCACCTCCTTTTGCAGTATTGTATTCATGGAGCCTATTGATTTTTATTGTGATGTCACGTGCAATACTGGCAGATTTACACTCCTGGTTGAAAGCATATGCTTAGGAGGCTAAACATTTTTCTGTTTCATTTAATTCATCGGTAGGTTTTGGATTTCTAACGCAGGCACTCGCACAGCCGATAAATATCGAGATGATCGGGCCTTTACACCTGTTTTAATTGTTCGAAGTGGCCGAGACCTTGTTCAGAAATAGCGAAGCGGTGCTTTATGCGTCCCATGAGGCGAGTGGCTGAATCCACAGTTGTTTTTGTGTTGTTCCTTGTAACAGAGGACCCACTCACAGCGGAGGGACAAGAAAGCGCGGTCAGCACCAGTGTTACTCAGCTGAGATCCATACAAAATGACAAACGTCGGGAGACGCAGCAAATTTATTCTTAAGCAAATCAGCAGTTAAAAGTCGATGGAGACATTTATAAAGTCACTTTCGCCGAGTTAAAATCCTCAGCACTCACATAAGTACAACTATAAATTGGTAAGCAACTTGCTCGCTGCCAAGATGCACATTACATAGTTGTGACACATCAAAGTAATCCAACTTTAATTTGGGGGAACTGAGACGAAGCTATCCGTTGAAACGAAAGGTGCAGACAAAAGGGAAAAGTGGATCGTGTTGAGCCAAATATCTCTGTTAGTTGTCAGCGTAGGTCCATAGGCAAGGAATGCTAATGAGAGAAAGCAGCGCGGGATGGAGTCGCAACCCCCTCCTCTCTCTCTCTCTCCCTCTCTCTCTCTCTATCTGGTATACAGCGCCTCGTTCCCCGTCTCTTTCATTCTGGAGGCAGAAGGGATCGATAGCTGACCCGATGGTTTGGCCAATGCTTTATTTATCTGGCCAAGCAATGATATTATCAGCCTTGAACGTTATATACAGCAAACGTCTTCCTAAATCAACACAAAGGGATCGCTTGCACAGCGATCTGTGCAGCCCCCACCCCCAACAAACACACACACACACACACACACACACACAATCATACACGTAGAGTTCAATATACAGACACGCATGAGCGCACTATCACATACAGCCGCACATAGTTTAGGCCTACAGCCTCACATAGGCACACACAAGCCTCACGAGCTAACTACATCCACAAAAAAAGGATATTTCGTAGCCTGTAGTGCTGGATTTAGTCCACAGCATATTAATGCGTGAAGAGAACTTCTAAGGGCACGTAAGGCAATATATACAGAATTGTACAGTGATCACTGAGATTGTTAAGAGCAACTGATTGACTGCATGATCGTCCAAGTGCACAGCAAAATTGTGCAGTAATTTTGTAACACACTAACGGGAATGAATCACTGCAATGGGGAAGGGGACACATCTGCTGGACAGTGCTCCCTTCATTTTTATTATGCGAGACTATGTGATAAGGTGTCATGTGTTTTGCACAATAGTCACTATTTTCGCGATCCATGGAAAAACTTCGGAGGCAATATTCTATGATATGTCAGTTCATTTCCATGATATAGGCCCTTCTGTTAAGCTTACTACAACAGCAAACTACAACAGCAAATGTAACCGTGCACATGCAGCTGCCAGTAGCCTCGAATAGGCCCCGGACTTCATGTAGACTGGGGAACTCCGAACGTTTATGTGCTAAATCAATTTAAAAAAATACAATTAGGCTAGAAATATGAATTAAGCTTTCAAATTCTACATTAGAGGTTGCGATACGTTCGGTGGGTTGTGCGCACCGTGCAGATCCCCACGCTGTATGAGGTTTTGAACATAGGTTCTCTGACAACAAGGGATAATAAATGTGACGCTTTCAGACAGATATCTCAAACGTGAAATCGCACCCAGCTGCTTGTGTAAGCAAACAAATAGCCCCGTGTTAGAAGTCCCTCTCTTGCAGTTTGATGAATGAAACACGACAAAGGTAAATGGTTATTTAACTCATTTAGCAGTAAAACTTTAGCACGCATTTCTCTCCGTCACTGGCACATGACACAGATATTTGCTTTATCGAACCATAGCGGCTATTCCTGTGGATGACGAGTGAAGGCTTAAAAATATCAGCAACGACGCACTGTACAAGATCAATTATAAGACCGCCCCGCACCTAAGACCTTTTCAGTGGGTTTCAGTAATCTAAATATAACCGTCAATGACTTTTCTCGAAGTGGCTTGGCCGCTTCCACGGTCAAAATTATCAAGAATTTTTACATCAGATTCCGAATAACAATCAATGATGGGTTTAAATGGTGTTCAGTCTATACATGAAAACAGTTCCCGCACGGACATCATCAGCCATTAAAAACATCAGGGATACTCAGGAAACGTGACAAATACAACGCTGATACATTTAAAAATGCACTAAAATCTGAGGTAATTGCATTATTCATTAATTTGGTTTATAGTTTGAAAGAAATAATCGCAAATTTAATTGAGAACACATGGCACAAACTCGGTTTGTTTGGTTAGTTTGAACTATGGCACACATGGGGAACAGCCCACCAAGTTTTAGCTATGCAAGGAAATGGTTTTGCTTACTTGATAAAGATGGCTATGATCGTGAATATATTGTTTAGCGACGCTTATTACTTATTTCAGCTATTTAGCAGGAAGCCTTACGCATGCAACAAATACATTACAGCAGGTTATTATCTACAACCTTACCGTGGTATATTCCGTACGAGGAAATACAATGTTATTCAAAAATAAAATGGAGTAATAACATTTGAATAAAACATATATGTATAAACAGACATGCGAGTACATGAGTTAATTTCAGTATATTACCACTGACAAAATATCAAATATTAGAATGAGTAATTTGATGTAAATCGAACTGATAAAAATACAGATCCACATTCATGGAACTAAAGGTTGTGAACAATCAAACGGAAGCAGCACCCTTATTGTCTTTTAAACTTTTTGCTCCGCTGATTATCTGACAAAAATGCAAGAAGGCCAAACATTTCTTCGGTGCGTTTTTAAACTCTTCAACCTTGACGTAGTATAGACATGAACAGCCTATAAAACAAATAAAACAACTGAAATGTTTTCAAGACACCTGCGAGATATCTGTAAAATATGCTGAATCACCGACTGAGGAATTGTGCCTGCCTGCTCACATCTCAGTAGTTCTGTGTGCACAAGCCTATTTGCTGCTAAATTGAAGCAGCTGGGCCTTAGAAGGCTCTCGAGTAGGCGATTGGTGCCTGCAGCCCAACTTCATGGTCTAAGTGAATAGTCCATTTGGAGTAAAGCAGATCAAGACATGTTGTTTTAAAACTCAATAATATTCCTCACTGATCAACAAACTGATAGACACAAGCGAAAAAATAAACCACTTCACCCTAAAACGGCAATTTAACCGGAAAAAAGACAACAAGATGAAAGATTCCCGACTCATCCACCCCATCGCCAAATCGTATGCTATAAATTAAATCTAAAGCCAGAGTCACGGTCAAAGAAGTTAGAACCCTTTTACTCGCGCAGAAATTACAACTGCATATTGATATATAACAGAAGACGGTATTTCTCGAAACTTGAGAAACAGGTTAGAAAATGACCGAATCTTTATGATAAAGAAATTCAAATTTTTCATTTGCTATCACTCGCTTGTCCAACACTGAGAACAGACTACATGCACAGACACATAATTCGAAAACCATCCGCGTGTGATTCAGTTGAACATTAAATCTACATGCGCCGCAACACAACACTACACACATAAAATGCTCGCTTTTGTATGCTCACATGCGTCCACACGCGCGCGCGCGCGCGCACACACACACACACACACACACACACACACACACACACAGCCCTTCAATAACAGCCAATGGTATTTCCGAAGAACATATCCACAAACGTGATTAGTCATGTGTATCAAGAGAAAGCTAGATGTAACTGCTATTAAATGTTTATTGGAGACAATGAGACATTAATGATATTTTAAAGTAACCAAGCATTTAGGATCCCCAAAACAAACGAAGTCTTGCTGATTTTCCACACAGTTCATAGCATTTATTTTGGTAAATGACTTTCGTCTCTATGCTGAACTGTATGTTACAATAAACGTTCACAAAGTTGATCATACGTACTGAATCTGCACCTGCTGAACAGAGCTAAAATGGGAGGGAAATTTGAACGAGATCGGTTATTTTGTTGAAATTAGTTTCACGAGAAGAAGTGAAGTGGAGGATCCGCTTTAATTAATATGGTGGGAAAATATTCCTTCTCAGACTGAATTCCCCGAGCGCATTCTGGGAAAATATTAAACTTTCATGTGTTGAGGCAGCCACTGTTTGCACCAGTAGCTAAACAACAAAAACCAGCATCACAAAAGCCTAATCCTACTCATATCCGTGTTTCCGCGCTTTTCCATTCAACAAGCCTGCTTTGCGTAGAATGATACAGAAAAATCGCACTTCTAATGCGCTTATTTGCAATGCCTATGTCATTCTCCCAAAAGCCCGAGCCTAAACAAAATACTTTAAAAGCAATCGGACAGAAGTGTACTGGTGTATGGTAAAGGCCAATGCTCATATTTTTGGTAACAATGAATGGAAAGCCCCCCCCCCCAAAAAAAAAAAAATCATAAGACATCATGTCTTCGGAAGAGAGTGGCTCATTATCCTTTTATTGCCGAGAGTCCGTGCTCTTTTATTTTTTAGGATTTGCGCTGTGCAGGTTACTCGTGCCAACCAGTAAGTGAAGTTCCAGCTCATGTATCACATGAAAATTCTTGAGAACAGGAAATTGTTGCCTACTTGTTTTTAATAGTACAGTCACCATCACACAACTCTTACCAACTCTTCGGGCTGAAAAAGCTGTATCATGGAATCAGCAAATAGAGGCAACAACCAATAAAACCCAAGAAACAATTAAAATTCCAAGACGAAACAAACAAAATGTATTTGAAATGATATATTAAAAGTGCTTTTGAATTTTCTCTTTTTTTTCATTTTTCTTTTTCACTGATGATCGACTCCAAACACACTCATAACCAGGAAAAGTTTCAGGTGTATCCAGTCCTCAGAATGTCCGTGAGGTCAAGCTTGCCGCTGAGAAGCACGTCCGTAGCATCAATTTTAATTGGAAGGTCAACCAACAGTGATAATATTGTCATAGCGTTCAGACCGTTTCTTATTTTCTACCTTTATTTTTCTGTTTTCAATTCTCACTTCAATTTTAATTCTTGGAGAACATAGCTTCGACAACATATATCGCACTCATTATAATAAGCAAAAGGTTATATCAAAAAAATTATTAGTATAGAATCACAGAAAACCTGGTTTAGAACCAGTAATATACAAAACAGAGAAAGATACATAGACACAGGACATTTCTTTATAATTTTCTCGGAAACATTTTCCCGCTAGGTCTTGATTCTTTTTTACTGCGCATACGATGTTTTTTTCATTTTATTTGATTTTTTTTACAAAAAAAGAAAATAAAGACTAATATTTTACAAAATGGACAGTCGTTTTCTTGCAGATGAGAGTGGATTTACACAAGAGTAAGTCCATTCCTTAATTTCTGTACATAATGTATTCCATCTCCGATATCAGTCCCCACAAAAACAAAAAGGGGTTAAGTCCTTTCTTCTACGATGTTCCAAAAAAAAAACAAAAAAACAAGGTCCTATATATAGTCTTCTTATTCAGGCTGCATTTGGTCCTTTAACGTTCGCTGCGTATTTTCACCTTCTCGTTCGGATCATTGGATGGACATATAAGGCCAGTTGAAGCTGCTCCCGGATAACAACATATCCCTTATGAGGGTTTCAATAGGAGTTTTACCTACCAAGCGGACGAAGAACAGCTGCTCAATTACTGATGAAGAGACGGTGCGGAGAGAGGGCAGCCGCAGCAAAAGCTTGCCAAAGCGGCTTGGTTGGTTTGGGTATTGGCTCCTCACATATTCCTCTAGGGCGCACTGAGACTTCTCCTGTAGGCTTTCGATGTGAGCCGCATCTGATAGGCCGCAAGCGTCTGAGTACCCAAAACAGAACACAAAAGGATTCAATTATCATTTAGCATTCATATTATGGGTTAGTGTCAAACTGGAAACAACACACACACTACGAGGAATGCTCTAGACCGAGCAACGACTGTCAAGCACGAAAAATGAATAAACTATATCATTTGGACAGAATATGATAAAATATGCACTCGGTTTTGCAGACTTGAACTCGCAAAAGGTTTGTGAAGCCCCACAGCTAGTCCCTAAAGTTTAATGGTTGGTCGGCATTTCACTCTTTTCAGGGCCTACAGAAATCTGCAAATTTAGACAGCAGAATAAATTTGACCACAAAACTATAATAAACCGTCATTATTCCCGACGTGGATGTTCCTGGCAATTTATTTGGCCGATTTTCGAGGACGTGTCCTCCTTGGCTTGCCTCGAGATGCACAAACAAGGCCACTAGAAGGAATCACATTTTTCGATAAGACTTACGTCAACAGTAGAGCTACAGCACTTTAGGCTAATACAAATAGGCCATCGTGAGACATGCACTGCCTGCTTTGTTCATGGACAGTTTCTTTTGTTTTGTACCAATTGGGCAATGGAATCCATGATAGTAAATGAACGACCGCGAGGCACATCCTCCATCCTAATGTTTCCTTTAAGAGTGAAGGCTACTGCGGTAGTTGAAAGAATCCATGTCGTGAGTTAACTCCAATCAAAAACCCTTAGAAAAACACTAACATCCGGGCTATTTACTCCGATTTGCCTACATGGTTGAAACAGTGCTTCAGCTCACCTGTATGAGACTTTCCTCAGTGAATGAGAATTATCTTGATTATATCAGACAATGGTATCCAGACGGCTTTAGATTGATCTTTATAACCCGGAGCAATAATTCACTGCATGGTCAGACACAATAACCTTATGAACTTCTGAACTACGTTGCGGCCAAGCTAAGAACCCAGAATGATTTACAATGACCTTAAACTAAACAGGGTACGCCATGTTCATGCAAATCAGGTTGAATTAACAGAGATGTTCTCAAACGACAACGTAAAATAGAAATTCTGGCACATTTTAAATACAAATGAAAACCTAGATTTATTCATATTGAACAGCTCGTCAGGATATAACAATTAGCAAGAACATATTTGTGCGAATACTGAAAAATTATGATTTGGGTTCCTTGTGCACTAAAAGCGCTCCATACGATCGATATTTAAAATTAAATTGCATACACATAGCCATCAGACAAAAAGTTGATACAATAATTATACTAAAAAGCGTAAAATATATGAAAGTGAGTTGAAATGTTATAAATAGGACCTACTGAAGGACTTTATTTCTGCATATCATTCACTGTGTGGTTTGTCCCGTCGATAGTGCACTTTGGCACTTCGATAATGATGGAATAATTGATCTTGTTTCGCCAAGACTTATTATTGTACGTGCAATAGAATAAACATTTTATTAAATCAACTAATTGCGTTCTGAATCCGCTGTGTCAGAAATCACACCGTAAAAAATACGTCCTTCAGTAGAATGTTCAAAATGCATAATTTATAAAAAGGTTTGGGCATAAGTATCGCAAATCACTATTTAGTTGCTAACACATGGGGAAAATGTCGGTAAGTTTTAACGAAGGCTAAAAGAACAATGGCAAAAAATACGAAAGCATGAATATGGTAATACGCATGTCAAGGAAATACAAGCGCAGTTTTCATCCACTGATTGGTTAAAAAAAATCGGATTTAAATCGGAAAATATTTGAATGTATATTTTTCATACATAGTATTTCAATATGAACACGTCCAGCCCTCAATAATAATAATGATAATAAAAATAAAACTGAAAAAGCGACAGTAATGATCAAGAACTTGATAACAAGTTTACAGTCAGAAAAGAAAAAAAAAACATTGTCCTAATATCCTTCGGTGAGTCAATTGGAAAGACCTGGGCGAAGACCTGACCCTCACCACTCCCTCCCTGTGTTGTCCTCAATGTATATATACACGGACACACACGCAGATACACACAGACGAACACGCGCGCGCATACAGGTGCGCGCGCGCGCACACACACACGTTTATTCTAATATACCATTCTTCACCTAAGCACACTATGTGAAAAGGGTACGCCTCGTAAAATTAACCACGAGAAAATACAGAATAAAAAATCTTAGACGCAGAATAATAATAGTGAAATAAGGAAAAATTAATTAATAAAATAACAATTAATAGTTATTCCTCACCGGACAAAATTCTGCGTAAAACTTACTTAATCCGTGAGGTCAGTGAGTCTGGTCAATCAGGGCCACTAATTATGCTACACAATTCTGCACCCCAGAAACCCTCGAAAATGGCTGAAGTCATTCTCCACATTTCCCCTACATTCAACCGAATTTCAAAAAACTGCCAAGCAGTTTGGTAGGATCACAGATTGTAGCTCTTGCGGGGCTTCACCACGGCCTAGCGCGATCCCTCAGCGTCGATTCGATTTGTCATAAGATCTAAGATGCTCAGTCCATGCAATGTTGTGTTTATTTCTGAAACAACGAGCATGCCAGTAAACTTTGTCTCAAAAAGTAATGCACAATTCTAGCATTACCACGAGCTCAGTTAAAAGCTAATTTTACACAGACCGAATGTTTACAAAATTCAAGAATATATATATATATATATATATATATATATATAATTTTCCAAAGTTTTCATATCCGAATAATTTTCCTTCAAAAAGAAAATGCTAATAATCTACATACATATTAGAATATTTTTTTCCCCATTAAAATCCCAGTGGACCTTTTTGCCCAGCGTAATAGTCTATAATTTGAGATGGTCGAGAGTACCTCATCCAAAATACATATCAACACTCGAGATTAGTGAAAAATCACACCGCATAGGCTGCACAGTGGAACGTCAGCGACAACTTCCACCCTGTAAAAATATAATCTTTCCGGCCACACATTTTGTTTCCCAATCGTCAGGTTTTTTTTTTTTTTTAATTAGATTGGACACTTGTTGCATAGATCTCTATGCACGTAATAGTTAATTGAATTTTGCGGTGTATATAGTACACTTGCAATCATACACTTTTGTTAAGCTTATCATTTAGATAATAAGTACGAACTGGAGAACAATATTCAACTGTTCGATATAAAATATTCTTTTCCCAGAATACAACAACGCACGTGATCTTGAGTTCTGCACTCCTCCTCTGAAATCAGTAGGCCCCTTCTAAATTGGGCCTCGCCGACATCCAAACATCGCAAAAACTGGTTTGACAGTGTAACTGAATACCAAACAAAATTCAAAAAGCACTTCACTCATTGGTATCACTTCACTCGTTTGCCACCCCGCGAGAGCTGCTGCACTCACCTGACGTAAAGAGAACTATTGCTTTGATGCAGCTGTACTCGGCCGAATCGACGTGAAGGGCTTTGAGTTTCTCGACCTGTTCCTGGAAGATACGAATGTGATCCATGAAGGCCACGACCCGGTCTGCGGACATTGGAGAGGCGTGAAGGCCAGCTGCAGCGAGCAGAGGGGCCACGTGCAAGGGCATGGAGCACTGAGCCGCGTTAAGCACAAACAACTCGCTCCATGTCAGCCTGAGTAGTGACACCTGGTCTGTGATCTGGAGATCGGGGAAGAAAGGGATGTTCCTGGCCCATTCCACGGCGCTGAAGAGCAAGCGAGCAGCCAGTTCACATATGTTCTCGATGCCCATTATATTGTTGGGCTGCATGCACTGGCTCCCATATCTGGAGGTCGGGTAAGGCTCGGCCCGGAGTAACAACGATATGTATCCGGAGAGATAGCAATGACCGTTCAGAGGGTCCCCGTTCGTCAGCGCGTACTGGCCTGGGTTCGGCTGGGTTGGAGGCATTCGTCCTCGCTGAACCGCTGACAAAAAGAAAGAGAAGGAGAGGAAATGTGCATCCAGAGCTGATAAACATTTGAGTTTCTGTGCAGGCTGTATGTTCCGCATAAATTTTTCAACTGACATGTCTTGTGCTTATTTACTCCACGATCCCCATTACACAGTAATAAAAGGCATTCATTTGAACTGAAAATAATGTTATCTGTCCTCTGAAAAGACTGTGTGTGATGAATTCCATCTGCCAGCTTTTGTTATAAATTCTATTTGATGTCTCCACTATATCAGCCTGGCGTCTCTCTGATTCAGTCTTTATGTATTTGTATGCATACATGAGACAAACACACACACGCACTCTCTCTCTCTCGCACACACACACGCGCGCGCATGTTTGCTTCCCAAGAAGTGCGTTCAGTCCTGAGATAAAATCATAAACGAAACGATAAAATAACTCACGCTACGCGATGTTAGAGCAGAGACCAATTTAAATACACACTCTGCACAATGTACACCCTTGCAGTTCCTGAAACAAGATTCACTAACAACCCACAAGCACAATAATCCAGGCCATCCAGTTTGTTGTTCTAATTCGCATCCGAAATCAAAACACAATAATGACAAACTGAAGCAACACATTCCTGTTTTGTAACTGAAACCCGGTCAAGACCGCCACATGTAATAGGAATCTAAATAAGCTCTATAGTTGACACATCGACATGGGTATGGAATGAGTGACTGAAAGACAACATTTATGCTCTGCATCATAAATGATGGCTTTTGATCTAAATGTAATGCCTGCTCGAAGAGTGAGTACGGAAGAACTATTTGTTCTCAAATGCAATAATATATCCCATATAACGGTTTTTGTAAGCAATTACTGTTCCCTACTAAAATAAAATAAAAAAAACAACAGTGGCAAGTACTGGATGGCATGGCCCACAGTAACACAATGAATGCTAAAAAAATCATTCTCAAGTTCAACACCACATAACTTCCCTAAAATAGGCTACAAAAAGATACTACATTTCACTTGCGATCCTAGAGCGAAACTAAGGTGTAAAAAGTCGGAAATGTTGAATGCACAACATGCTTGCATAAAATGCTAGCTTTTGTATGTTCACATGCGTCCGCACGCACGCACACACACACACGAACACACACACACACACACACACACACACACATACAAATAAGAGATGATTAGGTACATATTCAAATTATTAATGCATTTTTGAATACCGTATTATGACCTACTCTACGTTTACAGAAAGAGAGAAAGCCATGTCGATCTGTTTTACAAAAAGAAGGACGAAAAAGGGTACCGCTTTGTTGTATGACTCGCTAGCCCTATACAAGCGACTAATTTTCACAACACACACACCAATACATGCGCGTTTCCTTTGTGCCCTGCCTACGCTCACCAACATACACACATGTACGCGCGCATGCATGGTTTAAGCACAAATATGTATGACCTTCATGGAAAATAACGTGCCGGTCTGTCTGTGGAAGTTGCGCGTGTGTATAGATTACATTAAAAAATATATTCACCTTCCCGCCGCATTCCCACTTTTAAGCACTTCTTCAATCGGCAGTATTGGCACTGATTACGATGGTGCTGATCGATAGGACAGTTCCTGTTGGCACGACACGTATACGTTAAGTTCCTCCGGACACTCCTCTTGAAAAAACTTTTGCATCCCTCGCAGGTGAACTGACCGTAGTGCTTGCCGCTGGATTTGTCTCCGCAAACGACACATTCAATGTGCTGTTGACTCTGTCCAGAATTTTGGCTCTGCCCCTTGTCGCCAGCAGTCCCCGGCGTTGAAGGGGGTCCTGGCTGACTGGGGGTTTGCGGAGTGTGAGGTGCTGCCGACGCCGCCTGCTGTTGATCCCGAGCCGGCTGTGCTGCTGGATTCGGGCCGCTCGGAGTTCCACCGGCCACGTCTTCCTGCGGATCTCGCCAGACGCTAACTACCATTGCCATATCTCGGGCCCGAAAAGTGCTATAAAGCGAACTAATCGCTGTGGTTCTTGCACGTTGAACAAGAGGTAATATTAGACACACGATTGTGCAAAGTCAAATCGAGGCAGGCGATCACATAGGAAAGTATGAGCATAGGACAATTAATACATTCAAAATACAAAGTGGCGAGCGAAAAAGACACCCGATCAGGATATGCAAGTATCGGGAGGCCAGTTCCAAGGTAAATTGCAGTCAGCCATTCAGGAACCCAATCTTGCCGAAAGAGCGCACGAAAGATAACAATTACAGTTTGGTTTAAAACAACCAGTAACGAGGCAGGACCGATTCGCCGAGACGAGAGAAATGAAAATGAAACGTTGAAAGAAAAAAAAAAACGATCCAAAGACTGGCGTGAAATAAATCCCTTTCTTTTCTTCTTGCTCCTCACTCCTGTCTTCACTGGTGAAAGAGAGGGGAAAAAACGAAGAGCGGAATTTTCTGTCTATATTTTCAAAATAAAACTCATCTGCACCAACAAAACGGCGTCGTCGAAGTGCCCCTGTAGTTTCACCTCTCCAGCGAGAACGGAGCGAAAGAGAAAAGATAAGAAGAAGAAAAAAAACAACTAATAGAATATGCAAGAAGGAGAGAACCAAAAATGAATGCGTTTAAACGGGAAGACCAGCAGAGCAATGTTTCCGAAACGGGGATCTGCGCGAATGTCTGTATATAGTGAACTTTGACACTACTATTGAAACTGACACGTTTCTATGGAGATCGCTGCGCCTTATATGGTGCTCGTGTCAAGGAGCCAAGAGAGGGGCTGCTGGCAACTGATAATCAAAGGCGACTGACTGGTCAGAGCCCTGCATTGAGGAGGGGGGGGGAGGGGGGGAGGGGGGGACCGGGGAGGGGGGAATGGAAGGCTAAGGTTAGCCAAGCCTCCTTCACTCCATTGGTTAGAGTCCTCATTCCTTGCTACCTACGGCTGGGGGTTCTGACAAGCACAATTTACATTGAGCTCGCCCTGCGCTCCTATTTACTTTGAAACCTGATTAGTATGGGTCGTCTATTGTCACAAAAGAGGAAGAAACCCTGGACAGAATTGCCTAAAAAGAGGGACACAGCTCGGTGCCCGTGAAATAAACAAACGTGCGCGACGAAAAGACTCGAGCCGAGTCCCTCAAAGTTTGCGACGGTTTGTTAGAAGCTTCTGTCTTAATTATAGCCTAAATGATAATGTGACTGGCACTATCCCTCGACTGGTCTGTAATTTGCAATATGTAGGAATTCGAGTTATCCTTCACGTGATCAGCACTTTTCACTGCGAGTAAAATGCACCTTGTTGATACAGAGAGGAACATGGCGCGGCGTAAATAAATTGCATTTATGTGAGAACATCTATATTGTAAAATGCGACCCCTTGAAACAGAACCAGCTTTCGTAACAGTGGGCGACTCTGATGACAACGAGACGGAAATTCGCCGCTCGCTAATATCGGAATCGATAACCCATCGCCAGAATTGCAGCGCGGATTCCACGCTACGTCGCAATTACTGCAGTAATACCAAAATTAAGTGAAGTTGTTCGAAAATTGCAAGGGAAATCCGACCGGCTACATCCAGGCAGATAAGCTTGCTCCATACATGCTTAAAATGTCTGGATCGGACTGCCATCTAGCGTACAGTAGACAATTTCAGGGGCACAGTGCAGCATCATATAGGCTAATTCAATCAAATACTCCTTCAAGAAATGTTATAATCATGCGTCGGCGACAGGCCTGTAGATTTTAATAAATACTTTTACGACTTTTTTTAAGCAGACCGCAATAAAGCAAAAGTCGCGTATTTGAAAACATAGCTATTTGCAAAATTGACCAGCCCTCCAACAATAACGTTCTTCCCCTGAGTGCTTGCGCGTTAGGATGTAGATATCAATAACCGACTTCGACATTCATTTATACCATTCTGCGAACACGTTTGCTTTTAAGCAAACTGTCAAAAGTGCGGCTGCGGTATTTTTCAGTTCCGTAGCACGTAATTGTTTCATAGCACGAACGCTTGCAGGTGTGAACGATTGGGGCTAGTGCGGGTTTAAAGTTAGTATGACTTCCTAAATGCAATGTACAAACAGCGAAGAGGCAGCGATACAATGGGATGCAAATGCTGAAGCGCTGCCCCTGTAAATGCAGTTCTGAGGGCATGTCTGTCTCTGACTATTCAGCCCAGGCGCTTTTCGCGTTCTGCTCCCCGCGGCTCTAAACGTTCTCTGGTCATGTCTTCAAATTCTTGAAAAGGTGAAACGAATAAGATTAAACCAGACAAAGGAAAAGTTCTGTAAGTGTATCATCAAGATTTTACTCCACCGATTGCGAAGAGAGCGCGAGTGAGAGAGGGTGAGGGACGAGCGAATGAGAGAAGAGGGAAGAAGCCTCGCACGGAAACAGCGAGGCAGAAGAGGGAAAGTGGACACTGGGATATTTAAAGAAGAAACAGCTATGAAAAGCGGCGATGTGTGAACGGAAACCCGAGATATCCGAATTTACCGCGTTTCCAGGTGGTAAGTAGACGATTTCATCGCACTACTCAATTCATAATCAGGCGTTATTGCCAAAAATAGATTGCCATACTACACTGCGCCCACAAACAAACCAGTAGCCTAATGCTGTTTTTCAGTGTATGTTCTACGGGCTATGGAAGCTACCCTGACTTGAAATTCTGCCAATTTTTTCTAAATACCGAATTAAGTTTCTCAAGGCGAGTTATGCATTTATGACCCACATATTCTGTTAGTGGGTTGTAACAGATGGGCTAGCATCTCCAGAAAAAGAAAAAAAAAAAACATACACACACACGGGTGGAATAAGTTTATCACCAGCTCGGGCATTTGTTGTTTAATAACACAATTAAGATGTCGATGACGGTCAATTTGTTTTTAGTGATTATGTCAACAGATAATAAGCACAGTTAGCCAACAAGATCGACTTGATCACTGAAAGGCAGACAAACACGGGAGACCAACTTGCGAGTCACTGGTAGTTTCGGTACCGAAGATGTTAATGTAGATAGACTTCACAGTGAGAAAACTGCACAGGGAACCTAGGCTTGAGGATATGCTACATGCAGTCTGTCGTATCTGCTGTTCAAGTTAAAGCGAGTTCAACAAGAAGAATAGTGATTTTCCTATCTTAGCTCGGCTTTCCAATGCGATTAATACTCACAGCCACAGAAAACTGCACACAGTCTTTCCCGTTACTAAATCTGCTTATATTCGCGAGGAAAACAGAAAGGCAAATGTGTGGGTTAAGTACTTAAAGTATGCGTCTTTCAAGTTCACAGGTTACAATGCCAATTGGAGCAACCAGGTTGCAATACTTGCGATTTTGTGAGGATCTTCTAATTATTGAACATTAATTTAGGCTATGTGTAAAATGTCTAAAACCAATGTCCAGTATTTGATGTCATTCCCTGCAATTTTACGACAAAAAAATGGCATCTTATCATCATTATCATCATTAAAATAAGCAGTTTTTTCGTGTAGATATGGCGGTTCGGACAATGTCGTAAAAATAAAATTAGATATTCTGAAAAAAACGCATTTGCAGGGGACGGGAAAAGTTGTTTAGTGCAACTTTGTTCCTATATGCATTTAACTGATGGCTATGTCATATCAAAACTATATTTTTCCAACTTTATATGTGCACAAATAACATTCGATATGTTATGATGTTGCTCCTTATGTTGCTCTGCTCAATCTCTCTTTCATGAAACATGTCAAATTCATGAATGATAGCCTACTAGTTGTAAAAAATGCTTTGAACTGAATCAAATCCGTACATTTCATTTCTTCCAAATATCGAGGCGTTACACTTCTATTGACTCCATAGACCTCATGATTCTAGATCAGTGGTTAAAAAAATAGCGTTGTATTGTTTTGCATTTAAAATAAGAACGCATTATGTTTACAGATCCTATCCTGCCAGCTTATTTTATATTTCATGGTTCACAAGGTTCATGCAACATTAAAATGTATCCATCAAATCAAAAGAGCATTAAAGTTCAAATTAAAATATGCTTTCACTGCTTTACGCTGTACTTTTAAGGCCTCTGTGGGGAGGCCACCTGTAAAAACAGGTCTTGTGTTTCTCTGCCATGAGAAAGGGTTACAAATTACCCAGACAACCAACCTCACGAGCAATGTTTTCACATTCCCGCGAATACGCTTGCGTCGGCTTTTGAAATGTGCGGGCAGTTAAACTTGGGGTTTTGTCGAAGCTTAAAAAAAAAAAAAACATTATCCCCGTCTTTTACTTAAGCCGCGATGTATCATGAAAACATATTTCCCTGAGAGCCTATTACTTAAATTCTGCACGTGAGGTCTGACTCATTCTAAGATCACATCATGAAGCAACGACTTTTACGTGGGAAGTATTTCAAAACGATCAAAGAGGAAACAATGGAAAACGGCAACAATCAAAATATAATTCAAATGAAACTCACAATTCTAGTTCGACTGACCTCAGAATGTAATATCCAAAAGTCGATATTAATAATCTGACAAATATATTTTCACTTAACATTTTTAAGATGAACTGATCATTTGATGAAAACTATTTCAATATTTTAATGAAATGGCACAGGAATTAGATTGCACTGAAGGGTAAAAATCCCAAATAGTCATTTAAACCATATTCACAACAGGCCTATTGGCTCCAAATGCATTTTGCAAGGTGTCCAATTGCTGGAGTGTTCAACTAAAATCAAACATAACGGACGCGCCATTTGATTTTTTCACCTCTGGTTAATTCACAATTCTCAGTGGTATGAAGATGGAGGAAAAAATAAGATAGCAGCAATTTCTGCTTTTGCTGCAAGCACATGTTGTACAAAACATGAATGCCTGAGCTGTAGGTTTTGTTGCCGCCACCACTGCTTTGAGATTCCGTAAGTTGAAAGAAAGGAGGTGGAGGCCTTTATCCAGTCTGATCCTCGGCTATTTCGGGGGCTCGGACTGGTGTGAAAGGGACTAGAAGGTCACTTTAAATCGCCTTTTATGTGCTGCCGTTTCCTCTGTGGGCCAGCACCTTTCAATAGACATAATCTAATCGCTCTTAATGGGTAGGGTTTTCTCCGAGAAATAGAGTAAATATTTTTAATCAAGTTCCAAATCACTTAATAAGCTATATACGCAAAAAATGCAGTACAGGCCACAGCAAAGTTAATATTCTTATTCGTGAATATATAATATACAATCATAATTTATTCAACTAAAATCAAGTTGAATGAACAACTGCACAAAGATAAGTGAACTCGAGCTTTCTTTGAAAATGCATGGAGTTTTACGTGAAATCAGCATTTGAAATTAAAGAAATGAGCCTTTTAGTAACACCTAGCCTACGTCGGAAAACTGATGCGTAGAAGAAAAGTTATTACTGCTTAAAATAAATAAGTTGACCAATTAATATCAGCCTATACGCATATAACTTCACAGCAACAGCATTTGGAAATTCTGACAGCAAGGTCACATTTTACTTTGGGTATGTAACCTTTATCAGTCTTGAGGTGCAACTCAACTTAGTGACTTCACTCTATGTGACTTCACTCTATTAGTCAACACCATGCAGTTGGAGGTAATTAAATAAATACAACATCAAATCCAGTAAATGCTTGAAAAAGAAGTACAGTCGGGATTAAAATCGGGCTGTACCCAGTTGGATCGAACAATTTGCAACATGGATTGGGCGCATTTCATTCATAGATGGCCCACAATCGGACACTTATCCGAAAAGTGCAAGTAATTCTTTTTCATGGTGGTATATGAATTTTTAAGTTCACCTATAAGCAACACCAAGCCGTTAGATTCTGTGGATATGCGCTTACTTAAGTTTCCAACAGAGAATGGAAAGATTACGGTCCAGTAAAACTTTAGTTAGAGGGACCGTCAGCTAATGACATGGATACTGGATTTATCGCTTACAAAACCATTATCTACATACAGCATTTGTGCTAATTAGTTTGGATTTTGATGGACATCATATCCACGAACACTTAAGGATCATCGGTTCAACGGTAGATGAATAATGAACTTTAACTGTTAATCAAATGGAAATTCGAAGACCTCTAGTTATGGTGACCTCTAGTCAGGTTTTGCAAGTAACTCACTTTAAATTAGATAGGTTAAACAAAGAAAAATAGATAGCAAATTAAAATGAAGAAATGTCATTAAAATAGATGCGTATTAACTATAAATACAGAACTACTGTATGGCATAGGTCCGAAATAAAAGGCGGTAAACGCGCCAAAAAAGAAAAAATAAATGTAGAAAATATGGCCAAAACTGGATCACGAAGCTTAAGCCTGGTGCAAGTGCAACTGACATTGATTTGGTGAGCAGGCTTTATATTAAAACGTAATTTGATAAATTTCCATGCTATACTATACCATATCTTGATACTAAAAAGAAACATTTCATGGTCTTGATTTGAAAATGGGGTATCTAACTGCCGGAAATCAGCTTGTTACTTAATCTATGGCAGTATACAGTAAAGTTTTGGACATGACCTTAATACATCAACTGTCGTGTGCGAACCACCAGCACATCCGCAAAGGCAGTAAGGCATTAACAGGCAACATGAGTAACTTAAAATCGAGTTTAATTTCCTTTTACACCGAATTTAAAAGCAATTCCATTGTAGTTAATTAATTGCCATGTAATTTCGAAGATGGAAAGTTTTGGGCGTTGTCGTGGGCGAATAAGCTATTCACAAAAAGAATCCAATCGAGATCACTTAAAACGCTTAAGAGTAGCCGTTTCATTAAATAAAGGTAATAAGCATTCATAACAAAACGATAGCTGTCAAATACCTTTATTTCAGGAAACGACGAGGCAAAGTTTAATTCTAGATCAATGCATGCAGCATGAAGAAGCTTTTTAAAATTATGCACGCGGATTACCTTAACCTCTGTTGGTCTGCTCTCAGGAAGACAGGCAAAGGACACGAGGCCGAAGCGCCTCACCTTCTTAGCATATTTACAATCCATGTTGAAGTAGTCGTTTTTTATTAAAATAACAGCTGAGACTTTTTTAATCTGGGTAACCACCCGACGGTTTAATTATGCCATACTCAACATTTAGGGTTGATTTACTTTCAGCAATTATAAATTAACAATAACAATAAAAAATCAACTTGCCAAACTATTTTTCAAAGAGAATGGTTGGACTACCTCCGCATAAGTGAAATAGGTTTCTTAAAGGCACACAGCAGACGTTTATTAGAATTCTCTCAAGTTTCTCTTGACTTTATTTCCTCCGAAATGAGGCCCAAAAGCCCATCAGCCGCAATATCCTTTTGATATCACGTTCACTTCAAATTGCACGTTAATGTTATCTCCGCCACTTCATATGGCATTTGTGTGATACATCAACACACAAATACGGAAAGTCGTTAAAAAAAAAAAAATAATAATTGTAGCTTACGAGAGTTGTGACATAGTTTTAGAGGTGAAAACTGTGACTTAAATGCAGTTATACTGCTTTATTCACAAACTTTTTTCAAAGATTCTGCATTGCATGGCTCGTTTTCACAGCTCCATGTTTCATGTATGTAATAAAATTAGTCTTTCGCCACAATACAAAATAACAGATAAGTGCACGTGTATATGTTTACTTGTGGAATGACTAAAAACATTCTCTCTTGATATTTATAATGCATTTGCTTTACGATTTAGGCACGTTCACATTCGCACACAGGTGTTTGCATACAGAGGTATGAGCACACTTTTTTTTTACACTGTTTTGCGTTTCTAAGGACATTTTGTGCACTGTAGTGGTGAAAGTGGGTGCAAGCACACCTTTTTTTCTTGCAGCAAGAAAACCTTCAGACACATCTAATAAGTAAAAATAAGATACTTCAAACTGTTCTGAACCGCTTACTAAAATGGACATATTGTGAGACCTGATTGTGCTGTGACAAGCTCTAGGTAGCTCAACTGCAAAATGACAACAGCTGTCATTTTGAAGTCTGGCTCAGGAGAACAGTTTTTGGATATTCTGGTGAGCTTCACCATGCATGCTAAAATCAAGCTATCATCAGTCAACCCGTGAGGGATAGAAAACAACTTCCTCCCACCTTCAGGTGCCCTTAGTAGCCCACATTTAGAAACTGCATCTCCGCTTTAATCTCAGTTACGGTCAGACCCCATAGAATGCTGCCAGAGCGGCATCTTCACTTCTCCGTTGTTGTGCATGGCGATCTACTCGTGCCTACAACCAATATCTCAGCAGCTATCAGAGTAAAAGGTCCATCTTAATTTTTTGTATCTCGTCTATTTTGTAAAACATGTTTAAACAAGTTCAGCTGACTGCAAATTTGTGGACTGAAAAACTGAGAGAAGGGGTGACACAAGCACTGCATTATAAACAACAAATAGGAGAAAGCTTTCAATTACACCAGTCTTTTCTGTAAGGGCTGACTTAACGAAACAGTCTTGCTTTTACCT
This sequence comes from Gymnothorax reevesii, assembly GCA_029721435.1. Taxonomy (NCBI): domain Eukaryota; kingdom Metazoa; phylum Chordata; class Actinopteri; order Anguilliformes; family Muraenidae; genus Gymnothorax; species Gymnothorax reevesii. Next base: position 30,304,821 of record CM056580.1, on the reverse strand, counting down.
TAAGGACATATCTGCTCACTAGGATTTCTGTCCCCTAAACAACACCCTCTGTTTTTTGAACATTACAGTAACACAATACTGCACTCAGTTGCTTTTACAAATCTATATTGGAAAAATGTCTGCCCTAAATTCACCTGGAGTACAGTACATTTCCATCCCCTGTGCACTCGTATAATAGCGGTGTGCTGATGTAACATAGAGCATTTTGCTGTGTGGCTTATTTTCCCTCTCTCATGAGATGCCCTCAATCAACATCAAAAAATGTGAATACTTTCATGTACATTTGTTTTAGTCTGTTTAGGTTTCGCAAGGAGAAAGAAAAATGTTCCCCCGAACCAAGCGACAGAAGGGATCAATTCTGTTTAGAGAGAAAACAAGTGGTGCCGGTGAATGATGCAAAATGTTAGGAAAGGACAAGCACGACTTGATGACTCCCTTGATGTGTCAAAGGGCTGCTCTTGAGCTGGCCATCCAAGACAGCTGCACCTTATCAGAACCTACTAGAGAGAGAGCAGGGTCACGTCCCTGAATCTGTGGCCTCTGATCTTCATGCTGACAGAGACAGGACCACCGCACCACCATGCTTTCCAAAATCAACTTAATTTGCCTGTCGAAAAATACAAGGGCATAGAGTGAAATTAAAAACTTGAGCATCGATTCATTCTTATAATAAATATGCCCAATGACGCATGGTCCGTGGTGGAAACTTTCGGTGATGTTCAAACAATCATTTACGTCGGAAGTTATGGATTATGACAGTAACATAAAACTAGGTCTAATATGTGGAATACAATTTACATGGGCCCTAAACATAATATACCAACCACCATGCGCACATCGTTTGTCCACAGCTGTCGCAGCAAATGCTGCCTGAAATGCCGAACCCGAGATTGCAATAAAAAAGGAATCGGGAAATAAACACCGCATATAATTTGTGTTGAGTAAAATGATCTTACATGAGCAGTTCCGAAGGGACACACGGAGGTCTGTTCCGACAGTTTTGGACACAAACCAGAAATAAGTTTGTCAACAATAGCATCACGATGCGCTGCGTATTAAGCTAAGGAATAGGAAACGGTTAATTAATTTTAGCACGGAGAATGCCGGAAATTTTCGACGAATCTTAACTAAGAGAACACGAGAAATATGTGCATAAGCTCCCTTATTAACGTCTAAACTTGCGAAAACAGTATCGTCGGTTTCATTATGTCATTAGCAACCGAGCAGAGCATCTAATACAGTTAAAAGCGCAAATAACGAAGTCCAATTGCAGTATAGCACATCTCACAGCAACGACAACTGACCAGCAATTCAGAAGTCTCAGTTACAAATGGTCCGGCCGATGAAGGGCAACCAGCCACTTCGCGCATAAAACGCCATCTTGCTTTTGAACTTTGACCTCAGTTATGTATTCACTCACCAACCCTCTTCATATTGTTATAGGAGCCTTCCATCCTAGCGTTTATGAATGTGAGGAGCTGCTTATTTATTAAAAACTGTTTTATAATTTTAAAATATGCCATATCGTGTGAGGGTCATTGAATATATATATATATATATATATATGCTTAATTTTTGGCAACATATCAGTCATTATATGCCTGACAAAAATCAGTGCAGGCTATTGTAATGTACGCTTTTCTGAAAAGGCTGTAAAACAATTTCTTGATTACAAGGGGGGAAATAATCAATTTGTTTGTGAGAGTGGCACAAGGATTGGCGATAAAATGGTAACTTAGTATTTTGTTTAGTGAAAGTGCACCATGGTGTTGTAGTGTTTTTGGATTATGGTGTTTAAAAATTGGCAAAATCTATGAGAAGTTTTTTTGAAACAGATTTATTCTCCTTTTCTCCTGTAAATCAGCGCACATACATGTTGCAGATGAAAGAGGGAACTGATTTTCTAAATTTTGATTATCCTACATCTGACACCTGGTAAAATGGTATAACGTATTATCACATTTGCCGCTGACTGACTTTTTATTTTCGTGCAGGGGATTTTTTTTTCAGAAGATGAAGGTCTTTTAAGGTGAGTTCAAGTGGCAATACGTGTTTGCCTTGTGCTCACATGTACATCGACTTTAGATAAAAACTTTGTCAAAAAAAAATAATGTGTCTCAACTGTCTGCTCTTTGGCTCAGTGACAAATCTGCCATCATCAGCATTATCATCCAGTCACATCCAGGAGCAGCCCGGTAAAGCTGAGGCCTTGAAATGTAAGGTCCACACTGCGAATATGTATTAGGCCCTTTTACTTTGAAAAAAAAATGCCCATGAAGCATTGGTGCATAGGGACCGTCGGCATGGTGGCATCAAATAGCTTGGCTGAAGTATATGGGCCCATAATACTTTTTTCAAGGACTGTTAACAAAAATGTTAAATATATTTTATTTCCATGTGCAATTCCTGACCTCATCTTGACCGCTGACCTATTGTCTTAGCTTCTGCCCGCGAGCTTAGGAGTGTCCTGTTTGATCTGTATTTGCGTCCTTCCAGTAAATCATTTTCACTGTTCTTGCTGGTTGCCAAATTAGCTTTGCAAGCATTGTTTTGCAGGAGTAGCACCTCACTCATGAGCAGCTGGAGCGGACAGACTTCAGTTCCTCATTGATCAGGGATTTTAGCGGGATGCACTAATAAATAAGATCATACCCCAGTCAGTAAGGCGAGGCTATGGCCATCTGATTTCAACGTCATGTTAAAAACTTGCAGGTTCTGGACCACGGGGATCACCTTTACAACGCAAACCTGCACAACAGCAGGACATGTGACGGGGGAAATCCTTGTTACTGTCTCTGCCAATGTCTGAAAGTTGTGTTCAGTACTCTTTTCCTTCATACAAATCAGCTGCAATTCACCTCGTCACGTGAGTCAAAGCCTATCAATGAGACTGCATTTTTTAATGGGATAATTAAGAGAGCTATCAAATGTTTTAACTTTTTAAAAAAGAAACCCGGAACAAGAGTTACGCAGTTTATTACACGCAGATGTAAAGAAAAAAGAAAGGAGGCGTTGCATGTACAGGAATAGGAATTTTTTTCAGACTGAACATAACTTTAGAATGTTTTATTTACCCACTGATCTTTCAGGTAAAAGATGGACATGTCTAGTTTTCAGTTGGTTTTTCAGTTTAAATTGATTGAACAAGTATGTCTTTATCTTTACTCCGATACTGAGTGGAAATGAAAATAAACAGTAATTATACTCAGATTCCTATATCCAACTTTTTTTACTTTCAGGTTTAGTTAACTTTTCTGTTCCTCTGATTTTGAATTCCAGGGCCCAGATTGCTATACAGGAGACCTTCAATTATGTTTTACTGTGTCTATTGCATTGTTTGTTATTCAGAATGCATCTCGGAACTACAACTGCTAATGCTCCAATAAAGCATTAAACTGCATGCACTGTTTTTATTTGACTCTTGTGTTGGTACTTGAGGTTTGATGATGTGCCTGTGTTATACAGTAAACCTAGCACTGAGAAGTACAGTATGTAATTTTTTGCTGCTAGAGGTCTCAATCAGATCAATGGTAAAAGATGTAGTTTGATGACATTGCAAAGTAGCTTGGGGTCATGGGAGTTATCATCTTCATTGTTGGCGATGAAAATTGATCTGACGAGACTCAGACAGAAGAAAAGAAGAGAGGTGAAATCTCACCCGTGGACGAGGTAATGTCATGAAGTTAAATTCTCATTATGTAATTTCATTCTAATGAAATAGCCGCAAGTAACGTAAGCTAATATTACTGCAACTCACCATTACGTACACGTGTGTCACCACATGCATCAGAGGCTGGCACGCGACATTTGCAATAGTAGCACATTGTTGTAACTTATATTGATATTGAAATCTCATATCAATATATCAGATCTTTACTGAATTACTATGCTGCAAAATGGCCTGTAAGTAAAGTAAATGGTAAATTATGCAGAGTCAGGAGAAGTTCAGTATCGCTGATACTGAGTAAAATTCTGGGATGTGTGATTTGCACCTACCCTGGGGTACATTCAACCATTCAGTTTTTGCTTTCAACTACATTATAACATAGCCGTGTGGCAAAACTGTTTTTATAAATGTAATGTTTAAATCATAACTTAGAGTTTATTTTACAATTAGGCAAAGTTTGAGCTTACACATAGCTATTGTTGAAGGACTAAGGGGAATATGATGTCATTGACTGGAAACCAAATGAATGGACTGTCGCCTTGATTAAAATGACAAATTTCTCTGGTCTTGGTCAATGTTGGTAACATTTTGAATGGTGTAAATGCACAACTCAACAAAATATACAATATGGATATATAAAATGGGCTTCGTTTTTCTGTTTGATATTTTTAATGCGGAAAAGTTACTTATTTATTCTTTAAAGGCCTGTGTTAACAGAGTACACGTGAAATAACCTAAATGGCAAACTATTTTAGATCCAGTTTCACTGGTAAGGAGGTTATTTAGGGTTTGAAAGAAGGATCGTAGTTCTGCTGTCCTCTGTGACTTCACCTCCTCTCTTGTCACCCCGCAGTATTCTTCACCTTAAAACAACAATGGCCTGGATTCAGTCAATGCACGTAATGATTCTAAAAATCAGAATGTAAACACAATTTCAAAATAGTTGGGACAAAGTGTAAATTGTGAATAAAATCAGAATGCAATGACTTTCAGATCACAAGAGCCAATACGTTATTTACAACAGAACATAGAAAACATTTCAAATGTTGAAACTGAGACATTTTACATTTTTATCCACAAAATGAGCTGATTTCAAATTTTCTGGCCGCAACAGGTCTCAAAAAAGGTGGGACACAAGCAAAATAGGTGCTGAAAAAGCAATTAATATATAAGAAAATCAGCTGAAAGAACATTTGGCAAGAAATTAAGTTAACCGGAATCAGGTTTGTAACATGGTTGGCTATAAAAGGGATGTCTTAGAGAGGCTGAGTCTCTCAGAAGTAAAGATGGCCAGAGGCTCTCCAACCTTGTGTAAAAAAATTGTGGAATACTTTAATAACAATGTTCCTCAATGTCAAATTGCAAAGGCTTTGAAGGTCTCATCATCCACAGTGCATAATATCATTAAAAGATTCAGAGAAATTGGAAAAATCTCTGTGCGTAAGGGACAAGGCTGAAGACCTTTACTGGATGCCAGTGATCTTTGGGCCCTCAGACTCCACTGCATCGCGCAACGGCATGATTCTGTCATTGATATTACTAAATGGGGCCAGGAATACTTCAAGAAACCACTGTCTCTAAACACAGTCCGCCGTGCCATCCACAGATGCCGCCTAAAACTCTATCATGCAAAAAGGAAGCCATTGTTGAGCATGATCCAGAAGCACCGCTGTGTTCTGTGGGCCAAGGCTCATTTAAAATGAACTGTAGCCAAGTGGCAAAGTGTCCTGTGGTCAGAAGAGTCCAAATTTGACATTCTTGTTGGAGATCACGGGTATCATGTCCTCCGGGCTAAAGAGGAGAAAGACCACCCCTCCTGTTATCAGCGTTCAGTTCAGAAGCCGGCATCTCTGATGGTATGGGGATGCATTAGTGCATATGGTGTGGGACACTTGCATGTTTTAAAAAGCACCATGAATGCTGAAAGGTCTATAAACTCAAGAAACTTGTCTCCTCAATGCCCAGACACCTCCACTCTGTGTTAAAAAAAGGGGGATGCTACACCATGGTAAACAGGCCCTGTCCCAAATTTTTGAGACCTGTAGCAGCCATCTAATTCGAAATGAGCTCATTTTGTGGATAAAAATGTAAAATTTCTCAGTTTCAACATTTGCTATGTTATCTCTGTTCTATTATGAATAAAATACTGGCAGGTGTGATTTGAAAGTCATAGCGTTTTGATTTTATTCACAATTTACACTTTGTCCCAACTATTTTGGAACTGGGGTTGTATAACTACTCTTTTCCTCAGGACTAAAGTGACAGTTTAATTTTAGTAATCACTGTGCTTGTTAAAAACTGAAGGGACAGATCCCTCCCAGTTATGCACCAGTCAAAGTTGAGAAGAAGCCCTGATTGGATCCAGGCCACAGTACAGGGGGTCCCTCCGTATCAGTGCGGCGCAATATTATCCTTTCTTCCAGCAAACTTTTTCTTCAAGGAACGTCCTGCTCAGTTTCTCGTACCTCCCCCAGGGCTGATGAAGAACAGAATGTCCTTGCCTCTTGATTCATTTTCTTAATTTGAGAGGAACGCACCTTATCCCACCCAGAGACTGTACAAAAAGCACTCCGGTCTGATAGAGGGGCTGTGTACTACGGATCAACGTATTGGCTTTGCTTTATAAAGCTCAACTTCACCACTCTTCCTTAACTTCTGATCTCTCCGTGCAAAATATTTTGGGAGCTTACAAATTTGTAATAGTTCAGAGCCAAATGTTGTTTGCAGGATAAGTAGATGCACTTAATTACTTTTCTTAAACTGTTAAGGGAAAATTTTAAAGGGCACTGTGAATGGTTCTATGAGGTCTCAGAACCAAAAGAAAGTGTTTGTTTGGACGTCAGTACTAGACCTTTACAGATCAGGGCCCTTAATTTGTGCAAATTTTAAATAAGCCCCTTCCCATCGTGTGCATTATAAACTGTTTATGAAAAGCATTCAGGGGAATTATCAGGATACATTACAAAGATTCATGCTTAACGATAGCTTCATGATAACGCTGAGTAAACTATTGATAATATTTGTGGAGAAAAGCTTTGGATTTCCTGTGAAATGAAGGCCAGATGTTCATGTTTGTTCATAATGCTGAACGGATCCTTCTAACCTATCATGTTCTGAGGCAGAAAGAGAGAATCACCCAACTTTGATACTCTGATGTACCTCTGTCACCATGTAACCTCTGTGGCTGTTCGACACCATGGTTACCACCATGTGACAACAGAGGAGGACTTGCAGGATTGGGAATGTGTCACTTGAGATGCATTTGTGTGTGTGTGTGTGCGTGTTTGTGTGTGTGTGTGTGTGTGTGTGTGTGAGTGTTTCACTTCTACCATAGCTGTGGCTCTGGTGAGGCTGCCTTGGTGGATCTCCGAGCTCGACTCCTGTGACCAGAGTCCTCTGGAGCTGAGGTTGGTGCAAGTATTTGGGCAAAACATTACACATTCCACAGCTCAGACTTCCCTCCCACCGCCCGTGTATCAGACAGAGGGGAGTAGGAATGTACCCATCATCCTTAAGTGCGCTTCTCCCGGGGAGGCTCCCAGAGATCTGTTTGCTTCCAAAACATTAGCTTTAGACAAATGCTAGCGTTACGGAGAGACTTTAATTTAATGCTCTGAAGAGCAAGGCTCTTTCGTTTCATTCGTTTCAAAGGGCCCCCCTTCCTGAGGAGGACAGCATTACGGAGCAGAGCACCAGCTCCCACCCCCCCCACCCTCTCCTCACCCCTCTCAGCTACAGGTTCAAATCTAGAATTTTTTTTTATAGGGAGTGATCTGCAGAATGAAAAATAGGCAATGAGGTGTTTACAGAATGGACCCGGCGTAGCATTACCAGAGACATTCCTCACTAACCACCTCCCAACCACCCCCCCCCCCCCCGCCCCCAAAAAGAAATGCTATCCAACTTTACAATCTACTACCACACCTCACTGAGTCCCACTGCCCGTGTCTGTACCACAAAACCAATTGCAGTCCTTGTTCAAGATGCAACCGCTTAGAAGGTAAGTGGCACCTCCCATTACGATAACAAGGGGAGTAATGGGCTTTCTGTCCTGTGGCTCTCCATTACTTATTCAAGACCTCCACCCCCCACCCCCTCCCTCCCCCTTGATCAGTGTTTAAGAGCAATGCGTCGCCCCGCCACAAGAGAATGTCAGCTCAACAGCCCCCTCGAGGAGGCGGATCCGGGAGTGAGAACGGGCTTCGCAGAGGAGGCCAGCTGAGATTGGGGATAGTTACCTGAATGTAGTTACCTTTTTTCCAGAGTGTTTTGTTAGATTACCTTTAAGGATTTTCAGGTGATAAAGGGGGCGGTAATGAGGGGGAGGGGTGTATATGGCCTACATGAATACAGTACATGAATAAATAATGAATGTTCCTATAAGCTTGCGTATTGTGCTGTTTTTTTTCCCCTCCTCTCAATGTTCAGGACTCCTCCCCTGTCTGCATTGCTTGCTGCTGATTGGTGTACAGCTTCTTCCTGTTAAAGGGCTTGTCCGCAGGTATTTTGGTTGCGGCAAACGTGTATGTCTTTGCCTTACGGGCTAACTGACATATCCACCCGCATGGTTAACACCATTTTAGGGATTCTTGCGCAAGTTGAGGGCTTCGTTTCGCACGTTGGGTGGGAGATGCATCACGGCCTGAATGGTGTGGTTTTCCACTGGTCATATTAAGTGGGGAGAACCACAGGTACACAGGCAGCTGAACAGAGCGTCATTACTGCAGTGAGTCAAGTGCCTACGGCAGGAACAGAGAGATCTTTTTCACTGATTTTTGTCCACCATTTTCTTCCTTTGCATTCATACATCTCGCCATCCTCCTCTCAGTACGCCTCTGTGTTCCTCCAGTTCCTCTTTCCTTTTTGCTCCACCCCTCGCTCACAGTACACTTCTGTCGTCAGGATGAGGGATCAAACACTCAAGCAGTTCCTTCCTCTTGTTCTTCTTAGTGTGGACACCAACTTCGAAGCGCTACTCCGCCGTTTTTACTTAACTTATCGCCACGAAACTTCACAAGCATATTTTAGATGTCAGCGCACAGAGAATACCTGAGCCCGATTCTGCAAATAGGACACAGGGCCTCCCTGTGGGGTCTGGCCAGAGCTGACCTGTTACACGCCATTGTCCCAGGACATGGTTCATTTGAACTTGTTTTGTTTAACCCTCTTTCTCCTTTCCTATCTGTCCGTCTCACGAGTCCTTGGGTCCGCGTTTATCACTATTAACCTTTTCAGTTCTAACATTAAAAGTATGTGGTGAGAAGGCTCTTCACGGCATATTCTAATGTCAGTAGAACCACCATTTGCGGTGACAGATATCAATGGATTTGTGGTCCACTGAGAATTTCAAAAAGGTAAAAAAAAAAAAGACATTTTTTAAGGGGTTACTACACACAACAAAACGAATAATCAGGATCGCTGTAGTTACTACTGAAGATCGAAATGGTACATCAAAAACTGAGTTTAACTCCGTTCCACAAATCAGGTGATGGAGCTGAGAAGACAGCACCACCGAAGAGCGCACCTTCTGCATTCTAATATATTCTTTTTTAACTTTCCCTTGTGATAATTGTATGAAACGAGTTGTTCTCCGCATCACCCGATTCCCCAGCGTTCTCACGGCGTTAGCGTAATGTTGTCTGCACGGTCCCCCGGGGCTCGCTCTCTCCCTGCCGGCTCGCTGATTCGCTGTGTAAAAGCGCCTCTGAATGATGGATTACTGTGTCATTGCTGCCTGCGAAGGATTAATTTGTTTCATTGATTTCTCTTTAGGCAGAACGCCAGAGTTTGTTGCTTCCCACCTAACCCAGAGAGTTCCAGCTGTAATAGACAGTAATAGTCTAAGACAAATCAAGCCGTTCTTGTAAAAATAGAACCAAATAACCCTGACTGGAGCTCCCCAGAAACGCTGGGAGATGCTCGCTGCATGCCCACCACAACAATGACATCAACGGGGGGCGGCGGGAAGGGGGATACACTTACAGACCCTAAGAGCTGAGAGAGATACTTACACACAAAGCAGTAAATACAGACACCGAGAGAAGGAGGGTAGAAAAGAGGGAGAGAAAGAGAGAGAGAGAAAGAGGAACTAGGATTAGGAGACACATACCCCCAGAGCTGTAAGTACAGGAAACTTTAATCTGCTCTTCAGCGCTCAGGATGGATGTGTAATGTCCAGCTGCCTGGCTGTTGTGTCATTTGTATTTGCCCTGTGGTAACAGCCTCTTTCGCCGCTGCTCCTCTCAGCCATTCTGGCTGTTTATTGGGTGGAGCGGAGAGGTGTTGCTGAATGTGAAGGTGGGTGGATGCACATACACTCCCATGTCTAACAAAACTTTATATTATGTGCATGCATCTGCGGCTATAACGTCAACCCAGTCCTCACTCTGATTTCACATGGCAGAGTATAATAAGATGCAGAACATCTGCGCTCAGACCTTTCTTTTACCCTTTCTGGTGGAACATAAAACAGAAATCCTCAATAATCCTGCAGCAGTTTGCATACATTATAATATGTAAAAGGGCTGATGAATGCTATGATGAGCAAGTATTGATGCAAAACATATTTTGTGCTGTTGACCTTAGGCCTGCGGGTTGGGCCTGATCTCTGGTTCAAGAAACTATCAATAGAACAGCGATTTCTCTCTTTTCTGAGTGATATGCATCTTTTTTCCTCACATATTTAAGGTCCAAAACTCACCATAAGACATAATGCCAGGTACAAATTTGTTTGAGCAACTGAGTGAATTTTTGAAGATCCCCAGCAGTACAAGGTACTATATTCAGTTACCCCCCCCCCCCCCCCCAGTATTCAGTATGGCTTTTGGACTACTAAGCTTCATGTACAGTAAGAAAATTGTGCGCCAATACAACACTACCTGCATAAGACGACCTGCTGTAAAGAAGCACCAATGCTATTTCAGGGTTTCATTTCACAATTTGTTCTATGCTTTTCCGTAAACATGCAAGCTTCCTCATCTGAAACAGAGTTCCGCACCCACCCTACAGACCATCTTTTCCCCTACTGACAAATAGTGCGGCCTTGTGTGGTTTAGTATTTTCCCTGCCTTGCTCAATGGTCTAATAAACAAACAATATAAGCCTGGTTGTTTTGAGTCTGCGACAAAAACTGAGAATGTTCTAATGTTATTTCTTTGAGGTCCCAAATTCATAAACCCCAAAGCAATTACAAATTTTCATTTAGAAGACAAGCTGCAGACAAAATAAAAGTAGGGTTTATTTTTTGATAGAGCCCCTTACAGGGACAATATTTAAACATTTTGGTTCTGATCATGTTATTGCAACATATAGCTAGTCATTGCCACTCAGCTATTGCCATTTACAATATTTGATTGATAAAAATTAAACAGACCTTATTTTATAAGAAAATGACCTTAATTCACCTGAAAACTTATAGAGCACTATTTATCTAAACTAAACAACAATTGAAAAAAACAATTCAACATTGAACTGAAATATCAAATAAGATTTAATTTTTTTTTCAACAATTTCAAAATTCTTGTACCAAAGTTTGTGATGCTGCCCTATCAGAGCTGCTGGGCCCAGTATACATTCTTGGTCTTTCAGGACATGCAGGTTAACTTGCTGGACCTCTGCAGCAAAGATGTTGTACGGCCTGCTGATGTTGTGTTGTTTGCCCACTTAAGGCTATTTTTTTGAGTTCCTGGCTGTTGCTATTGCAGGAAGGAATGGCTGGAGCACATGCTGCAGATGGAGGCATGGGTTTTGCCGTGATGTCATCACACAAGGCGGCTTGCTTCAAGCTTCATCCTGAGTGCGGCCACTGGCTTGCAGTTGAGTCCATAGACAACAGACTGTGGAAGCTGCCAATCACAGACAGTTCCCCCTTGCAGTCATCCAGTGGTTCTTCTAGGGTCTATGGAGGCTATTTTCGGCAATCTACTTGTGCTCAAAAGTTCTCTGAAAGAGAGGAAATAATTTCTGGCCTATAGTCCTGCTCTTTTCCAAAGAAAGATCTGATCTGACTGTTTTGTTCTGACCCACACAAGGGGAAAACTCATTTTCAAATTGAAGGCTGTACCTTCAGTGCTTTGCCAGTGATTTTTACCAGTTATCAAGCTTATTTGCTATGCATTTTTTTTAACACATTCACCGGGAAACAATATGTTCATCACCAGAACTTCAGCATCTTGGGTAACCATAACATATTTGTCTAGCTAGAGATCAGATTTAGACAGCCACAGCCCAGCTTTGGCCAGCTAAATACGTAAAAAATAAAAACAAAACAAAAGACAAATTGAACAATTTCAGGATCCCAGCTGTTCAAATGAAATTTCAGCACAGTGATTTTTGAACAGAATCCTTTCACTCAGTTTGTCTGCCCCTCTCTGGCAAGCCTGCTGTGACACCTTACATATACATATATGGGCCACAGCACTTGGAGATAAGGTAATCTTGTTCACGCTTTGGTTCTCTTGTAGAACAGGTATTCCACCCTTAGAGATGCTTATTTTCTAAAGTGTTCCCGGGGAAGTTCGTTATCAGGTAATTGTCCAGCTTGTGTGTTGTATTGAAAGGAATGAAGCCATTGGCTACAAACTGGCCTGACAGGATTTCTGAACCCTGGACAGAGTGGAGTAATATGTTCTTTGTGAATTCAAAATATTGACATATCTTTTTTTTTTTTTTTTAAATATTGAGCACAGTCTTTCCAATGATCAGTAATTGGAGTGATGAACGGAGCATTTTAACCAATAGGCTTGGGTCCTCCTTTAATAATTGTTCCTCTTTCTGACCATGAAGGTCCTGTATCTACAACAAGAACTGGAGTGTTGCATTGGTTATTGGAACAGCAGGTGCAATACAAAAAGGGGAGATAAAGCTCTTTTAATTCACTTACAAAGCAATCAGTCAAGCCACTATGTATTTACATTGTTCGTCAGAGGTATTATTCATGAGGTCCGCAGGCAGGTGTCTTTGCTTGTTGATGAGCTGTGCTGGTTCCCTTAAATATGGATTAGACTCCACGAGTGGGGATATATTCATTTAAAGCTTGTGCCTTTTGATAATACCTTGCCTCTCTTTGGCTAGATGTTATGACTCAGGAAACAGAATATCTAAATTTGGTCTCGCTATTTTTTTTTTACTGGTGGTAATCTTCACCTGTTCTTCTTCAGTGCCCCTTAGAAGGAGCGGCAGTCGCAGTATGTAACTTTTGACACCACTTTTACTTCACATGAGGAGAGAGGGGAGATTTTATCCACTCAAAAGTGCAGAGTTCCAATGTGGGAAAAACAGCGAAGCTATCAGATTTCATGAATTTAAAAGAACAATCATGTATAATTCAGATCAGAAATGAAAATTCCAGGGTTCAGAGAGTAAAAGTCCTACAATGACCTTGGTCCACTCATGAGCTCAGCCAGTTGATTTCAATAATCATTCCACATCAATCAGCAAACACACCTTAGTGGAGGAAAATCCTGGGCAGGATCTCTGAATCTCAGATTAGCATAATTAAAACTGAAAAACTGTCTTTTAAAAAATGTTTTCATTCATGTTTTTCAGCGTTTAATCAAATTTAATGTTTGGAAAGATATCCTTGCAAACACAAAACACACTTACAACGTTGCTGCAAAGCAGTAGCAATGTTAAAACATTAACAAAACATTCCAGTATCCCTCTGACGACATATTATTTTGGCGAGAATGCTATTTAAAAGGCCAGACTGAAAACGAAGGCTTACAAAAACCATTGAAAAATATACAAAAGCTATCTGGATCTTGTCTGCGTTCAACCCAACAATTCAAAAACAAAAATTGAGTCCAACGGCAAGGGCATGGTCAAACCCCCTTATGAGACAAACAAAACAAATTGGGCCTCTAATCTCAACAGCTGATTTGTGCAATACTGGTTCCACTAAAATTAAAATTTATTAACAGACTGAAAAATCAACCAATAAACAGCATATGGATAGCACAAGTTTCATACAAGGAAATTAACATTTGAGGATAAGGATTCAATCAATATTTACATAGTAAAAAATTCTGTCAGTATTCTCTTTCACTTTGAAGTGCTGGCAGCAATTGTTACATCAGCACAAGAAAGTGCAATAAAAAACACTGCGATGACAAAGATAAAGAATACCCCAGGCATATGGTAACAAAACTTACTGCAATCATGTATAAACATGTGTACACACTCATATAGCAGAGTTTTATGAATTTAGCCGATTACATCCCATTGTTGTCATCGAACAAATGAATGCTTGGCTGACCTTGCTTGTTGATGAATTTGGCTGGCCTGTGTCAAGGGTCAGGAGGGACCTATAAAATATTTGCTAGGCCAATCAATATCCATGACATGCAGACTAATACAGTATAATACTGCAGGGAAATTGACATACCCCCTGCAAAGCATCTGCTGCGGAGGATGCTCAGAGGTCATAGGTTAGAGGGCAGATTTCTGCTCCCTCCTCTTTGCATGTCTCCTTCATATGCCTGTTTGATCGCCGCAGAGGCAATTATAAAGGTATATTTCAGACAGGTCAAAGGGGAAGGTCAAAGAGCAAAAGCCTGAAACCAGTGGCAACAGTCAAAGGTTAGGATGGTTATTTCAGCGTTTAATGAAACAATTCAGCGAGGGCAGCGTTTTCTGATGGTCAGCATGCTATAGAAAGTTAATGATGATAATAATGAGGATGAAGATGATGATGATGATGATGATGATGATTATTATTATTAGTTGTGCATTGTGTGCCATTTCCTTCAGTAGCTTTAAATATACTGAAGGATGTAATAACGCCCCTCATTTCTGAGTAAAAATGTAAATAATGATATAATCTGTCATGTGACTTCAGTGTGTACCTCTTGCTTTGCTGGATGTGGCACCTGCTCTTAAGGACCATTGAATGTGAGGGAAACCATTAGCAAACACAAAAGGCCAAAATAAACTCTCTAGCTAACTGGAAGCCCTCAGATCCGCATCACCACCTGATCAGTCCTCACTATGGACTCCCTTAACGCTTTGTTAAGTTGGATGTACAATCATAAATGCATACGAATTATATGGAATTGAAATGTTCTTTGCTGGACATTCTAGTTATTACTGCTGTTACTATTGAGATTTCAAAGCTGCTGAAAAAAAGTTGTGGAATGCAAAAAAATTGGAAAAAAAAACTTAAAAACTACTCTTGAAACAGTTAAAAATAAGGAACAAAAGCAAGTTTCTTGATCCCAATCAGGAGCCCTCAGTCAGTCTAGTCTGTGCTTCTACTGTAATGCTCCTGTTGAGCCTGCATTCAATGTCTCAAGAGTATGTCCCCTCCATGGAGCTATGCCTCAGCATCACCACTTGGAACAGATTTTCTGATTGATCAAAGCTATACACAATGTCATAATTTTGGAATGGGAGGAGGGTTGTACCATTGTACATGAAAACATGTGTACCTACCCTCTGGGGTCTTTGTCCCTGTTACCTGAGAATAATAGTATTGTATGACTGTCTTTTTGCAATGGAAACACTTCAGGATCATAAAGTGAAAGAAAGGACTTATTTCATGCTTAAATTTCAGATTATATAATACTCATCCAGTTGCCATGCTGGCCTGACCAATTTTGATCAACATCATTCAGGCATCTAACCCATAATTACAATGATCAATTGTCTGAACAGTGGAACCCTATAGATTGCAGAATGGCAACGATCACTAGTTTTTCCCCAGCTCTTTCTAATCTAGGTTAGGGGAGTTTGCACATCATCTGAAGGCAGTTAGCTAAAAAAGACCTTGCTAACATTTAAAAAAAATTTTTTTTAGCTCCCACTTCATTTCCAATGTAAAATGTTCTGAGTTGTATACTTTGTGGATACACCTGTCAGTGCTAAGTTGCACTGATGCATTAAACCATCGTCCTAGTGAGTTATAACCATACCTCCCAAGTTTGAAGGAACCCAATGCTGGTCCAGGTCTCTAAAGTGCCAGCCAATCAGCGCGCGTCACAATTTCATGGCTGTGCCGTGAACGATTCCGGGCAGGAAGTTAGATTTCAGTAGTGAAGTTTTGTCTTTTCCAGACTCATTTTTCGGAGCGAGAGGGAGTTACGATGAATGGTTGGTGCCAACGAATCTTTAATATGTCGTTGTTACGCCGATACCAGACAAAGGTAAAACAAAGGAAAATTTTGACGCTAGCAGCGGTAGAAGACAAGTGGTGTCTGGCGATTTCCATTTTTGCAGGTTTTGTCAATGGCACGACATGTGACTCCGCTGGGCCAGTAACTGTCAGAATATTAAAACAAGCCCTTGGAAGCACACGAATGGGGCTAATATAACAGTGTAAATTCAATCCGAACACCGCAAAACTTCCTAGCTAATCATTTATTTACTTTTGCATACACATTCTTATTCCTTCTGCTGCTTTTCCACCTAATGCGAAAGGATAGTTTCGCGCGATAGATCGCATTCAAAGTCGATGCAAAGACGCGCGTGTATTCGCATCTTTGCAAATGTAATCTGTAGCACGAATAATCCGTTTCGCGTTCGGTGGAAAAGCGGATTAGACTAATTGAGGACTTCGACACAATTTCGTGACTTTTCAGCAACTTGTAGGATAAGATCAAAAAATGTTCGCTTATTTGCTGTTATTTCGTATTTGAATGACAGCAATGTACAAGCACACATTAGATTGCTCACTTCCTGAAGCATCACAACTATAACTCCTCCCCTCCACTGTCAGACCAATACACACGCCAGAGTCGCCACACCCCCTCCTCAACATGCTGCACGACTACTCGGACTGTTGGGGCGGGGTGTTAATCAAAACAAACCGATCACGTCTTGAGCTCCTAACGGGCTGCTGGCCTCTGATTGGCCTGGCCTGTCTCGCTGACTTGAAAAAATAGGTCAGACAGGCGATCCAGCCGGACCGGACCGGCCTGACAGTTGATTGGATCTGGCCGACGACCGATCTAAAAAAAAAGGACTTGCAGGCCAGGGACAGACCGGAGCTTCGGGAATTTCCCGGTTCTCCCGATGTACAGTCCAGGCCGGAATAGAACATAAATCCCTCAAGGCGCAAATTGCGGTGTTTTTCACTTGCTTGCGGGTCCGCGGGTTTTGCTATTCAAATGCGGATCGGATCCGCCAAATGCGGTTCACTTGGGAGTTTAAGAAGGGCCAATTCTGATTATTGATGTAGCTATCAAACCTGTGATTTCTGCAATGACTTAAGGCAAAAGGTTATTGACAAGCACTGCTCATATTCACTGACTGATAACCAAAACAAGATGTTACGTAAGTGTAATTAGCACGTTACTAAGAATGTTAGGGAATGCACTGCACAAAATATTTCCTCACAATGAACTAGGACCCCGTCTGGAATGTTCCACCAGATTCAAGATTCAGTTCAATTCGACATATTCAGTGATTTAATCCTCAATTGCTTTTGATTATAAGCCATAGTTGCTATCTGAACAATATAATATTCAGCTGGTAAAATTCCAATCACGCATTTGTAATCTTATTTGAAAAGGGTAAGGAGGGGACTGTCTTGCATCTACATAGCAATCGACAAAGTTGATTTCCCCTACAGTACATAACGGGACATTCAGCTTCCCTTCCTATGGGAGCAGAGAACTGTCTGGACAGGATAGTCGGTCGCTGAGCACCTGGGCGTCTCAGGCCTGCTCCAGAAAATGGCTGCGTCTGGTGCCAAAATGGAAACACGATCTACTGGCCGCATTTTAACCTAAGCCTTAAAGGAATATTTTCCTTCACTTGTAATGAATTTTAGTCTCAATCCTCCTACACACTTGTAATGTTACTCTATATTTCTTTCATGGGAAGATCAAAAGACAGTACTTAGCCACACTATGGGAGGGGGGATATAAGCTCACTCACCTTTTACACTTGTTTAGTTAGTCTTGATGGTTCATTTTGAGCGATATCTAATATATGCCAGGATTTCATCGCTGTTACTAAAATGGCAAGTATCCAGATCACTTGACAACATGATAACAAGTCTGCATATCCCTAAAGTCTCAATACATAAGTCTAATATCGTAAAGAATCACAATATCCGATTAGGGACACAATTGATTCGACATATTTCATTGGTAATCCAAATAAAATAATCCAAACGGGTGAGATGAATGGGCAAAGATTCAGCTGAAAGAAATCCATAAGTTGATTCTATTTCAACAGCTTTCATTGCATCTAAGCCCACTCAACAGTCAGGCAATTGATTAATGGAGTCAATATATGTGTATCACCATCGCTGAGAGAGCAGTGGCCAGCGCATTTGGAGAGGCCAGACCTACTCTCTGGAGGAACCAATACTGTACCGAGGAGGCTAATAAAGACATTATCTGTCCCGGAAAAAAACATGATCAAATCCTTAAATGCTGTTCTTAACTACTTTTACCTGCCGTTAACAATTAGAAAAATTACCATTGTATAAAGAGGAGTCATGAACAATTGGGCCCTGCAGTGTTTTTAATGTGATTTAGATTAAATTCATCGTGTTTTTTTTTTTTGGGGGGGGGGGGGGGGGTGAGCAGGTGGGCAGGCTGCATGGGTGCAGGTTTTCTTTCTGGATTATCAGCAAATGCACTCATGTTGTAATGCCTAATGCCTGAATTCATATTTTGTAGATTCCTTTCTTTCAGGTTGTCCATCACCCCACAGATAACAATCCTTTTCATGGCGGCTGACAAGCCGTTTATCTGAATATGAGTGTGTGCTGTACTGTAGGGCTGGATCTGCCACTGCTCTCTAGATTTCCATTATTCAGAACCAGGATGCTGCTCTTGTTTGCAGTCACAGGAGAAATATTTATGCCATTACGACCATATGTCAAACCAACAGATTTCCCTACAGTAAAATATGATCTTATCAATAAACAAGTCAATAGTACAAGTCAGTCGTTGTGCAATTATTATGGCTGCTTGGATCAATATACCAGTCAATCAAGGACTTTAAAAATCTTTCTTCATCATGTAATATTTTCTTCTATTCTGTATTTAATATTCTTACCCTCTTTTGCTGTTAAAAAGTGACCTAATTAGGACCTCTGTACACTTTTTGCCTATTCTTCAAATTGCAGCAATCACTGGGTGGCAATCAATAAACGATGAAAGTAAAGTGGCCTGTAAAGTAACTGTGTTAAATATCGCGACACAAAATAAGTGTGTACCAATGCATTGTTTCTATTCATACACTTACAACTTCAGGAGAAATAAAAATTCCTTTATCTACAATTTATTTTGACATCTTCAAGAGAGGTTTTGATGTCATAGTAAAATTTTAATTTCAGAAAAAATATTAAAAGGAAAAAAAAACATTAGAACTGGTAAATAATTTCACTTTTCTGCACAATTATTAAGGACAAAAGGTTGCCCATGAATACCTGTATGATAAACACAGATAGTGAGTAATAATGATTCCTTCTGCAATTGCCAACCCGGTTGTTGTAAACTATTGTATACAGTAAGCACCTGAACAATCAAGAAACACTCACTCAGAGTAGAACTGATCAATATGTCAAATAAAACACAATTCACTCAGCGTAAAACTGATGACACAAATAAAATATAAACTAACCGAAAACAAAAAAAGACAATTCAATCATTCAGTCAAAAGCAATCAACTGAGTGCAATGCGAGCTGGGGAATTCTGTGCTGTAAATGCTCAAAGATCAGCTGAATTTATCGGAATCAATTGATTGAAGAATTTGCACATAATCTTCATTTTATACTCTAAACATCAAAAATTACTGTCAGGCTGGTGCATTAACAGCAAAGATAGGCATAGAGCGGCTACAATCATGCTGCGTACAAAAAAAACCAAGTTTCTGAGCAGCAACAATCAGTGAAAATTTGAAGTCATATTTCAAAGAAATAACAGAGGAAAAAATATGGAAACTGAAAACTAAAAACACACACACATATGGACACAGATGGACATGAGTGTTAGTGTCCACACATGTACCTTTAAAGAGGCAGCTGAACTCAAGATTGTATTTCAGTCGCTAGGCATCCCAGGAGAATAATGTCTGCCAATAACACTTAAAAGACCGAGCAGTAACAGTTAGAACTTTTACTACAGTTTGTCACTCATATAATTTCTCACAAGGATTGTGATTACAAATCGAGTGATTGACTAACTAGACAGTCTTCCGTGAGAATTATGGAGGCAGCCAACCTTTTCCTGTGCAGCAGATTCTCTGGGACAGTATTATATCTTATTCACCAGCACTAAATCAAAGCTCACATCACACAGGCAAGAGCTAACGAATACCCTCTGCTTTCATCATAAATCTGTCAAAAATTAAATCTGCACAGGAGCCAGTTACAGTCAGGGGTGGAGATCAATATGCCCATTAAGGCGGCAATTGATATACTGCAGGTGGGTTTGGTGCGGCTGCAGGTATGAGGGAGTGCATGCGATTCTGCGATGTTAGGCTGCTTAATCGATCCCTTTACGTGAGATCGATCGGAGGACGGAAAGGCTCGCGGCGCTCCGATGTTTAGATCCTGGCTGGGAGAAGACCGGAACTTGGTTTGACCTGGCCAAATCCATAAGGACAAATGCAATTGCAAATAATTGATGGGGAGGTTACCAGTGACAAGATGTAGCTCAAGTTCAGCATCCAGTAGAATAACTCTGGCTACTCTTGAGATTAAAGCCCTCTCATGTCACTGGACTTTAGTAAATATTTCCATTTAAAGCACAGCTAGGTATTGGGACAGATCTGGATGTAATTCTCGTCCTATTAGCTCTGGACTCTAACACCAGGGATTTGGAAACAATGGAAATTAAGTTAAAATAATGGCAGTGAGCTTAATTTTACAGGTCTATCCATCAACATTTTGAACTGGGAATTACAGGCCTGCGTGAAGTGTTACTGTCTATATGCAAATTTTATCAACAATTAAAAAATGGGAAGAGGATTAAAAAAAACCTATGAAGACCAGGTTACATTTGTCTGAATTAACCCCACAATGAGCAAACCGCTGGGGGGATTACATTGTATCTTGCTCAGGCCCATGACCGACATTTAGATGCCTTAAATCTCCAGCTACCAAAGCCACTGAGGACAGTCATTTGTATGCAAGTGTGTGTGAGTGGAACTTTCATCTATAGTCATACTGAGTGCTAAGAGCTAGAGGTGTTTAACATCAAGAACAATCTAAAAGCCTTAGAAAACTGTCATGTTCCTGTGTAGCTCTCCAGGGGAAATAAGTAGCAGAGTTGTTTTTATTGTAATCATTCCACTTGCTGGAAAAAAAAAAACCCCGTCCTTCATGTATTGATCTCTGAAGCAAATCAATTTCTCCCACGCAGAAGAGCAAAGCGGCACACGCTAGGGAACGGCTGTAATACCGATCTGGGGAATGCCTCACCATGAAATTCCTTCCAAGAGTTTGGCATCTTTGGACTAGCGAAAGCGGAAAATACATAGAACACGTGTCCGCAGAGCACAAGCGACTGCCCGTTAGAAAAGCAAACAGTTCACCGCGTTAGAGAGAGCCGCTCCCAGGTCAATGAATCCATGACCAGGTCAAATTACAGTATTGATTTGTCTTTTCACCAAGGGGAGGAATCAAATGTGTGAATGTCGTCTTGAGGGGTTGGGAAGAGGAGGTTCAAGTGCTCAGAGGCAGCCGGGGAGGGGGTGAAGGTTACCGTTTTTGGGCTTTGGCTGTGGCTGCGCGCTTGTGTGACAGCACTGGGTCAGCTGACATGGACACATCCTTCCAAGCTGTTCCGGAAGAGAAAGTAGCTTGTTTGTGAACTGGGCGAGCAGGGTTTTGTGGGGGTACTTGAGCTCCAGGTTGGGAGGGAGTGGAGGTGGGCCGGGGTCGGGGGCGGGGTTGGGGGTGGGGGTGAGGGTCTGGGTCCATGGGGGACTGGTGTTGGGAGCTCCTGGGGCCTGCGGGCCTGTGGCTGGGCCCAGGAGAGAGCACACGGGAGGTCAGGCTTCCTGGGACAGGTCTGTGTCTGGGCCCTCTGGAACTGGAGGTCTTACGAGTGTCACTGCCTCTTTCACACATCAGTGATTTCCCGCTCGATACCTGGGGGACAAACACACACGCACAAACGTGAAGACACGCATGAATGAATGAGCACACACAAATACATGCACAAGCACACACTCTTGCATATTTGTGAAATCATGAATACATGCACTGACGGTACATGCATTTAGAAAAAACAAATACAACAACATGCCGTCGCACCATTTAATTTGATAAATCTTGTCCTTTTCTGCTGTAATTGGACTGGACAAGAAAGTCCAGAGTCAAAAGCTTTCTTTCTAAATCAACGTCGCCTATGCATTAAATTTATCAATAAATTATATATCAGCCCGGTACTCCACATATTCTAAACTTGGAAGAAGCTAATGGAATCAAAATAATCAGAAACACTGCAATAGTACAGGCAAATGAAGGCCCAACGAGCCTCCAACACCATCATGGGCTGAGAGCTCACCTGCTCATGGCTGTGTCCGTGCTGTGTCAGAGGTCTAGATCCATGTTGTGCTGAGGAACTGGATCCACGCTGCGCCATGGGGCTGGATTCACACTGTGTTGAGAGGCTGGATTCACACCGCGTTGGGGGGCTGGATTCACACTGCGTTGGGGGGCTGGATTCACACTGCTTTGGGGGGCTGGATTCACACTGCGTTGGGGGGCTGGATTCACCCTGTGCTGGGTGGTTGGACCCTAATTGTGTTGGTGAATTGAATTGGTGCTGTGTTGGGAGACTGGATATGGGTTGGGTCGACGAGCTGGATCCAGACTTCGTAAAGGGGCTGTGTTTTGTTGAAGGACTGATTCCGTATTGTGTTTGGGGACTAGATCCATACTGTGGGGGGGGACTGGATCCATATGGTGAGGAAGGGCTGGATGGATGCTGAGAAGGGGGACTGGATCCATTGTGTGTGGGGGGACTGGATCCAAACAATGCAGAGGGACTGGACCCATTCTCTTTAGGGGTACTGGGTGTGTACTGAGTGGGCTTTGTGGCCAGTGGCTGCGGCAGGCTGCTGGGTCTCGGTGCCTCCTGCCCGCTTGAGAGGGACGGTTGCCGAGGAGAGAGGGGCGGAGTCAGACAGCGGCCCGCTCGGCCGGCACTGAAACCCGTTCCCATGGGAGCAGCGGCCCCGCCGTCGTCCGCTCGCCGGGTGATTGATGAGCGCCCATTTCCTGGCGGCTCCCGCTCGCTCGTGTCATCCGCACGGCCCGCTCCGAGGAGATGTGTTTTCCCCATGTCCTCAGACAGAGCGTTCCCGGACCGGCATCTGCCAGTGACCTCGCTGCGGTTCACCAGACCCCCCGGCTCTTCGCTTGCTGAGGAGGCCTGGCGGCGGGACACAGACCGTGTGCTATATGCATTACCGCCTCCCTCCCCCAAAACAAGACCGCCTGAAGAACATACCCAGCCCCATAAAACCCCATACTACACACCCCCCAGTCCTACACCTCCATCTATACCACAGGTCCCCATAAGCCCTGGGGTGCATTTCCCATAGCATAGTTGCTAACTAAGATAGCAACCTACATAGTTCGACCATTCACAGTCTCTGGTTCCAACTATACATGTTAGCATCTGTGCTTTCGGGAAAAGCACCACTGGTTGAGCTTCCATATATCAACCATATAACCCAATGTCTACATTCAACAATGTCTGAACTTCAGCTTCCACCTCACATCACAAACTGCCCTGGGGTGTGTTTCCCCAAAGCATAGTTGCGGACTAAGTTAGCAACTTAGGTAGTTTGTCCATTCACCGTCAGGGATTCCAACTATGTAAGTTAGCATCTGTGATTATGGGAAATGTACCCCTTACAAATACCTGCCCACATCAGTATCGTCTAAAACAATCTATCCCCCCACCCCCCCATTAGCCTCAGCCTCTAGATTCTTATGTCAGTGTGACACTCCAGTAGCATACGAGCAGAAAGAAACCTTCACATGGGATTATTCCCGGCCTGCCATAGGTCAGACTCGACCAATGGAATGCATGAGATTTGGCCTTGAGGCGCACCGTTTGTGTCCCATAAGCCACCCTGTGCGGCCCCCAGTCTCAGTAAGAGAAGTGGGGAGGGCGTGAGGTGGCGAACGATGACATGTTAACCTTTCTAAAAGCAGCCTGCAGTGGCTCTAATTGGCTTTATTGGGGGTTTTAAATCTAATTCCACCTCATCGAACCCCGCAGGCCGAGATTCAATATGGTACCGAATGTGCAAATTTCCATTTGTGCGTCACTGTAGTAACAACGCCTACAAGCAAACAAGCGCGGAGTCGCGTTCGGATTTCGTCTGCGTTCGGCATACACCGCTCTCGCCGAAAGCCATAGAGACGCGATCAATAAAGATTCAGCAGAGCTGGGGGGGTTTGGGGGGGGGGGGGGTGGTTGTAAGAATACAGTGTGAAACTGCACCACAACATTTGACCCCATTTAAAAACTTGATACCAATTAAGCAGGATTTTTCATGTAAATAATTCAGCAGTCTCTCCCGCTCTCTCTCTCTCTCTCTGGAAACAGACTGCTTAATGAATCCTTTCGCTTGTGAAAGTGGAGCAGAAGGTTGGCCCATTTTCCATTAGATATCTTATTCATTATTTTCTTTATTTGTTCTTGTGTGTATCTTTTTTCCTCTTTATTGTAATGGCTTATTTTGAGACCTCAGATGCGTCGAGGCGAAGGGAAAAACACAGAGGAGAAAAGGGGGAGGAACTCTCCTGCGAGCTGCACCCCTCCCCAGTCGCCCTGCACCTCCCACTGCACACGTGCAGAAGCGCAGAGGTGCTCAGGCCCCGTGAATGAGGCAGGGGCACAGTGTGGTAAATGCACAGATGCAGTGCCAGTGCGCTGGGTCTGAGAGTTTGATGAGAGGACGGATGTGCGTGTGTTTGTGTTAGTGGGCGCATGACCGTGTGTGACTCCAGGGTCACCCCGGCGTCCGGGGTCACCCTGAAGAAGAACAGGACGCCGTCGCTATTTTTCTTTGAGAAGGATTACGGCTCAGAATGGGAGATGAGGGAGAGCGCAGGAGAGGGATAGAGAGATTGAGAGAGAGAGAGAGTGAGATAACAAGTGCTTGACTGAACGTGTGTCTCACTTGCTTGCTGTTTTCTCTTGGTTGGAGCTCCATTGGCTCGGGATGGTTGCTGTCTTCTTTGAAGAGAGCTCCAGTTTCTGTGAAATGAGATTCCCGATTCCCCCTGCGCCTTTCTGCAATGGCAGGGAAAACACTCATCAGCAGCTGCACTCTGCTTTCATGAGTTACCCACAGTGTGAGTGTCTCACTGTCTCTACACACACACACACACACACACACAGACACACACACATAGGGAGCTAATTACCACCAATTGGCCACCGTCACGTTAGCACAAGCCTGCAGAAGCAGGCGTGCTAAAACTGGTCAAGGGACACCGCTGGGTCAGCAGCGATATATAACCAAAACCTGTCCAAAAATGAAAACTGAAATCCAACAGGGGAGCCCCTTCTCCCCAGAAGTAAATGAATGAGATTAGGAAAGTAAGTAGTAATGTAAGCTACAACCACATTGGCTCTCACATCTCACGGAAATTAGATGTGAATATTTAAACGTTTGACCTGGGTGGGTGGCCACAGGCCTCGGCCCGCGCAGCTCCTGCTGACACGTGTTCCCCTGGGATCAGGCCCAGATCACGTCTTCGAGACCCTCGCCCTGCCCCCTCCCCCCCACCTCCGCCCCTGCTGCTTTTGGAAGACAGCAGAGCTCGACGGAAGGGTTGCCAAGTCAGTCGACACTTTTAAGCGAAGATTAAAGGTTTTTCCTTTTAATCAGGCACTTGGCAGAGAAGTCAGTGTCTCACCCCATTGCTACCAAGATCAATTTTTAATGCTGCGGAGCAGCCAGAAGCCAGCTGATTGGCAACACAGGCACCATTTACAAAGAACCTATTTATACATATTCCACAGACTTATACAAGGGCTAGGACTGACGGCCCTCAAGGAATGATAAATGCGAACTACTGAGTTTTTGAACAACATGATCTTTGCAAGTTCTAAGAATCGATGTGTGGTTGCATGCGCATGGTCTTTGCAGTCATCTGCCATTTTGTGTCTGACTGGAGAGCCTTTTGGCCTGAACTGTGCTCATAAGCCTCTTTACGCTATTCCACCTGTGCCACCCTGTCAGCTGACACTCTTCCTCCCGCACAAAACATAGACTGATATCCCAGATAACCCCACCCTTCTCATGGACTATAGGTGACCACCTGAGCGCACCCTCCTGCATGCTTGATCAACACTAACAGGTCTGCACCCTAGCATTTTTAAATGAAAAACATTCTTAAATGATCTGCCATCTCTTTACATTTTTGGGTAAATTAAATTGATTTATTCATGATTTATTGCTTCTTTTATAAATCACAATTGGTGCAAAATATGTACCATATTCTTTTATTTTTCAGAAAAATAATGTTTTGCTACATCCAATAATAATAATACATCAGTGTTCAATGAACACTTTCAGTGTAAATGTTGTACGTACCCTTGCCGGTGACCAGTGTGTTAAAATGGAGGATGTGTGAGTGTGTGGAAATGTACTCTGTGAGCTCCGGTCTCATGAACCCTGCGAATTGCCCTGTCGCTCCTCCACAACCTCACAGGTCACCTGACCCAGGAGAGGAGGGTACGTGACCCCCACCCCCCCTGCCCCATTCCCCGAAGGCCTGACCGCCATACCGCCATTCAGGACAGAGTGCACCATTGATTTTGCAATTGACCCTGCTTCTGAAAATCAATGCAGCCTTAAATGGCTTCATTGTGAGTGGGAGTCTGTGGAGGGGAGGGCGGGGCCTGTGGTTTTTTGCGCTGAAGAGCAAGGCCAAGTGCCGGCGAAAGCTGTGTCTCACTCTCAGGCGGCCGCCAATAGTGCGTCAGACAGGGGGCGGAGCCAAGCCTGAACTTACAGGATCACAGGCGATTCATTGTTATCTCTTCCCGTGCAGCTACAAAGTGATCAATAACAGCTCCTTCCCCTCTTCAAAGAGAGCTGGCAAATGATCAACGGGTTGCCACATCCTCTATGCCTTTCTCATTGTGCAGTGTTGCCTTTGGAAGAAAAGGAAAAAAGCGGGGCTGGCCCAGTTCATTTGATTTAGCTTTAGTAGAATGTACAGCTGCTGGTCTGGGAGTCTAGGAAAGCTACTGTGTCATGAGAACAGCTCATGTGAGCCAGGTGAAGGTTTTTCTATCCTGCGTCTTTTTGGGTGAAAGTGCCTCCAAAAAGAATGTGACGGAACATCATGTAAATACATATCTGGTAATGTCATGTCACATTACAGTGTTATATTGGCTGAAAAATGGCTGACAGTGGGAGCCAGCTGCTTGTACAGTAGCCAGTCAGAGCCATAGCTCAGGTTAACGTAGATCATGGAGTGCCCCAGCACTGGAGGGGACGCAGGTCATGGGTGATTAGCGCTGCTCAGCTGAGGACCAACTCCTGAGCCCAGGCTGAAGTACTCTTCTTCAAAAGGCCCTGACAGGAGCAGAGGGCTGAATAAGGTAGCTGCATTAGGCAGCAGCATTTGGCGGCTGCAACAGGCGGCTCCATTATGTAGCTGCATTTGCATTAGACAGCAGCAGTGGGTTGAAACACTAAGTTGCAGCATTAGGTCGCTGCATTAGGTAGCTGCTCCAGGTAGATGTTTTAGGCAGCTGCACTAGATAACAGCAGTACGCAGTGGCATTATGTGACAGCTTTTGGCAGCTGCATTAGGCAGACGCATCAGGCCATGGCATAAGGTAAATGCATTAGGCAGCAGCATTAGGTAGCTGCTGTAAGTGATCAGGCAGCAGAATTAGGTACAGTAGATGTGTTAGGCAGTAGCATTAGACAGACATGTCAGGGACCAGCATTACATTGCTCCCAAGTGACCTGCATCTGGCGGGTCCGACCTGCATTTGAATGGCAAAACCCGGGAACCCCGCAAGCAAATTAAAAAACCCGCAATTTGTACATTGCGGGATTTACGCGTTATTTCTCCACCGACACATAATAATTTGCTATGAATCAATGAAATTAAATGCAAATTCCACCACCTGGTCAATAAAATGATAAGGAAATCAATCAATCCCCCTGCTAAAAAAAAGAAATGGAATCTCTCTCTTCCCCCACCTCTCAATGAAATGAAACGGTGTCGTTATGGACCAGCATTTCGGTCCTTCAAACTTGGGAGGTATGCATTAGGTAGGTGTATTAGTTAGAAACATTAGGTAGCTGCATTAGGTAGTAGATGCATTAGGTCGCAGCAGTAGGCAGCAGCATTAGGTAGGTACATTAGGCAGTAGATGCATTAGGTAGCGGCAGTAGGTAGCTGCATTAGGCAGGAGGTGCATTAGGTAGCGGCAGTAGGTAGCTGCATTAGGCAGTAGGTGCATTAGGTCGCGGCAGTAGGTAGCTGCATTAGGTAGTAGGTGCATTAAGTAGCTGCATTAGGCAGTAGGTGCATTAGGTAGCTGCACTAGGCAGTAGGTGCGTTAGGTAGCGGCAGTAGGTAGCAGCAGTAGGCAGTGGGTACATTAGGTAGCTGCATTAGGCAGTAGGTGCATTAGGTACCGGCAGTAGGTAGCAGCAGTAGGCAGTAGGTGCATTAGGTAGCGGCAGTAGGTAGCTGCATTAGGCAGTATGTGCATTAGGTAGCTGCATTGGGAAGTAGGTGCATTAGGTAGCGGCAGTAGGTAGCAGCAGTAGGCAGTAGGTGCATTAGGTAGCGGCAGTAGGTAGCTGCATTAGGCAGTAGGTGCATTAGGTAGCAGCAGTAGGCAGTAGGTGCGTTAGGTAGCGGCAGTAGGTAGGTGCATTAGGTAGCGGCAGTAGGTAGCAGCAGTAGGCAGTAGGTGCATTAGGTAGCGGCAGTAGGTAGCTGCATTAGGCAGTAGGTGCATTAGGTAGCGGCAGTAGGTAGCAACATTAGGCAGTAGGTGCATTAGGTAGCTGCATTGGGAAGTAGGTGCATTAGGTAGCGGCAGTAGGTAGCAGCAGTAGGCAGTAGGTGCATTAGGTAGCGGCAGCAGGTAGCTGCATTAGGCAGTAGGTGCATTAGGTAGCAGCAGTAGGCAGTAGGTGCGTTAGGTAGCGGCAGTAGGTAGGTGCATTAGGTAGCGGCAGTAGGTAGCAGCAGTAGGCAGTAGGTACATTAGGTAGCTGCATTAGGCAGTAGGTGCATTAGGTAGCTGCATTAGGCAGTAGGTGCATTAGGTACCGGCAGAAGGTAGCAGCAGTAGGCAGTAGGTGCATTAGGTAGCGGCAGTAGGTAGCTGCATTGGGCAGTAGGTGCATTAGGTAGCGGCAGTAGGTAGCAGCATTAGGCAGTAGGTGCATTAGGTAGCTGCATTGGGAAGTAGGTGCATTAGGTAGCGGCAGTAGGTGGCAGCAGTAGGCAGTAGGTGCATTAGGTAGCGGCAGTAGGTAGCTGCATTAGGCAGTATGTGCATTAGGTAGCAGCAGTAGGCAGTAGGTGCATTGGGTAGCTGCATTAGGCAGTAGGTGCATTAGGTAGCTGCATTAGGCAGTAAGTGCATTAGGTAGTGGCAGTAGGCAGTAGGTGCATTAGGTAGCGGCAGTAGGTAGCAGCATTAGGCAGTAGGTGCATTAGGTAGCTGCATTAGGCAGTAGGTGCATTAGGTAGTGGCAGTAGGTAGCAGCATTAGGCAGTAGGTGCATTAGGTAGCTGCATTAGGCAGTAGGTGCATTAGGTAGCGGCAGTAGGTAGCAGCATTAGGCAGTAGGTGCATTAGGTAGCTGCATTAGGCAGTAGGTGCATTAGGTAGTGGCAGTAGGTAGCAGCATTAGGCAGTAGGTGCATTAGGTAGCTGCATTAGGCAGTAGGTGCATTAGGTAGCTGCATTACGCAGTAGGTGCATTAGGTAGCGGCAGTAGGTAGCAGCATTAGGCAGTAGGTGCATTAGGTAGCTGCATTAGGCAGTAGGTGCATTAGGTAGCTGCATTAGGCAGTAGGTGCATTAGGTAGCGGCAGTAGGTAGCAGCATTTGGCAGTAGGTGCATTAGGTAGCTGCATTAGGCAGTAGGTGCATTAGGTAGCTGCATTAGGCAGTAAGTGCATTAGGTAGCTGCATTAGGCAGTAGGTGCATTAGGTAGGGGCAGTAGGTAGCAGCAGTAGGCGGTAGGTGCATTAGGTAGCTGCATTAGGCAGTAAGTGCATTAGGTAGCTGCATTAGGCAGTAGGTGCATTAGGTAGTGGCAGTAGGTAGCAGCAGTAGGCAGTAGGTGCATTAGGTAGTGGCAGTAGGTAGCAGCAGTAAGCGGTAGGTGCATTAGGTAGTGGCAGTAGGTAGCAGCAGTAAGCGGTAGGTGCATTAGGTAGCGGCAGTAGGTAGCAGCAGTAGGCGGTAGGTGCATTAGGTAGCGGCAGTAGGTAGCAGCAGTAAGCGGTAGGTGCATTAGGTAGTGGCAGTAGGTAGCAGCAGTAAGCGGTAGGTGCATTAGGTAGTGGCAGTAGGTAGCAGCAGTAAGCGGTAGGTGCATTAGGTAGCGGCAGTAGGTAGCAGCAGTAGGCGGTAGGTGCATTAGGTAGCGGCAGTAGGTAGCAGCATTAGGCAGCAGGTGCATTAGGTAGCTGCATTAGGCAGCTCCTTCCTTTCTTGACACAGGTAATACAAATGAACAAGAGCTCGGCCATGGCCGGGGTAGGGTGGCGGCATGAGTGGGGGGGGGGTCACGCTGTCACCAATTTGCCACACATTTCTCCAGCTGGGTGACAGAGGCACTGTTTGATAAACACAGAAGCCCCATTTCGATTTTCAATCCATTGCTATTTAGAAACACATGCATCTTTTTGGAGTGCAGGCTGAGAGAGCGAGAGTGTGTGTGTGTGTGTGTGTGTGTGTGCGTGCGTGCGTGCGCATATGCGAGTACCAGAGTGCATTAGTGTGCATGAACATATGTATACTTGTGTGTGCAAGCATTTGCATGTGTGTGTTAGTGTGTGGATGTGCTGCACACACACAGATTTGTGTCTCAGCCTGTCTCTCTCTCCGTCTCACCCTCTCTCACAGACAGAAATAGCAGGGTGTGTAATTGTTTATTGCTTTTCTGCAATCTCTTAATCCCTTTTTCCTGTCTTTCCACCTACTCTCTCAGCCCTCTCTCATTCTCTCTCTCTCACTTTCTCTTCATCTTCTCTCATAAGCTCCTTCTCTTCCTCTCCACCACAAATGCCCTCTTTTTCCTCTCTCTGTCTTCTTCTCTTCAACCCCTCTCTCCCTTTCACACTCGCCCTCCCACTGTCCATCCCTCCATCCCTCTCAATCTCTTTCTATCTCTATCTTCAACCTCTCTCTCCTTCCCTCCCGCTCTCCCTCCCTCTTTCTCTCTCCCTTTCTCTCCATCTCTCATTCCCTCCCTTTTTATTTCTCTCTCTCACTCCCTCCCTTCTCTCTCTCCCTCTCTCACTATCCCT
Organism: Gymnothorax reevesii; assembly: GCA_029721435.1. Classification (NCBI taxonomy): domain Eukaryota; kingdom Metazoa; phylum Chordata; class Actinopteri; order Anguilliformes; family Muraenidae; genus Gymnothorax; species Gymnothorax reevesii. The sequence goes on along the minus strand of CM056580.1, from coordinate 30,273,695 downwards.
CCTTTCTTTCTCTCACTCCCTGCCTGCCTCTCTCTCTCTCTCTCTCTCTCTCTCTCTCCCTCTCTCTCATCATCAAGGCAGTGGATACACTCTCTTATCGACACACTGCCCCTCAGTGAGAGCTGTACTGTTGCTTCTCTCTGTGACACACTCCAGCAGGTCAGAGCCTAAACATGCCTCTATCAGGGCCTGCTGCAATCACACACACACACACACACACACGCGCGCGCTCGCACACACACTCACACACGCACGCCCTCACGCACGCACGCACACACACATGCACGCACACACGCACGCACACACACACACACGCATACACACACACACGCACGCACGCATGCACACACACACACACGCACACACAACAATTTGGCTGATACTATAATGCACTTATGGGTGAAACCTCAATTCTGGGATTAAACCAATGCCTGGCTCCGCACCCGTCACCCCACCTCCACCATTTAAAGACATTTCAGTTTGCTGCTGTGTCAAAACCAGAGGTGGGGTGTTGAACCCACTCATATGATTTCAGGAGAGCAAGCAGCTAAGTCTGTGCTTTAAACCTTGTGCCTCATAAATGCTTTCCAAAGAGGACAACTCTGTCTGCCAAGCATGGAGGATCAACTCCATATTTAAAAGAGGAAGTCAGGACAGTACGCCTAATAGGATTCAAAACCCCACAACGAGCATGGATTGCTTTGTAATCAAAAAAGATCTGGCACAATTACAGCAAGGCAAGATACGGCTCCTGAGCTAAGTAGTCACGCAAGTGAAACTCTTCTGTACGATCCATCTGCATATCTAGAACTTGCCACTCGTTTAACTTGGTAATTAGACACAAACCTTATAAAGTCTCCATGTAATCAAGTCATAGCTGTGGATAGCTTCTTAGCACAGGGGGAGGAGCTTTACATCTCAAGGAGAAAAATATACACAAACATGTCTAGTTATGCCCCCGCCCTCGAATGAGGACATTATCTCGACACTATATCCGTCCGTCGTCCATCCGTTGTCCGTCCGTCATCCGTAAAACTTTTCATTTCCGTGGGATAACTATAGAATCCCTCGTCAGATTGATGCCATTTCTTAATGGCGTATTGGGAGTGGCTAGAGGAAGGTTCCTTTCGAAAACCAGTGTCGTGCGATATCTAATATGGCCGCCACAGCAGCCATCTTGATTTTCGTTTCCGCCCGATAACTAAAGAATGCTTCATCCGATTGATGCCGTTTCATGGTGGCGTATTGGGGGTGGCTAGAGGAAGGTTCCTTTCGAAAACCACTGTCAAGCGATATTCAGTATGGCCGCCACAGCAGCCATCTTGATGCCCTTGATCAACATACAGGCGGGGGCATATGCCACGCTCTGCATTGCTCTTGTTTTTGTTTTGAGTTCAATTTGAATTCCTTCAGTCATAACTGGGCGACATGATAGTGTATTGGTCTGTGGTTTTAATCCTGGTTGGCACCTTTCTGTTCAGAGTTTATCCATGCCTTGTAGCCACTTCCCCCTGGAAGGAAGATTACAGTCACGCAGTCCAAATGCACGCAGTTTTGGCCGATCAAAAACCATGAATATGAGCCGAAGGCAGATGTATTGTGTGTGTGCCCAGCAATAGATTGTCATGCAGTCCAGGTTGTATCTGCCTGTTACCCAAAACATGCTGGGATAGGCTCCCATGACTGAAACTAGAAAAAAAGTTGGATCAGATAGATAATGGATGTATCATGATGCTGTACTTTCTCGAAGCAGGCATGTAACACTGCAGCTTAAAGAATACTTCCCAGCAGACTAGGAAATGACCAGGTAATCTTCTGTTATAAACGTTACAGCTTCTGCCAGATATGAAATACACAGGGTCTGCGAGCCATTTTCCATAACTAAGCTTGAGAATACGACAGGCTGTGTTCAAGACATTTAATAGAAGGAGAAAATTATATCTGTTTCGGCAGCCAGACAAACACTGGGATCGTGGGTTGTGCCATTAAATCAGGTTACATTCCAATATTTAGGTCAAATATTTTTGCAGCAGCTCATGTCTGATGGGCAGGAATTTAATAACATTAACAGAGGCTCTTCTATTTTATAAAACTGCACAAACAGTTAGAGAGATTTTGGCCGGGGAAAGGCGTGTGTCCGCATACAGAGGGGGGCCCATAGACATGCAGACTTACAGGAGAGGGAATGAGGCTGACAGGTCATGTATGATTCACGCAACTGAACCGTCCATTTAACCACGTAACCTCGCCCCAAAATCTCCTGCTTTTCCAGGAGAACCACCATTGCAATACTACTAAAGTGCATGCTGGGAAAAAAATACATGCACGGAGAGATGAAGCAGTTGTGTTGAGCGCATGCATGTACGCATGCACTCATTTAGAAATGGAATTACACACATGCACATACACATATACCCATAATTTGTGCAGGAACTCCTGCGAAATGTTGGTCAAAGTCTCCCTATTACAATTATGATGATAATACACTTACTCACTCACACATATATACACACTCACTATAAAATATATCGCTTACAAAACTCTTAATTAGAGCAGATCAAACCACTTGATAAAATACACAGTGGGAAATAATGCAATACCATGACCGACAGTGACTGTCTGTCATAGCTACACCTTCTAAACTCACTGAGCCACAAGATAAGGTGAATGTGAGTGTGCTCAACTTTCTGTATGAATATATGTATTTAGTGTGTGTTTATGTTTATGTGCATGAGTATGCTGCAGGTGGTTATGTCTGTGGGTATAAATATGGTTGTGTGTCTTTATTTCTTTGAGCATGAGTATGATGTGGGTGTTCAATTCTGTGAGTGAGTCTGTGGTGTGTTTATTTCTGTGAGTATGAGTGCATTGTGTGCGTTCATTTCTGTGGTTCTAAGTATGTTTTGTGGGTTTATGTCTGTGTGTATGAGTATTTGAGTGCATTTATCTCTGTGTGCATGAGTATGTTGAGTGTGTTTATTTCTGTGAGCATTTCTGTGGGTATGTTGTTTGTGTTTATTTCTGGATGAGTATATTGTGTGAGGTTATTTCGTTGAGTGTGCAAATGTGTGTGTTTATTTAAGTATGAGTATATTGACTATTTTGTGATTATGAGTATGTTGTGTTTGTTTCTGTGAATATGATTGTGCTGTGTGTGTGTGTGTATTTCTGTGAGTATGAGTATGATGTGTGTGTTTATTTCTGTATGAGTATATTGCGTGTGTTTATTTCTGTTAGCATGCAATGAAACATGCAATGAAACCAACTTTTCGTTAAAGCAATCAATTTTGTTCTTAAACTGTCATGTGAGTGTAAGAGTAAATAGTGCATGCTTTATGTGTGTGTGTCGGTGTGTCTGTGTCTGTTGAATGTATGTGTGTGAGAGGAAGAGTTAGCGGTGCGTGCATGCATGTGTGTGTGTGTGTGTGTGTGTGTGTGCACGTTGCCATGCATGCACGCTTGCGTGCCTGCAAGTGTGTGTGTCTGGGTGTGTACATGAGCATGAGTGAGTAGTGTGTGTATGCCCGTGTGAGAGGAGCAGAGCCTGAGTCGACTGACAGTGATAGGTATGTACACTCTCAGGAGGCAGGTCTCACCTGCTCGGGGCCGCACCAGGGCCAGGGCGTGCCACGTTCCACAGCTCACTGCACACACCTCCCGGGCCCCCAGCGGCACCCTCTCCGGGCTCCACACCCGCTGGGAACCAGGACGCCCCACGTCCATCACGCCGCTGTTCCTGCCCCACATCACCAGATCCCCGTCCGCTGGGGAGACAGAACACCCCGCACACAGCGTCTGTCAGAGTCAGAGGTCACATGACAGCACCTGGCTCTCCACCACAGGGCAGGAGGGTGAAGCTTGTCATTACCTTCACCCTGACTGTCGGCAGGTAAGGTCTGTACTCACTCTTACTATAATTATTTAATTTCATCACTCACACCAGCACATATGACACAACCGATTAACAGAGCATGCATAAGTAGGACCACAGGACGGGGAGCACAGGTTATCATTTTTTCGGTCAAAAATTGAAAGCTACATTTAAATGCACTCAACTAAATGACTGTCACATGCAACAAAGTTTTTCCTTTTTTTGTCTCAGCTTTAAAAGCAAGTAGAATTTAAAGTAAATCTGATAACATTTAAAATCCAAGAATTAAAGCCAAATGACAGAAAATATTTTACATTGGTGGACACGATTATTATTGTTATTATTATTATTATTATTATTATTATTATAGTGGCAATAGTGCCTTTTGGGGGGAAGTGGACAGTATCCCACCACAGACCGTGTGAGGTGTAGTATGGTGTGTGTGTCTGAATCGTGTGTTGATAACAGAAACAGGCATTTAGGCATTGGTTTCAGCTTCTCTTCCAGCTGCACTTCCTGTCTTAAGATCCTGGTCATTCGGTCCGGTGACTCGAGTTACTGTTTGAATGACAGTGCAATAAAAACATGTTTGGTATGGGGGGGTGTGTTCGCACAAGAATAACACAGATCTGCCACTGCAAGGGTCACAGCCGCCAGTAGCCAGAGGGAAAAAGCAATCTTATTTTATTTTCAATTTAAAACAGATTAAGTTGCGAGTGAACATTAGTACATTGATAATTTCCTCTGAATTAAAAAAGACACATTGACCCTAATTAGAACCATTTTACCGGAACTGTCAATTACCCTGTGTCAGAGTGGCTAATTCAGAACAGAAATCTCTTAATTAGACACATCTCTGATTTCAGCACTGGCCAAAAGGAAAGGCAAGATTCTCGGCATTCAGTTATCAAACACTTCACCAGGGTCTGCCTCCATTCAAATATGCCTCTAATAAATTCATATTTACTGCCTATATTGAGGACATTTAAATCATGCTGTACAATAAACCTGGCACACACATTTCAAGACCTCTTTCAGGAAATGTAAAAGCAATATAGTAAGCAATTTTCCAAAGTGGATTACAAATTTCACATTGAGGTTTTATAGCACATTATGATAACTTAACCACATCTAAATGTTTTGCATAAAGAGGAAATATGCGCTGCTTAATATGCTATTTTTCACATTTAAGAAGCATTTTACAAACGCTGCCAAGGACTGTAGCTCAGTGGTTTGTATTATAGGGAGTCAATAAGCTTTATGAGGTTGATTTTAATTATCACGAGACATGGCCAGCCTTGTGCGTAAATCTTGTTTATGCATCAGCGTGAGTCAGTAGGCAACGGGAACAGGCTTCTGTGCCACTCTGAATATTTTGGACAAGCACTGGTCAAGACAGCCTCAGACTGAAAACAGACACAGAAAGATGTTTTTTTTTTTTTTTCCAGAATACAACTTTCTGGGAAAAAGCTGCATAAAAAAGAGCAAAAACAGGAAACAGGATGTTTGCGGAGACCCTACTCATGTCTCCCCACGGCTGTATTGGTTATATGTGAGCTGTGAAGTCAGTTTGGGTACGGTGAAAGGAGTGAAATCTGCCGTAGGATGGGAGTGCTACCGCTCAAGAGGAGCAGAGTGCACGCGCAAACGAGGTGTAGCCAGTGTACTGTTTCATGAGTAAGGCTTTTAGGATTGTTTTTTTTTTTTTTACTGAATTCTCACTTATTTTTAATTACCAGTGTCAAGAACAGTGGTCAGATATTCCTAGTAAATAAAGTTCCGATATACAACCCCAATTACAAAAAAGTTGGCAAATTGTGGAAAATGCAAATGACATCAGACTGATTTGAAAAGTCTGTTACGCGCAACTATATTGAAAACAGTGCAACAACACATTATTTGATGCTCTGACGTGAATTTAATTGCTGACTGTGTTGACTTTGGTCCGAAGAACATGGCAGCTAATTTTACCATATAACTGTTCTGTTTTTAGTGTGTAATACACTTAAATGTCCAAAAACCAACCAACTAGTCTTTAGGAAACGCTGTTCTTTGCTCTTGAAGAACTAGGCCCTTTTCCGATGTTCCTTAAAGACTGTAACATGATTAGCTCACCGGTTTAATACACCTACCCTATTTCACATCACTTTATAATCACAACTTTTCACATCATTATTGGGCCCATGTTTCCCCAGCACCTACTTTTTTGGAGTCTGTTGCTGTCAGATTTGAAATAAGTGTATATTTTGAATAAACAATTGACATCACAACCTGAAAAAATTTTATTGTTATACTGTTTTTGTTGTAAGGGAGAGTGATTTGACTTTTCAAATCCTTCCATTTTGATTTTATTTGCATTTTCTATTGGGGTTTTACGATCCTTTAAAATACTACACTATATTATGGGTAAATATTTAAGAATTTGAACAAGTATTCTGACTCTACACTGCTACATGCAGGGTGAGGATGTTACTTTGAAAGGAAGACATTGGGCAGAGGATTTGTCTGGGAGTAGCCATAATTTCAGAGGTGATGACGACTGGATCAGGTTGTGCTGAGATAGAGCGTGTGAGAGAGAGAGAGAGAGAGAAAGAGGGGGGGATACATGCCCACCTCCACTCCACCCATCATTACACTTTCATTTTTTCCCCTTCTGTATGTGGAGAGATTTATCGGACATTCCTCTGAAAAAATGGCAAGGATTATTTTCAGGGATTGTTTTCTTAGAGAACAGTCATCTATTAAAGGTCAGATCAATCATGTACCAAACATGCTTTATAAGCAATCCATAAAAAGCTTGTTTTAAATAATAACATTTTATGGATCACCTAAAGACATAACCACAACAGAGGGAAAATTCAATGCACCAAGAATTCAAATACTCAAAACCAATATGTTGACTACTGTTCAGTTAATGAAGCAGTGGCATTTGCTCAGGGTGCAGTGCAAGCTGTCTACCCCATACAAAACTGCAAGTAATAATTCATATACCATAAAGTGCACTGGCAACATTAATTTTAGGGAAACAACTAAAACAATCAATCCATGAGGCCTGATGACAGCTATCAGGGAAGAAGTGGTTCAAAATGGTTTCAACAGTGAAGCAGCACGGTTTTCTAAGTGGAAAAGTTATGGTTTGTTGTACCCCTCTGTGAGGATGGAAGTACCCCACCAATAACAGATGTGCCTATTATGGTGTTGGTAAAAAAAAAAGTAACATCCTTGTGCAAAGCGAATCTCCAACAGTGATCCACTGCATTGCCTTTTCTCTCCATAGAGAGATAGGAAGGGACCTTGACTCATCTGCTGCTTGAAATGTCAGCCAATGGCTGGACCAGAGAAAACTTTCAAACCCATTTGTGGCACTCAGTGCAGTGATGGGGCACAGCTAGCAGAGCTAGTTTAGTCACACAACTCAAGACTTGCCCTCGTTCTCAAAGGTGCTCCTATGCATATCTGCCACTACCCTGCCCATTTACAAGGTGGGATTTTTATGCTGTTCTCCTGCTCTGCTTCTGCGGCAAAAACAAGCCTCTGCCTGCTGCTGCACTGCACTATTCTCTGCTGCTGCTGCACTGGATTATTCTCTGCTGCTGCTGCACTGCATTATTCTCTGCTGCTGCTGCACTGCATTATTCTCTGCTGCTGCTGCACTGCACTATTCTCTGCTGCTGAGAACCCTTCCTCTACCACTCTAGCCTCCTGCCATTTAAGATCCCAGCACCACCCTCACATTCACTTGCGGGCTCTGAATTCCCTCCAAAGTGAGAAGGGGAGGGTCGGTGGATTAGCCTAACTGAAGGGTGGGTCAGGGTCAGACCATACAAGCCAAACAATCATTTTATTCGTAAAAAAAATACTGAAATAACTTTTATACTTCTATCGACCCTCTAAAGAAAGCCCGGTAACACTTTAAAATAAGGGTACAACAATTAACATTAGTTAAAGCAGTCATAAGTATTTACTAACAATAAATAAACATTTAACTTGTGCACTTGTTAATTATTTATATATGATGGTCACATTAGCTAAGGTATTAATTTATAAATTATGGTTTAAAAGTTTGATGTGCTACATGGCGGATACTGAAGGGATGTTTTCAACTTCATAAATAAGGGAAACACAGAAAATTTATAAATGTTCACTTACGGTTGCATAATGTTTATTCAGCAATCTAACGCATTACTAACCCGGTAATTAACTGATAGTTAATGAACTAAGGTTAATAAATGTTTATTGTTGTACCCTTATTGTAAAGTGTGACCGAAAGCCCTCTTAAGATAAAATCAGCTAAACTAAAAAATCTATGGTAGAGTCATGTGTGAGTATAATTTATACTGTACTCTGGAGGTTGATGTTCTCTGCAGGGACATGAGTTGGGCTCTGCGGGAGGGCTGGGGTGCCTAACCTGTGACAGCGGCACTGTAGCTGTCCCCAGCATCGATCTGCAGGACCCCCGGGGAGAGGAGTTCGGACTGGAGAAGGCAGGGAGCAGACAGGGTGGCCACATTCGGCCCCTGTCCCAGCTGACCCTACAAAAATGTACAACACACATACACATAAAATGACCCAACGTATAAAGAGAAAGATGGAAACAGGGCGTTCGGAGTGATTGCAGAGTACCTGGCCCATTTGGAGTGGCAGAAATCTGGTGCTCCTGTGGTCCTACAGTCATGTAGTGGGTGAGGAAATGTATCCATAAAAAGTAGTCCAGGTTCATAAAAGTCATGGTCCTACATTCTTGGAGTCAAGCAGTTGATCAATTAATTAGTCTAAGGCAGAGGTGGGCAGCGAGGGCCGTATCTGTCCCTGGTTTTCACACCAACGTCTGGCCTTTAATTAGTTGATTGTCTCAATTAGCCAAACCATTTATGAAATCTGACGTTTCATGTGCATTTCTTTAAATTATCATGAAACTACAAAGACTAGTCTTGTCTCCCTTCATAAAACATTTTCCTTTGATCGTATCATTGCGAAAATCTATATTTGTGCATGCAATCAATTAACTTAATTAGTCAGGGTAATTGATAGGAATAAAAACCTGCATACACACCGGCCCTCCAGGACCGTGATTGCCCACCCCTGGTCTAAGGTAACACAACTAGCGGTCCTGGCCCTCTCCCCCTTCCCATATAATGTCACTATCTTCCTTTAACATGTTTTCATAGACCTAAACAGGAACTGTCCCAATCCACATCCGTATGTGCCCCTAGTACAAGTTTATGTCATTTTTGGCTGCTCCTAATCCTGGCACCCCCAATAACTGCATTTTAAGATCTCCTTCAGTGTCATCTTGGTCTGTTTGAACCAGCTTCCTGCCCTAACTGACACCTCCACCTTGTGCCTTTTGCTATCAATCCGCCTATTTAAAACCATCTGAACAATCCTCACAAATTTCAAGTTTCATGCCCCACATACAGTTAAGAGCACACTCAAGACTTCTCCAGCAATCCTTTCCCCGTCAACCACTGAATAAGTATATCTTTATAGTGGAGTATAGTAATCAGGTTATCATATTGCCATTTTCAATGCCATGATCACTTAAACCGACCGTCAACTGGCATTTGCGTGGCTTTGCTGATCACAACATGGGTAGATCAACAAATAAATTCCCGATTGCATATGCTCGACCAATATGTTTAACAAATGTTGACATATGACTGGTCTCGTGCACTCAAATAAACCTAGTCCCCAAGGCTACCTCTGCTTTCAAGATGGCGTCGAGGGCATTCTTGAGAAGACCCTGGAGAGGAGGCTGGACTGTGTGACTGCAGGACTGCATGAGTAGCATTAGAGCATGACTGGCAGACTGGAGGAGCAGTGTTATAACTTCAGTATTAAGTGGGCCACATATACTGCTGTCTAGCTCGGCATGCAGCTCAAGAGCTTGCAATTTCCCCTCACAAAAGTGCTCCTGACTCTGAGGATAATAAAGAGCTGGGGAGATTCTAGCACTGTAAGCCAGGTCTGGAATATTGACAGAATTTCTGCCCGTAGTCCATTTATTTACAAATGTTTAACAACTCTGTCAGCACATGATTTTATGGTTATGTTGTGTCATGTGTCGAACTCATCAAAATATGCACTTGAAGCAAATTACATACTGTTAACTCAGATACTCATATCTATGCACAAAATAAAGGCTCCAATCAACCGAACATGCATGTGTTTGGACTATGAGAGGAAATCATAGTACCCGGAATTAACCCATGTAAACATAAGGAGAAACACCCCACAGACGGGCCTCAGGCTGGATTCAAATCCAGCTTATCGCTCTTGCGTTGAGGCGACAGTGCAAACCACTGCACCACCATGCTACTCTCTGCCAACAGTACATACATGCAAACACACACTCTCATATACACTCAAACATGCATGTACGTAAATGTGCGACAAACACACACACACACACACACATGCACTCACACATATTAAACCCTGAAGTAACACAATCATACTCCAATACCTTCACATGCATGTACGTATGCACACGCATACCCATACACACAGGAATAAAGACACACACACACACACACACACACACACATGCGCGCAAACTCAATTACATTTGTCTTCTGTCTTCCTCAGTAAACACTTCCTCATGATGCAAACAGGTGATTCTCCCCCTTTCTTTCTTTTCACTGGTTCATATGTCAGTCAGACAGCACTGCAGTGGAGGCACCGCATGCTCCACAGGCATCTTTTACAAACACACTCCCTAATGTGTTCCAGTTGATCAGACTGCAGACAGCCATGTACGTCTCCAGGACGGACAATGATCATGCCTCGCGAGCCGACAGGAAACTCATTTCGCGGTTAACTTTCCCTCTTTCGGTCAGAAAAGGGAGACCGAATTAGCCCAAGTGGACCAATTTATCATGCTGCAACTCCACAAGGATCCACACGCAAGTAAACTTCAAGAAGGCTCTGAAACATGCGCTGCATTATTAAACAGCAGAGTATGACACACTGGCCTGACAGCCCGCCGGAGTCGTACTTAAAGGACTGTCATATTATTGTCACTACAGAGAGATGTAATTATATTTACTACAGTCAAACTGGTGCGGTCGACAATTTAATGTTTTGCCTCTTAGTCTCTTATCAGCTGGTTAATCGGACACCCTATGCCCCCCTCCCCTCACGTGTACACTGTAAATATGGTGAGGATTGGCATGTTTTTACACCGTGCTGTTCCGGCTCTCTCTCTGTCAGACAGAGTATCGAGGCTTTCAGAAGAGCTGGGATTCCCACTGCAGACAGAGCTCCCCAGGGAGACATGCCTCACGACTGCTTCGGAGCCTTGAAAGACCTGCCAGAGGTTAACAAAAATATGATTATCAGGCTGAATATCAGACTGCTCGTTGTTGACAGGTGTGTGTGTGTGTGTGTGTGTGTGTGTGCATGTGCACATATTTTGATTGTATGAGTTAGAGTGTGCATGTGCGCACATGAACGAATGTGTGCAGACATAGCTATATGTGCGTGTATATTGATGAGTACGTGTGAGTGTATGAGGGCGTGCAGGCAAAGCCATGTGTGTGTTACCGATATGTGTGTGTGTGTGTGTGTGTGTGTGTATGAGTGTGTGCTGGCATAGACGAATGTGTGAGAGCATGCGTGTTATTGATGTGTGTGTGTGTTCTTGCACATGCTACAAAGTGAGAACCAAAAAATGTTTTTATCCTACTTCGTGGGGACATTATTTGGAAGTGCTACAAAGGCCAATTGTGGCTTATTAGTTAAGGTTAGGGGTAAGGTTAGAACCTTGGAGGCAGGTTAAGGTTAGGATAAAGGTTTGGGCTAGGCATACAGTGCTTATTGTTAAGATTAGGGAAGGCTGTCGAGACACAAAAAGAATGAATGGAAGTCAATGTAATGTCTACACAAAGATTTAAGTACAAGGATGAGTGTGTGTGTGAGTGTGTATGTGTGTGTCCTGTGGATCGATGGAGCCGTTGAGAGTGTCGAAGCAGATCCCGTTTTTAATGAGCAGTGGAACTCATCAGGCTGAATGAATAATACTGGCACTGGAGATCTCAGACTGAGCTCCAATGCGCTCGTCTCCACCCTGCGTGAGGCCTAATCGATGTCTGGGACCACTCCAAATAAGTCATTACCTCGCCGTTCCCGCTGCTTTAGCCACAATACGGGAGCGCACTGAATCCTGCATATCAACAGGTCTGGAGTTTAAATGTCCCAGCACACCTCATTTGGATGGCAGAGGTCAGTTGAAACTGGACTGAGATAGATGGCCCACTGCAGCAGCATTCAGATGCCAGCTTAGTGTCTTTTTAGGTTTATTAATTAACTGCTGGACATACATGCTGAGTGGCACCCATTGATTTCTTTAAATGATCATTGATCTGTTGCTTCACTAATCATATTGTTGAAACAGAGTCATTTATATGGACTCGTGCACGTTGTCTCAGATGGCGCCTCGATACACTACTTCCTGTCCTAGGTTCCTGGCCTTCATTATCACCACACTCCTCGGTCTAATTTCTTTTAAAAGGAGGGCAATCATGCCTGATCAAATAAATTTTACCGTATAGTGTTCTGTTCAAACATGTTAAAAAGTACACTGAAGAAAATAATAAATATCCCTCCAGTAATTAATACCACCCTGTTTTAATCAGTGACTGAGCAACTCCGTTACTACCTATCAGACGGTCCAAGAACTGATGATCAGGACGAGGCTGTGACATTGAGTGACCCTTCCTCTCTCTCGCAGCACTCATTCCATTGTTAGCGGACACGTTTCATGCAATTGTAATTCTGATCGATTAGTTGAATTGCATTGTGTATAATGCCGCACTGTGCTGCCATGTAATGTGTCAACCGTACAGGTGTGGCTGATCTTGCTGATAATTTGTCATTTGAAGTGAAATTACATCACATCCAGAGAAGTTTCCTTTGGTCCCTCCACTCGCTCCGCTTTCATTTCCTTTGGTCTCACCGATTCTGGCTTCCTCTCGCTGTCTTGGAACATCAGCTCACCATTCTGATTGGTACATATATCCTCGAATGCCTTTCTCAACTCCGTTATCATTCCCCGCCACGCAGTGGATGGGGATGTAGGAATGAGTGTTGTCCTTCTGTGTGTCTATCCGTACGTCAGTCTGTCGGTCACGGTTTTTTTCCGGGCCAGGACTCCTAAACTGTACAATATTTCCTGACGAAATTTAATATATGGCTACATCTTTTTGAGTAGATGTGCCTTTTCATACTTCTGTCTGTCCTCCAGCCATTCCATCCGTCCCTCCGCTGCACTTTGTTCCCTTGCTGGATATTAGGCATCCTGTGGCTGGGGTCTGAGTATTTCATGCTGGTTCATAATTGAGCCATTTTGTTTTGATGTTCAGCTTTCAACTTGAAATTTTTGTTAGCTTTGTGTGTTCATCCATAGCAGACGTGTGCGATTAACTGTGCGCTTTAAAAAAACACTTCGTTATGTGCAATATCTACGTAATTTACACCAACACAAATGCATTTTTAATATCACATTAAAAAAACAGCAGTAAAAGAAAGGATATAATAGCCCTCCTTTAAATGGCCAGTGTTTGGCTTGGATTAAAGCCAGCCATGTTTCAATTGTGCAACTGCTTGCGTTTTCCTCCAGCACAAACAGAGCAGCATAAAGCAAGGTCGTGCACTGCCTCTCAGCTCCCACTGCTGCGCGGGGCTGCCTGGTGCATCTGTATAATTCTTCCCCCCCGCTGTGACCAAAAACAGCTGGTTCCAGGTGCTGCTAGCATGTGGTGGGCTAAGATCTGACAGCATGAATTCAGATGAACTGCCGCTGAAAAATCAAACACACACAGAAGGGCACATGCGCACACACAGGGGTGCAAAGTCACAGACGCCCAGTGCTCATAAAAACCTGAGCATGTGTAGAGGCTCGCACACAAATGCATGCTTCCACACACAATCATACAAGCGTGTACATTAAGACGGCGACTCACACATGCGCAAATGTAGTAATACATACAGTGTACTCACGCACCAACACACAGATGCATGCAAACTTGAGCAGCCTATTTTTCTTTTTAAATTTAATGTTGTCTTAGATGTCAATTCATCTATATTTATTATCCACATCAGTAATGGCATAGATGAAAGGCACATTTGAGAAATTCTAATTAATTTTTTTTGAATGATAATGTTTACATTTCATTAAAAAAGCTAAAACAAATGATTAGCCTTGACAGAGCCCTAATCTGAACGTCATCCAGGCTGTCTGGAAATACCTGGAGAGACAGAAGCGAGTGAGGCAGTCTGTACAGGAACTGTCACAAGTTCTCCAATATACACGGAATATCCAAATTCTCAGTTATCTTTTAATAGTATTTAAAAAAAAACCTACAGTATAGTTTACTCAATTTGTAGGCAATGGATAGTCACACCAAATATTGATTTAACCGTTTGATGCATGACGTTTTCCCTCTTTGCCTGTAAAGGGTGGTAGGTGGGTTTGGTTTCTTTAGTAACCACTACACTACAAAGGGTTAATTTTAGTTTTTAAAAGTTTGGCTCTTTACAGTACTTTTTTTTATAATAAGAAGCCTTTAATTAATCAATTTTGGAAGCATCTTGTTTTAAATGTGCTTAAACCTTTCACACAGTCCTGCACATTCACAGGCACATGGACACTCATCTGCACAAGTACGTACACAAGTACACACACACACACACACACACACACACACACACACATACACACACACACACACACACACACACACACACACACACACACACGCACACACACACACACACACACACACACACACACACACACACACACACACACACACACACACACACACAGCCTCTCACGTCAAGGATACATTCCTTGGATTGAGGACATAGTTGTCTCCTGAAAGTCAATATTTAGTGGACATCACAGAGGCCAGGGTCTGCAGTAATTGCAGTGAAAGTGAGTGAGAAGGGAGAGAGAGTGCTGAGCAGATTAGTGGAGTGGGGAAATGGAGGGTCATTATTCTCTCTTTAACAGGTCAGGGGCAGGTGAAGTTGTCTGCCCTTTAATTTGGACAAAGACGCAGCATAACAGCAAAACAGAGCGGGAAATATGAACATCATTTTAAAGACTCAACATTCCAACAATAAGAAAACAGGGGCAGTCTTTTCTGATGGTGATGAGAGTTCTGCTGATGAAACTGAGGTGCGCCACAGGTTTGCCAGGTAATCCCACTCTTATGATCTTCATTTCAAAATTAATCAGCCAGCATTTTACTACCTCTGTCTATGCATATTACATTTGTTAGACATTCAGAATTTATGATTCATTAGAGAATTCATGATTCATTAGCACACCATGACTTTATATTGAAATTAATTCCCAAAATGTTGACGGCATTGTAATTTTGATTACATTGTCTTTCACTACTTGCTTTGTAATTGCTACTCTGTAATGCTATGCACTTTTATTTCATTCAAAACTTTTGCATACTCTAGTCATTGCACACTTGTACATCGTATTTCAACTTAGAATTTTCAGTTAAGAAAAGCCTAGTCACAGATCACTCCTTAATCAGATATAATCATTAATATATTCATCAACAGTTTGTTGAGAATATAATCACCCTGAATTATGTTCAAGCATTTGAATAAAAACGTCAGTGCTTTTAGCCAGAGTTGAATTCTGCTTTCTGCTCTCCTTGTCTGGAACAATAATGAATGAAAAGAGTCCAGAAAAAGGAGGAGCTATTAAATCTAAACCAATCTGAACCGATTATTTAACTTTGCAACTGAAAGTAAATTATTGTGATTGTCAGGTCAGTCATTGACTGAATGAGTGTAGCTCCTCCCCTTATAGGATTGTCCTTTAAAGTAACAGTTTTACTTACAGGCAGGACATTCATACACAGCGCAGCTGCTTTTCAGAAGCACTTTCAATTTAGCTGTTCTTCTCCTCTCTCCCTTCTAAACACCGAATGAAAACCTCTCACGTAGCAAAGTGACCTTATCACTGAGCAGAGAATGTCAGCGAGTGTTTCCTATTTCATTACTTACACAACATCATTTCCTTTATTTCAATTTCCTAAAGCTTCCGACAGAACAGCCAACCAATCCTGGCCGACTGGAGATTGGCACTATTTGCAAGAAAGCCACAGGCACATAAAAAATAAAAAGCCCTTTTAGAGTTTCCCATAATACTGAGGGCTTTGATTTATTTTACTGCCGTAATCCTTCTAGTGTAATTTCAATTCGTCATCACCTCAGACTTGGTCGCATTTTTATACTGATGAGATGAGGAAGTGTTAACTCATTATAGGTTTAACACTTGTTTGGTTTACCTTGTCTTAAGTTAGTAAGGTTTGAATCTTTAACTCTCCCAGTTTACTCTCCCATGGTTGTGCAGCTAATACAGAGGCACTTTTCACCCCTGTGTGAATGAGTTTCCGTCAGAAACTTTTCTGAAGGCAGTTGCCTCAGTGAGAGGAAGAGTTATCTCTCGAGCGGGAGGCTGCTCGGTGACGGGTGTTGTTGTCGCGGGCGACGCGGCTGCGCCTCACGCCTGATTACGCGGCGAGACTTTCATCAGGAGGACCCAAGGGCCTGCCCACCTCTTTTTCCTGTCAGCCGGAACCGAGAGACAATCAATCATGTGAGGGGGCAGGAACGCAGGGCACAGACAACACTGTACGCCAAATGACACACTCACCAGCCGAGAAACGAGGGCAGAAGGAGAGAGGAGGGGGGGAGGCAGAGGAAACGAACGGGAAGGATAGAGAGAGTAAGAAAAGTTAAAGGGGAGATGAAGAGAGACAGGATGATGGAGAGAGAGGGAGATATATAGAGTACCACGAGTGAGAGAGAGAGCCAGAGAGAGGAAACAGGATAGATAAAAACGAAAGAGGAAGAAAACGACAACAGGAAGATGGACCGAGGGAGGATGATGGAAGCTAGAGAGGGATACGAATGTAACAGAGAGAAAACTGCAAGAAAGAAAGAAAGAAAGGTCAGGAGAGGGAGAGCGAGAGGCTAACAGGCAGATTGATGGAGAGAGGATGATGGCGAGTGCAGAAGAGAGTACAGGTATAGACAGTTGTGCGGAGAAAAGAGCAAGAGAAAGACAGAGTGAAACAGAGGGATGCAGGGAGGGAGAGTTGGGTGGCTGAGTGAGACAGGCAGCGCTGAGGCCCTATGAATATGCAATGACTCTCGTTAGCAAGCAAAGCTGGGGAGAAGACTGTGACAGGCAAGGCCACGTCAGCCGCCATAATAATTTATGTCAAGTAACCCCAACCCCAGCCACTGGAGTCTCAACCACCTCCACAGCTGCCTCCCCCCCCCCAGAAAAAGCCCTGTCCTCACCGTCACATCATAAAAAGTCACCTTTTTTTTTTTTTTAGTCGGGTTTCAAATGCGCTGAAGTTTCGGTGCCGGCGCACTGCTGAGGAAAAGGGAGCAAAGGGGATTTAAACAGATCTCCTCCTAAACCCCACATCCGAAAGGGCTCTGTAATGACGGCGTCCGCTAAAGATCTCAGCAGAGACACATAAAAAAAAAGAGGACAGGCCGCTCTTATCAGATAAAAGCTCTTATCTAGCGAAGAACAGGGACGCACAACGGGGCGATTCGCAGAACACAAAACCACAAGAAGCAGAAGCCCGGCTATTAGAAAGGATTTCCACAAGTCCGCAAGGAGCAGGAGAGTTAAAACCAGACAAACAGCAGATCCCATAAAAGTGATTTATGTCAGTTAAGGAGACGTGCGTTCTTGGCAAACTGTGAAGGATACTAAGTCCTTACAGAGACACAGGGACCAGTGCCTACTCATAACCACTTTAATGAACAATGGAAACATTGGGGTGGGGTGGGGGGGGGTTCACATTCTTGGCGTTGCTTGAGCTCGAAATATGTTTGGCTCACCTCTTGGCCCCTCCCCCAGGAGTACACTTTCCCATCATCTGCAGAAGAGGGAGAGAGAAACAAAAATAAACAGAATATACACACACACAGTACACAGTGCACACTACACACACACATGCACAGTGCACACATGCAAATCTATACTCACATACTCAGTACTCAAACACTGGCTGTACTCACACTGACAAACATACAAAATAGTAGCAAATCTCTTCATACCGCGCATACAAAAGCATGAAAAACACAAATATACACACTTCTGCATATGAAGAGTCCAAATTTGCATTTTTGTATATGTTATATATTATATATTATTTATATATTTATTTTATATATTTTAGATTTTTTGGATATTTTTTCAACGTTTGTTCCTAAGATCGTTTTCAATTTCAAATTCATCATTTCTCCACAACATGAAAGTGACTGATCATTTTTCCATTGTGGTCCTCATATCTTCTCCTGCACTCGCACGGACATTTTCACAAATGCTTTGCCTTGCAGAGAAAAGACACCAGCGCATAGGGCGGTCACATGACTGCACACAAACACACACACACACACAAAAACACACATGCACTTGAAGTCAAGTAACTAATACGAGCGGCGGTGAAGAAGAAATGCCGGCCTGACAAAAGCGGCTCAAGTATCATACATCAAACACGTGTTACCTCTCTGGGTCTCGGTGATTACACATGACCGCAAACAAGTCAGTGATAAAAATCTCCAGGAAGATGAAACCAATTTGGCTTGCTTTAAAGACCATCAATCACTCCGAGTAAGCTCTCATATTATTAGTTCAAGTGAAGCTGCTCTCTGCCATTTTATGGACATCATAAAGGAAGAAATGAGAGGGAGTGAATGAACAGGCAAGCGCTTTAACTACCAGACGCATATATTTTGTCGGGAAACATGGTGGCGGGGTGGGCAGGCCGAATGATGTCAGCCAAGCGCACCTCATCACTTATCTTTCCCTCATACCATCACCACAAGGGACAAAACACTAGCAGTCAGGAGCTAGTTCATATCCGCACACGCTAACGTATGTGCAAGCGTGCCCCTCTCCGCTTCTATGGCCTTTGTGAACCTATCTGACGGCAATGTTATAGACATGATTAGTCAAATAAAAGTTATTGCTTCTCGGTTACTGTCAGAAATAGGGGGGCACTACTGCTATGTGCATGTATAATACAGAATATAAGGCTAATCGTGACATTTACAAGCTGAGCACAATGCAATGAACCACACTAATGAAACATGTGATGCAGTAATGCTTTGTTATTTGATCAGCCTTTTTCTGGACCCTGGTCTTTACGGACTTCTGAACAGTTTCAGGCACAAATTATGCCTTTTAGCTCATTATCACCATCCACGAGAAAAAAAAGAGTGTGTGACTGTGCGCATGTGTGTGTGCGCGTGTCGGTGTGTGCGTGTCAGGTTTTACTCTGGGACCACATGGGAGCTTGTATACAGCGTGTAGCTAATAGCTCCCATCTTTGTCTGACAACTCAACCTTTAATTACGTTCTTTTCTTGCGGTGTCATGTTGCGTTTCACACAGTCTTCGAGAGTGAGCGTTCCCGCGCCGCCAAATAGAGAGTTTAACCTGTCCGTCCCTTTTAATGGGCACTCTGAGCGTACTGTACTTTGTCAAAAGCTGTCATGTGAAAAGGCCGAATTGAATTCGTTCAGCCGGGAGGATTCCTGAGCCGAGTGGTCCAAGAGCTGGTAATCCTGACTGGCTCTCTGCTTCCTTAATGACACAGCGTGCAGCGCTAGAAGCACGGATGGTGCCTGAGCAGACAGGAGAGCCTAGATTAAGCTCGAGTCTGACGTGACGTTTTGGCACCAGGTAACATTTCAATTGGGAGAGTCAAAAATCAGCACCCAGGCAGAACTACGGATGTCCCAGAGCAGTTAAAAGGTTCATTTTTAACTGTTGAAAGAATAGCAGTGCAAAAAATTGAAGAGCCTAGTGCTAAAAGTACTTCAGTCACATTTACACACGTTGTGAGATAGGGATGGGAAAACATCTTTTGTAGTCTCCTACATTGATTTTCTCAAAATAGACATTTTGTGACTTAAGCACTTTAAGCACTTGGCTCTTCAATGACATCTTTAGCCAGCCTAAGCTTATAGCTGCAGATATTTTGCCAGTTTGCCAACCAGCTTTCTTAATCAACCAACCCACTTTGACGAGTCAGATCTGCACCCTAACTACACTCCTCAGCACAGAAGTCTTCTGAAAATAACTCATCTAAAACTTCAGATTTCTCATTCTCAAGATTATTGACATATTGTGCAGAGTTCAAAGTTTATACATTATACGGTATACTGTTAAAAGTGCACCACCATTCCAGCTTCTTTTATACAACTACATACATCTCTTAAATTTTTGGCACAGAATGAAAAAGCAAGCCTTTCATACTTCATACACATATGCAATCCAAAGTATAAGGAAAATCCTTGACAGCCCAGGTTCTTAACTCGTGATCTCAGGGCTTTTCGGAGAAATTCTGGCCCCATAACTGACACTGGCGCCGCTCTCCACAGTGATGTACGGTGGCTCCAGTGCTGTGAATTTTCATTCAGCGATATCTAAGTACGGCCGTGGGGTAAGGCACAAGCGAAGGGGGTCGACCCAGGGGCCAAGGTCAGCCAGTTGTTTCCCCCAAGAGAGACAGAGCTTCATTCTCTTATAGCTTTTCATGCTAGTTGGAAGGGGGGGGGGGGGGGGGTAACAAGGAGTGAAGCTAGACTTTGTCCCTCAGAGCAAATAGCTGGGCCTTTGTGAACTTAATTCAGGAAGAGTAAAAAGTCTTGCTTCAGCAATTCCCAGCATCCTGGTTAAAAGCCCTCTGCAAGAGCCCGTCCGGCTTATTCCAGCATTTCTGCGAGGAACAACTTTTGATTTGTTGCAGCCCAAGCAAGCAGGGTGGCAGTTCCACTCTGGAGGATGGGGGGGGGGGGGGGGGGGGGCAAGTTGTCCCACTCATTCTGTGAGGTGGCTGGAGGCACTTGGGTGGCTGGTTCGGCTTAATACAGGGAACTTCAAACCTCAAAAAGACCCACCATGCTTAGGGCAGCCCTGAAATGCTGAAAAGTTTGCATCTCACATTCAGATGTGTCACCCGCTTAGCCTTTCAAGGGAGGGTGCTTTTTTCAACCCGGCAGAGGAGGGTGTCCGTCCCTCCGCAGGGTGGGAGGTGGGCTGTTAGAGGGCAAATTAAACAACATCTCCATGTTCTGGAGGTCAGCCTCGTCTTCCTGAACTCCTTTAGAGGAAGACAGGTGAGGCGAGCCCCTCTCTTAGGCAGAAAGAGGCCAAAATACAAAACCAAAAACCAGTGAAGTTGGCGCGTTATGTAAATCTTAGATAAAAACAGAATACAATGATTTGCAAATCCTTTTCAACTTATATTCAATTGAATACACTGCAAAGACAAGATGTTTAATGTTCAAACTGAGAAACTTTTTTTTTTTTGCAAATAATCATTAACTTTGAATTTAAAGGCAGCAACACATTGCAAAAAGTTGGCACAGGGGCCTTTTTACCATTGTGTTACATCGCCTTTGCTTTTAACGACACTTAGTAAACGTTTGGGAACTGAGGAGACCAATTTTTGAAGCTTTTCATGTGGAACTCTTTCCCATGTACAGCTTAAGTTGTTCAACACTCCGGGGTCTCCATTGTCGTATTTTACACTTCATAATGCGCCACACATTTTCAATGGGAGACAGGTCTGGACTACAGGCAGGCCAGTCTAGTACCCGCACTCTTTTACTATGGAGCCATACCTTTGTAACACGTGCAGAATGTGGCTTGGCATTGTCTTGCTGAAATAAGTATGGGCGTCCATGAAAAAGACGTTGCTTGGATGGCAACATATGTTGTTCCAAAACCTGTATGTGCCTTTCTGCATTAATGGTGCCTTCACATATGTGTAAGTTGCCCATGCCTTGGGCACTAATACACCCCCATACCATCACAGATGCTGGCTTTTGAACTTTGCACCTATAACAGTCCGGATGGTTCTTTTCCTCTTTGGTCCGGAGGACACGACGTCCACAGTTTCCAAAAACAATTTGAAATGTGGACTCGTCAGACCACAGAACACTTTTCCACTTTGCATCAGTCCATCTTAGATGAGCTTGGGCCCAGCGAAGCCGGCGGCGTTGCTGGATGCTGTCGGTTTTTGATGCAGTACCGCCTGAGGGATCGAAGGTCACGGGCATTCAATGTTGGTTTTCGGCCAATCACGTGCAGTGATTTCTCCGGATTCTCTGCACCTTTTGACAATATTACGGACCGTAGATGATGAAATCCCTAAATTTCTTGCAATAGCTCGTTGAGGAATGTTGTTTTTAAACTGTTCGACAATCAGCTCACGCATTTGTTCACTAAGTGGTGACCCTCGCCCCATCCTTGTTTGTGAATGACTGAGCATTCCAGGGAAGCTGCTTTTATACCCAATCATGGCACCCACCTGTTCCCAATTAGCTCGTTCACCAGTGGGATGTTCCAAATAAGTGTTTGATGAGCATTCCTCAACTCTCTCAGTCATTTTTGCCACTTGTGCCTGCTTTTTTGGTACATGTTGCAGGCATCAAATTCCAAATGAGCTAATAGTATTTGCAAAAAATTACCAAGTTTACCTGTTCGAACATTAAGTAACTTGTCTTTGCAGTGTATTCAATTGAATATAGGTTGAAAAGAATTTGCAAATCATTGTATTCTGTTTTTATTTACAATTTACACAACGTGCCAACTTCACTAGTTTTGGGTTTTGTATATACAGTAGCACACTGGCCCTTCTGACCAGCAGGAGGGAGAGAACAAGGTCTTCTACTGGGATAAGCATGGGTATATTACTTAAACAAAGGGCTAACTAAGGCACCGATGAATATGGGTGCAGCTGACGCCCTACATTTTGCATTAAAAGTTTTTTGCAATGTTCTACATCAAATTTGACTTGTAATCCTGGGAGGTCACACCAGCATGGACGTGTCATGGGCGACGTGGACCTCTACACCAAGGTACATGTCAAAAAGGGTGTCAAGGATTCTCTCTATTTAATGTACTGATAATATACTGAATGACGTGAAATGGGCAATTCTTCATTTATTTAATCTTTGAGAAGCAAAAACAAAATCTTGTTTTGCCTTCTCCATTCATGGTTGAATCACATGGCTCATTCCGACCTCCAAGGCCTTTGGCAACAACACACCTGTTTTTCAGCAAATGGAAATCCCTTGTGAAAAATTGTGATTGCCCACAATGGCAGCTTCAGTGGCTTTATAGTATGGGTACCTGGCCTGACCCTGAAAAGAATGAGGGCTAAATGCACAGAGTACCTCAGACTTCTTAAAAAAAAAATGGTGTCTGCTTCTGCTCTAAAGTCAGCCATTAAGCCAGATGGACTGTTGGTAATAGCCCTCCAACAGTAGGGTATTCTGACCTCAGTGGGTGAGTGTGTACTCTTGTAAGGACCAACAGTACACAAGATGGAACAGACTTGATCCCTACGAGCATGCAGAGCCGCCCGTTCGGCCTTGTCTAGCTATACCAGTTGGGAAAAAAATGCAATTAAGATAAATACAAAGAACAGATACTGACAGGTCTCCCAACTTTTCAATCTTTTTTGTTCCAAGCATTACCTACCCTCCTGCTCGAGTCAGATAGCTAGACTTCTGGGTCCAGACATTGACATAAAGAGTTTCAATGCATAATCCAACACACGCATACAAATGATGGAGCAGAATGTGATTTATCCAAAGACCTTTTCACACAAACACTCAGACTGCATTGAAATATATCAGGTATAGCATTTTTGAACATTTGTCAACGGACATACATAACATAATTGCCAATTTCCAAATGAAATGTCCGTATTGTGGTCTTTTTTTTAAACAGTCACTGTCCTCACCCTCTCCTAATCTTTTCCACACATAAAGGCGGGAAACTTTGTAAAGTGCACATGGAAGGTTTTTCTCAGAATAATTGGAAATGCACAGCTGAGGGTCGGTTATATAAGAGTAAGTGCTGCGCGGCTTGAAGACACTGGTGTTGTCCTCATATACCCGGGTGGCTGCCTGGCACCTTATCCAGGTTTCTCATTGAGGGACTGAACACTACAAAGGAAACTTTCCCTCGTGCGCGGTACAAATGTTCAGAGCAGTCTTTAATTGAAACGTTATAACAAAAAACAGAATATTTTCCTTCCAGGTGACTGTTTTTGGTCACTTGTTTTTTTTTCTTTTTGCGCATTCTATAGTCACTGTATTCACAGACAACTGAGCACTAAATAATACGTTGAGTTTGAAATATTGTTGCTCGATGCCCGTTTCATGATGACACATCTAAGGGGATATTACAGGGGCAATAACAGAGGGGACTGAAAATAACATGAAAGCAGTACCAGAAAAAAAAACAAAAAACAGTTATCAGTAGCCAGGTACAACCGAAGAGACTAGAGGCTGAGCCACAAGGTATTATGAGAATATAATATTAAATTACATGTTTCACAACAACTAATGACTGATCAGATGTCAAATCAGTTCCTGTTATTGAATAAAAAATGTTGTATTGTTGGAATTTTCACCCAACACACAAAGCTGTACAAAGAGGTGACTATAGTTGACTGAAGCCACCTTCACACTGGATGCAAAACAAGTTTTTTGCACGACAGATTACATTCAAAGTCAATGCAAAAACGCGAATACACGGGTTTTGCGTGCATTCTCACGTCTTTGCATTGACTTTGAATGTTATCTGTTGTGCAAAAAATTTGTTTCGCGTTCAGTGTTATAGTAGCTTAAAGCAGTCAAAAAAAAAGTCAATCTAATCGAGTGATGCACGATTGTTTTGACATCCGCTGCATGTATAACAAGAGATAAAATAAACAGCAGAGTTGAACCTGTAAGAAGGTGATCACTGTTTAAGCACCATTCCTGTGGCACAGTTATTCCCGCCACGGCGAAAGCAATGAGTGTACTGCTGTTTATTCTTTTTTTTTTTCGAAGCCTGCAATAAAACGTATGGTCCAGGTCCCGCCTGGCTTGTCTTATGATCTTGCCTGCTTCCCGGCGTGAGCATTTATATTCCGATCCCAAGCATTTCCCATCATGCTCTGCGCCACTTGGAACTTGGCGGAGGGATAGAATTATTAATTCTTTTTGGGAAGAACAAAGCACCTCGTTTATCAGGCCCCTGCCTCCACCAAGCGCCAGCCGTGTCATAACAGAGAGATCGCGGCCATAAAGCACAAATGAAAAATAAAACGCCACACAATGGAGCCCGGCAAGTTATTATTTTCCCATTCAGCGACAATAAAACAAAATCAAAAAGAGATATAAACAACGGCACAGAGGTCTTCCGAGAGGAATCATGGACGGGTGACCTTGGGGAAAACATACACTTAGCCGGAGAAGTCAAACAGGGAGTGAGCCCAGCATGCGATAGCGCTTAGGAAAGTTTCTCTCCTCAGGCTGCGGCAGTGAATTCCACAAGCAACTTCAAGCCAGCCGAGGGAATGATGATGTCACCCAAGGACGACATCACACCCCGCCGTGTGGTTGTCTTCATTAAAAACCATGCACCCCCCCCCATCCCCCCTCAGCCCATGCTAGAATTCCAACGCTGACAATGAGGAGGGCTCATGAACCGCTTGTGTTGAGAATTGAGTATAACGCACATATGCACATGCACACTCATACATTCACACAAGCGCACCAACACCACCTCTCCGAAATGATACAACACAAAACAACAAACAATGTAGCGATAAATAATTGTTTCTTAATAATGAACAGTATTAGGCTAGATCGCAAAGCCTTTTTACCCATCTCTCCTGCAGAACTCATGGTTTTAAGTGCAGAAGAAGGCGGCCATGCTGGATCGACAGAGCCCTCCGAGTTGGAGTGCAGCGCGGTCACGGAGGGGCTACGTCCCCTCATAGTTGACCAATGTGCATTCCAGACACAGTTATACATTTGGTAACCATAACAAATGCCATAAGACACCGTAGCTATGGCAACCAACAAGGACATCTCAGACCAGCATCACTAAATTACACATTCCACCAGAGTGCAGAGAGACAAGGTGTGCAGATCAGTGCAGCGCAGGTCACCAAAGACCGTAAACACAAAAAGGAAAAACAGACGAGCAACAACAACACCAGCGGCACCAATAACAACAATAATCTATGCAGAAAAACATATATTATAATCTCTTACTAGACAATAATCTTATCATGTAATGAGTATATTAATTGTTTTCCCTGACATTCCAGCCATCCTTGTCAGTTTCTCCTTCAGTTTCCCTAATTGGTTCTCATTATGCAATTATTGCCTCGTGCTCCACCTGCGCTCTCCCTCTCACCTATTTCCCATTGACAATTGTTGTCCAGTGCATTTAAGTTTCTGGTCCTCTTTGCTGGATCGGTCTCTTCTCTCCTCAGTGTTAACTACCAAGTAAAGCAAGTAACTATTTAAAAGCGAAAATCTTCCCAGATTGCGGTACTTGATTTGATGTTATGCGTAATAACAACCTTCCGTTTCACCATGC